>JAVTVJ010000160.1:700939-1401879 GCA_034509425.1 Eopsaltria australis | reverse complement strand
TTATCTCAGAAATCACTGACCATGAACATTCTCTTTTTTATTGCTACCATTCAATATCTTAATACATGCAGTGGTTTGCACACTCATTGCAACAAAAGCTGAATTTTTGCTAATGCCCATCACTCAGAGTACACCCAGTGAGAGACCTTTTGCAACTCTTTAGCACAGATGAATTTGGAGCAGGGAGGACAAAGCAGAGAAATCTGTATTCCCAAAAAAGTTGAGGTCAGACTCAAAGATCTTTCTCATTTCTTTTGCTATATAAAATAAAATAAAATAAAATATAAAATAAAATAAAATAAAATAAAATAAAATAAAATAAATATCTGTTTACAAAAAGAAAAGGGACTGCTGAGGAGAATAAACCACTACACGAACTTCTGCATTCTTCCTTAAGACTGTTCTTTACATTAGTTTGTCATTGTTTCCTATAAATGATTGCAAATGAGGCAAAATTATTTTAGAAGATGGTATCCAGCGATACAAAAAGACTCAAATTACACAAATCAGGCCAAACGCCTGAATCTTGAACATGCTAAAACAGGGCTCTCTCTGAAAATTAGGATTCACTCATTCCATTAAAAATGAGGGGCTTTCACAACCACTGAAAGGAGATTTCACATGCTCACATTTCTTTTGTGCAGAAGGATTCTTGCAAGAGGCTCAGTTCAGAAATCCATTCAAACATGTCAATAACTGTAAGCTTGTGAGTCACTTCAGTGAGACCAAAGGGACCAGACAGCGCTGCATTACCCATGGGTTTACGCACCTCACTGAAACCAGGTCACTTTAATGTGGCTTTGAGAGCCACCCACAAGTGAGGCTCCTATAAGACCATGGCATTTTGTTCAAAGGCATTGTGCTATTATGGGATTGTAGGAAATGAATTTCACTCTGCCACTCCCATGGGTTGGGCTGGGTTGCTTTGCCCATTACACCCACTCCATCGTTCTTCCTGTAGATATAAGGCTAAACACACACTCATGCACACCTCAGTCTGCAGCTAAATTTATATGTAACTCTGTTTTCTTCAAGTTATCCTTACCTTCCTGAAGAAATAAATCACTTGGAAATGTAGACATTGAAAAGACAGGGAATTTCCAGTTGGCCAATCTGGTTTTGCTCACAAATGTAGATGACCACTCTACTAAAGTTAAAAGTTGCAATTATAATCCCCAGCCATAGAGTATTTGAGCTACACAAGTCCGTGGGTACTCTGAGTACTGTGGTGATTTTTTCCTATGGGCAATTAAAAGCATTAAGAATGTTTCAGAGTGTATCTAGAACAGGGTGAGACAAATTACCAGAATGATTAATTTGAATATTCATGTTTGCAGTTCATTCACTGCAGTCATGCTGATTTAAGGATAGAAAAAATTGCAACTATCATTGGAAATAATAATAATTTAATAATATGGCTCAGGGAGAAACAATTTTCAGGAACACAGAGTCTTTTTTGTGTCTTAGTTCTCAGGATTTACATTAAATCTGAAAGTTTCGGTAGCATCTCACCCAAAAAGTGTTGTCGTGTTGCAGGTAGAATTCCATGGTAACTTGCACTGGTGACACAATATTTGCTTACAAATTAATGATGTCTTTGGCCAGGATACTACAAATACATATCCTGAAGTTTTCTGATGGTCTTCTGCACAAGTACATGAAAGCTTGAAGCTTATGGATGCAGAGGAGACCTATCTTGTGTTTACACATTACTGAACACAATCATCCTGTAGCTTGATCAAGCTTCTGTTGTTTGATTGCTTGGTGGTCTTTCCTACTCCTCCTTTGAAGTTTCATTGCTGGAGAGATTAGCTCCCTACAGACCCATACAGGAGACAGAAATACACCTGGACATGTGAAGCCTTATTGTGGCTATAAAAAATTCACAGGGATAGATTAAAGAAGCACAACATCCACAGCAAACAAGTGCACAAATCATTCTCAAATGGCACATGTAGAACCCCCAGTGGCATCTCTGTGAGCTTAAAGGGACATGGCGATGTTCATATCAAGACCAGTACCTTGTGATGTCCTCCTTGGACTTCCTTCAGCCACAATGAGCCACAGTGCTTGTCTATACTGCCATGGCAATCTTGGTAATCCTCTGTAAGAAAAAAAAAAATAAATATTTATATTGGTGCATAAGAGAAAGCTCTGGAAAGGAAGCAGCTGAGTTTTGGTCCTCAAACCAACAAGATTCTCAAACCAGCAAGATCTCTCAACAAGATTCTGACTGACTTCAGGCTGACCAATTTTCTGCTTCCACCTGAGTTATAAATAGGTCATTATTTCTCTCCTACACTCTGAAAGTGTTCGTATGATAAATTCAGAGAAGACTTCAGATCTGTGGTGTTACAAATAACAATTACATATATGAAAAACGGGGAAAAAACCAGAAATAAACAAATAATAGACATAAGAAGAATGACACGGGGGGGGGGGGGTATTTTAAATGTCCCAAGAAGTGGGACAATTAATGTCTTCAGAAGACAGAAGGAGGTTAATTTTCTTATATGGGCATAGTTGTGGATCAAGAATGAGCCACAGGGACACAAAGTACTTGAATAAACCTTGCTTAGAAAACACAAGTCACATGTCCCTCAAGCTCCTGGAAAGCAGTGACCTGTGGAATGAACAAAAATGTACTCCCACAGCACAGTAAGAAGTGGCGTGGCAGAAGTAAAGGCCTGTACTACACTTTTTAATGTACGGCACATGGAGGATAAGTCAAAAACACACTTAACGATTATTTCAAATTTTTTTCTTTTTAAGTTATTTTGAGTTCCACACAGTAAAAGTCAAGTGTATTTCAAATCACACAGCAGGAAGGATCTGCTCTTAATATATGCACATACAATGTCACAGTTTTATTTGTGTACACACCTATGGATATATTTCTTACTTTCTACATATATATGGACACAGATACAGGTGTATATATCTTGATCATTCATAGTAAATGAGGGATTTACAAATATTTATTTACATCATCTGTGGTGAAAGAAGAAGTCTACTGAAATCAGTGAAACAGCATAAAATACAGCTGCTGGGTATGTCACGTGTGTGCACACATGCAGTATAACCTGCTCAAACTGTCTCTATGTATTTCGTATACAGGATACATGTATGGACCCATAAACACATTAAAATATAAATATACCTTTGCAAAGATGGTTCCTGTGGTTTTCTTTGTTTAAATTTTCTTCTTCTTTTTTTTTTTTTTTCCCAGTACACAAAAATGGGTTTCCAAACAGCCTTGCTGAAATGATGAATACTTTAACAATGTTTTTGGAGTCAAATGAATAAAGCAGTAATTATCTTGGCAAAAAAAATGGGACAATAAAAAGAATAAAGAAAACAATAATACTCTACATTTTAGAAATGGGAGGGAGAAGGAACTCAAGTCTGTTATTTAATCATGACATGCTCTTTTTATGTTTTATTTGCAGGGCTCTGAATGCTCTTTTCTTTCTATACCAGTGAGCTCATTACTTTAATTCCTCATAGATTTCTCTGAACAGTTTTTGCTAAGTAAAAACACAATGTAATTCTTCAATGGCTGTAACAGTAAGAAGCTGCTCAAATTAAAGATCAATAAAAAGTACAGAAAAAAAATCTGTATGGAAATAAATAAATAAAAGAGGAGATGGGAAATGCCTGCAATTAGACAGGATGAAAAATCTAAAAAGAAATTAAATTTAGTTGTAATACATTTCCCATTCTTTTCTTCATGAAAATTACTACTGAAGTGGTTTTTTTTCTGTAATTTAAATGTTAAGCTGCCAGATGTGTGTCTCATGCTTGAAGAGTTGAAGCTTTGCATTATTTAGCATATTAAGATTCACAGAATTTAAAAAAGGGCTCCTTTATTGCCTGGAGGTTCTAATTAAGTAAACCTTAGCCTGGTACATTTAAAACTTGCAATACAAGAGATTTTACTTCCTTTTTTTTCTCAGTAGCCAAATCTCATCAATATAATAAATATGGAAAATACCTAAGATGATACAATTTTTCTTTGGCTTGAGGAATTAAACCTATCTATTATTTTAAGAAGTTTTTAATAGAGGCCAGCAATCAGAAAGACATTTAAAGACTCGAGTCTACTTTTTAATCATAGGAGTTGCTCCTGCTTAGTGGTGGGAGGGGAGGGAATGTCTTATAAAACTGAGCTGTGTAGAAATTGTTTCTTCCACATGCAAAAAACAAAGCAGTTCTGAGAGAGAAACAGGAACCACACAGTTCTTTATTATTAAATTGCATTTTACTTTTTTTATAACTTTTTATAATTGGCCACAGAAAACTAATAAAGCATTAATTAGCTGCACTATCAGCAATTCGTTCATTGAAGGAGCTGGGACTGCTGCATCAGAAACTGTAATGGCATAAAAATTCCTTTGACATAGAGTACCCATAAATCATGCCTTAAATACAGTTATTTTTGCCATTTTAGAAAATGTCAAAGGTGTCAACTTTGCCCAGATATAACACTTAGCAGCGACTATTTTAGTAAATTGACTCAAAATACATTTTGTTCCCTGACAGGGGAACATAATATCATTCATGATAAAAATGAACAATTTGAAGAGGAGAAAACAGCACCAATAAAGAATGATCAAAGAAGGTATCATAGCTGTGATAAAGGCACAGTGGCAGATGTAGACTATCTGTTAATAGGTTTATTTGGAAGTCAAGAAACATATGCATAAAAGCAGGAAATCATGATTACATCAGGGCATGGAAAAGACAATAAGAGTCTTAATACGAAGTTATAAATCTGTGATCTGCTATTAATAAGAAGTCCAGTAGAATAGTTTAAATGTCTACATTGGCATAAGACAAATATGGCATTTTTCCCCACCATTGTGGAATGGGCATGACAATACCAGTGTCTGGATTTGGAAAACCATGGCAACATGAAGGTTTTTGCAGACCTTGACAATGCTGAGAGTGGTCATTTTTGGGTGATATTAAGTTCCAATCAAATAGTTTAGATACCACATGGATCATGCCTGATAAGGGATACAAAGAAATGGTTGCCCACACAAAATCCCTGAGTTCCGCTGGGACCTACGTTTTCAAAACACCATGGAAAGAGGTTGGAAGCAAAAACATTATTGCTACTCTGTTACCTTTCTCCACATCAGCCTTCCCAAGCATAATAGCAAGACCTTTAAAATTAGAGTGTGTTTTACTGCTTCCTAACCCTTGCAGAATAAAACTTAATCATTTTTTACCCTCTGCATTCAGTCTGGAAGTCATCATCCTTGGTTATGTCTTCTGAAACAAGTACTGTGGTGCAAGAGAAGTTAACCCCTAGAACGAAACCAAGGGTTGTGGGGACACCACTGAACCATGGGGACTCCACTGTGTGTTGAAGATTTAATGTCAGACCAGCTTTTTAGTCTGGCCCTGGTAAGTGACCAGGACCAATTAGTATCTGATACACACATCTAAAGAACATCCCCTTGCTCAGCTTCACCATAAATGCATGTAGGGCTGATACTGTGAAATATTTATTATTTATGTATTGGAGGGCATGGGGAGTTGGAAAGATTATTTTAAAATATGGACAAAAATAAATCACACAGCTAGGAAACTACCTCACAGAAGTTTGATGGGAACTACTTCTGATTTATATGGGGCCAAAGAAGAGAAGGAAAGTGCAGTCCCTTCTGATAGCTGCAACCTTTCTTTAAGTCAGTAGGAAAGGGGTTTTGAGTGGTGCAAGTCAAGAGTGGGGCAGGAGACAAAGAAATCACCACAGCAGGGACAGAAAACAAGATGAAGATCCTATCTGCACTCCCTTCCTACTAATGCACCAGCCTGGGGGAAATCAAATAGAATGGCAAGAGTTGGAAAATAGAAGAGTTTGAATTGTGTGGATTTCAGAACTGTAAGCAGCAGCTGAATTTGATCCTAATTGGAAAAATCAATACAATCCTTTATGCAGTCCTGCTCAGAGAAGGAAAAGAGCAGCAGAGAAAAAGAAGTTTCAGCCATATGAGGCTCTGCCTCCAGGCCCCTACCTGTATTAAAAAATGCAGCACAAGCATCTTCATTTTAAAACATCACTTTGTTTCCTTTAAAGTAGCACTCATGAGGAATTACCAATGACAATAGCTTTTTTTTTTAATTTAGATAATTATTTTTGTATCTGCATACAAATGTTATGTAGAAGCAAAAAGCACCTCAGAAGGGAAAGAACCTCATTGCAGTCTAAGTATAATAAGTATATATTACAATGAAGATTCACTGGTTTTCACAAAATTGTTTCTGAAATGCTTGTGAGTACAAATATAACCCTCTCAATGAAACTATTTCTGACTTACATAAGCACATTTTAACAAATGTAAAGCCTCCTCTCCAAAGGTAATGATAACATTAGAATGAAGCTGGTTTTGTGTTTGGTATTTTGATATGGAAGGAACATCTTAATAAATTCTGAATACAGCTCTGAGTGATTTCTGCTGCTACTGTAATGAGCCCCTTGGTTAGCCTGATGCCATCTTTGCTTAGATGTTATTCTGAAGCTTTGCTCTGACAGAAGTGTCTTTTGAAGTCACAAAAGGACACAATTCACTTCCCAACGTTTCTCCACAAATGCAGGAAGGGTGTTGAATTTGAGATCTTACATATGAACAATATTGAACATTTTATTTTCAATACAGAGTTTATTTCAGAGGACAGAAATCAAACAAAAGATTCCTTCTGAGTTGGAAGATCTAAAAATAGGAGGTAAAACTTTACCTTGGGTATGCCCTAGAAATAGAGAGCTGAAGGAATCAGAGTAGTTCTGTCAAACCCCAAAAATGAGCAGAATTACAGCTGGTTGTAACAGTCTGACTAACAATATTCATGAGAAATGGTTCGTGTGTTTCCAGGGCTTTTACTTGTGGTACAGGCATAACTGGAAGCTTTGAAAAAAGAAATTAGGCTGGGGATCAGCTGCCTGGGTGAGCGTTAGTAGGGACAAAAATGCAGGCACTGTTGAAGCTCCAGAACAAACATCAGGTACAGTGTAAATCCTAGTTTATATGTCATTCTCCAGAAAGTATCTGGGGATTTCAAAATGAAACTTTTTTTCTCTCCATCGTTCTGAGTACAGAAAATGAGTTTAGTGGTGATATTACTGACAGTGTTCCATCACAGAAAATCTAGGCTGTAGTGATGTGACTTTGGAAACAAGTTTTTCATTAAAATAACCACAGCTTATCAAGATTCTCATGAGCTGTGACCATACAGGCTGAAAACTAGGGCTGAATAGGTCTGAGGAAAGCCAGGCTCTTTGTGTGCTTTGGCAAACAGAAAGTACAGACAATACTCTTGGCAGGGCTGTGTGCACACTTGAAACCCTTTCCTGGTGCTTTTCAAAGACCCCCACAATGTGCTGAGGAGCTCTGGCAGTGCTGTTGGGTCTCCACACAAGGGACAGCTCATGGATGTGCTGGAGGATGGAGGGATGGAAATCTGCATTATGGGGTTCCCCTTCCACTCACCTGACAGTTGTATCATAAATTCTTCCTTCCCTCAGGGAGGGGGAAGGTGACCACACCTGGCCACCATGGCCACGTCTATTGGAGATAACCCTGCTGTCACCTTTGATGTCAGGAGTTTGGTGTGGGGATGCTCCCAGTGCACGCCTGCAATACTTGGCTGGGACAGGCAGCACAGTTTAGTGTGCAATTCCTGAGCCAGGACTGGTTTAAGCAGCTTATAGCAGCGGTAATTGTGTAGGTACAGTGGCACAGTGCTTGCTGCTGGTCAGATCAGACCACAAGGACATCAATTGCATGACAGCAATGCAGATATACTGTTCAGGAGTAACCCATAAATACATTTCAGGGAACCAAAACCAAAAATCAGAAGACAAATATGCTAAAAAGCAAAGGTTTACAGAAAAGTGTTTTCTCTAAGAGGTCTCTGAAACAGCTCAAGGTAGCAAGAGAGGAACATGTCACTCCTTCCATTGCCAGGGTTATGGTACAAAAACTACAGAATAAAAATGGGGCAGTGCTGTAAGTAACAAAACTGCTCTGAGAATACCCAGACCTGAAGCCATATTTGAATGCATGACTTCTTTCACTGGATGGTGATGGGCATGGAAAACCTTGGCTTTTCTTATCTTCATCCCTTTTTCTTCTTTTCAATTTTTGTGGCTGACAGTAACCACATTGTCTGAGTATTTATAGAACCACACACATACCTCAGTACATGGACACTTCCTTTAGGAAACAGTTCCCTTGCCCTGGTCTGGAATGGGGGTGAATCTGGTTTCAGCCACCATATGAACTGCCAGGCACCAGGATTACTTCTGCAGCTCCATCACATGATGATGGGACAGGGGCATGAGCCTTTACCATGCTGTCATGTAGGAAAGAAGTCCTGGAGGGTGACTTTGCTGAATGTGCCTGCCTTTCTGATTCCTGGCTCCTGAGCCTGCCACACAGGGGGGCCAGGGGAGCAGTGGGGAGGGGGTGGAGAAGTCTTGAATAATGTGTTGACACTGCCTGCAGCAGTCAGCATTGGTAGCAGGGCTGAGCAGAGGAGAAAGTCCTCACCACCTGGCCAAGGACAGCTGCAGAATGGATTCTCCAGGGATTGGAGGCAACCAGGGAGTTGACTGTACCCTGAGACACTTCCTCATTCAGAATAGCATCTTATTTGCCCCACAGCCCAGGGGGAATCAAGAGTGATCCTGTGCCTTACAGCGGGAAGAAAGAATGGGCAAGAAAAATGTCATTAGTGACTGCTTTCAGCCCAGCATCCTATTTCTATTTTATCCATGCAACAGAATTTTCACCTGTGATTGCCTCTTTTATTTCCATCTGTATGCCAGATCATTCTTTATTTTATATCCATATGGTGCTAACAATGCGGGATTCTTGGGGAGAGCTGATGGCAATGCAGAGATACAATAACCGCATACATATATATCATAGTGGCAGTGTGAGGAACTGCAAAGGTCTCTGCCTTGCCTCGTGAGGAATGAGTACAGCAGGTTATTTACAGGTTATTTACAGGTAGTGCTGAAGACCTTGTGCTAGGGTGTGTTGTTAACCTGTTTGGATGCACTTATGGAGGAGAAATATGAAGCCAGAGGCTGACACAGTTGTGGTTTGTCTGATTTCTGTGTGTTGTTCCTGGAAACAAGGGAGCTGAAATTTGTGCTTTTGAGAACCCAGCTTATGGTACCTGTGCACCTCCAGTGCTGCAAAGCTTCTTATATTTACTGTCACAGACACTAAAGGGCAATGAAGTGTGCAATGTATAGACTTTTCCACAAGTTAAAAGGAAAGGTGGTGACCTCCCTGTTCTTTATAATGATCCTGTTCTCTGAGTCCCGTAGGAAAAAACTGCATGGAAGAAGAAATTATTCGCAGTTGTCAACACTGAACACAAAGGGAAGCTCTCAAAGACAGTGGACCAGACAAAAGTCACCCAAGACAAAATGCCATTGCAGGCACCAGTGGTGGAGCTGAACACTCAGGTTTTGTTACTCACACTGAAGTCAGGAATAAAACCATCTGAAGGAAGTTCCCAGGGTGACTCCCAGCAGACAGATCCTCTGAAGCCCAAACCATTGAATGACGGGATCAAACTTGCCCATTGTCCATTTTAGAGCAGGAATGCTGGAAAAGATGTGGCAGGTTCAGATACTTTATGAACTATGACCCCTTGGTGCCTTCCTTGTCCTCCTTCCTGTTGTTCTGTCCTCTCCATCCACCCACACTTCCTGCAGGGCAACAGAAAGAGTGGAGGGCAGTGTCACTCCTCTTGAAACCTGGCTACCAAAGGCCATGATTAATCCATAGTCCTGTCCTAGTGGAACATTTGACCTTGTTGATTATTAACAGCATGTTATACAAGGCATAAAATCCTGGCTTCTAGAACCAAGCTCCTATGCCTATAAAAGAGCACAGATAGTGAGGGTGTCTCCCCCTGTATGAGAGTGACTTGGCTGACCTGTGGATATTTCTGACATGTAGCTGGATGTTGAGCCAGCCAAACAACAAGTTACTGTCCTGTTGTTTTGCTTCATTTCAGAGAAGAAAGATTTGCAAAGACATACAAAGAACTTGGAGCTTTTATTGCACTGACATTTTGTTCCATGAAGTGACACAAAATGAAGGGCTCCTCCCTAGTGCCAGGTTTTTAAAAACCTTGGGATTAGAAATGTATGTGACTCCTAACCCTTCATGTTGTTACATTCTGTGATCCAAGATAGTTTAATAAGGCTTTTAAATAGTGGCTCCCCTCTCCGCTCCATCAGAAGGCTACTCAAGGGAGAAGGGGAGGCAGAATTCAGTCCCAGGCCTCATATTTGCTGCCAACAGCAGTGGTAGGCAGCTGGGGCCACTGCCTTCAGGCTACCAGGGATGCAGTGCTCAGCTCTGCTCATCTCTTACCTGTCTCCCAGCTCAACTCTGGCCAACACATCCATTGATGCCCTTGAAACTGTGCTTGGCAGTGGAGGAGCCCCTGAGGAGGTTGTTTCTGCCCTCACAGTGACTCCACAACTGCTGAGAGCTCTCTGCTCCTGGCTCAGGGGATGCAGCTGGACCACGCTGGGCATCAATAGAGGCTTCATGGTAAACTGGGGTAGGCAGTGCTGCCCTACTCAGCATGTATGAGCTGCTAAGTGAGCTGGCAGCACAGATAGGTTCAGCATCCTCCAATAGAACCTTGCCATCCTGGGCCAATATTAGTTTACCATCTTTTTAGTGGTGAAAGCAATTGTTTAAATCCATCAAGCTTTTCAAAGCCATCTTTAGAGGGAAGAGGACTAGAAAGGTACTGTTATTTGTCTCATGTACATCTTTCAGTGGAAGTTAGATACATTTTTTTCCTAGCATTCGATATTTAACGTATCTCTAGGGTATTGACTTCCTCTATCCCACATGATGCTTTTTTGCAGCACATGCCTTTTGCCCTCCTGCCAGCTCACAGTCTGACAGCAGTCACCCAACATCATCAACCAAATGGCACAGGAGGAAAAACTGGACTGTTAACCATGCTTGCATTTCTCATTTCAAAGCCTGGGACTTCGGTATTACTGTTCCTTTTCTCCACTCCTGGTATGAATATTTCCCTCCCTCCCTAGCTTCAACACAAACTTGTGTTGCCTCCCATGTTGCAAATCAGCCTCGCTTAAATCACAGTCACCTTGCACAACCATCCCAAGGCACAATGCTGAGTTGTGGGGAATCATGGCTGAGCTCTGCAGGAAGTAAAGGTCTGAGTGTATTGCTGCAGCAGAAGAATACCAAATGCAATGATTTAAGGAGAAAAGATGAGTTCTGACAGGTGACCCGAACTCAGGCAGTGAGTCAGACTCTCCTGTCACCGTGGAGGCTCAGCATCATATGATCAGAATCAATGTTCTGAATTTTGTGATATAGTTATTGGGATTAAGATGACTGTATTTGCCCATTGGAGTGTACAGGATTAAACATATGGTACTAAACAAGCCAGCAAAGCAGTCAAGGGGCTACTACATGAAGGGATTTGCACATAAACATAACGGGGCAAGGCAAAAGCCATGCTCCTGTAAGTTAATTTAGCTGTGTTTGCTGTAATGACAATGTAATTATAGGAGTGCAATTCAGGAGATTTATCTTTTTAATTAGTAAACTCCCATGTCCTTCAAAAATCTCCTTTCCCAGCTACAGAGCCACCTGCGTCAAAGTGCAGCGGGGAGCCCCTGCTTACTCACGACTCCTGTGCTCCGGCTCGCCCCACGCTGCAGAACTGCCACAGCTCCAAGCAGATGGTCCCGCATCAAACGTTTCCTTCCTGTGTCACTTACCATTAATAAATTGGACCATTGTTAGTGTGCATTATAATTTCCTTGGACGTTTTCCTCGTGGCAGTGTATTTGCTTTCCGTGGTACCTTAAATACATCTACATTTAAACCAATATATCCTGGCAGCTGAAGTTTCCTAATGGTAATTTCAGCTGAAAAGATTTTTTCCCTGGAAAGAACACAGTGCATTAGCAGTGCTCCCTGAGCTTGCTCTGCAGAAGCAAGCCAAACTCTAGGAGCTTTGCCAAGAACAAGAGCCACTCCTACAAAAGGCAAGTTGAACCCAAGCAGTACATACCTGCTCTCACAGATGTGAATGCTCTCAGACCAGCATTGTCACACACATACAGAGGAAGCCAAGAGACACATAGTGTTTATGAGCCCTATCCTGGCCATTTTTTGTGACCCTATATGTGCTTTCTTGTTTCTCTGATGTTGGTTTAACTACATTATGTGAAACTTGCTGTAGAAAAGCTCAACAAAGCCCTCAGAAATAGCATAGTTGGTGTTTCATTTTTGAGTAGTTCTTATAAACTTTTCTTGTCTTGGAGTTACAAAAGAGTAAAGGTTTGTGACTGCATCCTTGCTGTGCTTCTGATAGCACCCATACCCAGGGCACCAGTCAGGGCTCCAGCAAAGCCAGTGTTGGGTGCAGTGAAGGATCCAGCTCAGTGGCATTATCAGGGATGTCAGTAAGACTTGATATTAATGCAGAATTGTCTCAGTTGAAAACATGATGATGTTATTTTCCTTCTTTTTAAATGCAGGGAAGGAGGAAGGAACTCCACCATTCACCAATGCCCGAGGAAACTCTGTGAAGGGCTTGTGCTGGGGCAAACCATCAGCCACCTGCCCTTGGGGAGCAAGGGACCTGGACAGTTTTCATATGGTGCACCCGTTGTCTTCATGCTCAACTCCAATGGGAGCACTCAGGTTCAGGTTTGGATTTGACACGTCACAGCTGGCAGCTGCAGGGCCTCTTGGGTCGCAGGCAATCACTGGCATCCCACATCTTCCTATGTGGCCACTCAAGCCCCATTTCCCATGCTGGAAGGAAAAACACCTGGACTGCAAGGTAGGGAAAGGTACATGAGCTGAACTGAGTGAAGCAGGTGCTTTGCCTGGCTTCTCCAGTTGCCAGTGTGCCTGTGAACCTGCCACCAACCACAGCCAAAAAAGAAACATGTGCAAATGCTTCCTGACAATAGCACTTCCTCTGGGTCATTGCTGGAGGTGTCCTACCACTGCCAACCTGCTGACAGCACCTGGCCCTCAGGGGCTGTCATGATGAGAGCATTGCTGAGGTGCTGCCGGCACTCAGGCAGTCCCCGGGCTGGCAGTGGAAGAGCACAGGAAGCTGTAAAGATGAAGACAGAGCAGGAAAAACAACACTCCTCAGACCAAATCAGCTCACAGAGAAAACTTCTACACCTCAACATACACAGACTACAACACTTAAAATGCAAATGATAGATCAGTCCAGAAAGCTCTTTTGTTTTTCTTCCAGCAATGGTGTTACTTACGGCTGAGATCTCAAGGCAAGCAGAAGTGATAACATGAACACTTATGAGGAATGACTATATTAAAGTATGCCAAAAGAGAAACATTACTTTTTAAGCAATGGAAGATTTTCACTCCTGCTGAGTTTAACACTGGTTTGAGCACAGTATTTTCTCTAAAACTTGATCACACAGAGCAACATCATAAGAAAGGGTGGGTGAGCTAACATGACCTTACATATACCTGCTAATTTCTACTCTTCAGGAGTCTCAAGGCCATTTACAAAAGGAGTGTACAGAGAAGTGGAAGAATTAAGTCTTGCAAAACCTTTGGGAGATGGAGACAGGCAACAGTATTTTCCCATTTTGAGCATGGCAATAAAAGCAGTAGCCTGTCACCAATGGTTTGTTTCAAAGGTGTCAACACACAGAAGCAGTGGAAGCTTAGCTAGCCTAGCATGGATCCTTCTCTCCCAGGGCTATAAAATGAGTTAAGCACAACTGACTGAGATGTATCCAACTGCAGAAATTTTTGGTTGATTTTGTATCATGGCCCAAAACAGCAGCAAGATGAGAAAAGGCTGATTTCATAAATGCCCCTTTCAGTTTTGATTAGAAAAATGCGCTTCCAGGCCTGACTGGGTGATAACAGCTGTGCATGAAGTGACCATGGGTGCTTGGTGCCTGTAATTAAATGGATCTGCTCCTTGAAGGGCACCAGCTTAGCAACCAGGTGGGAGCTGTGGGTCTATCTGCCTTGGTCCCTGTAGCTCTCCAACTGTGTGCTGCAATGCTGCTTCATGTGTCGTCAGCACCAGCATAAGGTCTCTTTGTGACTCACACAAGCTGAAGGTAGAAGTGCAAGACCCACCCAGCACTTTCATCATCTTCTGGGACATGATATTAAAGGGGCTGATATCCCAGGTTTCTTCTTGGAGTAAAGTCCTTGGATCTGTGTTGAGGGAGGTAAATTACAGAAAAGCAGAGACACAGACTAGGGTCAGGTTTCCTAACTGACAACCTTTTTTGTTTGCTTGTGCTGTAAGAGTTATTGTTTTCTTCTTCCCCAACACCCCCAGCTCTTACTAGAATATGGATATACCTTTCATCAGATACACAGTCAATCTCAATGTTAGGCTTAAATTAGACACAATTATCTCTTATTGACCACCATCTATTTGAAATTGTATTTGAGCTATAACCGATGATTACTGCATGTTTTTAAAAATGCCTTCAAATCAAATGATGCTTAAATTTAGTTTGCTTTTGATCTGGACAGGAATCCAAATTTTATGCCTTTTTAAAAAATATCTACTTATATTGGACTTGCAGTAACAGAGTTCTGGTTTGGGGCAGTACCTTGCTTTATGGCTAGCTCTAAGCAAGACTCAGTGAGCAAATATTTATTCTAAATGGGAAGTTCCTGAGGTCTGTGCACCTTCAGTAGCTAGAATGATTTGCAGTATACTGGATCACTGCATGACACTGGGAAAGACCTTATTCATTGCTTCCAAAAAGCTATTAAAAATATCCCATAAGAAGATAAGTTGCTTAGAAGGTGCCTGTGTAGCAGAAGATTAAACCTACCTCAGTCAGACAATGTTTCATGGTTAGACCACCAGGCACTGCTCTTCTCTTCATAAACCCCATTCCACTATATCATTTCTTCTTTAATGCACTCTACCTGGCTTCCTGCTGAGGATGATCTATGTGCTTTGTGAAAGCAGAAACTAATATTATTCTGGGGAAGGGAATAGGAAATAGAACTTAAGCTGATTATTTAATTTTCATTCAGGAAATTTTGAAGACTGAGCAGCTTTTTTTTTTCGCCTGAAGAAATTGTAGCTTTTTCTCTTTACTTTTACTGAGAACATGATAAATACCTATTTTCTAAGCTACATTTTGCATAAGGGGATATATCAAAGGATAAAACCCAATGAACCAAATTTGCTTCTGGGAAGGCCATGTGTAACTCCAGGAAAGTATGTGGAGATAAAATACACCTGTGGTTAAATTATCTGTGGAGAGGATTGAAGTGCTCCCTGGGATCAATGAAGCAGCCTTTTACAGCAGGAGAGGCTGTGGTCTGCAGGCTGCAAAGTGAATCATAGAGCTATTTGAGAGAGGAGAAGCAGAGGAGCTCCATTGCCAGGGTATCATGGTTGCTTTTACCTTGGCACCGCCCTGGGTGTGAACCAGAGAAGTGTGGCAGTCAGTCTGTCCTCTGTGACTAGCACCATTCCCCCCTTTTCTGGGAGCAAATGGAGTTCAGGAAAACAGCAGGAAGGAGAGGCACTGGGAGTGTTCCAGGGGCTTGTCTGGGGTGACAGTGGGGAGCAATGGCATCAGTCCCAGAGGCACAGGCCCAGCCACCACCAGCAGTGTTCTGCAGCTCATGGCAGGCAGATTACAGGACTGAGGTTCAGACCTGCAGACATCCCTACAGGGAGTTAAATTTCTCAGTGGCCTTAATTGCGTAAAGTCAACAGTACCTAACTCTTCCCTCAGTCTTTTTTATCCCTGTTATTTTAAAAACAAACAAATAAAAAAGCCAAACAAAACCCAAACCAAAACAACAACTAAAAACCCCCCTAAACAAACAGAAAAATCCCATATCATGAAAATAAACTATTTCTCCTAAAAGTTCAGGCATGTGGAAAAGAAGAATGAGGTTTGGAAGAGTAAATGCTCACAGTGCTTGAATTTATTTGCCTAGGCTAGAGACCTATTCCTAGACTCTGTCTATGGTCAGAGAGGTGAGAAGATTTCCTCAAAAAAGAGATTCAAATCCCTCCCACTGGCTGCCTGCAGCCAGAGTGTGTGATCATCCTGAAGCAGGTCAGCTCCTAACTCTATACCATCTCCATGGGCCACATAAATGGCACCTTCCCCTTCCCCTCTCCCAGCATGCAGAGCACTCCTTGGAGGTTTAGGAGCCTGGGTTTAGGTAGGACACATCAGAGCTCTCTGATTTATCCGGCACTGTTATTCCTGTGTATCCCCAAAATAACAGTTTTTCCAGGCCACCTGCATCCTTACCAAGCTATACAGAAAATCGTCACTGTTTTGGCCGCTGTGATTAAAGCACCAACGTGAGCAAAGGGACAGATTTTTTCCAGCCTTCCCGGTCCTGCATGGGGTAGTCCTGCTGCACATCTGTTGGACTTCTACACACTCTCCATTTTAGGTGCTGTCTAGCTCATCTCCCCTTTCACTGATGTGGGGCAAGCAGGTCTCATTTATAACAAGTATTTCCACCCAGGGTCAGAAAGCTATCGCACCAAGATTATTTTTCAACTGAAAATTGATTTCTTCTTTTTGGGGGAAGGAGGGTAAGGAGTGAGGAAAAAGAGAAGGCGCCAAAAAGACAGAGAATGATGGGCAGCTGGTAGATAAGGGAAGCAGTGAAGTGGAAATGAAAGCTTCCATATCATTGCAAACGGATAAATTCATGCACTGCACTAGGATGTCACAGGCTGTAATCATAAAAAGAATCAAAGATACATAATAGCACCATTACTGGAAAATATGAGAAAGACTTGAAAGATAAGGTATCATCAAAACTCTCTTACACTGAATATTTTGCCTCTGTTTTGTGCAAAAATAGACAGGGAAATTGTTCTTTCTGCCCCCTATTATAGGCAAGTTATCACCCTTTCTCCACATATCCTCCAGTTTAAAGCACAAATAAAGGCAGTACCTAAGAATGAACTATATGACAAATGAAGTCATAAAACACCATACCAAAAGTCCAATATTAGAAGAACATTTAGGTTTTCAAGTCTGCAAAGCCAGCTGAAAGGAAATGACTGTGATAAAGTTGCCCTTGGAGTTTTTACACCAGTAACCCTGTGCGTGCGTGTGAATGTGCACGTACCTAATGCAAACACAGATTTTCACTTCATCCTCACATAATTGTTTTGTCAGAACCTTTACCTCTTCCTTTGGAAGGATGGACACTGTGCAGCTGTGCAATGAACAGTGTACCTGTTCTGGTTTTCTTTCTAGCCTTATCAGAAAATTCACAGCCCAGTGTCTCACGCAGAGCCTGATGAAACGCCTGCATCAGTCATCAAGAACTTCTCCATAACCTTGAACATGTCCTAGGTCATGTCCTCTATTTTTATCCTGGGAGTTTCCATCCTCCTTCCAGCACCTGAGCCACCTTAAAGAGCTGTATATGTAGATCTGTTGTCCCCATTTTCCAGCCACAGAAATAGGAAGAGAGATAAAGCAACTTGCTCAGGTCTGCCACAATTCAGCCAGAAAATTTAACAACTGAGAAAGATTTCAGCAAGTAATATGTTGTTTGTTTTTTTTATGGACATGCATGGGCAGCACTTTCAGCAATGTAGAAAACAATGCATGCAGGTACACATATATGTGCAACTCTGTGTGTATAAGTGTCTCTCTGTAATTATACATATACTATAAAATCTTGGCAAATAGGAAGAGAGACTTCTGGAATAGAGAACAATAAACAATATAAACCAGCAGCAAAAGTAAGAGATTATCTGTGTCCATAATCCTCCCACATTTAGCAAAATACATGCTTGCACTGAGTGGATCTACTTTTCCACAGCAATAAACCTTTTTTGTATTGACAGATTTAGTGAATTAGGCTTTAGCTGAGAGTTATGAAAACAACTCTGACAGATTTACTAACTCCTAGGCTTCTTGTGGATGGACAGAAATGCTGAACAGGAACGAATCTTTCACTTTTGCTTCATGTCTTTCCAGAACCATGATCTTTAAAGTAACTTCAGTCTCTGAAGAAAAGTTATCTCTCTGATGGGCTGATTTGTAACCCTCAGCAAAGATCTGTGATATTCTTGGAGTCACAAGAAGCTGAAATCAGAAATGCTTGGCCAGTAGCCCCTTCCTTTCCTCACCAGTGATCCAGGGTTGCTTCCTGACTTTAAAGACTCCTCTGTGAAACAGTGCTAACAACCTGATGGAGAAGCCAGATGGCTGGCTGGGTCCCCCCAGCATTTTCCAATTAAGGTAAGGATGAACCATGTCCTTGACTCTTCTTGCAGCTTTAGGTCTGTGTTTCCTCCCTGAAGGGATGGAGACAAGAGGGGAAAGAAGCAGGATGACTCCCATGGACCATCTGCAGTCAAGTCCTTGGGGCAGGAGCTCCAGCAGAGCTGGGGATGCATGGTGTGGAGGTGAAGGTCAGTGGCCTGGGCAGCAGACGGGGTCATAACCCCCAGGCATGGGAAAGGGCATTTCCATTTCAGGCTTTCACCGCTTCATGACTTCCAAGAGATATGAAACCAAGTGACACAGCAGACGTCGCCTGCATCCCAGACATACCCTCAAGGCTCCACTTTGGTTTCTGTGAAATGCTAGTGCAAAAGATGAATGTGTCCCCACAGCAAAAATCCTGTAACAGATAAATTGTGAGGAAACAGTTAACAGTGTAGAGAACCAAAGCTAGTGTTTTAGAAACTGAAGGCTAAATGACAGGTAAGGAGCATGTTTGATTTCTACTTTCTAGATTACAAACATGTAATCTAGAAATGTGGCCCACAGCTCACATAATGAAAAGTAGTGTGGGTTTGGCAGTGGATAGTTATAATTTCAGCTCTCTATTCAGATTTAAAGACTTCCAACAAGAATAAGGCCTGGAATAATGTCCCTGGCTAGTGTATGGCAAGGTATTCTGATGACAATACCTCAGGTGGCATTAAAGGGAATGTGTTTAATACCATGTGCTGCACACTGCTGTGGGTTGGGTGCATTTCCTTCATTATGCTTCTCATGAGGGCATGTCACAAACAAGCAGGTGCCAGTGGGAAATGATCATGTTGATTCATGCTGAAGCACTAAACCAATAAGCCCAGGGCCAACAGGGATCCCTCTGTGGCTGGTGTTGCAGTCTGCCAGTGGAGCTGCAGGGCAGTGGTGTGGGAAGCATCATTACTGCTACTCTGGCACCAATTATAGCAGTGCAACTCCTTGTCATGGAGACCCAATTGTGTTCTCCAAAGATCTCACTGTAAAATCATGTAAGATTGCTTCTGTACCCCTGCCACCCATCTTGATTTCCTGCCCCTCTCACTGCTTGGAGAGATGGAAAAGGTTAGCCAAATGCATCTTAGAGAGAGAACTGTTGTGGATTTTCAGTGAGGTGACATTAAACAGCTTAGAGCTACCCCCAAGAAAAAAAACATGAGAAGTTCCAATCGTTGCTATTTCAATTTCTATGAAGGCACCAAAAAGTACCTTAAATATGGTAACCTGAACTGCCCTGCCCTAATGCTGAAGCCATAGTAGGAAAACCTGTAAATCCACTTCCTCATTCACTCTTCTGTTTCTCCCTGGGCTTGACCTTTGGGATAAAATACTTAGTTGGGTTTTTTTCCCACTGGCCAAAGAAAGAGGACTTCAGTGTCTCCTAGAAAAACGTGTCATACAGCAGGATGCATGGGGACTGTATAGCCCAAGTGAACAGGAGCACAGCTGGCTGCACTGCCACAGCGCTTGGAGTCCTCCATAGAAATGTAGCAAACAGGAGAACCTGTACTATGCTGGAAACAGAGGAGCAGTTTTATCTGTGACTCCTCTCTCCTTCTTAATGCAGGTGTCTGCAGCTTTCATGGTCCTCTCCATTATATTGAGCAATTTGGGCTTTGCTGTATAACTAAATATTGTAATACTCCATTCAGAACTTCTCACTCACTTCTAAAGAAATTCTGTCTGGAAAGAAAAGTGTTAAAGAGGGTTTGGTGAGAGAGATCATGAATTGTGATTATGTATCCCCCTAACTGCCACCCACTCATAGTAAGACCAAAAGTGATGCCTTTAAAAGCAAAGTGCCTTCAATTTTTTTTATCACTTCTTAAACTAAAAGACCTTGCACACATGGTAAGAACTGCCAGCATCTCTGCACTGCAGGTTGTGTCAGCAACACTGGTGTTATAAAGCCTCCTTTTCCCCACGAGCCTACAGCTCAGCTGTGAAATTTCCTCCAGGCTCAAGCTTTCTTTTAAAGTGCTAGCTAGGAAGTGATTTTATTTTCATTGATTTTGACTATTTTTACAACGTAAACAGGAAGGTGAGTGTATGTAAATTATACTAGAAGACAAAAAAAGAAAGCCACATGCTTTTATTCAATCCGCTTTGTTTTTCTCCTTTTCTCACACTTTGTAATATTTACATTTAAATAATATACCACAGCAGTTGATCACATGTAGTGAGGTCTTGTCTTTAATCTCCTGGTGAAAAAAGATAAAAATCTGAAAGGCTAGGTCCAATTCTGATCTTATAGGTCTGACTTCAAATATTTGATTTAGTGGAGGTTCTCTTGGTAAATGAAATCAGAACCAGAGTTTTCTGTCTTGCAGAAAGAACTGGCTCTCTTTTGTGTAGCATATTTAACCTGCAGCCCTTAATTGGTCTAATGATTAAGTACCACATTATTTTTCAGACACCCAGGCTCTTACAGACAAATCTCAAAGAGACATTACTTGATTTAAAATCAGTATTAGTGATTTGATGTCTAATGACTTGCTGTTAAGTTCCACTGGCACCGAGAAAATACAATCTACCTCAGTAACAAAGCATCAAACGTGTCTCACAGATTTTTAATTATGATTATCAATCTTCTTTCCTATCTCTTTTTTTTTTCTCTTGAGTTCACATGTTAATCTGTATGTTGCTCTCCAAATAACTGGACAAAATCAGGTCTCATCCTAAGGAAGCTGCTGTAATTTTCCACAAGGCGAAGGATCTCAGAAATCCTGCAAAGTAAAATATCTTCTGTTGAGTGCTGGTGATTAAAAGACAAGATGCAAAATAGGATATTTCGTGGGTGTTTTGTGGGTTTCTTCTGTTCTCTTTACCCTTCATTCTTTTCTACTCACCAATTGCTTTCTCTCCCAGTTGTACTCACAGGTACTTTTCATAGAGAGAGAATAACTACAGATGTTAAAAATTCCTTGCTAAAACATATGTGCATCAGAATAGCATTAATTTGCAGTTAACCAGTAGATGCTGCAAATTAGGAAGTGACTAAATGCAATATAGGAGAAAAATCATGCTTTATAAAACATACTCTTTTCATTTATTTGGATAGTTGTAGTTCAGCTTTTAATTATTAATGGTAATACTCCTCAATGTGCTAGTAAATGTGCTGGTTTATATTTAGTAAAAAATGAAGTCTTAGTAAAACATGAAGTCATTACAGCACTCAGCTGTTAATTATTGCTTAGGGATAGAGGGAAGATTACAAATTTTGTTCAGGTTAATGAAGCATGAATCAGCTGCCTCCTACTGCAAGGAATAGCTGAATATCTTACGTGCTACTGCAGACACACTCAATCCGCAGTCTCTTTGGTTTTACACTAGCTTGAACTTCAGCACCTGAAATCAAGCCTTCAGAGATGCATTTCAGAACTGTGAAAGGCTGTTGATAGCAGGGAAAAGTCTGAATTGATCTAGCTTCCAGAGAACTCAATGAGACTTCATTGGAGATTTTGCAGTTTCAGGCCGGGACACTGTAAGAGTCACTGACATTGCTTGTGTTCTTTGGAGAAGCAAGAAATGTAGATTATCTACATTGAATCCAGTCACTTCTACCAGGAGGGCTGCTGAAGCAGTGTGAAACTGCTTCCTGCATGTTTGTGTGCAGCTATGGGAGAATGTGGCCAGCAATCAAGAGCTCTACAAGGTGAAGCAATGATTTTGGCTCCCCTCTGCTGTCCCATTCATTCCTCAGGCAGCGGACAGAAAGGCTGGAGGGACACTCACTTTGCAATGCTATCTAAAGCTACTGCAAAAGGTTTTGAGTACACGCCTAACTTGGCCCTCTGCTTGGACTGGTTTTGCATACAACCTCTTTGACAATATTTCCTCTACATGCCACATTTTGTTCAGTTGGCAAGAGAGACCCTTTGGCTAATACAACCAACGACTATTCAAAAATGCCTGTAAAAATAAAAGCTGCTGACTCACATGGCTGGTGCCTCTAGTCCCTTTTATTACCTTTTACAGGCATGAATGGGTTCTGACTTGCAGAATTACTGTAGAAACCAAGCATCATAAATACCAGCAGTCAAAAAAAGCTGTGCCTGCATAACACTCTTGGGTCTATTTTTAAAAAACCTCTAAAAATCGTGGTAGATGTACTCAACAATTGTAAGTGGGAGAGAATGCAAGTCCTAGTTGCAATTCCTTGATTGCCCAAACCAAAGAAGAACTTGGATGGAAGTTTTGGTCATAATTTGCACAGCAAATGACTTCTAATGCTCAGAGCCATTAACTCTAAAACAAACCCTGAACTAAAGCAAACTCCTGTAAGAAAACACATGCTTGAAAAGGCACTTCCTCTTTGTGGAGACTACATGAATGGCAACAAAAAGTTGCATTCCTTATATAGATTAGTAACAGTAAATAATTCAAGGTGCTCCAGTCCCGAGAGTTCACGTTAGAAGGAATGAATTCTGACCCTGCAGGAAGCTACCCCGGAATCTTAACTGGCAGCCTGGGTCTGGAGGCACAAAGGAGGTGAGGGCCCTCTCCTCCCCCAGCACAAAGAGGAAGGTTAGGGTGGGCAGAAGTATCACCCTTCTGGAAGGTTTGGTGGGAACAGCTCTGTGCTTACCTCCTTACAGTAGGGTTCTCTGCTATTAACAGGTATCTTTCACCTCTTTGCTATTCTATCAAACCAGGCTGTTCATTGAAGGTTGAATATTCCTTTGTGTGCTTAGCAGACACAGAAGGAAAGCTTAGCACAGGAAGTTTTGCCACAGGAAGGTTTATCCCTTCCTAACTCATGGTGTTTCTACTGGAACAAGTTGGTCTCTTCACCTGGGTCACTGGCAGTGACGTTTGTGCAGAAACACAAACAGCTTTCCATTATTGGCATTGTTGGCTGGCAATATCACCACTAGACTTTGGTCTGAATAGAAACCAAATCTTTTTTTCCCAAATTTTCTACATTTTTTTTTCCATGTAGAATTTAAGAAGTTTAGGAGGGACTGTCCCTCAGAAGAAAGGGTGTCATGTGAAATTGAGCAGCAATGGTTAAATATGTTAATTACTCATAACACCTGGATTTTTCCTAATATTTTCCTGCTTTGTGAATGTGGTGTGAATGACATTTCCTATAGACAGAGGGATACGATGAGAAAACCTGAACTGCAATGACCAGGGCCCTTCAGGTCAGCCTGAACCTGTAGCTGGGCCATTCCTGTCATGCATGGCAGGACCCTGGCAAGCTTGCAGCACCCTTGTCCCATCCCTTGACCACTGAGGAGAGTTGTGAGCCCTGAGGGCTGCATCTGCCCCAGCAGTGGTTCTCACTGTGATTCCTGTAAAGGGTTTTGTTGGAATTTGTGTGCTGCAAAGACTCAGCTCCTGTCAGGATGGGAGCAGCCTGGCTTCCCTCTTCTCCCTGCTTTTCTGCTTTTGGGTATGCAGGAAACCAGCACTTGTGATCTGGGACAAAGTTTAGAAAGCAATGATGGTGTGAGTCAAAATGAGGTGTTCCTGAGATTTTGTATTTAATCTGGCCTCTCCAGGAACACCATCTCTTATATACCATGTGTCTGCCTTCTCCTAAGGATCAAGGGGTCATGTTAGACAAAAACATGTTAAAATGGTACCTTTTCTGCCCTCTCCCAGGCAGCCATCTGGCAGCCATCAGTCATGGAGATGTGAGGCATCTGGACCATGCTCTTGAGTAATCATCCGGGGTTGCATTGCAAAGCTTTCCACAGGTTTGACAATATCCATCACCAGATAAAAGTCTGGCATCACTTCCTAAGTGAAAAGCAAAGTAAAACCTGAGTAAGAGCACCTGTGTTGGGCATGATTGTGATTATCAACCAAACTACTTCTGAATTCTTTGTGTCACATGAAAGAGGTACTTAATGTGTAGGTGAGACAGATTATGAGAAAAAAAAGACATGACTCTGGTCTTATGCTATTTATGTACCCAGAATATGACAGAGCATGGTTAGGAGTTGCAGGATCCTAAAGATGGAAGCTGGCATTGCTAGCAGTGAATTTGCTGTGGGAGTTGTTGCAGAGACTGCCTTCACAAATGAGAAAAGGTAGGGAAACATTTGTCTGGAATGTGTTCAGGAAGAGACAAAATGACAAAACAAGGTTTCTTCCCCCATCATTACCTCTGCCTCAGCTGAGTAGGCAGGGTGTTGTCTGTGCCGCCTGCCACTGGTGAGCACAATCTAATTCATCAGCCTCACTGCAGATGGTGCCATCCCCTGAGACCTCAGCCGGCTCATGATCCATGCCAGCATCCTCACAGGGAGAAGGGAGGGAAGCAGAGAGGCAGGGAGAAAGCAGCCTCTGAGAGAGGTGGGGGGACACCACACCCTGCTGCATTACCTCTTTGCCTTTTCTCCACATAGCTGAAAAGGGCAAAGGCAATGATGCCATTCCCAAAGACCATGAGGGCAGCTGGGCTTTAAAATTAAAGTGAACTTTTAGACAGCTGTTGCTGTGCCTTCGTCAGAACAAGGAGGTGCTCTGGTGAGCGACCAGCAAGCCTAGCTGGTGAGAGACCAGCAAGCCTAGCTGGTGAGCGACCAGCAAGCCTAGCTGTTGTATCCACTTCTCATTTGCTAAAGTCTTTATCCTCTCTGGCAGCCCAGGCAGCGACTGCAACAGCACCTGGCTATGGGAGAGCAAAGAATTCCACTCCAGTGAGCACTGGCCTGTAGGATCTAGGACAGCGGTGGCCACGCTGTCCTTTTTCCCTTTTGCACTTATTCCGTATCGAGGAAAGGCTTATCTTTTCATTTGCCCTTACAAGCAGGACTGGGAGCCAGTAGATGTATTAAGAATAAATACAGAAACAAACATCAAAAGCAGACAGTGGAGACTGTTAGGAAGATTTCCACGGGCCTAATGCAACTGGCAGATTTCTGAATGTCGCAGAAGGCTGGGGGCACTGTGGGGGATGAGTTCCTACCACAGCTCTGGAATGCTCTTCCTCAGAATACACACCGTTCATACTGTACACAAAATTGAAATATGTATGAGCAAAGAAGTAGTCCCAAGTTTGCTTCCCTTGTAATTTCCCATGGGGAAAAAACACTGTGAAAAGAAAAGGAAGAAAGTTTCAAATAAGTTATTATATTTATGGGAAAAAAAGGCATGCCTTGTAAAGAAAAATTTCCTCCACCCCTTCCTTGCCTTTGAAAGGAATCAAATAGCTATTAAAAAGTACCTTCCTTTTAAAAAGGACAATGAACATTTTGATTAAAAGGAGCTTTTAAGTATTTATATGATTATCTCTTTTGTCCCCCTGGCAGCATCTGTCTTGTTGACTGCTCAGCATCTGGCATGTGCCGCCTCATGTCAAGAAGGCCCTGATTTCTCATTCAGACAGGGGGTGGGTGACAGAACAGACGTATGTGTACATGGAGAGGCTTTTGCCAAAAGAATAAGGCCATTTCCCTGACTGCTACTGCTGCTGGTTGTTTGGCCACAGTGCTGCTGGAACACAGCACCCCTTTCTTCCCGCTGCAGCACGCTGTGCGTACCAGATGGCTGCCTCGTCAGGGTCAGCTCTCCATCAGTGCTTCTGTGGGCAGCCTGGCCAGGCAGGGCATTTTAGGTCAGTATTCCGAAAATTTAATCTGCTTATGGAGGGGATGCATTTTTACTCTTCCACGCTTCCTTGTTTTTCCACAGATCATGGCGGAACATCCAAATCACTCAGCTTTGCCTTGGCAGTCAGTGTTTTCCCTCTCGGGGCAGCAGGCTGGAGCAGGCTATCATGGGGCGCTTGGGAAAATCCCAGCACTCTGTCTGATGTACTCACATCCCCCCTGCACATGGCAGGAGATCTTTGAAATTTGCAGGATCAGCCTTATTTTGTGCATATTCATTTCTCTAAAACTATCTTTGGTAACACGATTGATGACTCACACAAACATTAGTCATACTTTGCGCTGCATATAATTCCTTGCCTTGCAGAATTTCAAAGAGTGTTACAAAGATGATTTAAAATATCCACAATCCATGAAAGATGAAGTGAAATATGTCCATTTCAAATGTAGCTACTTAATGAAGGCTGAGAGAGTGATGAATTGGCCCAAGTAAGACAGCAGGTGATGGCCAAGCTTTGAGTTCTGAATCTCCAGCTGCTGGGTGATGTGAACACTCCTTTTGCATTGAGTCCCTTCCTAATTTAATTTTAAGATACATGTACCAGCAACCATACTTAGAAGTAAGAAAAATAGTAACAGAAACCTTTCTGACTCCTACTCCATCATCCCCATGCTTATGCAGCATTGCTTCCAAATTGAGAACTACACTTCTATGTGTTTTCCCTCTGCCAAATCCTCAAGTGAAGAAGCTCCTCGTTGTGGGATTGGTTGTGCTTTCTTGAATTGCCCTTTAATACCTAGAGTACATAGTTTCATTAATTCTAATTATTAAAGCCTTTCTTCTACAAGGTTCCTCAAGATTTGGAAAGAACCCTGTTACGTGCTGAAATAAAATAGATTTTCTTGTTCTGGGTGGGACAAAGGCTTTTACCTACAGCTGACTATAGGAGCCCTGTGGCCTGAAGGAATGGACAAGTAATGAGATAACAAGTCAAATTAAAAGCATTTTGTCTGTCCCACTCCTGTGTGAGTCTCCCACGTGACTGGGGACCTGTGAAACCTTGGTTTCATCTGTGGCACCCAACCTTTTTGAACTCTCTTCTATTTTCACATAACAGCCCAATTAACAAGCAGCAGCCAGAGATGGTCTCTGAGCTTTGCACGTGGCCCCTGTATGTGAAAGAAAATAGAAGGAACCTCTTGGAGGGTCCAGCTGGTGAAGAAACAGGTGACAAAGCTAATGCCTTTGGTGTCATTCACTGATGGTGCTGTAGTGGATACTTCAGCTGGAGACTGTTGGTTTTTTCATAGATTTTCAAGAAAGTTTAAGATTCATTCTGTTTTATTATAGACCAAAACTACTGAAAGCATAAAGATAATCTTGGGTCAGACTTGAAAAATAGGTTAAAATGAGGGAAACTTGTTACTTTTTAGTACATTCTGGATACTTTTTATTTGTTTTGGTCTTTTTTCTTTGTACAACACTCAGATCATGCTTTTTCACTCTTGTTTTCTGCACGACTAGAAGCATAAAATTCTGGTTTATATTAAAAAAAGGAAGGTGGTATTCTTATTTGCTTTCAGTGCCTAAGGCTTCAAGAAACAGAGCATGCTGCGAAGACTCCAGCATAAGATACAAGCACTTGGCAATATTGTATCAGTGATTTAGATGTCTCCTCTCATTTTACCTGCTGTATTAGAGAGCAGTGATCCACCCATCAGAACAAATAGAACAGCTTGAAAACAAGTAAGAAAGTGATTTTATTTTACTGTGGTGAGGAACAGGCTCTCTCTTCAAATAATGTGCAGTGATTAGCCTTCCCCATTACAGTGCAACCCAGGGAAGGATTACTTTATTAACCTCATTTTACTCATTTAGAAATTAAGCATCTGACCTAAGTTAGTTGTCTAATTCTTTCTGCAGTCAATGGAGGTGGTGCCAGACAATGATTCATCCCACCTACCCATGTACCTGCAATAAAAGGGGATGAATCAACCAGAGCTGCCTCCCTCCATTGCCGCTGGCTACAGAGGCAGTACAGACACCAGTTCAGCTGAGAGACTTCACTTCTGGCCAGGTACATTTGGGTGAGGTGAAGCCCTTTGTGTGCTGGCTGAGGGGCCAGACTCCCCCTGGCTCCTGGGAGCATCTTCCTGGGATCCTTGAGCCTGGGTGTCCCCTCTAACTAAAGCAGAAGCAGAGGGAGCTGAGCCAACCCATTTGTTCACCTAATGTGTAGGCTGATGTGTCTCCCTGTGACACACTGGGCCAATCCCCTACATGTCTGGGAAACAGAGCTGGATCCTGAGAGAAAAAGCAAAATAGGCTTGAGTGTACTTCCCAGGGGAAGCATAAGCCACCTGGGAGCAGAAGCCACATGAGGCTGCAGACAGAGAAGTACAGCACTGCTGATTAATACAGGCAAGTAGTCCCCACACCATGCAAGCCTGGAGGTCCTCAGTCACAAAGGATACTGTCACCTTTTCTCTCTGGGATTCAGACACAATGTGGGCAGGTCTTGTGCTCAGTGATTGTACTGTAGCTACTCATAATGGAACTCATCCACAGAAACACTAATCTGTGTATCCCTGCTGAAAAAAAATTCCAAATTTTAGTAACTTTGAGTGGTTTTATTGTCCATACATACATCTAGAATATTTTTCTTTAAAAATCAAGTTATCATGTGACTAGATGTCTATCAGGTTATTGTGTATATTGCGGAATTAATGTTTTGTTCAGCAGCTTCAGGTGTCCTATGCATCCCATATCCTTGAAAGCTAAAGAGATACACCTAGTTTGTATTCTGATTATCCTTAATTATTAGCTAAATGGTATTCCTACCAAATCTGTATGCTGATGATGAGATTTACCAGTACCTCTCTTTGGGTAACTGCAATGAGATATCTGTGAAAACAGGTACTTTTCTGGAACAAGGACATGTAACATTATTGGTACTAATGCTCTCTGCTCATCTGTGTAGGAACCTGCACCCCAATTTTACATTTTGTTTGTCAATGAATCTCGATGTCTTCTCCTTTCCTGGGATTTCAGAGTGTTTCAAGGTAACAGTAGTTTGCTCCATTTTACTAATGCAGCTGCTAACTGCACCTCTGGAGACTTCTTAGCCAAATACAAGGTGGACTTTTCTCAATTTCCATCACTCTTTAGATTGGAAGCTAGTTATTTATTGACGAGAACAACAGCAGGTAGGAAACAGAATAAAAAACAGAACTTTGAAAAAATGCAGAGAATATAATGGAGAAGTCAAATAAAGTGGTTGCAGAGGTCAAGAGCTGTGAATCCAAGGATTTGACTTCTGGAAAAGAAATGCTGCAGAAGCACCCAAGAGAGTAGATGCATTAAATCCCAGCAATCCATGGTACATCCAAGACAACAGTCAGACATATGAACATATGTCAAAATGATAATGGACATATGAACATATATGCAGATATATATAAGAAGAACAGCTTATGAAGAAAAAAGGTGTAAGTACAAATGAAGGTTAATACCACCATGCACCCTGGCTGGTGAGAAGGCTCTAGGATGAAGAAAGGAGGGGAAACCTCTTCTGTTGGTGATAAACTTCAGTCTAGGCAGTACTATTTGTACTTATGTCTCAGAAATAAGTTTATTGCCAGAAATTAACTGTAAAGATATCCAGAACAGGCCAAACCAAAGCAAATTTTGGAAGGGGGTTATTAGTTTAAAAGGAAATAGTTATGCTGATAACCCAGTTTGACCCTTACTGGGGGGAATACAAATGAGTTAATGACTTGCTTTTGGGACAGTGTCTCCTCCAGAAGGACATTAAGTAACTGACCGAATCCTTCGGGATGTAGCATTGGATTCCCTTTGGTGACTGTTACCCTGTTGCAGACATTCAGCTAATGAAGAGGAGTTTTTAATGCTTTTTCATGGACTATTTTAATTCCCACTCATCATAATTTCCAGTGTGATTCATGTACTGGCACAGAGCAGCAAGTTTTGCCTGTCTCAAGCTGGGGGCAGAAAGGACTGGAGCTCAGACAGCAGGGAACAGCTGGCCTTTCACTTGCATAATGCCAGAGCAGCGATGAGGCAGAGGAGTGGACAGTACTGTTTGGAATGCATTTCCATTTAAAAGAATAAGTTCACATTATGGAAGATGACTTTTTGAAGGGTAAGAGACATAAAGGGCCTCAGCTTTCCATGTGCTGAAGGGAAAGAGCAGCAGAGAAAAGAGCCATGCTCCCCTCCCAGGCACCCACCCACATCTGCTGGCTGCAGCTCAGCTGAAGTGACCACATCCTTGGAGTGAGCACAAGGCAGCCTAAGTGGTAATAAAGGGAAATGCTAGCAGTGGGTTCTATCAAGCTAATTTGCTCTGAGACTTGATTATCCACAACTTAGAAACAAGTGTGGCTAAGGAATCATGAATGAGTAGTTCCCTGAGAGGAGGTTTTCCTATTTTTCTTTCAATTCTGTTTTACTGTAATCTGCTGGATTCCAATCCTGTGATAATTGAAATGTAAATACTTGCAAAGGCTACAAGTTTCAAAGCTCCTAATTCTGCTCTCACTAGAGGCTGGTACACATGACAGGAGTTTTGCCAACTCATTAGCTTCCTCAACCAAGGGTGTTGCTCTCCCATCTCTCCTCACTATGCTGCCAAAAGCTAATGCAGACACAAGTCCTCCAGCAAAAACACTTTTGACATGTTAGGACTAAATTCTGGAAACTGATTTAAGCTCTACCTGAGAAGGACTGTTTGTACCTGAGTGTGTGGGTGCATGCAGGAGAGGGGCCCGAATTAGGTTTTCTGCTGAGTTTGTCAGTTCATCAAGACGTGCTGTTCCATAACAGAGAGCCAGTCCAGGCCTGTGTCCAGAAGCTCTTCAGCTTCACAGAGTTTACAGACTAAATACAGAGCTACCTTTTGGGACTGTCTGTAATCTGTATTCACACCTGCTCTTGCTAAAGCTGAACCCAATTCTGCAGTCCCTCCATGGGAAGCAGAAGTGTATCCATGGAGGTAAGTGGAGCTAGCATGGGTATTTTATAGTAGCATGAGTAAAGAGGGGCAGAAATGGCTTGTAGTAATAGCTCAGCCACCTGAGTCCTTTACCCCCAAAAATACAGCATTTAACACTGCAGTCCTAATGGTGAGTCTGGAGTGAAAATGGGGAATGAAAAGGCACACAGCTGTGAGCTGACACTGACTATGAAAAATATCTTCCACACTTTTTAAATCTTGGTTTGTCTCTTCAGGAAATACTGAATATGGGGAAGTGTTATTAGAAAGTAAAATGAGAAACATTCTTCACTGCCCTGGTAACCACACATGCTTTGTAAAAACTATCATGAGAAAAAGTGACCTCCTGTCACTCCTTAGCCAGAAGTTAGATTTGGAAAATAACAGGGCATCCCACAAGGATGGGATAGGAGGCAGAGAGGCTTTCTGTATTCTGCTCTGGTTTTGCCCTTTCTCCACTCTTTCTCTTCTGTGTTTTCGTGAAGAGGATATTGATTCCAGAAGTGACAGAGGCAAGGTAAGTAAAAGCCCCTCTTTGTTTTTCTGTAGGGAGGAGGTCAGCCTTGTTCTAAATCTAATGCTCCTGGCATGCTCTCCTCCTCCTTGTGCTGCCTGGGAAGTCTCAGAGAGCTGCCGGTTGCATTTACACTAATGACTGTTTTTCTCCCTCTGCCTCCCCCTCCAAGCTTACTAAGCTTTTTCTTTCAGCATGACCAATAAAGCATAAATGCAAATAGGCCAGAAGTTTTTTCTTCCCTCCTTTCATTTTTATTTTGCCACTTTTTGAAGTAACTGAAGAAAACAGTGTCATTCTGTTCCAGAAGAGCTTTTATACCAAGCTGACACTGTACATTTAAATATGTATTGCTTCCTCTATCATTTGCATTTTAATGTTCCAAACCAATAATCACGAAGTCTTGTGTGAAAATGTGAAATAATAAGGATGGGGAGAAGCTTGGATATGATTCTAAACCGTACTGAATTGCACCTAGAGGTGGCAATTCTGTGAGAGACCTCTCTAAGAAATTTATTTAGATAAATGTAGATGTTCTGAGAGAGTGAATTCTGTGCTGAATTGCCCTGAGTGTCTGAAGACACTGGGCTTTAGATGCTGAATCTGCACAGCCTAGCATGCTTTTTCCAGGGCAGCTGGTGCCCTGGTAATGTGTCTCCACTCTGCTGTGGAGGAGCCGCCCTCCAGGTATGCTAAAGAGTAGACTCCTTCATTATTTTGCCAATTGCTACTGGTACCATTAATCTGGTGAAAATTCATGCTGCCTACCCGAACTGGTCAGTAAACAGCACATGTGGTTCAGGTTGCAAAAACAAGTGCCTACCAAAGGTCATAATATTTTTGTGTTCTGCTTCATTTTTGCCATCACTGAGCTCCACAGCATAGAATGGAAGGGCAGAATATCCTATTCAGAATTTACACTGAGGACATAAGAATTGTGTCTTACATACAAAGCAACCTATTTGCAAGAAATTGTTACATTGTATAATGTTAGAAAAGGTTTTTTCTGTACTTCTTTTGAATAGTATCTGTAAGTGAGGGGTTAGCTTGGAATAAGTAACTACTGGTGGCCCAGTTCTAGAAAAACATTTTTGTCTGAAATTTATTCTGCTTTTTTTTTTTTTCTTTCTTTCAAGAGACAAATCCAGCTATAAAAGCAAATACATTTCTTGTATCACAGCTGTCATGAATTTAAATTCCCTCCTGGATCCTTACCATACAGTGTATCTCCAGTGCACTATTTTGCTCCTTTTATAAATATGAAGCACTGAAGAACAAGATATTGAATATTTGAGGTGTAAATCTGACAGGAGAGTTTTCTTCTCAGTCTTAGAATGTAACCAGAAACAACCTCATGAATAGCATAAGAACCAGTATGGATGTTTATTTAGAGCTGTAATGATGCTCAAGATATTTCTCTTACACCCTTAATTAAACTGCTTTACTGGTTTTTTGCCTGCTTTGCCTATTTTCCTTCCAGGCTTTCCTCCAGGCCACAGATTAACACTTTCATTATGAACAACTTTAGTATGAAGCTAAATCCAGGTTATGAGGAATCTATCTCTTCCTCACCGTTTCCCTTTTTCTCTCCCTTTCATCTTGGTAATAGTGCAATCAGTTTCGAGAGAAGATGAAGGTGAGAAGAGTAAGTAAGGGGAAGCATGAACAGAGTTAGAATAAGAAAAGTGTGGATACCTAGAATTTCCCCTGCTTTTACCTACAGATTTACTTTTTCTATCTTTTGTATTGTATTTCATTTCCAGTAAAGTTTCCCAGACATTTTGAAAAGCTGCTATATTATAATTAAATTAAGTCTTTGTATTTGCTGCTAACAAGATGTTATCTTCATCATTCTTGGAAGCTTGTCTTGGGTTGTGGGTTGATGTGGATTTGCCATCGGCACAGAAACATTTCCTGCACAAACACAAACTGTTAAAGCTCCCCCATTTCCTGGCTCAGTGTGACACACTGCTCAACTCCTTGTGTTTAGGTAATAGGATTAAATGCAGGGATCACTCATATGGGCTGTGTGTTGGCTGATACTGATCTCGGCAGAAAGAAGGGTTTAGTTTGAGCAGGTGGTTGGGCTCTGAGCTGTAACCTCAGGTGCCCTTCTGGAATTCAGTGCTGGGCTGTAGAAACCTGGTGAGAGTCAGGAGCTGAGCTTCATCCACCCCTGCAGCTCTCCCTGGGGTTACCTCTCACCCTGTCTGCAGCACAGTGCTGTGGCCTGCCTCCTGCCCTGTACCCATGGCCTGTTGCACAGGAAAAGAAGCTCTGTGAGAGGTCTGAACACATGGAAGAGCTGGGTGCCTGTGAATGGGATTCGTGAATGCTAGCACGCTGATCAGACACTACCTAAAAGAGATGGTAGGAAATAAATGCTGAGGAAAGGGGGTGTATCTGGCATGAAGCTTATTTTTGAACTCAGCCCTTAAGCTAGATCAGCCCTTTCATGCAGAAAGCAGTGGCTTTTGTCTCCCTGTGAAGCACTCTTTACAGGAACAAGCATCTGCTTCCAAAGCCCCCAGCACCAAATCTCACTTTTCCCAGGTAATCCTTGTCTGACCTCACCACTCACAAGGGACAGATGTTTTCAGGATCTCTCTCTCTCTGAAGTTTTACTGGTGTGCTCTGGGTTTCATACACCCATGGGACCAGGTGTTGACTCTCCTGTTTCCCTGTGGAATCCCTGAGCTGGTGCATGGGGGAAAGTGGCAGCACTACTATTGGATCTCCGGCACCACATAACCCAGGGAGCCATGCGAAGCTGTGGCCATGCACTGCTCAGGACAGGAGAATGCGTTTGTCCAAAACCCTGATCCTGTGTGCCCAGAGGAAACAACCATGTACAAGGTATTTTTCATCATTCCAGAAGAACTTTGACATCCCAAGGGTGTGTTTACCAGTCCTGTCTGTGCCAAAAAAGAAATTGGGAGGGGATATTAACCTGGAAAAAAAAACAGGACTGAGACATTGGGAAAGTTTTGAGAGTCATTTGGGATGTAGATGTTGGAAACATCAGTGTGACACCTGAATCACTGAGCCTAGGCTCAAACATTGCAGGAGCACACCTGAATGTTACACCATCACATAACCGTTTTGTTGGACACAGAGTCCCTGATTACCTCTCTTCTTACTTTCAGGGACTGGAAGCACATTCTCAGACTTCCCACAGTTTCTGTGAAATGCTCTAAGATGTTTGTAATTTATGGAGTATATCTTTTCCACGTGTTGATCTACATTGAACTCAAACCTCTCTGAAGAAAATGGAGACTACAGCATATTCCTAAGCAGGAAAGTTAAAAGTTTTCTACTGTGGTTCTTGGGGTTTCGATCTGGTCTTCCAAGAGAGCTGGTGGGAAATTGCACACCCAAATTCCTGCCTGCACTAGCAAATCCAGCAGTAGACACATGTGCACACTTCCTTATCTGTCATGAGCAGGTGGTTATTCTGTGAACCCAGGAATACAGATTTATCTATGCCTGCAAATGCTTCTGTCTGCATGTTTTTGATCATAGTCAGTGTAAGACTGAAACTGTCTAATGTGCTTGGAGAATTAAGGGCTCTGCTTAAAGGCAGTCCTGAGATAAACCACAAGTGTCTGTGACTCAGCTGTGGACCAAGAAGAGTCTGAGCAGTCATACAGAAACGGGAAGTTTTGCCAGTATAGATGGGAGGAGAAGAGGTGAACGATAAGGGCAGTGAATATGGGAAGTATGTTTAGGCTTTAAGGATGTTGCCTTATTTTGGAGGGTTGAAGTATGTGAGCACTGACGCTGCACAGGGTGAATGTATTCTCAGCAGTTTCTGACTGCCTGTGCTGTGAGCTGCCATAAGGAAAACAAGGCTTGAGCAATACTACTCTGCATGCTTCCTGTGTCTGTTGTGCCTGTTCCTGCTTTCCTTGTGTATGGAAGGGATAGGAAAAGAAAAAAAAAAAAGGGTGCTATTTGTAGGATCCCCAGGCTGCTGGCTCTGAACTAGTTTGTCTGTTCCCTTTCATGCAATTTTCACTGAATTTGAAGATGGTTCAAGCAGCATTACTGTGTTTCAATATTGTGGCTACACCTAAGCATGACCATTGTGATGGTTTCTGATCCCCCAGGTCATGGTCATCACACTGACTGTCTTGGAGAAGGAGAAAGTATGTGGACAAGAGTTTTGCTGCTGCTGTCTGATGGATAGAATTTCAGGGATAAAAGATGAGCAAATTGTTAGGATGGTAAGTTACAGATTTGTTTCTGACACCCTTCCCTACATAAAGCAGCACAAAAAGTCTCAGGGAGGATTTCTGTGGAAAAAGGTGCTTCTTGGCATGAGCCAAGACTGCAGATCTTGTGCAAATTGTATTTATCTTCTTTGAAAGTACCCATATAGGATCAAACTCTGATCCTGGGGAAATCCATCTGATAAAAGAACACATATCACTCTGTAGCAAAGCAATTGTAAAGTTATAATGGAGGTCTAAACAGACCCAAATAGAGTAATTTAGAAAACTTCTATTTCAATTTTAGCCATTTTATCTTCAGCTTTTCTTTAAATTCTGTTTACATTTTCCAGCTAAGTCTCAGTTTGAATGGGAAACAAAACAGAACATTTTATTCAAAAATGAAAGAACCCTATACCTCATATTCCAGTATTTTTAAGTCTTCCCACCCCCAAGTATTTTATCATGTGGCAATAGACAGAGCATAACAGACCCTCAGTAACAAGCTGAAAATTCAAGGAATTAGTCTTTAAAATGAGTAGTATTTAATTTTTGACTAAATTTATTTAAAATTTATTTTTAAATTTAAATTTATTTTTATTTATTAAAAAATACAGTGATTAATAAGCCAAAAAAGTGCAAGTACTAAAGCATGAAATTGAGAACATGAGGTTTTTTGTCCATTGAAATTCCTATGTCATGTATCAAAAAATTTATAGGATTCAGTATTTGGTTAGTCTTTTTCTGTGGTTAATGCGTAAGTCTAGTTATTCTATAATTATTATAATATACAATAATGAAACAATAATTTCATTCCTTCTACATAATGTGCTCTACCAGCTTTAATTAAACCTAACAACCTCATTAGTGAATATCATTATACTGGCTTTAGGGAGGCAATACTATCTAGTGAATACAGGATTATTAAATGACTGGAGATCCGCTGTACCAGATGTGCCACCAGGCTGCTGTTTGACCTTGGGCAATTGGTTTAAAGTCTCTGGGCCACTTTTACCCCCTTGCCAAGTGAGAACCCTCATGTTCCATGTCCTTTGTGAAACACTGTGTTACATGGATTACAAATACCCCGCTTGAGCACCGTGTGTTTGTTGACAGAGACATAGAGAAGTCCTGCCCAAGACTCACAAGACAAGACATTGGCAATTCCTGGACTAGGAATCCCCGGATCCTCAGTAATTTCAGTGAAAATTAATTTTGAGTGAATTAAAAGAAAGACATTCTGCACTGTCTTTCTTACTTTGTGCTGGTTTGGAGCAGGCTGCACACCCTGTGCAGACACCCAGAGCACTTGTGGTGCTGAGGTGCCCACGTGGGAACATGGCCTAGGTTCATATGGCCCCTCACAGCAGAAGAGGTGCCACTGCCCCACCACTTTTGCAGAAGAGATTGAATTGAGCTTTTTGAACCCTTGCAATTGAATTGACTTTGTGGCCCTTTGTGGGCTAGACTGCATGAGGGGGCTTTGCCTGTGTGGCTGGATGCTTGTGTTGGACACCATGAAAGCCTTCAAAAACTGGAAAGGTTTGACCTAAAGGTGCTAGGACTTCAGAACTGGAATTGGAACCACCTCCCTGATGTAAGCAGCTCCTAGGTGGTTGTTTCCCAACAGAAACAGGTCATGTTTTTTAAGATGGAAGGCAAACAGAGCAGGAGAGGTTCACATCAGGGTGTCAGCAGGTGCTGGGGACTGCAGGGTAAAGCATCAAGGCACCAGCAGGTGAAAAGGCCTGAAGGAGGGCAGCAGCAGGTGGATACAACAGCAGGGATTGGTAACACTTGAGCTACTGGAACTCACTTTTCCCTCAAATGTTACGTGTTTTGTATCTTTACCAGCAGCAGGGAGCCTGGTTTAAAAGAACTGATTTTTCCAGCTGTCTTTTTATTCCACCTCCCTCCCTGCAGATGATATTACGTGGGAAGCTTGGGTACTGCAGGGAGCCCCATTTTTGTTGTGGTCTCTTTGAGATGGAAGATGCTTCAAATCCATGTTTGTGGGGCACAGAACAGTAAGTTTCACTGAGTGTAGTTTCAGGTGAAGCAGGTATAGAGACACGTAGAACAGGGCTTCTGAAGGTCAGATTTCTGACCACAGTGCATTATGTGCAAGATACACACACTGCCATTTCTGGCAGCCCTAAAACGGGGAGAAGAACTGGGAAACGAGGAATATTGGCATCATTGGTGCTTGGAAGGAAGATGCCACCTGGGTAGAGGTTTCAGAAAACTGATCATTCATTACTACTAATTGGTTGAAAAGGCAGTAGAGCAGCACAGAAGTAGAGATTTGTCCGAAATGCACAGCCATATACTTCAGGCTATGAAAAAATTCCTGTGACGTGAATTGATTCTTGGGAAAAAATAACATAAATGTTTATACATTAGTATGCTTAAGATGGCTTGTGTCTGACTTTCTCTTATTTATAGTAGCTTAAGTCTCAAATATACATTGAAGTTAAATTCATATCACCAGTGTGAAACTGCAGTGAGTTTAAGGTCTGTGCCTTCAGTCTCAGGGGGTTTAGCACTGGAAAAGTGTGGATGATTGCAAGTTGCAACATAAAGTTGAAGTGTTTTCAGATTTACCCTCTAGCATTTTAAGGTGATTCATTTGTCACGCTGGCTTAGTCCCTGGTTTCTTCTAAAGGAAGAACATGCCAAAACAGAAGGTCATGTGAATGTCTGTCTACTTTCGAACACCGACTGCTACATTTTTCCAGTAAGTTGCAAGCTTTATCCAGTTTTGACTTTGTTACCCAAGCTGACTGCTCCCAACTGTACCTATGGAATGCAGATGGTGACATCATTATTCCTATTATGAATGTTATTAATATTCATATTTTATGTAAAGTAGCCGTGACCCATCAGGAGTGGCCAAAGATGCTGAACTGAGAGAAATTGCCACTAAACAATTCCAGTGTCCAGCCCTCCAGTTTTCACCCTTGCTGGACTTCATATAAATAGGTGTATACCACAAAGTGTAGGACTAGCAGGCTGAATGTCAGGATACACATCTATAGAACTATTATTTACTCTCCAAAAAAAGTTAGCCTTTTTTCATCTACCTTAGATGAAATTTTAGTGGTATATTTGACATACTAAAATGGGAAAATTCCTAAATGTTTTGTGAAAATCAGTGGGAGAATGCAAAATCAAGGTGAATAAAGGCCTGCTGGCCATGCAGCTGTAAATGGGGCTCGCATTCCCACCGGAGGAGCAGCCAACACCTGTCCCAGCACACACCTGCTGGCCCTGCAACAATGGTATCAACAGCACCATTGCCACCACTGTGTGCTGGCCACCACCTAGCCAAGAACTGGGAGGGCAGCACTGGCAATAGTGGAAGAACTGGAAACTTTAAAAAAGGAGGATGGGTTTTAAGAAAAAGTAGGACAAAAGTCCCAAGGAACTAGGGAAAAGAGCCTTCTCTTGTTCCTCTGTGCAGAAGGAAATCTGATATTTCACTTCAAAGTACTAGGATTAATTGGACCAGCCCTTTAGATAGTGAGCTGTATTTGTCTCATGGTTTCTGAAATCCAGAATGCTTTTCCTGGTAATGCCTTCATTGCCAGTACAAAGACTGTAATTGTATTTCTATGCACAAGATGCTCAGACATATTAGATATAATGAACTCTGAATTCAATTATTTATCTTCCTAAAACGTAAAGTTTGCATGTCCCTAAGATGCAAGATTAATGCACAGATGCCTCATACAGCCACACGGTTCCAGAAAATGCAAACACGTTCACTGCCAGTCCAGACTGGGAATTGTCATGAATAGGCCACCAACAAATTATATAACAGGCATTTTCATTCAAGGAATCCTGGTGCTGGAGTCAGTGTGTAGGTGCTGAGAGAACCCTTTGGTCTCCAGTATGTCCCAAAGCACTGAAAACATTAATGAGACGATATCTACAGCACATCTGCATTATTATCTTTTTTTTTTTTTAGTAGAAAACTGAGTCACAAGAAAAAGAAGACTTGAAAGAGACAGCATATTGCAAAATCGCGTATGGATATTTCCTTGTGAAGATCCTACTGTTTGCCCCTAATTCTGAGATCACCCTTCTATGATGCAGGAACTGTTTCCTCACAGATACGTGGGGGATGAGAGAGAAACAGTGCGATGCTAAGATTTCAGCTGTGACTGCAGCCTGAATTGGCCACAGCTTCTTGTGCTAGAGGTCATTAATTTGACAGGTTGCTGCTGTACAAATCCCACAGCAGTACAGAAGCAAAAACCAGATGATTTCCATCAACTTCTCATAATTGTAAACAAAAGACAATGAGAAACATCAGGGAGTCACATTTCACTGGAGCATAGAGACAGTGGGGGGCATAATTAGCATTGGAATCACATCTGCATCAAATTCAAAATTAGTAAAAATAAAGAAAATTCTTCATTTCTCAGATGAAAAGCAGCAATTCTTCTGTGCACTGCATTTTTTATTAAAATTGCTTTTCTTACTACTTGCAAGATTTAAATAAAAGATCTGCAAAAATAGACAATTTATTTTTCCAGCCATCTGAGTGGGTATGTTCTCAACATGTGCTATTCATGATTTTAGCAAAGAAGGGTGGATAGATACCTAATTGTTCCTGGATTATCATCTTTCAGCAGCAGCCAGATCAGCTTTTTTGCTCTTTTCTATTAGATTATGATCTCTTCATGAAAGATGACGCAGACAAAAGTCACACTTCAGAGAGATATGATGGAAAACAGGAATTTACAGATGCTCTGTTTGCCTTCTTCCCTTTGCAGCCCAGACAGAATGAGCAAGGCTTGGATGTCTGCACTGAATTGATTTGGTGGAAGATGTGCTCTCAAGCACAGAACACCAGCCTGAGTTTCAGGGAACTGGGAACACTTCTACCTCTGCCACTGGCTCACAGGTGACCTTGGGGAAAAACCACTTCAGTGGTTTCCCTCAACTATAAAATGAGATCAGTGATGCCAAAGTCTTATATGAGCATTATGGATGAAAAGGTGTCTTAAGAGCTACCTATGCATTACCGTTTCCTGGGATAATGGGCTCCAGCCTCCTTCCTTGAAGGTGGTTTAGGACCTTGAGGTGCAGAGTGCCTGCTTAGAAACAACCATCATAGACATGGAAATACCTCATTTATTTACTCTTATCCCTGTTGGAAGCTTCTCAGGGTAACTGGCTGGTGGGACAAAACAAAAACTCTGTCTCCTGGCATGGCTCTCCCTAAAGCAACTTGGCAAGGGAACAAGGCTCAGGGACATCCCCAGGCACCTCTGCCATGCCCAGCCTGGACACCTGACTCAAGGCAGTGTTTGTTTCCTCAGTACATCGACATGGGGAGCACAGAGCACTCCCCACTTACACCCAGGGACTGAGCTATGTGGAGCTTCGATGTGAATTGTAATTTAAAGCCTTTATCTAAATACTCTTTGCTAGCATAGATCAAACAGTGGAAGCCGAGCTGACAGGTTAATCCCATTGTCAGGAGATTCCAGTATTTCCAAAGCAGGTTTTGTCTGGATTTGGAGTGAAACCCCCGAGGCTTTTGTTCATCCTGGGAGGGAGCAGCATCCCTGTGGGCAGAGGAAATGGTGGAAAATGGGGCAGAGTTCAGCCAAATCCAAGTTCTGCCAGAACTGTTTCTAAAACCAGCAAATTATGGAACATTTTGACCTTGTTGGCTGGCATTTCCAACAATAAAACAATCAATTTTTTTCTCTTTGTTGAGCAACCTTATTCTGATAATGCACAATACACATTTGTCCAAAAAGATATCAGCAAACCACAAAGCTTGCAGGTTTACCTCCAAAAACTCAAAAGCTTTGTGACCTCTTTGAATATTTGAACCCTTTTATTCATCTGCTCTTCTGAAAATGTAGAGAAAGGTTAGATGAGAACAGCTGTTCTTAAAACAGCTCTCAACACAGATGAGATGATCTTAACTTTGCATTTGAGCACCCATCCTGCATTCCTCTCTCTGATTCTAGGTCTGATCTGTACCCACATAAGCATAAGGCCAGCCTCTGGCTAAGGTTTGAATGCCACTGAAAACCCACAAGAAATAATTGCTCTTCCTGGAAAGAACTTGTCCCAACGAGTGGAAATCATTTCATAATGGCTTGTAAGATTATAATTCTTCAGTCTCCAATCCCCAGTGATACAATAAGATAATAAATCTCGCTGAAGAGTGAAGTGTGCTGTAATTGATGGGAATATGGAGACAGAGAATGTAAATCTCAAAGTACATCTGGAGCATCTGAACAGGTTATATGTACACAGTGAAGAGGACAGGACTGGGCATTTGCACTCGGCATCATTAAAATTTGTTTGCCAAGCTTAATTATAAATGTGAACTCTAGTCTCAGTTTTCCATACTTTGTTTGAAGGCATTGTCTGATAATTCCAGTGGTGTTGCTGATGATTTGTGTGGCTGAAAAGTAACATTCGGTCACAATCCTGCTTTCTCAATTTGGTGCAAACATGAACAGCTTCTCTAGATCACCACTGTATCTCTCCAGAAATTTATATGTGTGACACTGCAAAAAGTCTGTGTTGTCTCTCTGTTAAACATTTACAGGCATGCCCGAGCTTGGGGGGGGTCACTTCACAAATTTCCACTTGGTCAGCTGAAAAAAATTTGCACTCCTTCATGGACAACAATACAGTGAGAGATTTTTTTTAAAGGTTTTTAAATGGATTGAACAAAGTAACAAAACCCCCTCGTAATCAGTATTGAATGATAGTTAATAAATGCAGAAGAACTTGAAGAGATTAGCAAGCAAATAAATCATTACAAAAAATAGTTAGGCTTGCCATTGTAAAAAATGTTCTAAATTTCCTGAGTATTGAAAAGTAATGTGCATTTTGACCTATTTTCTTGTTTGAGAGGATATCATTAATTATTTCTTACAAAAACATTACATTAAAAAACCCCATTGTATCTGTAAATGAATGGCGAATCACAGCTTAAATGAGATGGAAAAAAATCTGCTGTCTGTGAGTCTTTCTCTAAATATCACTTTTTAATTTTATAAAAGGAAATCTTCTGCATGCAGTAGAAGCATGTTTTGCAGCTAATTAGATTGATTTACATATTGTTACATGACAGAAAGGAAACAGTCTCATTTCTCTTGGTGGAAAGAACGACTGGAGATTGAGTTCCTTAGAGACACCAATCCTGCCCTGCTTTTGCTTTCTGTCTTCAGGTATTTTCCTTTACTTAGAATATTTAGCTTGCCCTTCAGACTCATCCTTCCCTGATCTGAAGGTTGAATTTAATACAGAAGGCAAGAAGGACTGTTGATTTGTGACAATGTCCAAGAGGCTGCGGCACATGGGCCCAAGAAAATGTCACTGATTTGTGCCTCTTTTCTTCTCTAGCTAATTCAGAAAATTCTTGAGCAATCATGCATAGTCCTACCAGCACTGGAACACTCCTGCAGTAGAGCTTTAAAACACTGTACTTCACCTTCCTGACTTAGTAGCAAGAGTTGGAAATGTATCCACGGATGTCTCATGGTTTGAAAAAGTAGGGGTTAAGATCTTTGAGCCTTTGGCTTAATGATATTCTGTGAAGTCTCTTCTATGGCAGATTCTGGGGGAAATCATTATTTTTCTCACTATGGTTGCACGCTGCTTTTTCTTCCTTGAAGCTGCATGCTGGACAAACACATCATCAGCAATAGTGTTGGCAGCACCAGATTCAGCCTGCAGTCCAACAGCTAGCTTTGAAAATAATAAATCCTGTTATGATAAAATAATTACTTAATTTCTTTAAAATTAAAGAAAAAATTACACATGCTGTGTTTGCAAGAGGAAAAGCCTTATCATCAATCACAACATATAATCTGTTTTAGATGCACTGTTTAAGTGCTCTTTCAAGGTAAATATTTTATTATGCCTTCAAAACACTATAGGAGGTCATAGTTTATCACAAATGTGCAAATCAGGTTTCTATGCATGTATCCTTTGGTTTCACAGGTTACTTCCCTTCCCTTTAAACTTGCATTCAAAGAGTCTGTATAGCAACATCAAGCTCTGGGAAATGAGTTTACAAATTGAGGTTGGTTTTCAAGGAGTGCTTGCATGCTTAGTGTTTGTGTTGATGTTTTCCAGAGGTTTCTTTAATGTATGAAGAAGCCGTGCAATTGGGATAAAATAACAAATGATCAGATATTCAGAGGCTGTTTCAGTTCCTGGAGAGGAGAATCCTGGCAGAACATTCTATCTTTCTTTGAAAGGCACAGAGGACTTTGTGCAGGGAAGGAAGGGAAGATATTGCACATAAACAAGCACGAGTGCTCAGTTCCTGGGCTCCAGCGGCTCTGGAATGCTCAGCCCCTCTGCCTGTAGCACTGATGGTTGACTTCATATATACACAGTGATTTATGGGGGAAAGTTTCTAACAAACAAGCAGCCTTATGTACTGATTTATGTCTTAACATAGAAAAAAGGAGAGAGGTGGAAAGAACAAAAGTTAGGTCTCAGTGTGAGAGAGCACAGCACATCTCCACCTTGTGAAGGCTTCAGCAGCTCCAAGGACAAAATGGGTGATCTATTGTGTGGCAAAGGCATGATCTTAGCAATGCAAATACACCGGAAACAAAAGGCATCACAGTTTGAAGCTACAGCTCATCTCTGAATCACAGGAAAGACTTCTCACCTGGTATATGTCTGTTTGGAGGCATAACACTGCATCTAATTAAATGTGTCAGAAAAGTAAAGCTTGCAAAAATCATTTCACAACTGTTCTGTTCTTTAAGGATAAAAAATTCTTCAAGTGTGTTACAGTTCTTTGAAGAATGTGCATGCAAACACACACAAAATGCCCTGCCAGGGGATTTCGAAGCTTCAGGATTTTGAATTCTCCTTTACATTATTTGTCTGTGGATGCAGCTGAACAGAGGGAAATAAAGACAAACTCTAACACTGGAATGTCAAGAAAAAAGGAACTGTTGACCCTCCAGTCAGTTAGTAAATAGAACTTGCCCTGGGCATGGCAGGCAAGTGCCTCCTCCACCCAGACTCCGGTTCTTCAAGGACATTAATGTGATTTTTTCATGCAGTAACAGTTTGCTCTTGCCAGTGCATGTCTAACAGCTTACCCCGTGGCTCTGATCTATCAGCAGTGATGAATTCCAGTCAAGGGAAACAAGTTAAGCTGCAGTATCTCTTGAAGTTTAAAACATGACAGAGCATTAATGAGGACCATCACTGGCTTATCTCCATAGAGTGGTGACTGATAGTTCCTTTATTTCCATGTCCCCTACCAGTAGTGATTTGCAGGAATTTCTCTGGAATTCAAACTCTTCCCAAAGTTGCTCACTGGTCCCAACAGCCCCTGTAGGTTTCTGGGAACAACTTTTTTTTTGGCTGCACCAAGAGAAGAAGAGTGGACATCCTGCCAGGACTGCTCATCTATTCAGTAGCATGTGCTAGTTTAACTGCTCTAGGCTGTACTTCACACTGCCACAGTAGTGGGCTGTAGTGAATCACTTGCTTTCTGCTTGGAGGGCTTTATCTCTTGTTTCCATTCCCAGTCCCTCTGAGAAATGTTTGGATAGGTTTTCTGGTTGGAGGATGAGCTGCAGTGTACATGTGCATCCGTAGAGCTGGCAAGGAACAAAGACACACTGAGAACATATTAGAATAAAAAATCTCTAGGATACTCAACATAAAAGCCAGCAGCAAAGGTTTAAACCCACCACAAAGGCTGAGAAACTGCAAGTTAAGGCACAGCACCCTCTGCTTAGCCCACATCACCCTGCCTTGGGGCTGTGCTGTGCAGTGCACTAGAGAGCATACCTGTGGGAGTGAACCAGAACTGCTGACAGGATCTTCAGGTCCTATTTGGTGAGCGGCTCGAGGGTTGAGGTTTTCTCCCATGCTTCTCGTCCCCCTGGAGAAGCTCCCTGTAAACACCTACAAAGCCACTTCATTTCTCCTCTTTGCAGTCTGCCCTCACACCCCTCCTTGGGCACAAGAGCAGCAGGGCTGGAGGTGAGCCTGGCATCCCACTCGTCAGGCAGCAGTCTGTCCTCGTGGGACTGGCATGGCTATAGCTTCTTGTCTGGCAGCTTCTTTGCCTGTTGGGGCTGCCTTTTGTTCTGTTTACGCAGTAGCTGGCTCAATGGGGTCCTGGCACCACATTTTTGAATACTGGCATCATGCAAATAGGAAGATGCATCCCCATTTACCTTCCAACAGAGCAGCTGGTTTGGAGCCACTTCTCCAGTAAAATGGAATGAATCTTCACATTTTTCGTATTGAGGCATGAGCTACTTGCTGAACAACTGGGCACTCCTGTACAGCTGTCACATCTTCAGAAAGGTTGCACCACCTTTGCCCAGGAACCAAGAACTCACAGAGAGTTGCTGAGTTGTACTATTCCTGTGCTTCACTTGCTCATGCCCAGGGAAGTGGGTCTGTAACACCAGATTTATCCAAGGTGGATGAACCAGCACAATGAGTGATGGCAAGACCATTGCTCAGAGCTTTACTGTTGTCATCTGGAGCATTAGAAGCATTCAGCTTTAACTTCTTACCTTTTTTTTAACCATTTCTCTGTAATTTTTTACCGATTTTTTCATTTTTCAGTTAACAAAAATATCTGTACTGGGGAAGTGCTTGCTACTAGGATCAGATCAGCTCCTGTGGAGTGGGGCAGTAGTAGGACTGGGGCCTTTTGTGGTGAGTCTGCTGCAATGACAGAGTAAGTAGGAGGACTGTGCTCTCAGCACAATGGAATCTCTGGGAGGAAGACCTAACTTCTGGTGGGCATCTCCTTGGCTCCCAAGGCAGCTACAAACCACTTGTAAAAATCCTACATTTTAATCAGAACTCAGATCTTACTGCCATGGACAGAAATTAGCCTTGTGCTTTGCTCCTCTTGTTATCACCTCTGATACCTGTTTAGTGAACCTCAGGCTCACTAAAGCCTCATGTTGACTGACCCTTCTCCCAGCTGCTTTGTTCCACACACAGCAGAAGTCAGCAGTGCAAAAAATTAGATGTCCTCTTCTCCATGACACAGGGCCAGGATTATTCCTCTCTGCAATATATGCATTTGGCCCCTCAAAGACCTAAGATCCAAGTACTGTTACTTCCACAGCTCCCTGACCAAGCATTCAAAAATTTAATAGATATCACCATTACTATATTTTCACTGATATCTCCCCTGCATTCTTTGCATGCCAGGAGCTTACTTGTTTTTCTATGCCTAGGTTTTAGTACAATCATTTGACAATAATTGTTTATATAATGGGCATTGTGAGTGATGTGAAACCCTGAAAACCTTTGCAGTGGAAGGAATACAATAGCAGTTTGCTCTACCCAGGCCAAAGCCTCAACTGCCAAAACTCAGCATGGTTTCACTGCCAAGCATAAAGTTTGGACTCATTTACATCAGCAAGAATACCTCCCTAACAATTTCAGTTCCCTGTATAACAAGGTTAAATTTTTCTCTCTTCTTGTTTCTGAAACCATGCTGAATTTTAAGTTTTCCTAAATCCACCCCAGTAATTCTCATTCCTTTGAGTCAGAATTATTGACAATCAAATTTATCTATAATGAACAAGAAGTGAGCTTGAAAAAAGGTTTTCTAATTTGGATCTTTTTTGTTCGTTTAGTGTCCTTCCTCAGTCCTAACTCCCGCCTTCCCTCCCTTACCTGAAATCCTTCATGTCAATGCCTCTGAAAACAACCTGGAAAACAGGGTATGTTCTTTTTGTTTTGGTATTTTTCTTTCCCCAACCTTATTAGCTAGCACTGTATACATCATCATAATTGCAGTAAGATGCTGTCAGCATCACTGTCTGGTTTCACAGATTGTTCTGATTGCTTTCCAAGCATCCCGAAGAGCAGCTTAAGACAGTGATGTATGATGGTGAGTAGAAAGCTGTCATCATAATGGCTCCCTCTTCCCATGGAACTCTAACAGGACAATCTCCTTTGGAAGTCTGGGGTGGAAGAGGTGGGCAAGAAGAAGCTGAGGTGCATCTACTGTGTTCCTTATGTCCTCTGACTCTGAGCAATACCGCACACAGATACCATCTAAAGCTGGTACAGTGCACTGTCTGTTCATTCTGAGCAGGTAGATTATTTGTAATTGTTAATCTGCATTGTTGTACTACCCAAAAATCAAAGCAGAGGGCACTTGCTGGAGTAATGACCTTGTGAAAACAAGCAGCAACTTAAAGCTGCTGATTATAGTGGAGGGTTCAAAAATGGGCATTTCATACAATATTTTTTGTGTCTTCTTACAGAGACAGATGCAGTAATAAGCGCTGCATGGCTAAGAACCAAACATACACATGTGCACATTCTTAAAAGTTGTCTGTCAACAAATTCAAGTTCTAGAGTCACGGACAGTTCTTGAAAAGTGTGCAAAAGCTTGCTTGTTGTTCCCTTTGTTTGATTGTTATGCCTGTTAGTAGGAACACAGATAATTGACTGCAAACTAGCTGTTCCACTGCTGAAATTTGCAAACCTGCCACATTGACATGATGAAAGATAATGCCTTTGGGGACAAGAAAAGTATAGATTTTTTCCCCACAAACGTTTTTTGTAAAAGCAAGCAGACAAAGGCCATCACTCTACTGATGTTTTTAAGCCTTTACTGATCTGTCCGAAACCTGTCTTTAGGACATCAAGCTGAAGAATTGATGCCTTTAGGACAACAGGTTGAAGAATTCCTGATAGAATTCAGAGAACTATTTTTTTGTTGTTGTTGTTCTCTTTCCTTTCATTTTCCCTGTCAGAAAGGTGCTCAGTCAGTGTCCCAACGCTTCTTGGTCTTTGCTGTGTGGAGAAGAATGACAAGAACAGGCTGGGACTGGCACACATGGAGGGCTGCCTTTGTGGTCCATCTGATGGAGCTTGGCCCTCGTAAACACAGATTCCATGGAGGTTTATGTCTTGAACAGATAGAGGGGAAGGCTGCTGAATGATATCTTGTCCTAGGTGAGGATGGTCTGGGCTCTGTTCCCACTTCTGCCATGCTGTCCTTCTGGCACATATTTCCCTGTGCATCATTTTCCTCAGAAGCAATGAAGGAGAAAGGGTTCAGCTAAACCTGAGGGCTGGCCACAGGGGTGGTGCCTCCAGTGCTCAGCCCCACTGGCCAGCATGGCACAGCAGGAAGACCCCAGAGCAGCAGAGAAAGTGAATGTCCTCTCTGCAGCAGTGGTGACTCTGGAGCAGGCTGAGCTTTCCTTAGCAACTCGTATATGTCCTCTAGTTTTGTTTCAACCCAGAGGACCCCAGTCCATGTACCTGGGGGCTCCCCTGCCATAAGAACAAGCACAGAGATGGTGAAATGTGGCAGACCAAAGACCTAAGGCCGGAGCACAAAGGCACTGCACTGGCCTGTCCAAATCAGCTCCAGCTATTATTTCTTTTCTTGCAATCTGGCTCTGGGCAAGTTTTACTTGACCAAACATGATGCTTTGATTCCAGGAGAGTCCCCTCCTTGCAGAGGAAATGAATGTTAATTGCTAGAGCTCTGAATCTGCCAGAGTTGAGCTGGGACTCCCACCAAACAGCTGCACAGGGAGGATGAGGATGGTTTCCTGCTGCTAACTAAACCCATGCCTGTAATGTTGTGTGTGACCCCGTGTCATTCCACCTCCTGCCACTTGGGAGCCTGCGGAAGGGGCTCAGGAAGGCAGGGATGCCTCTGGAGGCTCCTGCACACCGCCTCCAGTCAGGTGTTGAGGTGCAGCGTGTCATGAGTTTGGAAGGCTCCTAGTCCACACATCCTGCAATAAGAAGGGCCCATCTCCACCTGGTGCCTGGAGGCAGTTGCAGTCTGCTGTTTCTCTGGAACAAAACTTGCAATTTTCCCCAGTAAGTGCTCCCAGTTGTAGCAACAATTCCTAAGTCACGTCATGTTTCACTAGCTTTGCACGCCTTTTATACCAAGTCGCTATCAAAGACATGCGTATGTCTTGATTCAAAGTTATTCAAGATGTGGATTTTATCAACGAAAAGGGTTTCATTCACCTACAAAACTTTTTTTAAAAATACATTTCTTAAAATTCATTTACAAAGGCACACAGATGCTGAGAAGTGCTTAGTATCTAGTGCTTAGTTTAAATGACTGCAGTTTTAAAAATGCTGAACTACACTGTCTTCAGAACTAGCTTTTTCTCCCTATGAAATGTACAAGCAACCCAATCAAACTTAAAATATCTGGCCCCAGCCATAGCCAATTTATGTGCCCACGATTTTTGGTTGCAACTTGTGAGAGGGCAGACTGCTTCCTCCTCTGCTCCAGATGGGCAGGGCTCAAGGGCAGCCTGGGCTGGTTTGGTTTAGTCTCTCTAAACTGAATTGCGTTTACAAGGAAAAGCTCCCTCCCAAAATAGTTTTTCTGATGAAATTGTGTTTGCCTGAAAAGTGTAAAAAGGCCCAGAGGTAGCCCATGGGCCCCCACTAATGCTATCGTAGTCCAAACTCATCTCCTTCACATGCAGGTGTCATTAGGGAGTACTGGGCTGTGGCTTCAAGAAGGCGTTGCTGGAGGGATCATGAGGAAATGTAGCTGAGCCAGCCAGTGCCTTCCTGGGGTGCCCAGGGCAGCAGCTGCCAGAGATCAGGGCTGCCATGTGTGGAAGGATGCCCTCTGTGAGGGGCCAGCCATGGTGGGTGGCACAGCTGGGCTATGACTTCAAGGAGGCTGCAGCAATGCAGCTCAGTCCAGCATAGCCATTGATGTGGCTCTTGGCACCACATCTGAGGAGACTGCTGCACAGCAATTATTTCACCTCAGGCATTTTGCACTTGAAACAGTCAAAATTTCAGCTGGTGTTGAACTAAAAATATCACACAGTTATGTACAACTGTAGACCCTCTCTGCCATCCATTTACCCCAGAGCAGCAATGGAAAAGCACCCAGAGGAAAGTATTACTTGGAGTCTAGGAGCATGCAGCGATCAACTTTGCATCCTGAGAACATCCTTTATTTGTCTAACTTACCTAAGATACACCTGTAGAACTGGTGGAAGAATATACCCCTAAGAAATAAAGCCAAGTGAACAGAAGGGAAGTGAACGATCAGCTTTATTCCATACTGTATAACTGGAGACCTGTGTGAAAAATGGACTTTTGACATAATCCTTTAGTTCCTCTCTGCCCTATTTCTACTTTGGGTAATTTCATATGTCTGTCCAAGCTTATGGTATTTTTAAGAGACAAGCACATCATTATCTAGTCTGCAGTAAAGGGGATGGAAGGGAGAGCAGTCAATTGTTCAAACTCAATCCTACTAAAATGAATAACTTTTATTTTTGATGATAACAATGTGTTTAATATCCTATGTAATGAGGAATTTTGTATATGAATATCAGAAGCATAGTTAATAGGAAACAGAAGCTTATACCTTGGGCTGTAACTGTGTAAGTCTTTCTCCCATCCAGCTCCTCAACCACACACTGAAATTTTGCCCTAAACTTCATCCTGCAATTTTCACCACTTCTATTTTTCCATGGACACACACTGCTCTGGGCACCAGGTGTTAGGGGTTTTGGGGTGCCAAGGAGCCCATGCAACCTCCCCATGTCCTAGAAAAAAACCGAAGGCCCTGTTCCTGCAGCCCCCTCCTCTTGCTGTTTGGGCACAGAGAGAGTATTCAGAGAAAAGGTGGGTGGGCTCATTCCCTGATCCTTGGGCTTGACCTTTGCAAGAACATGTGTGGAACGATTCTAAATGCCAATCTTTAGATCAGAGCAAGGCCATATACCAATGCAGAGCAGCCCACTCCTACCTACAACTAACAGCAAATGCATGGACTCTGCCTGATTTGGTTGTTCTTGGTTCCCTGGAGTACACGAGACACCACGTAAGGTGTGGGATTCTACAGATCCATACTGTAAAAAGCTAAGGAGATGGCTTTGGAGCACAATATTGGAGCACAATAAATTGTCAAAGAGGAAGAAGAAAAAGTTGGGATGCCTTAAATTTTTCCACTCTAATAAGTGTGCAATTGGTGAATTTCATAGAAGAAATACCACTCTCACTTTTGCCAAGCAGCTGTTCTCCAAAGGCTTCCAAATCAGCAGGTTTGTGCCCTTTCATCCCTTACAGAGTCCTGAAAATATCTAAGTGGAAATATCAGTCATTCAAGTAACCAATGTCAAATGCACAGAACAGCATATCTATAGCTTTTTTGGGTTGAGTCCTTTCCTATGCTGAGTAGTTCCACACTCTATCTAATATGGGCTCAGGTTCTCAGATGCCTTTAATTTTTCAGATTTCAGGGAAAGGATATAAGTCTCTGAAAGCCTTATGTTATCCCTAAAGCTCTGGGACAAAGCAGTGACCTATGATCTGTTCCCCCACCCCCATGGAACTCGCCACAACCAAGACAAAGCCCACTCCTGTGGGACATGGATTTCTCAGGAGTTAGCCCAAAATGGTGCTAAGAAGCTTCCCTGAAAAATGAAGACATTCTCAGCCCTCATTCCTTGCTGTGGTTACAGGCAAGGCCCTTTCTTTGCTGTTTCTTTCTTTCATATAAATGCAAGGCGAAGTGTTTGTGTTTATATGTATGTATACATACATATAAAAGTACATTTACATATAGAAGTATGCGCACACACACACATGTACATACTCAACTATATATACATCAATGCACACATAAAAAAATCCCAAAAGCAAACACTGTGCTGTGCATACATCTTCCTATGTGGACAGGCTGAGAGAGCAAGCACACAACAGCTGTTGGTTGTACTGCTTAATGAGCCACCCTGAAGCATTACACTGCTTAGTGTGGTATAACCAGCACAGAATAAAGGGGAATCAGAGGCAGGACTGGGTGCTGAGGTGGAAGAGAAGAGGAGCCTGGGGAGAAAGATAGCTGCAGGGGGTCTGGGTGTTGGCTGGGGAAGAAAACAGGTGTGAAAAGTGGTGTGTCACAGCAGCTGGAGTGAGGCTTGGGAGCACTTAAGGAAGGTAGGTAGGTAGGGTAGGAAGATAAGGTAGTAGGGGAGTGGGATGCAGTATTCAAGAGATAAGGTGAAGGTGGAATATTTTGAAGAGGTGATTGGAAACAGGTAATTCTGTCAAAAAGATTTTAGGTGTAAAGAAGGTAGGGTGGAGGAAGGGAAGTTTGGCTGTTAAATTTAGGTCAGATCCTACTTAAAATTCTCCTTTGCACCACTAACCTGTTATCTCATAGCAGGGTTACCCAAATGTCTTAGAGACTGAGATGGGGCCTCTACTGTAGGTAAGAAACATCCTGTGTGACTGCACTGACAGGAGACCACCAGAAACTCAAAACAAGCCTGTCATTCTTCACCACCACTTGCTCTGTACTCTTGCTCCAGGCTCAGTCATGAAACACGAAAATGTTTCCTGCAAACTATTTTAGACAGAAGCAAAGGAATTGCTGGTTATAAATGGAACAGCATGTCTTTTTTCATCTGTGTATTCTCAGTGTTGGAAACAAGGAAGAGCTGAAGATGTAGTTATTGAAGCAGATGAATAGACATCATCATTTGAGTTCTGCACATGAATATGGAGGAGGAATTAAATCATGGGCAGTGTGTGATATTTTAACCCAAAACTACAACTTGTGCAGAACATTTTCTTACAAATTTGTACTCAAAGAGGTTCCTAAACACCATTAATCAGACTACTTGGATTTCTGCTTCAAGAAAGCCAGAATAACAACATGAACTTTAAAAATCAGATTAGAATTACCTTCTTAATGTTGTTTTCAGTTACACCATGGCCTGCTGCATAATGTGAATTTCATTTTAGTAGCAGTCTGTTTTGCTATCCATCACTGAGCATGATGGAGTTACTTCCTAAAAGCAATCCTGGTCATTTTATAAGCATCACACACAGTAATCAACTATTTCCTGTAAGAATTAACTGTTATGGGTAGCAGCCTACTTTTATTTCCAATCAACATGATTTACTGGCATGAACAACAATGTGAGTAGGGAGTTTTTATTTCCAGCTTCATACATGGCTAGACAAATGACAATGTCCCACAATGACAATTTACAGAGAGACTACAGACTAATCAGGTAAGGTCTTGAGATGGCACTATTGGGGTGATAAGACACGCTTAGTGTGACTTGCTGTGTGTGACATTAGTTATATCAAAAGGCAGAGAGACAGGAAAACTGGCTATAGAAAAATGACACTCTGGCATTCCATACTGCTGCACTCACTCTCCCTGATTTTCAGCTGAAACCCAATGGCAAGCTAACAAACAATTTCATTTATCACTGCTAGTCCTGAAAACTGAAACAGAGATCTGTAATTCACAGAGTCCCAGGGAGTTTTATCACTGACTTCATTAGAAACAGAATTTCCCCGAAGCTTTCTGGAAATGCAGACATTTGGGAAAGCAGAGAGTTCATATTGAAGTCTCAAACTCAGCCTTCTCTGACCACCTCACCTGACACAGAAGCCCATGCCCTGCATCCCAGGGCTGGCAATAGGTTACACCCACCAGAAAGTTTGCACCCAGCTGATGTCACTGTTTATCACCCTGGGATCTAGGGAATCCCCGAAAGCACAAACACCACATTTAAGGAACAGATCACATAGGTGTGCTTGAAATTCAAGGTAGACTAGCTAATACCAGCACTGTGGTAGCAGGGGAGGGAGATTAGAGGCCAGCCTCTAGCAGAGCTGGAGCTCACACCGCAGAGTCTGAATGCAGGCTGCCTCTCTCCCTGGAGAGGAGCTGTGGTCCAGCGAGAGTCAGCAGAGCTCACTGGTGCAGTGCATCCCCAGGCATTTTCTGAGTATAGCTATAATTCAAACTGATGGCATTTTTGAAAAATGTGTTACCACCTCATCTATCTAGGTCTGATTTGATTCCATCAATGAAGCAGCTGAGTTTTCTCTTCTCCCCCCCAACATGAATGCAAACTCTGTAAGTTGCAGGTGTCAGGGAATCTTAACATAATGTTGTGATGGCATGGGAAGGAAAGTATATAGTTCCTCATCTCCTACATATTTAACAATAATAAAAAGATACCACAAGGCAGAGCAGATAATACCGATTTACTGCAACCCTATTTGCATGTATACATGAATATACGCTTTTATTTGGACTTTATGATTTATTCATTATATACATAAAGAGATAATGAACAACACATCTGCATGCTATGAATCCAGGTTTCATTGAGGCTTTTTATTTACAAAATAGAGACGAAATCCCTGAGGATGAGCCTTCTGCTCTCTTCCTAGTGTACTGTATTTGGGATGTCAGGAGTCTTTAAAATTAGTCCTTTATTTAAAATAAATACATAGACATCATGAGAACAAGGATATTATCACACAGAGAGAAAGGCAGACTGTATCTTCAAGTTAAGAAAACACATTTTTAGCATGAATTATGCACCTGCTTTGTTTCTTCCTGTTACTGGGAAAATCAGACAAAACAGGAATTCACTCATTAAAAGTGACTGTGGTTGTAGTTTTGCAAATGTCTCTGCATGACAATGACTTAGCACAGTGGAAAAAACCCAGCAGTACAACAGCTCGAAACCTTCTCACAGAAGGTGATGATGATATATAACTGTTGAAAATTATAATTTTCACAACAATGTTTAGTTGTAATTTTTTAAATCCTTTTGTAGTGCAAACAAAATACTATGGGTTTTTCATCAGCCAAAAACTGGAAAGCCTGGAAAAAATCCCAACCAACAAAGCACAAAACATCCTTCACCCTAATGTATTTGCTTTCTAAAACATGAAATTGCAAAAACCAGTTACCTTAATTTCTTTTCAGTAAAACTTACGATATCAAACCCAGGTGTAGAAGCAGTACTCCTGGAGAAATGTGCACAAGCCATTCTAGTGTAACCCAGGTGTGTGAAAAATTTTTCCCATCTCATGAAAATTTAAAACTTTACAGAGATTTCAGCACAACTTTGAACTCCCATGAATGTAGCACCTGATTGCCTAAGACTTTCACCTCTGGTAGGTTATTAACTGTGATGCCTATACCAGTAGATTCTATAATTTCCATGAACTCTCTGAGTGTGATGCAGAAGGCGTAGCATTCAAAAACATGCTTTCTCAGGTTGTAAGATACACTAAATGCAAAATCAGCAAAAGCTCCTATGATTTCAGTGAATCTCTTTGTCCTATATCCTTTCACTGCAGTTTGATAGGTAAAAATCATGCATTCCCTGCTAAATTTTGTAATTTGAACACAGATTCTACATCAAAAAGTTGTAAATGTGCAGCATATGTTGCATATTTATGTGGAAATATGAACACAGTTCCTGAAACCTCATAGTGCTCACGGTTGAAGCAGCCTGTGCTCCATCTTTTGTGGAAGGGTGGAGCAAATGACCTCCAGAGAACGCTTCCAACCTCAGCCAGTTTCCAGTGTATTTATGCAAAATAAGCTCTCAGTGTGTAAAACTTAGTCCCATGCCAGCTGCAGTCTGTTCAAAGGGGAGCAAATAAAGCCAGTGGAGTGCAGAAAAGATATCTGTTATCCCAGCAGGTCTGTGTCAGACCCTGTGCTTTCATTGTGGCCCTGGATACTCAGAAAATAAAATGTGAAGGGCACCCAGTTTAGGGGAATCATTAGGAACTTTGAAACATATTTATTATTATTAACAGATGTATAAATAGCTCTTCAAATTTGCCTAGAACTGAAAATACCCAGTTCACTGGAAAGAATTCATTCTAGGTCTGTCTTGGCTGATGCTGTGGTCTCACTAGCAGGTCAGATCCAGCATGTCACACAGTGCTGCAGGTGGCTGAGAAATCCGATTCAGGAAAGCCTTTGCCTATGCAGACATAAAGGGGCAGGGACCACAGAGGAGCTTGGGATATCTGGGCTACCACTGCTGCCTCTGACGATTTTTCTCTAAGCTTCCTTGTGCCCAGGAGCTTTCACAGCTTTGGCTGTCTGAACTGGCTCCACTTGTTATCTACATTGTTTCTCTTATATAAGGCCCTTTAATCATCAACCATTTCTGCTTTCAGAAGAATATATCAACTCCAAAAAACATGTTCAAACAACTGAGGGGAGAGCACAGGCTCTTGTACAGTGTTTCTTTTAATCTCTGGCCCCTCCTGCTCCTTCAGGGACAGTGATCCCATAGATTGCAGGGGAAAAATAAAGAAACCGTCTGAAACATCTTGAGCCTCTCATCTGGTTTCTCTCCTTGCAACCTTTTCCTTTTCCAATGCCATGGTAATTTTCATGCAAGGGGATCGGGGTGAAGGAACAGATGCTGCTCCTATTTCCCCCCTGTTATCATCCCAGTCCCAGCGATGCTCCCTGTAATCGCTCCATTGTACAGCTGCCTTTGCTATAAAGCTGAACAATGAATAATGGATGCAAAAACTAAGTGGCGTTTCAGGTTCATTAGTATGCATATTGTTATAAATTCATTTCAGTAGGTGCTGTGAAGCCACTCTGCTCTCTTTTGTATTTTGAGGTGTCACTGCTTCAGGCTCTGCTAATGTTCATTTTGTATTCATTCATTTGTGTCTGTAGTTTTACCTGGATTGTAGGCTATTGTTCTTATTTGCAAAGCTTGGGTTTAATTTCCTGTAGGAAGCTTTTCTTTTGTCTCTAGGGCTCACTCTCCTATTACCATCCACCTTGAGAGTACTAAAGCACTGTCCTGCTGGTAAAATATAATTTGTTTTGTAGTGTTCTAATGAAAATGTTACCACTTATGTCCTTAAAAAAAAAGAGACAGAAAAAAAAGAAAAATCAAGATTTTCTCATTCTAGCTGTTGGTATCCAAGGCTTCCCTTCTGTTCATTCCTATTACTGAATGTTAAATAGCTCACAAGCGCCCAAGCCACAGTCCTGCAAAACCTTGTTACCTTTGACCCATGTCCAGCTGCCAGCAGAGGCTTTGCTGGTAATGCTGGGCTCCTGAAAAGAATTTCTGTCAGCCATGCAGAAAGCAACTCATGTATCAGCATTTTCTTGTGAAGTCGAACAGAAACTGCTTCCTGCTCCATTTCAGACCCCCAGCCCTTTGCAATTATTCCCATTATTTATATGACATACATATTTTATTCACTCTCATTAGGCTGTTCAATAGCAACCCATTATCTTTCAACAGATTCATAGCAGATAAAACATTCATATTATTGCCCCTATTTTTGTTTCTGTTTAATGATATTCTCCCCCAAACATTCAGACTCATTCTTCCTAACAACAGCATATCATTAGGCCTTGCCTTCAGCTATTGTTAACAGTGAACTGATAAAATGCAGTAGGCTGCTACAGAAAGTAGAGCTGATCCCAAGCCTTTTTTCCTCTCTGCCCTATCTGTATTGGACCAATAGTGGTGCAGAGCTATCAGCTCAAGAAAGTACAAAATGAACTCCAACTACAATGGAAGAAAGAGACAATAGTGAGCAATAGCTGTGCTCTCCCAGGACACTTTGCACAAAGGAACAATCGCCCACAGCAGTCTCACTGAAATGGAATCTGCAGTGGATAATATTCAGCACAAGCACAGCGCATATAAAGCAATACAGAAGTTGCTGATAGCAGTTACTCTGTACATGAAGAGCATCTCTTACTGAAACTGTGTCTCATCTTTGATGGTGTATGCAAAGCCTTCTTAGCATTATAAGCAGCACTGAGTGTTAAGGACAAACTATTCAGACCAGGCTGACAAAGACAGGTTTTTAAGCCTGAGTACTAAAATGAATTGTCCTATATTCAGTACCAGGAACCAGAAGCCACATGTTGAAAACATAGGTATAAGTGACTCTCTGAAGATGAAAAGCAGAGCCTGTGGCAAAGAAAAGTACAAGTTCTTTCTGTCTGGATCATCACCACTTTTGGTCTCTTTTCTTCCCACAGGAGTAAAAAACTTCAGCTCTCCAGTTCTTTAGTCACATGAAGCTGAAGATGAAAAGAGATTTAGTATCCCTAGTAAAGGCTACAAAACCAGGTGTGTCAGACTCTTAAGGTGCTTTATTAGGAAACTTATAATCTCAACCACATCCAGGATGCCTGTGGAGGCATCATACGTGCTGCTACTGCAGCCCTTTGCTCAGAGAGCCGAGATGCACATCTGTGGGCAGAGGATGGGCACCCACAGGCAAGTGGATGGCAGATGTAAGAGGTACAGGAGCGTGACCTGTAGACACACCACATGAGGAGGAAGAGATCAGTCATAAGCAGCTCATTTCCACTTTCATTATGGTAAATTGAACAGATCTCTGAAGTCTGAAATATGGAAAACTTAAATCTTAAATCTTACAAAATATTCTCACTCTGCAGTTCCACTACAGAGATTGTCATGACCACAGGGACAGATATCTTCGTAAGTATCACAGTGTCCCACATTGTGTGTGTGTTTGTATTTGGATGCATACAAACACACTGAAATTCATACATATACGCTGCAGTATGGTTGATATATAAATATATACTCATTTTTCCCTCTCTATAAGTACATTAGTCTCCTCACACATATGCAAAAACAAGCCCAGAATCATATGTATGTAGATACCCCATCAGATATGCATATTTATCATAGCCTTTTTTAAACACGTTTGCTCTTATTTGTGTAAATACCCTCTCTTGCATTTGTACTGAAGGCACTGTACTAAGCCATATTTTTGGTGGCCAGGGACATCACTGTGGACACTTGCTATTAGCCTGTTCCCTTCTCTGAGCATGTTTTCACTGCATATTTCTTTGGGAACTTGGCTGTGTGCAATGGGAAATAATCAATTTTCATATAAACTACACAACCTCTGTTGAAGTAAGTGGTGTGTGGCCTGGTTAAAATCAGGACTAGATTTGTCCATTTCTGTCCAACCACACCAGCATTTGGGCACCCCAGAACCTTAATAGAGGCAAAACTGAGTAACTGAGAACAGAATTTGTGCCAAATGCTAGAATGATCAAATCTCAAATCAAATTTAGCATGTCTAGTAGACCACAAACCCACAAATCCCTGACCTGATGGTACTTACTGCTCTTTTATCTGTAGCTTGGTTCAGTAGCACCCACACCATGCCCTTTTATCCCACTAGATTTATATCATTCCACAACACCAGTGGGAGTCTGGAGCTGAAGGCCTCCAGGAGACACGTTCTTTGGCTGCACCAAGTGAGCAAAAGGTGTATATTTTCCTGCTAGAGTTGTCTGGAGTCTGTGTTACAGCTGCAGCCTGCTGAGGTGCGGTCCTGCTGTGTGTACACCTGATGCAAAGTGGCTCCTAGAAGTGAGGACAGAAGTCCAGCTATAGACACAGGAAGAAGGTGCAGCTCACTAAAATTCCAGTCTGATTCGCTGTCTGCCAAGAACAGTTTTTGAAGGAGAACTACTGCAGATACAATTGAAATCCCTGCAGGAGAGGAAGCTTGGCAGCTCATTTTCATGTCCTGCTCCCAAAATGGCAGTGCCTGCAAATGAGCAGTGTTTGTGCTAAGGGGCAGGAAAGGGCCAGTGGGACTGGGCTCCTTCCCATCCCTTCCCACTCCTTCCCACCCAATCCCTTGCATACTGTCTCCCTGCTTGGCCCAGCAGGGATAAAGTGTCTGGACACACTTGCACCCCTGAGCTGTCACTTCTCTGCCCATGAAAGGTGTTAAGAGAGCTTCCCTGGCCTCACAAAAGTGCTGTGGGGATGAGTAGGTTTCAGATTGCATGTACTCAGATATTACTGCAGTAGAAGCCAGGAAACGGGCAACATACTCAACTTTCAGAAATATAGCTCCAGTTTGCAAAGCTGGAAATGCACATAGTAGTTAATGTGTTCCCTTCTCTTTCTTTTCTCTCTTGTCAACTTGTTCTTTGTTCTTGTAGTCTACTTGATTCTGGGGATTTTTTATTCCACTGAAAGATTTGATTTTTCTTTTTAATACATACCCTGGCACTGAGCACCTGCTGCAATTAAAGCACTGGTATTTGGCTCCTGTGAGGTCTATTCTATTATGAAGTTTTATCCATAGATTGTAGAGTAATGAACCCATCAATTCATCACAGCACTTCTATTACCCTACTGCTGCTGTGGGATGTTGTACTGCTGAGCTAGGGTAAGAGCCCTGACTCTCTTGCTACTGCCCCAACTGTTGTTAAGGATGTAAAAGAGGTAAAGTTATCAGAATTTCAATACAGTTCAACTTTGTGGCCCTTCTGTGGTATGTCAGTTCCTCCTGTAGTAGGATTTTCTCATTTAAAGCAAATCAATTTCAGCAATACTTGCTGTTCAGAAACAGTGGCTCTAGAGTGGGATGGAAAAGGGGAAGAGATCCATATTTTGCTGGGAAACACTGAGGGGCATAAGAAATCATCATTTTTTTCACTCATAGAAATTGTCTTGTATGGGACATTAGCAAAATCCAGATAAAGTAATTAGGAACAACAAGAAATGGTTTCAACAGCAAATACAACAGCAGCAATATGTTTTTGTCCCTCTGTGTCAGATGCTGGTAGTGCTTTTTTTTAAAACCTAGTCTCAGATTGTATGTGGCAGATTTATTTATCATTCCACAGATAGTTATCTGGCTTTTTTTAGATTGTCTGGCATTACATTGATTCAGCACAGAAATGAAGAAATGCACAAAAGTAATTGGCAAGAAAGTAAACCCAGGACCACAAGAGGAATTGCCTTAAACGTATCACTTTAAAGTTTGAAAGTCAAGAACCAAATAGGATAATTCTGGCAGTCTTGATATCTTTATTAAGAAAACATTCTGGTATTGAGTTCGGAGGGTGAACAGTAATAAAGGAACGTGCTGAAAAATAAAAGAAATGCGACTGGTCTCTGTAATTGTGTCAGAGAAATCACATCTACATAAGCATGTGAACAGAAGGTCTGCAAACACAAACAAGAAGAATGGAGATGTCTGAATAAACAAGATGCCAATAAAGAAATGTGGCTACCAGATAGGAATGAGTACAACCTTTTCAAATTGTATTTCTTTCTAAAAGCAGTTAGAAAGCCTATTAGTAGCACATCAACTGAAAAAGAAAAAAAGAATTGTTTAAATTTAGGCAACACAAACACATGGAAAACAAGGTGTGTAAATTCCAAAAAGCCAAACCCTTTCCCATCCAGCACAACCCTCATCTGAATTTAGCCACCAACTCATTCACTTGTTTTTTAAGCCAGCTGTTACAACACACATAGTCCTCTCATTATCCAAGCATCTCAGTTCTAGGATCAGATTATTTTCCTAAAGCAGGTAATTTGATGCTAGAGTACAGACAAGAGATTTGGGCAGTGTGGGCATTTTAACACCATGTCCATCTGCTGCACATGTCCTGACATAGATTCTTCTGGATGTGGGAGATGGAATATCTAGAGCAGGCGGAAACTCCAAGACTCAGCTAGTAAACAATGGTGTTGCAAGTCTTATTAATTAATGTTTGCAAAATGTTCCGAGATTCCCCAGATAGAACATGTTACAGAAGTGAAAAATATTACAAGTAATCTTTGCTGATGTATTAATAACACCGAAGGTAGGAATGCCTCGTTATAACTAAAGGCTTGTGACAGGCTTCTCTTCCAGCAGGTTTGCTAACTGAAGGAACAGACTGCAAGGCAAGTACAAAACTCCACTCCAAGATGTGGTGCTTCAGGAAGGCAGCAAAGCTCATCCACATCAGCAATTTTTGTTGCTGAAAACCCACATGGGCATTGGATACTTCATCCACTTTCAGGTTCTGAAGTTCTGTGAGCCTTTGGCCTCATTCAGTATCTCTCCTCAGTGTCCACATGGAGATCTCATAATTGCTCTGCTTCTGCAACACGTAAATCAAGCAAGTTGCTTAATAAATAAGCGAAATGTTTCAGCAGATGGAACGTCTGGATTGGAGTATGACTCCTTCATTGCAGGGTATAGGAACGGCAGTGGTAGATCCATTGGCTCCATTGTAAGCATGGCTGACAGGATCACCATTCCCCTACTATTCTCTTTTGGGATCATGTTCTGGCCTCTCCAGTGATCCAACGTGAAAGATTTGGTCAAGGAACCACCATCCAAATACTCTCCCTCTCACGTATTTCAGCTCTGAACATTGGCACCAGGGGGAAGAGAATAGCAGTGCATCCTACACAGATCCTTTCTCCGTCTGAGAGTCTAAGACATGCTGGAGGAGATTTTGAGAGCTGACACAGTCCCAGAATGGTGAAAAGATGATGGTTTCAGGGATGCATTACAGAGCACAGGAAGAAGACAGTGCCTCTGCAGAACGATTTCTTGGGTGCTGCATACCGAATGCACCAAGAAAGCAAATAAACTGACAGTAACTAGGAAATGACTGATCCATGCCAAAGCTGTGAAACAGTTGCCCTCATTCCTGGGTCCTTCAAAGCTGCTCAGGAGTTTGACAGGTTGACATCCTCGTGTCTTCTCCCTTGTTTGCCCATTTGAATTGTGGGGATCCCTTCGTTGTGCTGATTAGGAAGCAGCTGACGGCTTCCTAGCTGAGCAGATGGACCACATGCAGGGACTCCCCAGCCAAGCAAAGCTCCGGCAAGGCTATCCCTCCTTACGCTGACACTCATTACTCACTGTTCAGAAATAACCAGCTGTTTCAGTAGAAAAATAAACAAGCAGTGGCAAATAAAGCTGACTCAGAAAGGGCATGCAGAAAGGGCATGCAGAAAGGGAGTAGGAGTCCTACGTCAGATCAGGGGCATGGGTAGAGATGTGAGCACCCTTAGCTCAGAACAGGGGAAGGGAAGTGTACAGTAAAGGCAGACTTTTAGGAAAAAGTTTTTTATGGAAAGAGTGGTAAAATATTGCCTGGGGAGGTGGTAGAATCACCATCCCTGGACTTAAAAAAGCATTGCATGTGGCACTCAGTGCCATGATTTAGTGAAGGTGTTAGGGCATGGGTTGGACTCGCTGATCTTGAAGGCCTCTTCCAACCTAGTGATTCTGTGAATCTGTGACTCATTTCATGCTACTATTACAAAGAAGAGCATTGGTAATGGAAGCAGTGACAGGGTCCTCATGTGGAAACCCACTTGCAGGACCTGCAAGCACAGCAGTGTGGAAAGGCTGTGTTATCTCTCCAGACTGCTTTGCTTGGAGAGACATGCAATGAAATGACATGTTTTCACAGCAGAGCCCTGGGTGGCTGCAGCACACTCTGTGTGTTCACCTCCAAGAGCACACCTGCGAGCAGGCACCGCTGCTCCTGCACGCCGTGTTTGATCGCCTCGTTATTGCGGTTGCCATTGGTATGAATGAATGGGCACACCCCGCTCCTTCCTGAGATCCTCTGTTCAGATACACTCATGCAAGTGTAATGGAGATTTGTGGGAAAGGGCAGACACCCATGAATGGCATTGATTCACACAATGCAGGACTTGCAGCTCTTTCTACTTGCTCTCCGGCCTCTTTGCCTGTGCCTGCAGTAGCTGGATTTTCCAGCAAGTCCTTTGCAACTTCCAGAGAGATCAATGGCACTGAGCAGTGGAGAAGCAGCATGGAAGGTCAATGCACAAGCTCCTTTCCCCTCCAGGAAGAGGCAATAGGGAGTAAGTGATTTGTAAACTGAAGTCTGAGGTGATTACAGAATTCAGGACTTAATTACACAATTCCAGTACCCTGTCACATGCCAAGAGTCTAACACAGACCTGGTAAAATAAACTATGCGTTCCCAAAATATCATACCCTTATTCATTGCCATGGAAGATGGGAATTAAAACCTTTAATAAAGTACTGCAAACTGCAAAGTTATGGACATTGACTGTAAAACGTGAACAGCAGACAGTGAGTGAGAAATACTCTTCCTTGGATGATCTCTGAAGTTTATGGGACAACTTGTGGGAAAGCTCATGCTGTGCTCATGTAACATTCCAGCTTTTCTCCTAAAGTCATCATCGAGCTACAAATCTTATACCTCCCTGCAAATCCCATGCCTTCCTCCCAGGGCTTTCTGCTTCCTGAAACCTTCAGTTCCTTCCTCCTCAGCTTTTACTGTCCCAGATGAGGAACTGTCATTCTGAGGGACATAATTATTCCATTCCTTTATTCCATTCTCCATGTTTACTTCAGAAGCATAGTCCAAAAGGCCTCTTCTTCCCTTATGCAGCTTCCTTTTGGTCATCTCTGCCTTTAGGAAATTAAACCTCAGAGTGACATCTGTCCTTGCCCTGCCTCTTACCCTCCTCAGCTTCAGTAGGGTTACCACTTCTCCACAAAAGCACAACAAACCCCTGCCTGTTCACAGTTACAAATGTGTTACCTGAAAAACTCCCAGACTAATTTTTAATTCAATTTCTCCCCATGATTGTGTTCACAGGCTTCCCTGCCATCTCTATGAGGCACTGCTTTTCTACTGCATTTCCAAGAGCAGTCAAATCCATCATCACCAGAACTGAGAGACACTCTGCCCCTGGACTGAGCTCCACTCCCACAGAGCATTTACTTTCCCTCACCCTTACTCCCCATCTGTGTTTTACTCAGAGATCTGGAGAGCAGCAAGCTGCTTTTGGATTTTGCAGCCAGTTTTTGGGTGGGGCAGTGGATGAGCTCATTGGGGCTGCACTGGCCTCAACGTCATATGGCCTTCATTCAGAGAGAGCAGCTGAAACCCTTTAAACTTTGTTGGCATTGAGAGCCAGATGAGTACTCAGCCACTTCGAAAACAATGTGTAATTAAACTAATTGTTCTGTTCAAAAATAGTGTTGTAAGACCTACAGAAGTAATTAGAATTGCCACACCATTACTGTTAAGATGCAATAACGTGTCTCTCACAGGCAGTAATCTGATAACTACCTTTATTTACAGAGATCACATATCAATGTGTTTGGGGTTTGGTTTTTTTACCTCCTCAATGCAGAGAAAGTCCAGAAGTGAGGCTACAAACCACAGGAGGTTCCTTTTATGGGGCTTTTGAAGGTCGTAATTCTTTTGGAAGGATGAAGTTTTCCTTGCCCATTCTGCACCAAAATATCTCTCTTTCTCTCTCCCTTTCTTTCTCTAGCATAGATATGCCTAAAAATATAAATATATATACATGCACACCAATACATACATGCATAAATATACATATCTAAGGTGTGACATGGGCTCTCTGGGAAGCTGCTAGGCTCCTAAGGACAGAGAACTTCTATTGCATTCCCTGCCCACTCTTAGCTTTCTCCTTGTAATGGACAGAAAATGGAAGATTTGCAGAATCCACACTTTCACCTGCCAGCTAATTCCTCCAGATCAGGCATTAAAACACTCTGAGATTATAATTTTTGAAAGATTCTTAATATGCATCATGAAAAGTGACTTTTCTTACATGTAAGGATCAAAGATCAACCCAATATCCTAAAGCTTGTATAAGCTGCACAAGAAAATAAGGACTGCAATAAATATCCTTGAAATGGAGGTGGGTAGAGTGTTAACAGCTAGTTACCTTACTGCAGATGAAATCAGCAAATGTAGGTGTGCCTTAAAATATTATACCCAGATTATATTGATCTTGGAAAACAATCAGGTCAGTGAATTTCCATAAAATGAAATGAACACCTGCTGTTCAAGTAAAGAGTCAAAGACTAATTCATGACTTTTTTGTGTGAGGTGTGTCACAGTTGAGAATGGATGCAGAAGAGAGAGATGTTGTATGCTGAATGTTGACAAAGAGGTTTGTTAGCACAACTGCATTGTCCACACCATAATCACATCTCCATACAAGATTAAAAAAAAATAAACCTGACTTTAGGTATTCGGACTTTGAAGGCAGTGTTAAGCATTTTTGACCAATGAGCTTTCTTGCTTCTTTGGAAATAGAAGCTTAAGAAAGTGTTGACAGATAACTTCCTAGAGTAGACACTTCACGTTTAAAAAAATTTACCTTTTCTTCTTTGCTTTTATGCTGTGCTATGATGCACTGCTAAAGCTGGCTGTGGAATGCTTTTGTGTACCTATGAACCTTTCTGAAAACATGCACTTATTGGAAACAAAGGACCTTTACTTTATGAAGACTGAACTTTCTGATCTTTGCGCATACTTTTTCAGAAGAGGTATTTTTCTCAGAAAATATCTCTCCTGATTTATGCTGGTTTCTTGCTCCCTCTGTAGCCATTTCCTCACAGCCTCCCTGAAGTGGGGCTCCCACTGCTCCTAGTAGTGTAGCTCCAGGCTTTGCAGCACTAAAACCTTCCACAGAAAAATGATTAAAAAATCCCCAAAATCTACACTGTCTCTTATGCTCTCTCCATCCAAGATCTTGAATTGAGAACATCCTTATCTGTAAAATGTGATCTTGGATGTCTAGGTTTGACAGTATTAATGAATATTGGTTAAAATCTGATTATTGAAACTGAAAATGTATCAATTTTTCCCTTAGTTTGGTTATGACCATGTAAAGCTGAACCCACCCCAAAGGCTGTGGTCCTCTACAGAGCACAGAAGTGGTGGAGATGCTGAGGCTTGCAAAGGGATGGGCCTTGGGGAGTAGGTCATGTTGTTTTTCTGTGTTGAGCTGGATGCAGCTGCAGCTTAAGAAAAACAGATCAGAAAAGCCCCAGTGGTTTGCACAAGACTTCCACCCAAGGTGAGGGAATCCTTATGAGGCCGTCTGGGTTTTCTGTTGTTTGGTACATTTTTTTAACTTGAATTCCTGACTCACCCATTTTTATGTGACCTAAAAATCTGACTGATGCTGTTTACTAGAGACTAACAGCTTGATAATTCAAATCTCGCCAAAGCTAGTAATTAAAACCAGTTTCCCTGAAGTCTTTTCTTGATACAGCCTGTGTGAAGTGAGGTTGTCATTTTCACCCAACCCTTAAACTCTGGCATAACTGGATTAAGGCTAATTTGAAAAACATTCCAGACAGGAATAAATCTTTACTGGAAGGAAGGGCAGGGAAGTATAATACATATTACCCAGAGAAAAACAGAAAGATTTCAAGGACCTGCCTTGGTTAGCCCATTAAAGTGGAAGCTGAAAGGGGAAGACTGTTTTCTATGCTGGGCTGTGAAACACCAGTAAGGGAAGGCTATGTGAAAAAGAAGTAGGTCAACACCTGCTACTGGTCATAAATTTGGCAAGGAAATAAGAGAGAAGTCGATGACAACTAGAGTAATAGAACAGCTTCATAGGAATGAAAAATCCTAAGTAGTTTTAAGACAGTATCAGGTCTATCTCTGGAGAGTCTGTGATGTGTCTGTCTCTAGCACATGCTGCATTCCCAGTGGAGCAGGTATGATTAGTTGGAAGTCACTCTCATTCTTAATTTGGAAGCAGTCACAGATGAGCACTTCTCATCTTCTCTAAAGTAGAGCGTTACCAGTTACAGAACATACCAGTGTTCTTTCTAGAGGAAATGAATATCCTCACGGAGAGTATTTTTTTCTATTCTGATCATAGATATTTAATACTGATGGAGCACAAGGGAAATAGACTACAGAAAGTGGCCAGCTTCCCATGTACCATCAGATTAGTATCTCCCAGTGCCACCACCATAAACAGTGTGCTGGGCAAGAGGGTCTGTTACTCTGACCTTCCTCAGCGTTTTTCCATTTCTTTTATGTTCTTATTCTCATCTACAAAAGTGAATCCTCAAAATTAGCTTTGCAATCATGTTTGTGGAGCAGTATCAGGAAGTCTGATGTCAGATTCTCCAGTTTGGGTGCATAGTACACTGCAGCTCCTCCAAACTACTTGCCACACATCAGGCAGGGGTTTAAAGTCAGAATGAGGGTAAGGAGTCCCAAAAACAGATTGGCAAGCAAGCAATGAAGATAGAGGGAAACATGAGCTAAATCACAGGTATACACAGTTATGGGCAAGGTATGGGAGATTTTTTAGGGTAATGAGTATCCTGTATAGGAAACAGATGCAAGCTTGTTTTTGAAGGGGTTAGTCAAAGAACAAGGATTAGTCTAAGGAAGTCTGGATGCCCTCCCAGTTTTATTTTTCACAACTCAGTGATTTCTGTGACTGTGGTTTTGAAAGGGTAGCTGATATCAGACAAGTTAGACTGCAGGGGAGCAGGGGAATATGGATACCATTCATACTATTCCCAAGAATAGAAGGCAAAAGCACAATCACTTTCAGACCCTGAGATCTGTGGCTGCTAAGGTTTCTGTGCAGATGAGGCCAAACAGATTGAATTCGGTGTGACTGGAACAGAGAAGCAGCATGCAGGATGGAAAGGCAAAGAAATGTCAAGAGCAGGAGTACTGGTAGAAGGCTATTAGACATCCCTGCTGTCTTTAGACAAAGCTGTGAGGTGACTAGTTGTGGCACACTACAATGTACAGATTGAAGCACGCAAGCACAGTAACTCAGCTGGCAGTTCCCATGACCCGCAAACACTGAGCCAGTGAATGTGATAGACAGGAGCAACAGGAAGATGCTGCAGGACTGCTGTGTCCCTGTTCAGGCAGAAACATGTCTGCAAAGGGTGCAGTCCAGTCACGAACTCAGAAGCATGTTTGTACCCGCACTCATTTATTCATCATCAACAGTATGTTGCAAACAATCATAAGAATGCCAGTTACTTGCCAAGACACAGAGATTTCTCCTGCCTGTCACTTGAGCTGGGCACGGCAATAGCAGCACCAGATTCCAGCTGGGTGCTACATTCAGCTCAGTTTGAGTTTCACATCCTGGAAGTATTTGTCGTGGTCCCATTCAGCTGAGTACAGCAAATGTACCAAGTCCTGGTGTGGCTCACCCTGGTGTGGTGTCAGGCTGGCTGGTGGCAAAGCTGCCCCCATTACAACGTGACACCTAAGGATAAGTGCAAGCACTGGAAAGCACTAATTGGCAGCAATGCTAAAGACCTACAAGAAGCTGTGATACAATCATGATGAATGTTGTGAACCATATGAATTCATACAGTTAATAGGAAAGCCTACAATCAGCTCCTCCTGCTGTGCTTTTTGTTATTCATTTGTAGCACAGCAACACTTTGCCACCCACAAAAAAGGCCAGGATTTCACTGTGCTAAGAGATGTACAAACAGAGAGCAAAAAAAGGTGGCTTCTATCCACAAATACTTCTCATCTGACTGCTTGGTGAAATGTCACCATCCATATACAGCCATTTGCTCAGCAACTCATCTGGCACCTCCCTAGTCTGCTAGGCAACATGACCATCAGCTTTGCAATTGCCCAAGAGCTTGCACTGTTAAAGAGAATATTCAGCCAACCTCTCTCATGTAAACACTGCTCTCTGCCAACTCTGCATGACTCTAGATTATCAAGTTTTTTGTATATTAATGTTTTCATATTATACTGTGTATTAAAATTAATACTTGGCTGAAGTAGCAGCTGCAAATGTTTTACAGAACAAACCCTACATGTGGTTTCTCTGTTTCCAGCCACTAAAAACGGACTCACAAACTCATATTATCTGGTACCCCTGAGAAGGGGTTGAAGTCTTGTGTGTGTCGGAAGAGTTGAGCTGTATGGTGTCTAAACTGTGCCCATGCCAGGCCTCCCAAACTGCCTGTTCTGCAGCTCTCAGTTCAACTGCTCATTTTCTTACCCTAAACTTCCACTTGATGAGTTGTTCTTCCTCATCATCCATCTTTCTTCCCTTTTCTCTTTCCCTTCCTTCTCATAGACCAGAAGAGTTTAGGGACTTCTCTAGGAAGTGCCAAAGGCAAGTCCCAAGGCAGGGCATAGGAGCGCCTGGTGGTGTTTCAAGATCTCAGCAGCAGCTCCAGCCCCAAAAGGAGAGACCAGGAGCCATGGCTGCATTCCATACTGCAGAGGTAAAAAGGGAGCCTGAGAAAAAGCACTCCTGGATATCTGTTAGAAGTCCTGAGACAGTTAGGTACTTAGCAGAGGGAGGAGAAAGAGGAAGATAAAGGCCAGAAAGGATCTCGGCAAGGCATCAAAGGTAGAGCATCACGGTTAAAGAGCCTTGCTCACTTTGTGACAGGTCTCCCCAACATGACTGGCTATTGATCTAGAGCTTCACTGATGAGACACCAGAAGCTCAAAAAATGAGGAAGGAGGAGCTGGGCAGGGAGGTGCCCTTTGGAGTAGAACAGCAAGAACAACTTGAGGGCAAGTTCTCACCAGAGGCATGAGGCACAAGCACTCTGGAAAAGAAAGGCTGGATGCAAAACACATATGAATATGCATTGTGTGAGATCAAGCAGACGGAAGAGGAAGGCACATCCAGTTATTGCCACAGGAAAATCCAGGGAGGGTGGGGTACTTCCCCACCCATCCCCACCCCCAGCCATCCCCAACATGGCTCTGACAATGCTGGTATGTTTTTTCTGACTCTGGACAGATTTCTTACTGTATCAAGCACACTGCAGCAAAACCAGCTCAGGTAATTTAATTAGAATTGAACACACTTAATAGTGTTGTGGCAGAAAACAGGCTCAGCAAGGAGAGGTGATGCTCTGAGGTTTGCACGGAGGTCTCCTACCCTCCCTGCATTCCTAACAGAACTAGCTCCTGCCACCCTCATTCATGCTGACATGGTTTACTGCAAGAACAACCTTACTGCAGCCAGCATTCCAGAGATGCAATGCTTTTATCCCAAGCACTGCAGAAAACAGCCAGCAAGCATGATATTCCTTGTCAATGCACATGCAAAAACCACCACCTCTGAAGTGAATGGTGCTGTACTCCCATGTGTTTCTATAATGAAGCCGGACTGCTGTTTAAAATACAAACTTGCCGTGGAGCTCTTTTAGTCTTTCATCCCTGGAATATGAATCTGGACATTTCCTGGACAATGTAGCCCAGTGGCAGTAGCAGGGGCCAGCAATTTCACTTGATGAAGCAGTGGAATATCTGAATCAAACACATTCAAATCTGTGTAATAAAAATGTTCCATCTCATCTTTTTCCCATGCTGAAAGCTATGCAATTACATTTTTAATAGTTTTTCATACCTTCAATAAAAAAACCATTAAAAAAATTTAGCAAACCTGGAGAATTGCTTTGGAAAACACCTTAATTGATATTCAGAAGTCAATTTCCATAGTTTATTATCAAAAATGGTATGAAGGAACTATCTTCTGTGGTCAGTCAGGGACTGGCAGGTTTTGATATTCTTTTTTCCTTTTAAAAAGATAGAGCTTTGAGCTTGAATTCAGTGTAGTACTCCAGATAATTGTTGGATCGGATAGCCATTCCATCCAATAAACATGCAGAAATTGTAATTGATATTTTATAATTAAAGTCCAAACTGAGAAGGAATAGTAATAATTAGTGGGGAAAGTACATAATAAGATCAGAAATTACATTATAGCCAAGAGATTTCCTTTAGGCAAAGGAAATATATTACCCTCAAGATTTCTTAAAGCAAAATCAGTATTTTGCTTTTTGGGAAAGGTTTTTCTGGTGGTTTTTCTTCTGAAGCACACTTCATATTCCAGTAACCACTAAAGGGATGATGCATTTGTCTGAGGAAGAGTTAATAGTCTCATTTGCACTGTCTTATTCCCAAATGTCCCAAATAGGAGCTAGTCATTCTCACTGCTAAGTGTTGTGCAAATACAAAGCAGGAGAGAACATCTGTCCCTCTAGACTTCCCAAACAACCTGATATCTCAAAACACAGAGAAGACTATGAGTGCTAATAAGAGTTTTTCATCTTCTAACTCTAAAGGTTTTACTTTCCTCCCCTTCCCTCATTAAAAAACCTAGGCAAACATCACCAGACAGAGGTGGTGACCAGGGAGGACCTGTAGCATGGACTGTAATGCCTGGCCTAGCACAGGGCAGTACAGCATTCTCAAGCCAGTGGTTGCCTGGGCAGATATATTCTGAGTTTGGACATTTTGGTGTCCCCCCCAGGTCATCACACACATCTGGAGTTCTTGCAAACGTGTTTCTGCAAAGGTCTCCACGAACTGTGAGAAAACAATAATGTCAAACTGTTTTCACCACCAGCTCTTGACATCCTTCTGCTGTGGGAAGGAGTTCCAGGGAGCAGATATTCCTCATTTCCAACCTCTGTCTCTCTGAGCCTTCCGTACCCCATGATGGGTCCAGGGAGGGACACAAAAAGTCTTACACAGGCAGCTATGTATTGCCTTGGGAAAATGTCATTTCCTCTTTGCAGGGTTCCTCAGACAGTTGCTGGTGCCATTTATTCATGTTTACTCCCTGTTATGTGGTACAGCAAATGGAAAATATGGCTTAAGAGCTCTCTCAAGAACACTTCTCAGCAATGGCCTCCCCTCATTCTTCTATTATTTTTTATTTAATTTAAGGCATGCAGAGTGGTGACAAAGAAATTAAAAGTTGAGAAGAATGTAGAACAAGAAAACTATCTTATTAAAGCATTAAAAATTTGCTTCTTAGCCCTGACATTTTTGAAGGCTGTTTTGTCGTCTTTCTCCTTTTCCTCACACCCTGCAATTCTCCTTAAGAAGCCCTTTCAGACAGGTTTCTTTCCATCACAGGAGATTTAAGGTCCAAGTAAATTTTGTTCTGTTGATTGAGGAAATTATACGCTTTTCTGGCACTCAGGACTTTGGGCTCACCACCAATCCAATGCAAATCCAATCCACTTCACCATTTACTTTCCCTAATTTATCATAGTTTTCCATTTTGAAATAATAACAGTAACATATTTAGAAAACTACTTGGAGGCTTTTTTTTTTTTTTAGCCTATCCGCTTACAGAGACTGATTAAATGTAATCAAATTATGAGCAACATTACTAGCTAATGTAAGAATAATTTTCATATTATCTAGGAACAGTGTAGGATTATGAGTCACACACAGTCTAAGGCCAAACTGTAAAAATTGTGGTCATCCTGCTACACCATACTATACCACTGAAGTATCTGACAGTATTTCTCCCTAATAATACTACAATCTCTGTACATTTCTAAATGTAAGAAATTGTCAGATGCATAGCAACGTTCTGCTAAAACCTTTTCAGCTGTCCTTATGTGAACTGAGTTTGACTTAAACAGATTCCTCTTCCCCCATATTTTCTCTTCTTATTTCTTTCAGTCATATTCCTTTCATTTTTACAGTACTCCTCCATGACATTTTTCTTCATTTCTGCTGCTCCTCATCAGTGCATATTTTCAATATCTGTGTCACAATTTGGATGGCAAGTGGGACATATCTCTATTATCTTAACACTTTCTAGTTTCATATCCTACACTTTTGAGCCTTTTTCTTAGTTTCTGGGTGTTCTGCCCACCAGTGCTACTCTCTAGCTTAATTTAGGCTACAGATTTCCTATTTCTTTAGGCAAAGATTCGCCAGTCACATACACCCACTTCTAGTTTCTGCATTTCCTAGGTTCTATCTCCTCTGATTCCCTTTTGTATTTCTGCCTGCAGGTCACACTGATCTCCAATCAGTTTTCAATTCAAGTAGACATGAGAGTAGTCAGAATTTGCCCATTCATTGTCCACATAGGCAATGTGTAGTCATAGTCCATAGACAATAAGGGCGGCAGTTCACAACCGTGTTCACAAGCAGGCACTTGTGCGTGGTCTATTGTTATAGCCAGGGGTAATTAAGTCAAAACAACCACCAGAGCTTGGGGAATGATTCAGTTCATCCTAAAATAGCCATCTGAATATTTATTCAGTTGATTCAGTATGGACATCCATCATCATTTTAGATGCTCTCTCACACCCAACACAGCACCTAGTGCCTGTCCCAGAAGGCCGTGCATCCCCCAAGGCTCCTGCACCTCACGTGCCTCAATGCCTTGTGTACAGCTGGGCTGGATCCCAACATTTACTGAGCTGAATTGTGTGCTGGTCGGCTGATTCACTTGCTGGCATCACTGCCTGTGAGGGCTAGGGCTCAGCTGCCCACACTTTGCAACCTGTGCTGTTTTAGGTGTTTCTGTTTGACTCACATTTACAAAAATGTCTGCAGATCATGTCCTACACATGGAGGTCTGAGATGCCTTTCAGCCACCCAGATGTTTATGTTCAACTCTCCAAACTTCTGCCACAGCTCCCCTCTGACTCCAGCATGGGGACTCTGCCCACCAGAGAGGCCTCTCCCATGGTCCCTGTGTCAGCAGAGGCATCTGCTGCACCCCATCACTTCAGTCCCCTAGGTTAGTCACCCCAGGCCCCTTGGCAGCCACAGTCAGTCACCCACATCAGATCCAAATGTGGATTGACCACACAAAGCAGATTCACCATGTACCAACATCTCTGTGCAAAGAAGCATTTCACACTTCAGATGATTCAAATATTCTGCAGTGAAAACAGAAAGATAATTTAATATGAAAGTGGTTAATAAGAATGTTCTTGTGCCAGAGCTGAAATTTATCAAGCAAGTTTTACAGATAAATGCTAATTATTATGGATCCCTATCTGACTTCTTTTAATTTCTGATTCAAATAATACAATCATCTAATTAGGGAGAAGAAATAATGCTAGGTGACCATGGTGCACTGAAAGTAATAAGTAATTTGTGGTCTAATAGAAGCATTGAAAAAATGATCTTCACTGAATTAACACATATAAGCTATCAACAATATTTGGAAATAATGAAATATTTTTAGATGCAAGTTCTGTACTGAAGTATTGAGGACAGAGCTGACTTTATCTGATAATTAATTCACAGTAAATAATCTCACTGCATCAACTGACTGAACATTTCTGCATGGTCAACAAGGACAGACAAAAGGGAAAAGCAAAGGAAATGTATTTTCATTCAAATATCAGCTAAAAAAAAAAAATGTTAGGATCCTGAGTTTTCCTTGAAAATATGAAAAAAATGTTCAAGGATGCCCAGTGTCAATAAAAGAGAAAACACAAGTACATGTATTGATTGTAACTTTGTAGTTTAAGAGACTTAACCAAAAATGAAAGTATATTTCTGATGCCAGGCAGGGGCCAAACCCCATTCTGTTAACACTTCATCAGCAGGTTAGAAATTTTATGACGTGAAACTGGGCTTTTATCTTTGAAATACCCAGGCACTGAATGCTACTGAGGTCACAGTAGAATATAACTGACAGCAGGATAAATTCCTCTGTCAAATTTTAATCTGATTTAAATTGATATTTCAGAGACCAGGTACCTAAATCCCTATTTTAAAAAATGCCCTTAAAGCTTTAATCCTTCCCTCAATTACAGCATTTTAAACTGACTTCAGAGTGGTTATTTTGCATTTACATTAACACAAGTGAGATTAGAATCGGAGCCAGAGGCAGTTCACATTTCATGCAGTTCTCAACAGCAGAAAGACAAGGGTTGAAGCACCCTGTCAAGTGAAAGCACCTTGTCTTACATGTCTTAAATTATAAGATATTTGTTTGCCTAACTAAATAAAAACACCAGTTGCATCCAGAGCATATTATTTATTTTCCATTCTTCGTAATTAAAAAATCCCAGCAACAATAAGAAATAAAATCCACCTAAACAGCTTTAATCACTTGATAGCTTGATCTAAGGTGTTTCTTTATGTTATTTACAGATACTGCTGCCTAGTACTTTAAAAGGAGAAGAAACCCATTGAAAGTAGGAAAGAAAGGTGAACATAATGGTTTGTGTAGAGGTCATAGGACAAAGAAATTGTAAGGTTATGAAGAATGTCATGGTATATTGAGGGCTCTCATGGGAATTAATCAAGTAACAGAAAGTCTGTAAAATGCCATTGAATCTTTCTTCCCAGTTCATGGTGGGATCAATTATTTCTTTGTGCTCTCTGCTGGGTGTTTCTCTCATGTGTTCTTCAAAACCTCTTCCATGTCAAGTGTTCTAGTGGTGCTTTCTCTTTCACAGTATATTTCTGTTTGCCTGTGACATTTGTCCTTTGAGATTTTCTAATCCCACCATGGCATTCACTTAAAAGTTTAGTTAGCAGTACACTTGGCACTTCAAATGGCTGAATCATTTGTCTCCAGAGAACCATAAAACTGAAATAAACCCCAGTACCTCTTTTCCATCTCAATTAATCTGAATTAAATTGCTTAATTCAGGATTGGAAAACTGCCTAGGTTACTGAGATTGTCTTTACCAGATTACCCACCACAAAAATCCCAGGGTTCTTCAAGGTCTTCCACATAGTTTCCCACAGGTTCCTCCCAGAGAAACTGATGCAGTGCACGAGGGGCCTGTGCAATGGGTGGGCACTGGCTGCCTGGCCACACCCAGAGGGGGGTGGTAAATCCTTTTCAAACTGACAGCTGTAACAAGTGGGGTCCCCAGGGGTTGATATTGGGCCCAAAGCTGTTCAATATCTTCATGAGTGATCTGGGTGATGGGATCAATCTGCCCTGATGGAGTTTGCCAATGACACCAAACTGAGTGGGGAAGCGGACACTTGGGAAGGGAGCACTACCTTGCAGGAAAACCTGGATAGGCTGTAAGAGTGGGCTAACAAGAACCTTATGAAATTCAGCAAGGACAAATGTAATGTTTTGCACACGGGAAAATGGAATCCAGGAGTGTAGCACAGGCTGAGATCTGCCTGGCTGGCGAGCAGCTCCATGGAAAGGGACCTGGGATCACAGTGGACAGCAAGTTTAATATGAACGTGTGCTTCTGTGGCAAAGAAAGCCAATGGGATGCTGGGCTGCATCAACAAGGACATCATCTGCAGGGATAAAAAGAACCTTTATCCCACTCTATTCAGTGCTTGTCAGGCCACATCTGGAATGTTGTGTTCAGTTTTGGTCCCTGCTATGCAGAAAAGTTGTGGACAGACTGGGGAAGGTCTAGAGAAGTGCCACAACATTGATCAAAGGACTGGGAAGCTTTCCATGGAAGCAGATGGTGAGAAAACTGTGTTTCTTCATCCTTGGGGCTTAGGGGAGACCTTATCAGTGTATTAAAATACTGTTTCCATATTTTAACAGTAGTTAAAAAGAAGTTGGATATTGCCTTTTTGCAAGGAGTCATAAGGATAACACAAAGGGTAATGAGTGCAAGTTATTCCTGGGGAGATTCTGACTGGACGTGAGGAAAATATTCCACTATGAGAATAATCAGCTGTTGGAACAGCCTCCTCAGGGAAGTGGTCGACACTGTTAAGATTTCTCTGGACGGGGTGCTGGCCTATATTGTCTAGACTGTGCATCTGCAAAGAAAGGTTGTACCAGATGATCCTTGAGGTCCTTTCCAATGTGGCATCATATAATTCCATGGTTCTATGAAATTCATCATGTAAGTCGGTTCAGTTATTTCACAAGCAAGGCTCACTCTTGCCATATAAAGAACTGGAGTTTTATACATTCCAGCTATCAGAATTATGGCTCTAAACCAGTCCATACTCAGCTGTGAGTGATAGGAAGCTCCTGATGTGACTCAGCCTCCCTGAAACCTGAGGCAGCAGGATGACTGCCATCCATGCACTAAATGGGGGAGTGTTTCCCTATTATACTTAAGACAGAGTGCACCCATCAAACATGTGTACCCAGTGACATGCAGAACACCTCAGGCACCCTGCCAGGCCTCCAATCCTGCCACAGAGTGCAGCTCTCCCAGACTCTCTTCTATATCATATCTGTCTCATCAAGAAAAGTGTCTCAGGATATTTTGAAGGAGTCCAGAAATCTGTGTTTCAATGCCAGAATCACTCCTTCCATGTTTAGATGCCTAAGCTTTGTTCAGTATCTGAAATCCCAGTTGTATCATCCTTTAAACTCAGCAGAAGAATTGAGTCTCTCTGTGCTCTCCAGCTCACTGATTTCACTGGGGTTTGGGTCAGGCACTAATATTGCACCTCCTGCTTAGTATTCATGCCCATTACCAGGCAGGGTGACCTGACTGATGTGCATCTATTTTATACATGCTTCCTGTATTTATTGTATGGTTCCTTGCCTTCCTTTTATCATAACGAGTATTTGTGGAAGCAACACATGTCCTGGGAAGAATCAGATCTTAAATTACTATTTCCTTGAGGCAGAAAAGCAATCTGGAAAGACATTAAATGATTAAGAAAAAAACAGTAGAAAAAATTATTGATTGTGTCAGTCTCAGTCTCTTGACTCACCAACATGTTTCTGTGGGGTTTATGCTTGTAGAAATATGTTGAGTTTGACAGAGGTATTCTGTAAAATAGGAGTAATGCAGTGAGGAATCAGGTCCTTGACTTACCAGCTATTCAGTCTAAATCCCACTGTTCAGGATTTACCATTTTATGTATATCTTGCTAAATGAAAAATTTGCTATCATGATGATGTTCAAGGAGTAGTCTTTGCTTTCCCTATTAATTGGCTATGCTAGTGTATTGGCAGTTGTCCCAGAGACACTGATAAAAAAGAGTACATATAACACGTATCATAAAGTTTGCCGGGTATAAATAAAAAGGTCATGACTATTTTCCCTGTTGCTTGTCTGTATGTTTTGTGTTTCCTTTCTCAATACTGTGCTGTTCCTTGTTTTCTGTAGTGATATTTTTGCTAGTAGTAGTAAAGGGTGTCTTAGGAAGCTATTGAAAGATTTCAGAACATCTAGATGAAAAAGGAAGGTATCCTGAAAAGACCCCTGGAACCAGAAAAAATGTCACTCATTCACACATTTTGTGAAAAATAAGCTAAGCGTCAATGAAATGTAATGGAGATTTTGAGTTGAAAATCCAGAAATATTTATGCTCCAGAAAAGAGAAAATATCTCAGTTTCAGAGTGACAAATGGAACTGTTTCGGATTGAATCTTCCTGTCTTATCAGTGACCTTCAGCTTCCTCCTTACTGTACTGCCTAAGGTAATGAAAATGCCAAAGAAACACGAGGGTAATTCCTATGCTCCTTGAACTTAGTTTATTCATTCATTGAGATGCATTCCCTTAAGCTCATCAGGTTCTAGGAAAGTCATCTCAGCTACCTATTTGTGCAGAACAGTTACTCAGCTAAGCCTGAAACTCAGTGGTTCATGAAGGCAGCCCCTGACCAGCCTACTAAATACTGGGAATCCTCTTCTGGGACACATGGCAGACCCTACACATGGTACAGGGCTGATACCTGCTACCAGTTTCCTATGGAGTAGCTATTGCCTTTGAAACTCTGATCTGCATACAGCATAAAGGAAATTACCTTTTCTGCACAAGTGGAGAAGCTTTTGCCTGATTTCTGTTGGAAACAGAATGTTTCTTCCATTAACCAAGAAAAAAATTGCACACTATGTACATTACATAGATGAAGTAAGCCTTCTTAAGTATGTACAGTTTACATATAATTTCTTTAGGTATAGCTGTCTCTTTCATCCTGCTGAGGAATTAACGTTACAGTCTTAAAGATCTTTTCCAACCTTAATGATTCTGTGATTCTATGAGCCTGTAGTGAACCTGAATAAACTACTGCCTTACCAAAGCCCACAATCACGATGCTTGATATTCACTCAGAAGAGGAGCAGTCTTACAATCTCAGCTTGTGTAATTGACACTGCCTGCCTTTTGTAGCCTCTTCCTGATTGCACTGACAGGCTTTCCCCTCCTGTTTCTGAGTACCTTATGAAAATAGTTTCCATTCCTGGCTGGTTCTGAACTCCCTTCCTTCTCACTCTGCTGTGCCTTGGACAGAGATTTCCCAGGAGCAGGTTGGAAGACATGGCTTCACTGTGACACAGAAATCCCAGCTTGAAATTGTTTCCTCATTTACTCCCGATGGTCATTCTGAAACACAAGATGTGCTGTGCCGCCTTCTCCATCTTCTGTGCTGCTCTGGTGGTAAGGGGAAACAAGATTCTATTTCCTTCCTTCGTCTTCCAAATCCTGCTTTCCTACTGCAGTGCCCCCAGGCTGGCAGTGTCCTTCCCCATCCGAGAGCTGGTGCTGTGACACACCACTCTGGGGGCACGTGTGAAACTGGCAGATGAATCTTCAAACCAAATCAATTCATAACCACCTACCTACAACCTTACAACCAGCTGAGCACCTGCCAGGTTAAAGACCACCAGTCAGCTGAGAAGGGAGTAGTTTGGGTCTTTTTTATATAGGGCATTTAAAAGTCCATAAAGAGTGAGCAATATCAAGCCTTGCACCTAAACCTTGCCCTGAGGTTTATGCTGCTTCCACCATGAAAGCTCGTGTCCCATGCACAATGAGTAAAACAAATTTTGCATCAAATTTGGACGTATTTTTCTACACCTTTCCTTAATAAGTACAGGCAAAAGGAAAACTGAGTATTCCACACAGTGCTGACCTGATGTACCTTCTTTCTCTATGTATGTTATTTGAGCCCATCCTCTGTTGTCTTGTGAGCTGTTGATGATTACATCTAAAATGTTATCTTTTAAACACAGTATGAAACTAATTACTGTCACCCATATCTCTAGGCACCTTGGCTGCAGCCCTGATTATTCTTAGCTCTAGATCAAGAAAACCCACTGACCCCTTATTTTATAAATTCTTCCTTTATAGATTTTCTCTGCACTGTCTGTACTTCAGACACATATTTTAGACAAGGAAATATCGTCAAGGACAGCTCTTTGACCTAAGCACTAGCCTCCATTTCCAACTTTCCCAAAATTCTTTGTAACCAAACCTGCATAGAAACTTTTTCATTGAAGCAGCTATATCAGAAGCAATGCCAGTGACCTCAAAAAATTACCTGAGAACAAATCTGATGTCAGTAGAAAAAGGGTCTTCTGTATCTTTTTTGGAGATACATTTTTTACTGCCAGATTAAGGCTTCAACCTTCCTTTTTGGGTGCTTCAACTTATTATTTATTTGGTGTTCTGAGCCCTGTCTAGTTAAGTCTGAGTTATTAAGATCTTTTGAAGAATATGAGAAGTACCAGAAGGTCGTTCAAAAGCTAAGCAGTGCAACTTTTTTCAAAGGAATAGAGCCAAGATGATCTCAGGGATGACACAGCTGGCAGTTCAGCTACAGCAACAACCAGTCAGCTACTAGTGTGTATGCCCTTGTAGGAAAGAAAAGACAAAACCACAACAACAACAAGAACAAAACAAACAAAAAGCCTGACACAAAAACAAATCACCAAACAAACAAAAAAACAAAAAAAAAGAAAAAGGGGGAAAACAGGTGTGTAACTGGTGTACATTTGTCCAGGGGAAATTGTGTTAAACTTGTTTAATTTCCTGCTGAAACGGAGTTTCAGGCTTGCAGATAAAAACAAGGCTTCTTGACTTACATCTCAGCTTATAGAGGCTTTTGCAATGTCTTACACAGATTCCCATAAGGAAATTGGTGGGAAAATGGTATTGAAGGGGTGAAAAATCAGATTGGGAAACTTTCCATTGAGCCAGAAATGAACGAACAAACCGAAGAAGATAAGGAAAGTTTACCAACAAGCAAACTTTATCGGGCTTCCTCCTCCTCCTTTCATTTTCTCTTTTTATTTTATTTTTCTTTCAGTTTCCTCCATTCCATCTTGCAGGAGCTGATGGCAGCTTCAGTTCTCTTTCAGCTCAGTGACACTATACCAGCCCACCAGAGGTGTTGAAGATAACTATTACTTTCAAGAGCTGAAGGACGTGAGAGAGATTTCAGTGCAAGTTATGACTACATCTGATAGGTATTGTCACCCTGAGGGGATTAGTAAAAGACATTTAATTTTCACTTACCAATATCAGCCTTACCCTACAGGCAAACATGTGAGCCCACCTCAAAATCCACTGTTTAATTGCTTTGAGTTATCCATCCAGTGTTGCCTTTCACCTCTAGTCTCTGAGGATGCTCCTGCCTCACACATGCACTCAGGGTCCCAAATGTTATGTACAGTAGCAAATTTCAATGCCAGGGTGACCCGTCTTCTGGACAGAAGGGCCCATGGGACTCTCTCTGGCTTCTTTTTTCCCAGCTTCAGCAATCTCCACTGCTCTTGGCTGTGTTCAAAACACCAGGGCAGAGACACCTACGCAGTGCATGGCCGAGTGTCTTGAGGAGCAGAGCACTGGCACCCCTCTGTACATCATGGGTCACTCAAGAACCCCTTGCCACCTCCCCTCCACCACAGCCTGGGAGCATGGGACCAGAGGGCGTGCACTGCTCTACTGCATGCTAGGATGGAGGGCAGGTTTGGCCCCTCTGAAAGTATTTTCTTTTTTTACAAATGTTCTGCTTTGGAAATGGATTTTTTTCTCATTAGGGACGGTCAGCAGAACCATAGCAGAGCAGGAGCAAGACAAACAGAGCCACCACGTGTTTCCAACAATGCCATGCTGTGACTTGTTTCTACAGGACCCTAGGGAGCTGCAGTATCACCCTGACACGAGCTGCATGCATGTTAATCCATAGGATACTGGTTGCATTTTTTCTGAGAAAATATTTAGTATTCCCATTCTCCTGAGTCTCCACACAGGAAACTTGGCATAAATTTGCTTTTTATTCTCTGGAGAAGGCATGAGTCATGTAACTAAAATGTACTTTACACCACACTATAAAAATAACAAAAAAACCCCAAACCAAAACAAAAAACAACATAAAAATTACCAAAACATATTTAAACCTGGCTTTATTTTTCATCTCTGCTGTTTCCTAGGGATGAAATAATGCTTCTAATGCCCTGGTTGCAGATGGTTCTGGAGTGTGTGAGTCCCCAAGAAGCTTCAGGAACAAACTTTGTTGCATGAACATATAGAGTCCAAGGACCCTCTAGAGTAAGTGACCAGGTCACACCTTTGATTCATTGATTTGTCACAGGTCAAAGAGAAGCTAATTGTGTGACACTATGCAGGATGTATCATCGTTACCATTATTCATGTTTAGTGTGCCAGTGTCTAAAGACCAGCCATGGATGAATCCTTGTACAAGATTATCTGACAGCCCCTGAATCATGGGAGTTACAGTTCAATAGCCAGAGAAAGGGTTGGGAAAAACGTCTAACACACACAACATTCATGCATAGTGATTTCAGAGTGCTTTATTTTATTTCTGTCTTTCTGTGTGTAGGTTAAATCAGCATGGGTGTGATAAATGGGAAAGTGAATGCAGAATAGATGAGAAAGATCAGGTGAGACAATAACAAAAAGGGCAAAATACACATTTTAAAAAACTGAATTTCTCTTTAATCTCGAGACTCTATGTTTACACCAAGCCTAGAATCCAGTCTACATGTTTCCACACACATTCTCCAGTCATAGCCCAATCCACCTGGGTAGGGCTTGAGGAAGTTGCTGCATGAGAGATACAGGTTGTCTGTCAGTTTGCAGGTTTATAAATTGTTCTGCCTGTTTGTAGCTTTCATCCAGACATGGAAACACAGCTCCCAGTTTGATTTCTATTACTGGCTAGTATCCATCCTCCAGTCCCATCTGTTATGCTTAGCCTGCCTGACACACACAGCAGTCTCAGTCCTGAGGGCAGACTGACAAGGGGCTGGTGCACTCTTGCATTTCCTATCAGTGACTGAAATGTATATACCAGCATTTTCTGCAGATGGGAAATGTGAGAGTGCCCAAATGTCAGGAAGAGGTTTGACATCAATTCTTCTAAAAGTCCATACTCAACAGACAAGATAGCAATACCATTTGGACCTTTTTTTTTTTAAATTCTACTGTTAATCCTGCCTCCAAAACAGGTCTCCTATCATCATGTTTAGGAACTGGTGGGGTATTTCCAAATTCTCTTTTCTGCCATCTGGGAATGTTCATTGAGCTTCCACCTTTCTACTTTTTGGGTGCAAATGACATGAGAGAAATATACAGAGGTGTTCATCAACTTTGAGTTTCATCAGTTTTCAGCTTCCATCTACTTGAACAATTCAGTTTCTCATGAACTTCACATCAACTACAAGTACCATTTACATGGTGATTTGTTCATGTTGAAGATTTATTTCTGATCCTCAGATTGTTTGTGAAGAGGTCTCATGCTGTCTTTAACTATTGCACAAGTAACTGCATCTTGAAGTGCTGAAAGTGATCTGGAGAAGTCACCTCAGCTGGTGAAAGCACTTTTACTGAGACCTGAGAAATGAGACATTTAACTCTTGCAGCAGTATAAGGGCAGCATTAGAAAGCCTGAAAAAACAACTGATAATAGACCAAGAAGCAGAAAAATTACATCTTTCTTCAAATGAGTTTTAAACAAGATACTGAAAGTATAGCATGGAGGAAACTGAATGGATGAGGCAATATCCAAATACAATATCCAATGATATGACACTAACTGAATAAAGGTACTGTTAGTGTTCGTAATATTTTTATGTACTAAATGTACGGATATTTATCCAATTAAAACAGCGTAAAGTAGGTGTGGGATAGAAGATTGTGACAAAGGAGAATACATTATGCAATGTAGAGAAGATTAAACATACATATATTTACACACACACATAAAAGAAAGGCTTCTTTGAGCATATGTTGCTGGACAGCCAGACCACACCTTGTGCTGCTTGATCACTGGCACAAACTACACCTGTAGCTTTTCCCCATTGTGTGCTGGTATGGAAACCTACCCAACAAACCTGGTGTGCAGCTGAACCGTGCAGTTTTTGGTGGCCAAGTCCTAGGTTAAGATTAGGGTCTGAAATAACTGACTGTGACAGGGATGGAACATTTCCAGCACAGAGTGCTGACCAAGGGGAACCCTGTACTGCCAACAGGTTCCCAGCTCTCATGCTCTGGAAAAGGCTGCCCAGAGCCCAGAAGTTGTCAGACCTGTGAGCCAAAGCCTTTCAAGAACCCCCAGATTTTGTTTCCACCATCCTTACTGTGTGGTCAGCTTCACAGATCCATCTGCTGTGTTGCTCACCCTCACAAGGAGACTCTGACATTCTCTCAGTAAACTAGCTGTGAACTGATTTCCACACTGCACCAGCAGAGCAGAGCAACAGAACTGCACGCAGCTTTTAGTAAGGCTGCAGCTAAATGGCCCTGTATAGACATGTAGCAGGTTTTCCCTCCCATACTCACTGTAATGCAGTTTCTTTTAAAGCACTGAGCCACCATAAAGATATCGGTCTAGTTAAAGTAACATGTATAAAAAACCAGAAATTTTCCTAGTAGGATTTGATGGAAGCTCTGAACAGCACAGCTCCCCTCTGTGGTTGACTAGCAAGGCAGTATCCCTGGGTTCCACAAAAAATTTGCACCACTCATTGTATTAATCAGTTTTATGCAGGTCATGGCTCCTTCCACACCTTCTCACTTGTCACACAGGAAGACATATGGCTCTTGCTCATTACTGCTTTGTGTCTTCCAAATTCATGCATGGATCACATTGCCACACCACTTGCAAGCTGTTGTTCATTAAAGCAGAGGGACACAGGTGTTTTTTTCTGTCTTTGTGCCAGCATAGGCAAGGGAACCATGCAGAAATGGAGCCTATCTCATGCTCCATTGCATTTTTGCTCATAAGCTCTTTGGGTTTCGTGTGGCCTCCATGGACACTTGCAAACAAGCTTGCTGATTAGAGGAAAAATCCCCCTTCTGAGTGAGTTCTGACAGGTAATCAGAGCAGGTCAGAAGGAGCATTAAAAACATCCTGTGGTTCTGCATTTCTGCAGAGATTGGCTGGTGGACAATCACAGAGAAAGGAGTCAATGTCTTCTGAAGGTGCTGTGCCTCCAGAAAATCTGTCAAATGAGTAATAACCAAAGAAAAACAAGATATCCGCAGAAACACCAGGCAGAAGCACTCATGTGACTCTGTCACCTCTACTCTTTGCAGGTCATTGGATCATTCAGTAAGTTTTCAAGGTTAGAGCTCTTCTTTTCTTTGCCAGGGGGAAATCTTCTACTTGCTGAGGGAAATATGTGGCAGTGGTTCAGGATGACATCTGTGGGATTTAATATGCCTTGTCTTTCTCATGGGCTCCCTAAAGCCCAAACCAGTGATTGTCTTGAGAAAACCATTAGAATCTGCAGTGCTGCATCAAAAATGCCAATTAAACAGCGTAGTGGGAAGGAAGAGAGAACATGATGGGGGAAAGGATGCAAGATGAAGTGGATTACCTTGCTGTCAGACTTCAGCCGTTCCAGCCCAAATGTCACATTTTATCCACTCTGAACAGGATCTGCTACAGGGGAGGAAATCCAGCTCTAATGGCTGATAGATATTTTCTATGGTTTCACAAGGTATTTTGCCTCTGTTGGTCTGGATTTTATACAACAGCCTGTCTAATGAAGTAGTTCTGCAGTCCTTTCCAACAGTTTTGAAGTACAGCATGTGTTGATTATCTCAGTTGAATGGATCTGAGTTCATTTATAAGTTGCTTTGTTTTGCCTTTTTTTTTCACTTCTTTGTTCCTCCCTTTTCTGTCTAAAGCACACAAATTGTTTGTAGAGGGAAAAACATATAAACAGTGTGATTCAACACAATAAAGAACAGCTTGTTAAAAATGTGCTTTTGCTGTATGTGGACCACAAGCCTTTCCTCTTTCTATCACGCCGTGGTACAGAATGCATTAGCTGAGGTTGCTCCGGGAGTTCCATTTTTAAACCCCCTTTTTTTCTTCTTCCCATAAAAGCCTGAAAAATCTTCTTTTCAGTTGAAATTATGTGTATTTTCCTTTCAGCCAAAGACAGGGTTTAACAAAAGTTTGAATCAAACTCATACACCTTTTATTTTTACGGAACTTAGGAAACTTATCAGAAACAAATCTTTCTGAAATGATTAGCCATGGCACAGAAAATCTCTATTCTTTTTTTCCTTTCTTCTTTTTATCCAGCTCAAAGGAAGACGATGAGAGCTTTTCTATCTTTCCACTGAAACACAATCAAATCTCATCCCTTCAGCTGAAATATTGCACGTGACATTCTTATGAGCCAGGCCAACCTGTGGTTGCCATTAAAGTTGACTTTAACTCACGAACAGTTGAAGTGACTGAACATCTGTTTAGTACTCATAGAGTCATAAGCATTCACTGATCATCAACCTATATATTTGGAACTGCACACTGACATAAATATATCCAATGAATGTTAATTAAGAGGCATTTCATTCTGGAGATCTATCACTGCATAAGCTTCCTTAAAAGAGTACAACTCTCTAAGCATCGAGACTGATGTGTCTGAGCCTGCTCGTATGGCTCCACTTGCCTGGGCAAGCTGCAGAGGCAAGAATGCTTTGAATAAAAAATTCAAAGCTGACATGATTAGAATAACAAATATATAATGGCATGCAGGTAGGGATGCAGTTCTGGCTAGGAATCACCCAGCCACTGGGAATGAAGGGGAGAGGCACAACACCGAGGCCAAGGGCAGATCTTGGAGCTAGGGAGGGGGATGTGGGCCCTAGAGCCTCCACCAGCCCTTGCATCTCCCATCTCCTGTGCCCCAGGTGTTCTTACCTCCCAGGCAGCAGGATTTGCCTTGATTCACAGGGACAGGGTGTGGAGAGTGAGGGTGGATGCACAGAGGTGGATGGGGTGGCAGATGGAGTGACCGTGGGCGCAGAGGCTGTGCTGTGGTGGTGGCACTCCTTTGTGTGTGGGTGCAGTGCTGCATCCTCACCATGCTTGTCCCTCTCCCCCCTGCAGGGGCTGCATCTGTCACTCAGGCAGGGCTGAGGACACAGGCCATGGGGAGCTGCACTTCAGTGCAGACAGACATTTTGTCTGGACCCCTGGCAGCAGGAGCCAGCAGGGGTGGTGGCTGCAGCTGGAGAGAGCAGGGCTGCAGTCGGCATCTTGCCAGGCAGTTTGGCTGGGCTGGGGAGAAGGGAGAGGGGAGCAAGGCTGTTTTTGCTGCAGAGTGAGGACCATAGGTTTTCTTTGAGGTGAAGAAGACAGGTTACATGTCAGGTCTGGAGGAGGTGGCTAGAGGCAGGGATACAGGGCATCAGGGTAGGCCAGAGCAGGCAGCACATGCCAGGAGCAGAGGAAGGGATGAATGCAAACAGAGAAGAGAGGGGAATGTGAACTAAAAATATTAGAAACCACTGGTAGAGAGAAAGTATTTTAGGGCCTTCTGTTCTTACTTTTTATAGCAAAAAGGAAAAGGGGACAGACTCTGGAAATAATAGCCCACGTATTTTCTGACAAAGGAACCCATTTCTGGCCACAGGCTAATAAAACATGTGGAGGTACTGGTGCAGGAGCTCCCAAAAGTCAGGGATACCACAGGGTTTGAACATAGACTGCATTTTTGCACAGTAGTCAAGGTGGTTCATGGAAAACTTCTGGCCTGTTAAGGAGCAGACTTTCCAGAGATTTCACAGAAAAGCTTATTCTTATGAGATTTTCATCTAAATTTGCAGATGTAAGAGGCTGAGGTGGTTTATAGAGACATTTTGAAACGACATCTGATGTTTGGATGCTTATGTATACGTAGTATCATCCAGCTGGGTCTTCTCTCTTCTCCGGCAGAACCACTGGGATAAGGAACAGCTTTCACTGTTGGGAAGACTCGAGGAAAGCAAATGTGATCAGATTCATCAAGCTGTTCCCTTTGCACGGCATGAACTTTAGCTCTAGAGTTTCTGAGAAGAGAATTGATCAGCCAAGTCTCTTGAAGATAGAAACCCTTAGGTAATTAGGAAGATGGCATTATTCAGAAGCCTTTGCTTTTAGTATCCTTTGCTGAACAGTTGTGTCTGGGTAATTAAAGTCCCTGGGGGATAGGTTTCAGTGACTGACAGTCTCCAGTGATGCTTTGGCCTTCATCCTTCCAGCTGCGCAGAGAAGTGAAACTGCACGCAGAAGCAGTTTTTGTTTGAATTTGCAGCAGCAGGCATTTGTGTGTGTGTGCACGTGTGTATGCCTGTGGGTTTATTCAAGTTTATCAGTTTCAGATATAAGACATAGGTTGTATGTACAGCATTTCCCCTATGTCAGCACCAATGCCATTTTTGGAGTCTATGAGTAATTAATGTACCATGATTCTTTAACTCCATTCTTACTGATAAGTTGCTCTGAAATCTCACTAAGTCAAGTGAAAAATCCACTAACCTGTTTGTACCATAAGTACAGAATACAAACCAAAGAGCAGGCTTTTATTCATCTGTTTAATGGAAAGAAAAATATTTGCCTAAATTAATGGACATATGAAATTATGCAAAACTCCTGTATATGAGAAAACCTTTAACTATTTATCAATTATGTCTTTCTCAGCACATCACGTATGGTTCGAAATAAGTACTAGTGATGCTTCTGCTCTGCAGTTTACTACAAAGAATTTTCATTTTGAGCAGAAGCAGTTATGCTTCTTGTTTTTACTAGTCCAAGGGATTTCTGTATTTCTGGAATATTCCCCATTCTTTTTCTGTGAAAAACCTATGAGTTTCCACGTGTTTTCTGATTTGGTGTTCTTTTTCTTTGTAATCCAAAGTGAATTTTGAAGTTCCTGGGTTACAAATATCTTTCTGATATAAGATATTACCCATCAGGTTATTGATGTGAATATCTAACCTGAACAGCAAATTAAGTGAAAGGATTGTTTGGACTAGAAGCTGTTCATTAGACTTCCTTTTCTCATGTTTAACTAACATCTGTGCATTTTCTATTTAAGATTTTATAATATCCTAAAGAGTACAGGGTAATTTCTTACCATGAGGCAGTTTTAGATGGACAGATTGCAACTAAATGTGAGCAGCCTCAGGAGCCATTTTGAGACTCTTTATTTTAGGCTAAACTATCTGATGAAACAGTCATCAAAGTGAGAAACAAGGACTTGGACTCATAAAGCAAAAGCCAAAAATGCATCAGAAATTAAGCCTGTGGAGAGGTCGAAATTTGCTCCCATAGATGCCTCGCAGATTTTATGTGTGGACTTGGCATAGGGGTGCATCAGACAGAGGTAGGTCTGATCAAAAAAGCCCTGGGAAAAATCCAGCCACATGAGTAAATTATATTAGCTTAGCAAAGCAACTGGCTGTGAGGGCAGTATGGCATTGTGTGAATGCACCCCAAAGATGCCTCATGACAGCAAGGAGATAGGGAAGGTGACACTTGGCATTTTAAGGGAATGGAAAATATGATCTGAGGATGAGTATGTAAGTTGAAATCTTCCTTCCACACTTAAAGACAGCAGCCACACATCCAGCCTTTCACAGGGCTCAGCATTTCAGTCCGTACACAGGGATGCATTGACATTTCTCTCTCTCCATGATCTCATGTGGGCAACCTTCCCTTCACTGCTCTGTGGAACACAAACTCTTCACATCCAAGACCATTTTGTAGTATTAACAGCCATCAATACTGCCCAGTCAAACACCTCATGGCTCCCTGCAGCACCTTCTGGTCACAAAGTATAGGAATGATGTATTATCCCAGGGACTTGCATATGCTGAGAGCTCAGCTTCCCACAATACCATTTTCTCTGCATCCATTTATCCCTTAATTGGTGTGATGCCACATGAAAGCCTCTGCTCTCCCACATCTTCTCTCCTCATTGAAGATGTTCCCAGCATATTTACGTCCTTCTTACAAACACAGCACAGAAATGCTTTTTTGCATTTGTTCTGCTGGAATGGTATAATCACGAACAAGGGGTGCTGGTTTGAAGCCAGGGCAACAGAAGAGCAGAACGGATGCTGTAGACTTTGGGCTTGCAAACATGTGCTTAGTAGCCTTTAGGCTCACAAACGTGGCAGTTATTTGAATCTGATGGTTTCTGACTTTCTGAGGCCATCAAACTCTAGGTTCATATCATGGTGCAGGTCTAGCTAAAGACATTTCGTATGCATACAAAAATTCTTCATGATGTTGTGTGTGGTAATGCAAATCATGGTGCTCAGTAGTTTGCTTGTACAGCCGCTAGCAAACACCTTAAAACCTCACTGGCTGATCTCTTGTTGCCTCACAGTCTGGTTTAAAAGTTTTCCCACTTGCACATAAATTTGGTTGTTTGCTTTTGGCTTCCTGTAACCATCCTTTCAGCTCATTACATGTCTACAACCAGCAACCAGCACCAGCCCAGTGAAATTTAACCTCTTAATTATTTCATACGTCTTGTTGGGAATGTAACCCCCCGAAGGAATTTAACATTCCACTTTAGAATACTGATGCTGAAATGTAAGAATTCTACTCTGAACTATTCCAAGTCTCACCTGACTCCTATTGACAGTGACTTTGGCTTAACCCACCAAAAAAAAATGTTCTTTATCCCACCGAATGTTTCTGTTGCCTATGTGAAAAGCCTTAGCAGTGCTGGTCAAAACTGAAGCAGCTGCCTTAGCCTTTGCTCATGGCCCAGTCACCAGAAGTGTAATAAGTCAATTTAGGTGCACTCTCATAAGAAACAGCCACACTGCACAAAAAAGCAGAGGTCTAGTTTATACAGGCATGCAGCAGAACAAGCAGGACCAAACACTCTGCAGCCAAAGTGGGAAATCTGGTTTTACTTACCAAAAGATGGACCTAAAATTTATCCCATGTGACTGATTCTACTATTGAATTGTGGTATCTACATCCTCTAGTGAGAAGTGGATTAAAATGTAGTAGATCAATAAATATCGTGATTTCAAGTGACCTGGAAACCTGGACAGTGTTCAAAGGATTTTGAAGAACAAAAACCTATATATCAAAACAAATATATGGAAAATAAAAACCAAAGGGTTTAGTGTTACTAAAGGACTCTAAGTATTTCTGCTATCTTTGCAGTAAATGACAGGAACTATGAAATTAATTTAAAAGACAGTATTTTCCCTGTCTGGATTAAAGCTGTACTATGTCTGTCAACTTCCCTCATCATCTTTTTGAGAAGCAAGGACATCCTCGCTAATCGAACCCTCGAGGAGTAAGTTCCCAAGAACTACATACACAATTATCTTAAACATGTTGTACTGCACATCCTAGCCCCCAGACAACTCATCTGCATATCTAAATGCCATTTTCTATCCCTCCTGTATAAAACCAGTCCTGGCCAGACAGACAAAAGAGAGGGAGGGTGCTGTTCAAGTGACTGCTCTGAGCCCACCCATAGGAGAACAGCTGCTGGGTGCTGGTGGAAGCAGTGATGCTGGCCTTGAAGCCACAGAAGAAATCTGATTTTGCAAATGGTGGTCTGGTCCATTATGCCACTCTTTGGTCATGGTCCTGGAGCTCTTTGAGGACACACGTGGAGCAGCTGCAAGACCACAGTTTTGCTGAGATATATGCAGACACCAGTGCAAGCTGGAGGCATGGGGAAGGAACAGAGCTGTGATCCAGCACCAGCAATGCCTGGCAGTTCTTCAGGGAGCAACAAGGAAGCAGGCAAAAGGCTCTGGAGAGTTCCTGCAGGACCCAGTGTTCTCCAGGGCAGTGGTTCTGCTTTGAGCCGTCAGGCTGCGGGGGATCCAAATGCTAGGACAATTGCATTGCCACGCACTGGAGGCAATTCCAACACCCATGAGCTGCACCACATAGTTAAAGTTTAGCTGTCCTAACCTCTCTTTTCTAGAAACTCAGTGCTATAGGTGCTCTCCCATCGTGGTCCCTCTCATGCCTCAATTGGATGTGGTTTGCTCAGTACCATGCATTTTACTGGAGCATCCTGTCAGCTTATGCCCCTTCCCATGTGTGCTGCTGGCTCCCCTACAGCCAGCCTTGCTTTCACCTCCTCAAAGCACAAGCCCATCTCCTGCCATCACCATCCCCTAGGTGAGTCTATTAGAGCCAAGGTCTATGTCTTTGGAGGGTCTTCCTACCCCATAATGACTACGGGAGCAGTTTTCTACACACACTGCTACAGAGTCTGGACTTTCTGTAAAGATACCTTATTAGATGTTGTGCACTGTACACATCAGCAGTGAGTCCATCAGCAGGCATATCTGAGCATTAACTTGATAAAACCCTCTAAAAGAACAGGGCATAGTATTAAAATGAAACTGTGTTGCAATAGAGTAGTTCTAGCAAGAGATGGTTGTCATTTGGCCTTGTATCTGTATGAGCCTGTATACTCCACCAGCTCTGGCTGCTGAAGTGAGTAGTGATAAAAGATTTATTTTGAGACAGTACATTACCTTGAATAGCATCACAGTCCCGGGTACCAGTGACAAATGAATAATGGAAGTGCTTTTTCTGCCAACAGCCTGTATATTTGTCTATTGCATCTCCTGCCAACAAGTTTCTGAACTAGTGTTTGTGAATCTAGGGCGTGAATTTACATAGAGTATGAATAGATATTATTTACTATGGCTTGTTTTTCAGATGCAATACATTTTTATACTTTTATTTCTTAAACCGTATTTCTCAGAAACCAAAAAGCAAGCAAATAATCTTTCATTTGATTTTTAAACTGAGGAATGAAAAGTGACAAAGCTGATCAGTCTTAAACTCCACAGTAAATCCTCTTTTGACTTTAGAACTTAATATCCCTACACAAGTGGTTTGTCCCTTTTGTATGCAAACTGGCAGCTAACTTGCACACAAGATTACTGCTTCACAAAGGTGACATTTACAGGTTTGTGCCAGAAAACTTCTGTTTCGATCCTCTATGCATCCTATGTACTGTATGAAGATCAAAAGGTAAGTGATGGTTTAAGTGAAGCCCAGATATAGTTACACTGGGGTGCTGTGGGAGTTGAACCCCCATCACCACTGTTGACCAGTGTTTGCACAGTGTCTGCACCATCTGCCACATAGCCAGGCTATAGCTCCATGATAAAGACTGGGGCTACATCCCTTCCTGAGACCTGGATCATGGTGGAGGCAGAAGGGAAAAGATTAAGACCAACTGAACCTTGGCCGGTTTCCCATCTCTTTCTGAAGAGACTTATGCCTTGGAGGAAAGAAGGGAAAAGTAGCTCTTACTTGAGGGGACAGACCTTGGCAAGGCCGAAGAACAGGTTTGGGAAGCCACTGTGTGCCCAGGCCCCATCCTGTGCAGTCTGTACAAGAGCTGCCTGAGCTTCAGTCCTTGATAATTGAGACAGACAGAGACAGGATTTTTAGAAATGAATCTGACATATCACATTCCCGTGGCGATGGCCAGTGCCAAGTCACATTGACTTCTGATGTTTCCCTCCCAGTCTGGACCTTATGCCAAGGTTATCTCAAGGGGAAGGGACCATGCTCCTTACTTTTCCTACCCTGAAGAGCTGATCTCTGATCATGCTTGTTTGTGAAATTACTTCCTCCTTAATTATTGCTGTCCTCTTGGAAGGATGGCATATTTATTTCAATTGAAAATTACTGCTGTTGGAATCCCCATATTGTTTGAGTTCCTGCACATATTGCTGGCTATCAGTTTGTGTTATATATCCCTTGATGACTTTAACTTTGACTTCCAAACCTGCAACACTGCCTTTCTTCTTCCTTTCCCTTGCCCATCAGCATCAAGTTTCTGGTCCACTTCACTCACCCTCTGTGCCTTTCCTAAACTCCACTCTGGGGGCCCATCATTTTCACTCCTCCAACCTAATCCCCAAACAGGCCAGAGGCAGATCCACAGGAGAGAGACCACAGAGATGGCGTGAGGAAGTGGCTGTCACTGAGTAGAAATCTTACCCTGCACAATTAAGAAGTGCTGTTGTCTGACGAGGAGAAGCTGCATGAAATTTTCTTTTTTTTTTGTAAATCTCATCCTAACCAAGGCTTCCTGCAGCACACAAGTCTTGTCTCCCCTTCAAAGCTTTTATCACACATAGAAAGCTGTTAGGCCAGGGATCATGAGATGACTGTTTTACTTGCCTAAATCTGCATAGCTTTCCAGGCTTCTGTGCAGCTGTATTGTGCCACTCATGCCCCCTGGTTTTGGGTTTTTTTCTGTATGAATTTTGATTTCACATAAATCAGCACACTATTTGAAGGAAATACTGTGATTAAAAAAAACAACAAAACAGAGCATCAGTGAAGCTGAGTGCATTGCCATTGATTTCAAAATCAAATTTTACAGGACAGAAGTTTTGTGCAAGTCACCTACTCAGTTAGACTTCCAATTTCAGTGAACACTGTCAGCTGAAAAGAAATGTGTTAACAGTTCAGCAAATGCTGAATCACAGTGGATGCCTTGTAACTAGCCTATGTCATTCCAATATACAGAAATTGGCTGTTATTTTCCCTGTAGTGATGGGTGACATAGTACACTAACAACAAGGCACAACTGTAACAAAGTCTAACTGAGAAGAACACAGTCTTAGCAAGTGCTAGGTTTGAGAAGGGATTTATAAAACTGCCACAGCAAACTAGTACACAATCTTCATTCAGTCATTGTGCACAGAGAAGAGCATGTCACTGAGTACAGCAATGCCTCAGACTCCACAGCCATGCCTGACGGCAGAGAATAACCCACTCTGCAGGCCACTGCCATGGATTTGTCTCCAGGTCCTTTATATTTGACTTATGTATCTGTGCTCCATATTGAAAAGCAAATGAGAGGAACAGTTCATGTCCAGACCTTCTTCCTTAGGTCACTGATCTAAACTCTAACCCCACTCACTGGCAACAGAAGAAAATTAATGTTTGATGTCTCTATTTGCCCTGTGTAAAAGATGAGACTAAGAGCTTTTTCTTCTGTGAAGACACTGCTTCTGTCAGAGGAGCCCTGTTATGCTGTGGCAGCACAATCTGGCCTATCCCTGTTCCTGGAGGAGAATGAGATGCCTGCACCATCTGCCCTAGAGAGGTTGGCTCACTCAGGCACAGGGGGTCGAGGACTGCTGCAGCCCAGCTCACAGGTCACTACACCCTATAAGTCCAGTCACATCCTAAACTACAATTTAAACCAACTCATCCTTTGGTCTTCCTGTTTATGAAAGTCCACCACAGATTTTAACTGCTCTGATTCCATAAAAACCTTCTTGTCTCCCAACTAAATATGTTCCTGACTGGGAAATACTCGCCGTGATCTGTAGGTGATGGCTAAGCTCATGTGATTCCCCTGCTCAATGTTTCTCCTTAATCTGCCAGAAGCAGGGTTCCGGGCTAGGAGCACCTTGTGCAAAATGCCTGGGACTGCTGGGAGAGAGCTGATAACAAAGCTATGATGCCCTGTAACAGGACATCCCCCCTCTGGAGAAGGGATTTTTTTGCTAGGACTCAGCTGGTGACAGAGAGCTGCTGGCTCCCTGGCTCTCCCTGCCCAGCCCAGCCATGAAGTCCTGCAGGGCAGCAGGGAGGCAGCAGGAACACTCTGTGGATTGGGACAGCCTGTGACACATTCTGGAGAGTACAAGGGAAAGCTCTTTGCACCCTTATCATCTCTGCACATTTGTTCAGGAATCTGGCTATAAAGACACAGATCTGTGTATCTGTTAACACATCTGGAGAGAAGAAAAAGATACATTAAAGTCCCATTAAACTGACAAAACAGCAGACGGTCTGCCTCTGCTGAGAGTCTGAAACAAAACCTGAAGCTACTCTAGCCTCTCTGCCAACTGTAAAACCAGGGGCAAGATCCTGATCCCACCTTCCTGTTTTACCCGGGGCTGCCACTGGGAAACTCAGTTGTGCTGCTGCCACTGGTTTACTTAAAGGCAGTGGAGATCTGCATGAGATCCAGAGTATTTTTGAAGGCTTAAAATAGGCCACAGCTTGGCCAGAAATCTAAATTAAAAATCTGTTTCCAAGGTTTTGGCCAGCAGCTCCAGCCGTCACAGGGGCGGGCTGGAAAGCCGGGCATGCAGCTGTGCATGGCTTCCCACGCCCAGGGCTGGAACATTTTAATTGGGGAAGCGTGGGGGAAACTACAGGGCCAAGAACCCCTTAAGAAAGAGGAAGTCTTGAGAATTCTGGGAGAGTCTGGGGGTTTGCTTTTACAAAAGCAAAGCAGTGGGCTGCTGAGCCATCCTGGCCCTGTTGTTAATCAAGGGAAGCATCCCAAGAAAACAAGCCCACAGTAACAGACGCTGTAGAATTCTTTTATTTGCCACAGGGATGTCCCCTTTAAAAGATATAAATAGAGTGAATGATGTGCAGTGCCTGCCTAAGTTATACACTTTGGTTTCTGCGTCTCCTTCCCAGTGTGGTACCCATAACTGAGTTCACTGTTGGCAGCAATTAAGTTTTGCCCACTTCCCAGAACAGTGAATTCCATTTGTTTATTGCTCTTGTCCTCTCCCAGATGCCTCCTTAAGCCATGTCCTTCAGACAAATGTTTCAGGCTTCAGTATCATACTGGCTGACTTCAGCTAGAGGGAATGACTGAAAGCATCATCATGATAAGGGAGCTCTGTGCATGGAGGGACCAAATTCTGGGTAACTGGCTTTGGTTTGCTGTTAGCTCTAGTTAGCTGCTGTTTCAGACCTAGCAAAGGGGCTACGTGCTAGAAACCCTGTATAATCTTTCCCAGCCATGCCATTTAGTCTGATGAAAGATAGTCTGTGGGGCAAAGTCTCAGAATTACAGATAGTTGCAAGCTACCCAACTCCCACCACTCCTAAATGTGTCTCTGCTCTGCAAGGAGAAGACATGAGCACACAAAACAGAGGTGCTTATTTGTGAATGCAGCTCTAAACAAATGCCCTGTCTTACCCATGTGCTTGTACTACCAAGGTTATAGCAAGATTCTTACTGATATATTTGTCTTGTCATCCATTTGCCATTATTTGGGTGTAAAAGGAGAAGACTCACGTTCCCACTGCATGGCTGCACTACATGCAATTAGAAATAGGTGCATGCATATCTGTGGAAATTTCCAAGGGCAATACACATGGTGTTTCCTCTTTTCTTTCAGAACAAACTTATCTCTGGCAGCTCCCAGCCACAAAGATCAGTGTGAGAATCAAAACAGTAAATTTTTAACTATTATTTTCTTTTAATATTCTCAAAAAAAGCAAAAAAGAATAATAAAAAAATCTTCAATAAGATGTCAGCAATCCTTATAGCATAAGAGAAGACACATTTCAAAGTGCAGAACTGTTATAATTTATCTGCTTGGACAGGAAGAACCCTTGAAAAGCAATAAAAGTCTGTAAAATGAGCTCTAGTGTTGAAAAGCAGATCAGTTCAAGAACTATGATTTATTTCCTGGAGAATTTCATCCATGTCGGTTCAAATACTCAGAGGCATGCACATGCATACACACACAAATATTTAAATGCTTTTGTTAATACAATATTTTTATGACTGTTTTGCAACAGAAAGATTGTGGACTACTCCACCAGAAACCTCCTTACTAATCAAAGGAAATTGCAGAGATCCCCAACAGTATGAAATGTGTTTGCAACAATCCTTCATTATTAACTCCTGATGGTGCATCTGTTTCATCCTATTCAATAAAGTCTTTTATAGATTTTGATTCTTCTCTCTTGCAGCAGGCTAACGCTTCTTGCTGTAGGCTTTGGATGCGCACCCTTTTGTTTTCATGTCCTTCTATGTGCTGTTGCTGCTTCTATCTAGTAATTGTTCTTGTTCCTAGCATTTTGGTGAAGATCAAACCACCTATTTATTTTTTCTTAACTCTGCTTTTGACTTTGTTTGTGCCCTTAGAAATATCTCTAGTAGTTCACTTTACACAGGAGCCCATTTTCGTAAAACCTGTGAAAAACAGTGGGGTTTACAGCAGTCACACGTCACACCTCAGACATATCCCTGATTCCCTCCCATCTTTTCTTTAATGTGACACTTCTTCTCAACCTTCCACCACTTCACATCACCTATTTCCTATTCTGTTCTCACATTATTACCTTTCCATTAGCTTTTAGACCTTCTCAGGAACCATTAAAATAATTCTTACCAGCTGTGTAACACCCTTGAAGGTCCCTATGTTACCATGTTTGAAAAGGACTTCAGATGCATTGCTGGAAAATCTGGAACACCTAAGGGCTCTGCACTTACCAGTGGGTCTTCCTCCTGGAGGGCAAACTCCCTGCAGAAAATCCCATACTTTCTGCTTCACTGCTGAAGTTATGAACCTGTTACTCTGGGAGAAAAATGTGCCACACTAAATGTGTAAGGGCAGACCTTGCTGATATGGAACAGTTCCCACTCGATCCATCCCTCTTTAAAATTGTGAGACAGTCTTTTGAACAGGGCAGAGATGTCTTAAGCCTCACACATATCTAAATAGGAGTATTTGTCCTGAACTACCTTATTGTGCCATCTGATTTGTCACTAATTCTGGGGCCTTGACTGGGTCTCTTAGCCAGACCAGCTGTAGCTTTCCTTTCCTCATGTGGGCTATGCCCAGGCATCCTATGCTGGCTTCTGGCATAGACACAGGCATGCTGAGCCATCAACTTTCAACATAACCATGAATCGTAACTGGAATTGATGGGGCCATTCCTACCGTGAATGGGAGGAAAGGCTGTTGCCACCAGAAAGGTTAGCTCATAGTTACCCAGTCCACAGACATCACTTCAGTGATGCTCAGTATCTCCACTGAAGAGAGTCATGTGCAAATCAAAGAAGTCATTTACAAAGCATTTATAAAACTGTTCCAAGAGATTGTTATAAATATTATGTCTCTTGCATAGACAGAGCTGTCCTGGAGATGATTCAGGCCAATTTGACAGAAATGACTGTCAAGATCCCAGCCAAAGTGGCTGTTAAAAACCACTTTTGGCGAACTCCACTCCCTGCTACTGAGCCCCAGTCTCCCAGAGGCAGTGCTGCTATGCTTTGTCAGGAAAACTGCTTCTTCCTAGGTCACCGCTAAGTCTCTGGTCTGGAAGTCTCTAGGTCAACTGCATCAAGGAAGTGGGAGATTGTTTTGTCAGGTTGCTGTGCTGTGGCCCCTCTCCTGGTCCCACCCTAGTCCTGGCAGGTGCCCTTGGCCACAGAAAGGGCTGTTCATCTTCTAGCAGTGCCTTTTTCATCCAGGTGAGAAGTGATATCACTTATTCCAGCAATATGGAAAAAGTAGCAGTGCCTATACATTATTTTTAAAAAATATTTATTTTTTCCACTGTTAACAATACTGACATCAAGTTTTGTGCCATCTTACAAGCCCTTCTCTTTGGTCTTTTTGGGTTTTTTTACCTTTGTTTGATAATGAGTTTGATTGCCTGAACCCCAGACTGCCTCAAGAAACTTTTTCTCAGTAATTCTTCCAGGAGAAGAATGTCCTTCCTCAATGTCATTCACAAGTGACCTTCCAGATGTCAGAAACAGGACTCAAATACAGTCATTGACTGTTTCATCATGAGTCCAGTAATTCATGGTCTTAATTCTTCCTCAATTTCCTTCATTCTTTCCTCACTGCTCCAGAGCAATGCTAAAATCCAATTGCGTTGCGTGTGCAGTGCACAGACATGCTGCCAAAAACTTGTGATTTGGACCTTGGGGAAGATGGAGACCACAGGGCCACAGGATGCACCGTCACCAGGGAGGCTCTCTTGGGTGCCAAGCAGTTCTGACAATGTAAGAAACAGCTGAGACTGTCAAACAATGTAATTGTCTGTGCTGAGGAACTGTGTAGACATGGATGAAAAATGAAGTGCATGATTTGTCTTCTGTGTATCTCTAGGAGCACTGCTGTCTTTCTGCAGCATTAGAAGCCATCCCTCTGACTTCAGACAGACAGAAACAACGGCAGGATGTTTCTGGGGGTGTAATCTAGACCCTCACGTAACCTGCATTTTATATTTGTGGTGACTGCTCTCAAAACACATTTGTTTTTCAAGTATATTCCATTCAAGCAGCTTTCTGAAAACTAAAATGCATACGCAGAAGTTTCAGCTTACCTTAGCAAGCTCCCCTTGCACAGGGAGGTTGCAGCTCTGTGTCTGTGAATGTCCAGCTGTGCCTCTCCTGTGTAAAGGTGTCCTTCCAGCTCCAACCCCCCAGCAACAGCACCAAGCAACCTTTTCTGTGCAGTTTCACAAAGAAGTAGTTCTTAAATATATCTGTGAGCAGCTGGTGAATCTGGGGGCATTGCATGGTAAAGATGTTTGTGTTTTATGAGAGCACAAAGAAGCCTTAAGGAATATGCTTGCAGAAATTTTTGCTGATGTAGTTTGTTTTATTGCTTCCTAATTGGAAGGAGGCCTTGTTATCAGCATTTGTTTCCAATTGCACAGATTTCTCACCTACTGTGAGGGAGCTACAGCTCTTTATATTTTAAGTCAGACCTGCTAATACCATTATTTTTTGAGGACAGCCAACAAAAATACCAAAGCTGCCTGAGGTTAATATGACGGTACCTCCCCTCAGCTTTGGCCTCCAGCTATAAGAAACTTTGTGGTTACTCACGGAAAATCTCCCAGTTCTTGGGAATTTAAACTGTAGTTTAAGTGGATGTGAAAGAGAATAGATTTATGCCACTAAGGGGTATTTCAAGAACAATGATGGTTTCAAAGTTCTGTTTTCACTTCCCCAAACCCTTCTGAGAATCTCTGCTTAAACGCCAGGTGACTTATCTGAGATGCAGTTGTGAAGAACTTTGGAGACACTAGGCAGTACACACCAATTGATAAGAGACTGACAAAAACATTTTCTGTTTCCAGATGTTACCTGACATTTTCAGCCAGATACAGTGAGACCAGGATGCCCTCAACATGAGGTTGAGTGGAACACAGACAAAAAAAAAGTCCCTGCCCTGGAGGACGGGTGGATCTCTGATCACAAGGCAACAAGGAATGGGGAGCAGTGATTCATTGCATTTCTTTGGAATTACTCAGCTTTATTAGGAACGGCCCATTATAAGGAATGAGAAAAGAAACTATTTTTTTATATGGAAAGGCTAAGAACAAGGAAGCTAATACTCCCAGTAATTAAACTAAGAGAAACTGGAAACTATTGTTTAAATGGTATCTTCTCAGAAACCTTTAATTTAACATTAATGCATTAATCAGCCTCTTTTTTAATGGATTGTCCTCAGTAAATTTATCATCTTTTCCCTATAGCATCCAGGAACACACTGTATTTACATATTCAATGCTCATACATAAAATGGGAAATATATGTTTACTAACCTATGACATTCCAATTGCAGAGTGAGGGTAATTTTTTTCTCAGTTATCAGGTTGATTGCAGATTTTTTGGCTTAATTGAGTGCATGTGTCTTGTCTACATGTGTGACAGCAGAGCCCTCAAATAGATGTGAAATAGGGAAGTGGCTGGAATTCACTGAAGATCACCTCCTATTCACATGCTTCTGTCTGAAACAGGTGTATCTGGAGGGAGTTATTTTGAGCTTAAGCTAATGCTGACCTCAGCTGAAATAATTTGCCCTCTTGCTCTTCCTCTGATACAGAGTCAAGAGGGAGTTGTCTGACTGCTGAGTGTGATTGTACACATCTGTCAACAGAATTGGATATATGAATGCAAAATGTAGCACTTGGGAGCACCGTGTGGGTTTCCAACACTCCCTGAAGGACATGGGGACCATAAACCAGTGAATGGATTACAGTAAGGCATAAATAGAGCATTTTTATCTGTGACAGATGTAATCCTGCTCCAGCATTGCTTATGTTATTTAAAGGAACATTGTTTCAGAACAACTCTGTGAATTTTGAGTGAGGAAAGAAGTCATAAGGTTTCTTTCCATGCGAATAATTGTAAGACTCCTTTGGAAGTGGTTTGGCAGGTTTTTTTTGAAGGGGGCTGGCCATTACCTCTTGCAGAGCATGCCCTCCCCATGAGCACAATGCCACAGAAGGGGCCACAGGCTTTCATGTATATTGCCACCCCGAGCAGGGGAAGCCCTGCTTTACTGCTCTGCTTCTCCACTTGAAGCCTGCAGCACCACAAGCCAACAAGGCAGTAAGAGAGTTATGAGAAATAATATCCCAAAGCCAAGAAGCAGGTGTGAGACACGCTTCTCACTTGCACAGACATATGCTACAAAATGTTGCAACCTTTCCTGCATATCTTATATCTTAATGTATAGTCATTAGGCAGGACAGAGTGGAGAGTGCACATATGGAAAACGTCTCTTATTTGGAGACAGGAGCAAGTACTTTCCCTTTAATGCTGGCATGTGCAAGGAGATACTGATATGCCAACTCCAAACTGCCAATCATAACCTCATGAAGAACAATCTTGAAGAAGGCAGAAATATTAGCAGGTTTCGGGTTAGAAACAATTTTTAAATTAATTATTCCCAGAAAGTGGCACAGCTGGATTCCGAATTACTGTGTGTGGATTTCAGTGCACTGGTAAGTCTTACAGGGGAAATAAAGAGGAAGACCGTAAGTTAGGGTTATGCAACAGGTGGCAAAAGCATATGGCATTGGGGTAGCTCACTCCTTTGGACAGTCTCCAACGTACTCACCTCTTTTGAGTCAGGAGGAAAATGTGCATATCAAATAGATGGGCAAGAATAAGTAGCTAAGTGGAATACTCATATGAATGAATGGCCATATTATAACATCTTTCTAGTACTATTATTTTAATTTTCTCTAAAAGTAGATCCTGATGAACTCCAATGAAATCCGAGATCTTCTAGAATCTTTAGCCAGCCAAGAGGCAGTCAGGTACTGACTTGCCATGGCAAACAAAATCACAGCAGCTGATGGCTGGGCTTTAAGGAACTTTGCTTTGTATTTCCAGGAAAAACTGGTAGAATTCAGGTAGGACAAAATCATTCTATCACTGAAAAGACTAACTGGAAGAACCATATTGATAAAGGTCTGGTTATCTGCAGATTTTTGAGAAATTCAGGCATTAAATGAGATTCAGAATGATGCATCTATTAGTATTGAAGTGAAATTAGTAAGTTTAAAATTCTGGTGGACTAAAAAAAAAAACAAACACCATGAGCACTTTCAATGTGGTCTGTGAAGTAACTTTTCATGGGAAATTTCATTTCTTGGGGCATTGAAAAACTAGCCAAAAACTGTTGCAGAAAATGGGCATACATTGCCATAGAGATAAATTAGATGAACAGCATGGCACAACAGGCATTTTTCCACCTCTGTCTCCACTCATCTTTAGCTACAGAGACATATCATACTGGTGTAACAATCCAGTGATTTTGTAGGCTTGATCTTTTGACACAGACACATAAATATACTACCACAGATTCCTCTCTTTCTCTCGGCCACTGTAGCTTAGATTTTTATACAGGTCACAGCATGTGCTGCTGTTCTCTTCCCAGCTGGGGAGATGATCGGTGACTTCCAGGTCAAATAAATTCAGCGGGGTCCAGCAGCAAAAATAATGTACTGACGCAAATCCGTGCACACTTATTCAGCTGCCTTTGAGCCCATGCTCAGGCTTGGTCCCGTTGCTTGTGCTGCCCTTTCTGGATATGTGCCTGCCAGGACAAGACATGGGTACTGGAGCAACGCAGCTTCCAGATGTCACATTTCTCCTCATTTTCTTAGCCTTTCACTTCCACTGCTCAGATCCCAGATGCGAAGTCTCGGGCTTTCCCTCAGTGGTACCTGGAGAAGCAGAGAAGAACCAAGGAACCACAGAGTTCGTTCACTCTCCAAGGAAGCCAATGGAGCCAGAGCTGTGTGGTTCCTTCCCTTTGCATGTTGCAAAGTAAGGACACCTTGCAAAAGAGGAGGTTGTTTTCCTCATGTATATTTATTAAAAATTAGGTTTGTGCAGCATGACCTATAATTTATGCATTTTCATGGCGGCATTACTTTTACTGACTGCAAGGATTTGACACAATGAAATAGGTAAACCTTGCCATACTCGTCAACTGCACAAGCTGCTTCCCAGTGTATCTTTAGCAAGTGACACCTTAGTGGCTTGTAGGACAAGGAATTTGTGAATGATTGTTGTTTCAAGGGCAGTTCCCAGGCTGGCAGTAAAGGAAGGTATGACATGTACTGGTTGCAAAGAACAGTCTCCCTGTCCCCCACCACCCATCCAGAGCAAAGCACACTCATGCATCTGCTCATACAAGCCAGCCCATACCTTGTTTTCTCTGCTGTGAGTGTCAATGCACTGAAGTCATCCTGTAACTCGCTGTCGTTTCTAGCACTGGTGCATCTTTCCAGCCCCTGCCAGGGAAGGAAGGCTCACTGGACTTGCCACAGTTTGTTAATGGCACAAAGCATTTGATTTGTTCCAAGCACGAGGGCATATTCAGTACAGCCAAGACAAGCTGCAAAATTCTTCTGTTTTTTTCCATGACCTGTCATCACCTGCCTTCTAGCCAAGATGTGGTTTGGAAGAATCAGTGGGTAAACAGCATGTGGAACAAATTATATTGGGAAAGAGCAGAAATCTGAAGCAGTGCTGCACGCCATGCTGGCTCTTGTGCAGGGATCTTCTTGCTGGTCTCTGCGGGCAGTTGGGGAACAAGCAATGTTTCTTTTATTATCATTACCCTGTGCTCTTCTGTTTTATCTCTAAACTCTACCTGCTAGTAAGAAGTGATGATTTTAACACACACAGCATGAAATCAGGTTTTGCAGGGGAAATAAAAATTCACCTCTCAGAAGGAAAACTCCAAGCCCGTGCCAGGTGTTCTTTAGTTTGTTTTCTGTTTGTTGCCATGTGGTTATATGCAACCTGTGTATGTAACACAGTAGAGATCAAACTGTCACAGACAAGCTTTTAAAACCAAATCTCTTTTCTTCTGAATGATTCAATTTCTGTATTTTATTTGATGAGTGTTGAGAGTGCTTTTTTTAGCTTGGACAGTTAAGACAGAGTTGTTTTCTTGCCTTCCTTTCTAGTTCCTCTATGCCAGAGAAAAGAGCTGAGTTTGATTTCAAACAATGTAGAACATTTTGGTGCAGAATTATAGCAATAGAATTTAAACTAACAGTTTTGCTAAATGCTATATATTATGATCATAGCCTAGTCTGTAAAATCCACTTTAAAACTCACTTAAGCTAGTTAAACTGCTCATCAGTGGCAGTACAACAGGAAAGTGGAAAAGAATAAAATCACCTGTGCCTGATTTCCTTTGCCCTGTGTAGGGAATCAAAGCCATGAAGTTTCCCATCACCACCTCATTATCAGGTAACACTTCCTTCTCCCTGCTGGACACATCGCAGCAGGGAAAAGGTCTTGGCTTTCCTCATGCCCCACACCACAGCAGGGAGGGAATGCTGCTGAGGTAGGTTGTCAGGGATCAAGTTGATGCCAGGGTAGGTGAGAGGGATGGGATGGAGAACCTGTGTTCTTGGAGAGAGGTGCCCAGGTCCATGCAGCACGTGCCACTCAGGAGAACAGGGCTGGTGGAAAGGAGGTGTACTCCTAACCATGCATCCGAAGGGCTGCATATGGGGATCAAGGGAAGAACACCTGGTGCAAAAGCAAGGAAGGGGAATGGAAAGAGAGCTCCTCCCCACCATTGGTCAGATGCTGTGCTTTCTGATTCTTACTTTCTGCATGACTGTTGGGGGCCAAATCCTGAATGTTTTTCTGCAGAGAAGAGATGGGAGCTCTCTGTGCTTGGCTATCAGTTCCCCCTGCCATGAGCTTGCACTGTCCTCAACATGTACTCCTTTACACAGGCAGTAAATTAAGTTGCTCAGGAAAGGTGAACATGCTCAGCTAAGAGGAAGTGCTGGTCTTTCTTGAGATACAGCTTCTTCCAAGCCTGGTTAGGATCGCTGTGGGAGAGTGACTTTCTCAGCCATGCTCAATGGTATGTCTGCAATTGCTTCTTAACCTCTCTCTACCTCCAGGACCATGAGACCACTAATATTGGACCCCTGGGGAGGGCTTGCTCTGTGCAGCTGTCCTTTTAACCTTTTAATGCTCTTCCAGTTTAAGCAGTTTGTGGCAAGACCCAGACTTAAATTGCAGAATGCAGATGTCACAAGTTGCTTTTCAATATGCTCTGGTGGTGCCTAGAGCTGCTGACAAGACCTGAAAGGGTGAGTTTTAAAAGAAGGTTTTAGTTTGGACGAGCTTTAAACTGCTTTCCCCTAGTTCAGCATCTGGTCTCCTATGAGTGATGAACTGACGAGTAGAAAGAAAAAAGGAAAGTGCTTTCCCAAAGAATAGGTTCATGGCCTGTGAAACTCTCAGCCAAAAGATAAAAGTAAATGTTATAAAGATACAGACAAATCTGAAGAAGACAGGAAGCCTCCTTGTATGGCAATTTGCAAAGAGAAGTTAAGAGAAAATGTGAAGCAGGGCAGTTGGCAGATATAGATTAGTGCTGTATCCCTCCTAAGAAGCCCAGATATGGGTATCTGGGTAAGACAAATGCTCCCTCCAGTTGGTTGTGACAGTTCCTGTCTCCTAAGGGACCTTTGATTGCTCAGCCGGGAGAGAAGGAACCTTCAGAATGCCATCTGGAAAAGGCACTGCTCCTGCAGCACTACCATCACCAAAACCATCAAACCAAGAATACATTTAGTAAAAAATGTGCCTCTTTAGTGCTCAACAGCAGAGCGGCAGAAAATGCAATCGAAAAATCCTCTCTCCTATACTGTGACACATGCCTTGCAAGCGTTGCCACAAAAATTCTCCATCAAATCCTCCAGGCTTTAATGCAAGGAAGAAATGTGCCAAAGATGTTTGGAGGCAATTGCATCTTTTTTGTTCATTATTTTCTTTATAAGTGTGTTCATCTCAGTGTTAATGTCTGTGATTTGTTATTCAGGTTGTATTCCACTTTTAATTATGGGAATGTCTGTATTTTATTTTACAAAGAATGTTTTTCTTTCTTCCTCCCCCTATTCTCCTCTTTCCACCCAAATTTCTGGAGATGCATGGGGTTACTGGTCTGCAGTTAGTGACTGGAAGGTTCTATTGTGCTTATTAAATTTGACACTTGATTTTTATATTTTTTATATTTTTCTATTGATATTTATATCAATATTTATATTTGATATAAATTTGGTAGGCATGATCCTAGGGCAGATGTCTAGTTATTTGCCTTTTTTTTCCTGAAATGCACAAATCTTGTTGATTTCTACACTGTCAATTGCAGACCAGTCCAGACTAGGAACACCTTGCTAACAGGTCTGTATGTGAAGGCATAAGTTTTTTCCCTGCCAGCTGCTGCTGGTTCACTGAAGCTGTGTTTGTGCCACCAGAGCCCAGCTTGTCCTAATGGAGAAGGATGGGGGACATGACTACCAGCCTGCCACATCCTGGTGTTAGTGTGACCTCTGCCACCTTGAGAGAAACAGCTTCACAACATGTGTGACTCAAGAATTTGGGGCCTGCTGAAGGGATTATACTTAACAATTTTGGATCATGCAGCTCTAGGACTCAGAGAAGGACACAAAGTTATACATCTGTCCATGATCAGCAGAAACAGGTAAATCCTCTCCACAGTCACACATTCCCCCAGTCTCCAGAGAGAAGACTTGTCTGCCTGTCGTTTCATTTTTTGTAAGGGGACCCAGCTCACACTGTACTTTCCCACATGAGCCCCCAAGGCAGGAGGAGAACACCCCGACACCTGCACCCTGCACAGCAGCTCTCAACTGCACCCAGGGACCACTGTCTCAGGGGCCAGAAAGCACTGCAAACTTGAAAGCATAGAGCTCAGATGTGGGGTTTGGAGCAGAGGAAAAGTTGGGGATATAAAGACATGAACTAAGAATGCCTCCACATTTGGGTAGGCTATCAAGCAGGGGAGCGGATCTGCAGGCTAGCACAGGGATCTGGGCAACAAAGTGCATAAATGCATTAGCATAAGCAAGGCAGGTCTCCTTATCCTTGACAAAACCAGACCTCTATCCTGACTGAACAGAGTTCTGTGCCTTCTTCCTGACTGATGCTCAGAGGCTGTGTGCTTATTTATCTTTTAAATTCAAAATCTCTAGGATAAACACCAGGTAGCACACAACACTGTGTTTATCATCACTTCTCCTGTGAGCAGATTTCTTAATTGTCTCGAGTGATGACTCTATATTGCACTAACACTCCCAGTCCCCACGAGACCTCACGCTTGCCTGGCTTTCCTGCAGGGGTTTGCTCAGAGCAGATGGCTTTGGTCTCAAAGGCTGCATTTTTTTCTAGCAGGAGGAGCAGTTATGGCCCAGCAGCTGAGCAGTCCCCAAAGGCAGGTGTGGGACTGTCTCTGGAAAGAGCCTTCTGGCAGGAGTGGGAATGGATCATAGCTGGAGCTGCTGCCTAGCAAGAGAGCAGAGGCCCACAAGGCAGGAACAAAGCACAGCAGGCTGAGCCCAACCCATTCCCACAATAACGCATCTGAACCTTCAGCTTATTTTAAACCATATTTTGCGATAACAAAAACACCTTGATGAGTTCTCACTCCATCTGAGCACTTCACCTTCCCATCCTTCAGAGCAGTGCTAGCTAATCAGGCAATTTTTATGTATAACAATGAACAACCCTTTCCCAGAATGATTTTCTGTGCTCCTGGTGCACTTTGCTTTGTTATATTGGACAGCACTCAGGGAGACAATTACATCCACTCTGCAAACGAGGAAGATGAGATACACAAAAGTTACATGACCAGGTCGAGACACAATCACATTCACAGAAATAGGTAAGAAAATCCTGACAGCTGCATAAGGTCTCTTGTCCTTTCTTCGTGACACCAACAGTAGCTCCTTCCCTACCATACTGAATGGGGTAGGGGCATTTATTACTGGTATAGTTTATTGTCTGTACTTGTTTCTTATAAAATGAGCACTAACAGAGATTCACCAGTCTTGCAAAGGCATTGTGTAAGTAATTATTTAGCCTATTATCAATGGTTATGGTCATGTGGGCACATATTTGTACATCTGACATGAGCTCTGCATATGGAAACCACTTTGTGAACACACAAAGAAGTTGCTTTTGAAGTGTCATATTTTAAGTCATTTTTTAAAAAAGCAAATGTCAAAGGAATGCCTCCTCAAGCCCCTAAAAAATTCAAGTGCACATATTTTGACTAATCTCTTGCCAAAGTTTGTTTTTAATTGGCTTTTTTTACATTTAATTACCATATATAAGTGCAGAAATACAAGTCAAACCACAAAAATCCCCCTATTTCACTTCACACTCATAATAAGTTACAGTGAAGTTGTCAAATGCATATATTTTTTAACAAATTTGGATGTCCTCTGTCTTGAGCAGGGGTAGTTACATGTTTATATTGAGACCACTCTGCAATAAAGCTATTTCCCCCAAAACCTCCTATTCTTAGATTAGGGGAAAAACTTCGTGAGACTCTCTTTCTTAAAAATAGTAACAATATGTGCTCAGTAAAGCAGCAGGGGTGACCACAATGGTTTCCAACAAAAAGATCTGACTTGTATGTGGCAAAACATTTCCACCAACATTTTGGAGACAAAGTTTTGGGAATGAGTTTGACCTCTGAATTACACAAACTCCAAACTTGAAACGCCTTTAGATGTTTACCATTACGATGTTCCTGAGACTCATTTCAAGAATGCCAAACACACCCCATTCTCGTTGGCACACTGAGAATTAGGAATGCTTTCTGAAGTTTGGGCTGGCAACATGTCAAAAATTAGTGGCCTGCTAATGGGTTGCCACCTCTGATCAATTGATCCTGAATTTTTTAAGTTCTTTTAATTATGAAGCTGTTGCCCACCTGATCCTGTCACTGCCTACAATGTGCCCTATCACAAACTTTAATGGCCTTTGGAGTGACCCAAGGGAGGGGGTTCTGGACCTTAGTACAAGCCTGCTCTAAAGGACGGAAAGGCAAAGCCTGTCTGTGAGCACATTAGAGGTTTAACACTTCATGGGCCTGAAGGCAAAGCTTGCTGTGGAAGACTCCAACCCACGGTGCTGTTGTAAAGGATATATGGAGTGGAGGGCAGTGGGATGCCTATGAGGGTTAAGCCAACGCCCTGAGAAACAAGAAAGCACAAAATTGTGAGACAGGGGCTTTAAAGAGAGTGATACATTGCAACTTAAATCTACCCAAGTCAACAGCCACCAAAGATGCTGTGGCTTGTCTCTGACTCCTCTATAGCCCTGCAATCTTTCTGTTCAGTGGCCACAGTGAAAGCCTTACACAAATGTGGGCTTTAAGCTGGTTGTGATGAGCAGTGCTCAGCAGCCACACACGGTTGTCCTGGCAGGAAGAGGGAAACCCCACAGTTAGAGGTAGCAGTCAGCACCATGGCTGTAAGTGGGTGGTGCGTGCCACATGCAGACAGGAAGGGAGTGGCCTTGGTGGCATGCTTGCCTTGGAGTGCTGGCTTAGTCTCCTGCCTGACACATGGATATAAAAATAGGCAGTCTTTTCTCAGGGCCTCTTTAGCAGTGGACTAAAACCTGCTCCAAGCACCAGTGTGTTTATTATTTTTCCCCAAGGCTTTAAAGGTTTTTTAGTTGTCATGCTATGCTGTGTAAGGAGTTTAGTCCTCTAGCAACAGGACAAAAACATCCTGGGTGTTAGAATGGCAAGCTTGCCTGCTCCATGCTCCCCATCCTTTCTGAACAGATAAGTTTGTCTATAAACCTGTCTAGCTCTTACCATGTATGCAGCAGTCTGTGGGAAGAGAAAGTTGATCTTCTTGCTCTGTAGTGTCCTCACTGAAATTAGTGGAAATGAGTTTGAGCCGTGGTGTCTGACAAAGGTTGCAGCAGTTTCTTTCCATTACTTCTGAGGTGCAGATTCCTGGAGCATAACACAGCACTGTGAGTGGTGAGCAGAACCTCCTCGGGATGCGGGTTCTAGGAGGAATTACTTGCAGCCGAGCTGTCCAGCTGTTATCTGCCAACTGTGAATTAATGTGACATCTCACCATTTCCAGCTCTTATCTTTCATCCACAGTCTTGTGGTAACTGATAATTTAATGAGAGTATAGATGTGGAAACAAAAGGTTACCAGTTGAGGGCTGCTTTCTAGTTATTTCTTCTTCTTTTCAACAAGCACATTCTGATTTTCACAAGAAAACAAACAAACCCCAATCAAAAAAAGGCAGCTGAAAAAATGCAACCTTTTGTGTGGTTTTGTGGATTTTGAAGCTTGTCTGATTGTTTGGGGGAGAGAATGGCAGCTGTAGGATCAGGAGGAATGCAGCTAGGCAGAAAAACCGTTCAGACTTCCTAAGAGAACGTCAGGGATTTTGAGAAATAAGTCCATTTCACATTAACTGCCCTCTCACAGTGATTTTATTTAATGCTGTAGATATGTTTGTTGATCCAGTGGCTATCTTGTCACGCTAACTGCTTAGCAATTGTGAGTTTGTGGGCTCATAGTAGCAGATGGATACCATTGTTTCAGTAAATCTTTCTTACAGTGTTTGTCCTTGTTTATAGCGTGAAGGAAGGGATGCTGAAGGAATCCAGAAAGCCAGAGATTTCAAAGTCTTTGCAGATTATTCATGGAATAAATGCACCACAAATCTGACTGAAGCTGGTGGGTTACTCACTGTAGCCCCTGCAGTGGCCTGTCTGCAGAGGTGCCCCACAGGCAGACGATTGTGCTGCTGAGCTGCTGGACATCTGTGTTGCATCAGGAGGGATGAAGAAGAAGCAGTGCAGAGCAGACAGGTTGCCCAAACTATCTGCTCTGTTTAACTGAGACCTTTGACATTAGATCAAAAATAGTTTGCTTAGACTTTTTTTAATGAGAGTCTGTCTGGAGGTATTTATTCATTGTCCTGAATTCACCATGCATTTCTTTGAGAGCTATGCAAAAAAAAAAAAAAAAAAAAAAAACAGTGAATGCTTAAAAATATATAGACAGATAAATGAGAACTGATTATAATTGCTTTAGTATATTTTCACAGTCTTCAAACTTTTTAAAAAAGGATTTTGAAAAAAAAAAAAGAGAAAAAAAATCAAGCTATGAAGGGGAATTGAAATCTCACAGTGGAACCTAACAGCATCAGCCTCAGCTCAGACAAAATGCACCATAACAATGCCAGAGAGTCAGAGAAGACAAGAGCTGGAATGCTCCCCTCTCTGCACCCAAGTGCATTCCAGATCCGAGACTGCAGCTCCTCAGCAACTGGTGTAACGCACCCCTAGGACTCCTGTACCCCTAGTACAGGAGATGGCATCATTTTGTACAACAATAGAAGTCTTGTGGCTTGGGACCCCATTTGCAGAAAGACAAGGACGATTTCTGGATGGGGTGTGTATGATCCTAATTCCAGTTAAGATATTTATGGGGTGTGAACTCTTCTGTTTCAATAGAAAATCTGAAGTAATCATGGCTAAGGCTAAAGCACTGATATTCACACGATGAGGTAGTCATGGTCTATAGACACACAGGGATATCTCCAGCTAAACCCATATAGGTTGGTACCTCCATGAAGCAGACAGCTACAAGGGTGGTAGAATAAGCTGTTGGGAGCTCCCCTAGTCAATAGAGGCATGAGCACCTTCTTTGCATGCAGGCCCCCATTCTGAGTGTGCCTCAGTTCAGCACATCCCAGCCACCCACAGAGAAGAACAAGCTCCCTGTAGCTGCACAGGCTGCACCTGCCACGTGTGATGGACTGGTGGAAGGTGATTTCAAAACAGTAGAAGTTGTTCAGATGCCAAACACTGTTTCTAAGTCAGTTTTCTCCTTACAAGCAAGTCACACAGATTCCACCTCAGCATGCCTGCCCTCTAAGAACCTAGGAGGCTCATTTCAGAGAGATTAATGACAGCTCTCACAAGTGGCTGAACTTGCCTTACTATGTCCTCAAGCTGGCCACAACCCTTTATTTTGTTGGAACTGAGGCAGGTTCCTTCCTCCTCCTGTCCTTGCTGAGAACAACCTCGAGGTGTCCAACAGTATCACAGTTGGGCTGTGTTTGTCCTTCCCTAATGCAGCTGACACTGTGATACATTTTCTGTCAGGTGAAATTTAGAGGCACATTAACCTGCTTGATGGGAACAGTGAGTCACAAACAGCTCCTGAGGAGAATTTCCTCACTGTAGAAATTGTTTCAGGATTTTTTAGGCTGCAGTTTGATACACCTACTGATTATATTCACAGTCCCACAGATATTCCCCCTCCCCCTCGCAAAAAGACATAAAAATATATAACCTTCCTAGAAACATAATTCATTTTGTTGCCTGAATTTTCTAGACATTTCTGTCTTCTTTAAACAACCAAAAGCAAAACCAGCTTGAGACACTCTCTTCATGCCCACTGTTTTGCTAGTAATTTCAGAACTGTTTGGTCTACACCATGAGGACTGGTAGTGGGCAGTGCATCTGCTCCAGAGACGAATCAATAGTTAAGAATAAAGTTAGCTTCATCTGGCTGTACTTGCATATGCCTGTGTGTCCTGCAGAGTTTCCAGTGCTGCTGGCACTAGACTTGGATATGTTGCCACCTGTAGCTGTGGAGGGGCCTGGCTTGGCAGTGTTGCTCTCTGCAGCTTGGCAGAGCAAGGGGGCAGAGGACACGGTGCCCTGGGGTCCTGGCTGTGGCACAGTGCAGGCTCTCCTGCCAAGGACTGGCTCTTTCCCAGCTGGTGCACTAGTGAGACATCACCACTCAGCTGATTTCTGACAGGCTTCCCTGGAGAGAGGCCACCTCCATCAAGCCCTGAGAGGAGCCTGGAAGTGATTTTAGCAGACCAGGCATCTTGGAAGAGCAATTGGTACTGGTTATCTCTAGTCATTTGCTTTAGAGGAATCATTCCTAGCTGGTGGTGATGGCTATTGTCAGAGATATTTGAAATCAGAGTCAATAGTGTCACTGGTATCTTTAACTTGAAAGTGACTGTAGTTGGAAAGACATCTTTTTCCAAAATCTCCTGTTTCCTGGTTCAGTTTCATCTTCTAGCCAGTAGTGTAGCCAAGCCACATTAATTACTTCTTTCCTTCTCTTGCTCTCTCTCTTTCTATGTACTTGTATGGCTCTTGTCACACTCATATCTAAATGCCTCTCCCTCAAAGGAATTTAAGAGTAAAAATAACTATCTCCTTTCCCAGGCTGGAGAATGCCTTCAGTTTATAGCTTCCTAAAAGAGTGCTGCACATACTTTATCCCAAAAGGGCTCTTTTCTTTGACACGTTCATGTGATGGGAAAGTTACATCAAACAACAGCTGAAGGTAAAGAGAATACACAGAAATCCTAGGACCTGGGTCTGGTCCTAGACATAGAATAGGAATGGGATCTCTGTTATGTTTGTGTAATCTTTAATTACACCACAAATTATGCTAAGGAAATAAATATTTACCTGCAGTAGTATGCATATTTAATTCAAGTGCAGGATGTTTTGGAATGCATTAGTTAATGCTGTAGGCCACTATGAAGATGTAAAATGTTATGTCTGTGCTAAATAGTAGTAGTAGTAGTAAAGCTGAGTTGAAGAATAGAGTAAAGATGCTGCAGAGCAATTAAAAATAAACAATTTCTTCTAGTTGTTTGGGGGAACAAGAACAGAATGATTAATGCCTGCTATAAAGAATTAGCAAACCGTTAACTGCTGCAGGGAGATAAGTATTTATTTATTGGCAAAAAACCCTTAAATAGATAGCCCCGTACATTAGATACTTCCATGTAAATTGAACATGTTTCCTTTTACAGATTCTCTACTGCCAGTTACTGATGCTAACAATTTCCATGAAAAGAATTGTCAATCCTAAGTACTTGAAAGTAGTGCTACTATAAAGGAAGGTGTTTGTCTGTAAAGCCTGGTAAGGTTTTGAACAGAAAGATCAGGAGACATTTGCAACTACACTTCCAATGTAAGGTAGTGCACTTTGATCAATTTATACCACCACTTTTCTATCTTTACAGTCAGTTCTGCCTTGTCACTCAGCTTCATGGGAAGTAATGCAGGACTTGATGATGATCCCATGTATGCTCCCATGTATCCCAAATGAAAAGCTTCCATTGGCACCAGAAGTATATACAGGGTGGGATGGGGTGGGGGGGTGAACAAACAACACAATGAAAATTTCGTCTGTGTAGCCAGTATTTCGTACTAGCAATGACACATTCTTCAGAGGAAGATGCAAAGAACTGTACAGTTGGTGTCTAAAACACTATCTTCAGAGGGTCTGAAGAGACAGACCTCTAGCTTGGATTTTTAGATGCTCCATGATGCATAACTCCACTGACTGCAGCAAGTGATGAGAAGTTAACAGCACAATTAACAAATGCTTTTGATCACCCATGTATAAAAAGAGACAAAAACCTTGGAGTACTTGTTTAGAGTAAAACATGGGTGGACTATTACACACTATTTTATCTATAATGGAAATCCTATTTAGAAAAGCGTGCTTTGGTGGATATGCCCATTTGCTAAGAAAAAGCATACAGTATATGGAAGAAGAATTTTCCTTAGATTTCTCTGATACGTAGATGTCTGCTTAGTGGCAACATACACTGCTTCTAAGGCGGTCAAATCCCCAGGTGATTCAAATTTGAAGGATGCAACTGAGCTGACTGATGTGTGTAAGAGTGCATCTGAAATCAAAGAGCTCATCCTGAAGAGCTTTGCCATGCATTCCTTTCAGGAAAGGCAGTGAGAAACCTACATTATTCTCTGGGAGTGCACAGCAAGCTCACCAAAATTGAATTAAACCTCTGAAAGCAATCTTTAGCCTGTTATATCTAAGTGGCTGAACCCTGTGTGAGGTTACACACAGAAAGAATTTATTTTGCATTAGCAAAGCAGATCAGATTTTCATATTTTACTCTTTGTTGTGACCTTGGCTGTGCATAAAATGACAGCAGGTGAGAACTCATTGGGACTTGCTCCTTAGGGAGAAATGAAAGGAAATGTGTGATAAAACTCTTGATTCTGCCATTATGTGGGAGAAGACTCTCACAATCCACTCTCCCCCATTCCTACACATTGTGGCTGTGGGCCAAAGCTCTCTTAACCCCTGCCCTTGCTTAGATCACTTTTAAAATTGAAACAGCACAAGATATTTCAGAGTGGACTTGAGCCTTATTTAATGTTGGTTCAGGGTCCTTGATGAGGTTTTGTTATTTGCCACTGATGGCTTGGTGCAATAAATAACAGGACTTTGTCCTAGAATAAGGTACAGTCTGGAAACTCTCCTCAGGACTTGTCTACATAAGAGCATTAGCATTTCAGCCCCAGGAGGTGGATCTGCAGTCCTTCATGGAGCTGTTGACCTGAAGAAGTCAGGATAAAGCAGAGTAGGCCCAAAGTACAAGCACAATTAGAGCGGCATGGAATTATTAGTATACCTATTCCTCAGCATCAGCATTTACTAAACCCCTTGTTACCACTCTTCTCCAAGGGAATTTTGCCTGTCTGCCACCTCCAGCCATTCTCTGCATAACCCAGGCTTGCTAAGAGGACCCCGGCAGCCAGTTCAGGCACCAGGTCTTGTACTGGGACTTCACTCCACACTGAACCACTGTCAATTGTTTATTTTCATATATTTTCAAGTCACAAGTATCCCATGCATCTGATTCGGTACCAGCAATTGAGCCAAACTTGTCACTGAGAGCAGAAATAATTTTTGCTTCAGCATGAATACATGTTTGCTTAATACTAATTTCTATGTATAAGTATTCCTTAAATGCATTCTCACTTGGCTCCATACAATTAAGTTTGCTAGAAAATAAAAACTGACTTCCCCCAAACCTTATACTTCCTTAATTTAGGAATACTCTGATATCTTTAAGTGATGGGGGACTTTGCTGACATCCACTGTCTCTCATTTTGGGTGGACTTTTATAAAACACACTATATAAACTGAAGTTGACTGAACTACAAAAGAAAAAAATAGAAGGGGAAAAAAGTCATCACAAACAAAACTCTTTCTTCTCTCTAAAGAAATAAATTCACACTAGGAATTATTCCAGCAAAACAAAATCAGTTTGAATTCATACCTTTTTTTATGCCACTGTAAATTTTCCATGTAGACAACCCCATATAGGGAAGTTACATTTTACATTATAATGAGGTTGCAATGTGCTAATCCCCTTGGACTGAAGCAATTATCACCTGACTGCTAGGTGTTAAATGCTGCATTACAAGCGGATTATTTTCGCTTTTGTTCTGACTGAGGCCTGGTCTACCCACAAATTCACACTGGTTAAAGTGAATCAGGAGGGAGTTTGCATTTTGCTGCCTCTGAATCAGTTATGTATTACATTAATAAAACTGGACTCAATGACAATTCCCTTGATATGCTGTAATTCAATGTGGTAAAATGATTATTTCTCTGCTACCTGGCCATTTACCATTATTCTCTAGGGCCCGTTTGATTTTATTCATAGCACCTTTTATTTCTTAGTTGGTCATTGACTCTTCCACCGCCTGGTTTTGAACCATGCATTGTAACACAGCTAAATAATACAAATGAGGCCAGTTTGGGAATTTCCAGTCCCTGAAATGATACACAGCAAGTGTTGGTGCCACAAAAAATAGGTCAACAATTGGCCTTCTTTTCTCCCTTTATCACTCAGTGCAATAAAATCGTGCCAGGGGACAGCTGGCTGTCAAAGGTGCAGTCTTTTAAGCTATAAACATCTAGGTCCCATGTCAGTCTTCACAGCAGTAATGAAAGGTTGTTGCCTTGAGTGTCCTGGGTGAGTTCCAGTTATATTATTACAGTTTACATGTCTCAGTTTCCTTATAACTTACTTGTATGAAGCACTGATCACAAACTTTCTGTGCGGACACGCATGCAGTTTAGAGGCACCGTCTACCACTTCAGAGCAGATTGTGGTTTAGTCATGGTGAGCAAGCTGTACCTGTGCACACACCTCACACCAACACACATCACTCCTCACCTGCAGTCTCACTGAGCACAGAAGAGGAGAGAAACACCCACTCCAGTGTCTGCTTCAGATCTTGTATCCTGAGCTGGCCCTTTGCTGTTCACTTCAAAGCTGAAAGATGTGTCTTGGCATGAGCCACTGCTCCCTGTTCTGCTGGGTGTGTTCATAACGCTGCTGGGCACAGCCTAGACCCACTGCTCTTGAGTACATCTCCTCCTGCCTTTCTCTCCATGTTTCCTCAAGGTTGCATGACAGACATTTTTTCTGTAGTCAGGCAATTCATGACTGTATATAGTTCTACTGGATTTGCCCAACATTTTGAGAGCATAGTCTTATTTGGATGAAAGACACCAAATACAACCAATGTTCCCATCATTTGTTAGTTGTAAAGAATCCAAAGTCTCCTTGAAGGCCAATTATAATATGCCTATTGTTTCAAGGACATGGAAAAATTTATGTGAAGTATCTCAAATAAAAATAAAATTTTTGTGGCTCTGCAAATGCTCTTCATGAGTCTAAGTCCTGCAGACACTGTCAAGAACAAAGTTAATGCCAGAAATTGTGGTAAAACCATCTTGAAACCCACTTCTTCTTACTGGTAAGCGTAGACCCACACTTAGTGCAATCAGTGTAGGACCAGCACTTTTAAAAACAATGTCTTACTCCAAATAAATCGGTAATAATAAATAATAAGTCAGTATTGACCTCACAGATTCCTACTGGTTTCATGGTGTTTACAACCCAGGGATGCTACAAGTGCTGGTTTTGCCCGCTGGATAACCAAAATAGCAAGATTCACCAAGACTTCCTGATACTGCGGTTTCATGTGGTGGCACAAATCAAAGCCCAGCCCAATATAGGCAGCAGATGAAGATGCATTTGCAGTTGTTTTGTACCATAGGAGTACAGCAAGCTTCTGGCACTGGCTTGTCTATCATCCTGAGCCATGGCACTACAAAAGCAGGCACATATGATCCCCAAACAAGCTCCAATACATCACAGTAAGTGTTTATCTGTGGTAGGTGTCTGTGAGCATGCAGCAACAAGATGGCCTTGGACCCTGGCAGTCCCCTGCTGCTGCTTCTGTGGAGAAGGTGGGAAGGAAGGGCGGGAGTTGACAGCACTGAAAAGACAAGGGTTGCTCAGTTATATTTGTAATCCCCCCCTCCCTCCAATTCTTGTGATGGAAGTCCTTCAGTCTCTCCCTCTTTGGAGGGCACAAGCAGTCCATATTCTGCCCCTAGGGAGAAACCTGAGCCATCTCTGGCAGAGGGAGAAGAGCAAAGGGAAACAGCCTGTCTAAAGTAGCTGAAGTCAGTGAAGGAACGTGGCAGCATATAACCAAAATCCAGCAATCCATCTGGATATTTCCTTCACCTGCACACTTCACTACCACTATTATGTAATTAGTAGCTGATCCTGTGCCGGTTTCTCACTTACAAAATAAGAAGGAGCTATTATTACTTTTCCCGCAAATGTCTTGTTACTTGTAGAGTTTCATCCGGTCGAAGTCTAGTAGGAAACCAAAACTGGAAGTGTGAGCACTGCTAAAGGATTTTTTCTACTGCTGATTAATGAGGGCAAACAAAATCCTGACGAGGTCCCTCCCTTTTGTCTCACAATAAAGCCCAGAGTCTATATGTCATGTCCGGATTCCCTGAATTGCTGTCCACTTGTGCTACTTTAATGAGGAAAGCATCAGTGATGGTCATCTTTGGCAATCAAGTTCTTAACTGTAACAGATGGGGAAAAAAGAAAGAGAATGGAGTGGGAAAGTCATAGAACCAGCTGTGATGGAGGCAGGAGGGAACAGCATCTCTAAGTGACTCATACCCCACTAGTTCGGGTCTTTCCTGGTTTCCCTTCTGCCTTCTCTACCTGTGCCACCACCCTGGGAAACCAGGCTGCTGCTGGTGCTCCTGCCAGGTAGAGAAGGTAAGAGTATATGAGGCAGTGACTGTTGTTGGGGCAGGACTTTTAACAAGGGCAGTCATTGTCCTCATCCTGCCTATTTCTCCAGTGGCAGAAGGAGTAATAAGACTGGTTTTGTAGATCCCTACTTGCCTGGGAAACCTTGTCCAGACTTTGCTCCCTCCCTATGGTCCCTGCTTCCCTCATGCCTTAAAGCTGCTCCTTGGCTGACTGGTGAACATTTCCAGAGCCATTTCTGCTGACTGTGGGCTGTAACTAAGCGCCTTTTCCTCTGGCTATGAGCAGGGCAAATCATAAGCATACTCCTTTGCTAACAGTCCCTTCAGATGGCTGGAATTCCTGGTCAAATATTGATAAATCCATGGTAATCTGCATGTGACACAATCTCCCTAAAAGTCATCCTTTCCAAAATGGTTTTGTCTGTCTGGAATGTGGCACTCATGCTCTGATTTGCAGGGATGGTCTTTTAACTCCAGTTCTTGTAAACTTCATGCAGACTTGTGATCCTCTGACGCTACTCAGAGACAGGCCATCATGCCTGAAATTGGGACTGAACAGGTGATAGCACCCCAAAGGAAGGAGCAGGCATTCATGGAAATGTGACTGTAAGTGTGCAATGAGCCTTAGTCCAGGCATGTGAGAGCATTGCTGCAGAAATCCTTAAATTCACGGGTTCTGTCTCTGCAATGGGCCCTCAGACACTGAGCAGTAGGAGCTGATCATCACCTCATATTGAAAGGTATTTGAACCTCCTGAGTTTATTTATTGCTCAGGGAAACCTTGTCCTTGCCCTTTTCCTTCAAAACTTGTAACTATTAAGTGTTCTGTGACTGTGAACTTTCATCTTTTCAGGGTCATAAACTCCCTGTGCTGTTGCAACATTATTGAAAGACGCAGTTTTCCTTGCTCATATCACCTCTTTTGCACTTAGGTCTGGGTGAGGTGGCTCTTACTTGGACAGCAAGGTAAATTATACAGCACTAAAACAAGGAGATCACAGCCATTGACATAGAAAATTTTCTGTTTTCAGACTGACAGTGCTTTTTTCTCTTCAATATGACTGTTACAAAACAAAGCATGCTGTGGGAGATACCATAATTGCAATTCATATAAATGTCTCATCATAGTGATGAAATTTCCTTCTGTCACACAGCAAAGAAGGATGAAATCCTTGGCTGCAGGTGCCCCAAATATAAGTTGAATGAACAACTGGTTTGCATTAAATTTCAAAGGCCTGTCACACTGTAGTAGGCCTGAATTCAGATCTTTTTTTCTCATTATTATTCCTCCTGAAGTATCACCAGATGCCTGCATCTAGAGCTCTTTTGTATAAGACAGCCATGGGTCAGAAGGATGTAGGTATTCTCTCAGGAACCAGTTTCTCAGGGGTATCAACCCTTCTGCGGTTCTCCCAGGAGCCATGGACTTTCCAGGTTTTGCCAGAGGAACTGAGAGCTCTGTTGTGGCCACCAGTCCTTATCTTAGGCTCTGGTTCAATAGTGCCTGCTCTGCACCATTGGACAGCAAGTGGATATGCTCTAGGATTAAAAGCAGAGAAGCCCTGAGAATGAATAGGGAAATGAAAAGTATTATGGCATTGTTAGCACCTCCTCTGGAGCTCTCAGGGTTCAGCTGTGCTCTCCTTCAGATGTGCCTGTAGGTATTCTTTTGTACCTGTTTCCCAAGAGGTCTTTCTTTCTTGGTATGCCCTGAGAAAGCAACTCCTGGAGGGGGTCAGCACAGCTTCTGTGATCCTGATCTGCTTTGTCTTCAGAAAACACTGTGTGGAGAAGCAGGACCCTTGCTCTTTAGGTCACAAAACTTTGGCTGAGGAACATGTGACATATGTCACTTGATTCTGGGTAAATTCAACTATCAGATGAAATTTAAAGGAAAAGTACTTGCAACAATGCAATAGAACACAAACAGATAAAGTAATAAAAATCCTGCTCTTTAAATAATATTCACAACTAAAAATCCTTTGTGGATCTCAGCCATTTTTCTTTTCTTTTTTGTTATGTTAGGTGCCAGAATGTCCTGTTACTGACGTAAGGGGAGTTTCTTTGTCAGAGATAGCTGTCACCACCACTGTCTCCGCTGTCACTCCCTATTCACCCAAAGGAGGGAAGGGCAGAGGGAAAAAGCTAAAACTGTTTTGCTATCCCATCCCAAGCTCAGATACCCCAGTTTTCACACAGCTTACTTAAGAAAACTGTCTTCTAAACATCAGTGATTAGTTTCTGGACTCCATGTGGCATCATGTAAAATGAGTTACCTTACCCCTGTCTTCCCTCTTTCTCAAGATACTTCCATTAACATTTTTGATCTACACCTTAATTAACAAAATCCTAGCTCTGGAATACTTGTCTTTGTCATTGTCTTCTGCAGACAAACAAACCACTGTGCCTGTGTAATTCTTCTCACTAGGCTTATAAGCGTTACTTTTTTTTGGTGCCTATCTTATAAAAAAAATACAGATCATGTTGAGCAACACCAAACACTACTTTCTACATTTTTCAGAGACACTTTTGATAGATGCTATCACAGATACTACATGAAAAGTCATCTCAACTTACACCACATGCTGGAAAGAAGCTGCCTTCTCATTGTATGAAAATGGATTTTTAAACAAGATGTTATATCTGACATTGCATTGATGCAAGAACTGATTAGTATGTGAATAAGAGTTACTAACAAGATGGCAGAAATTAAAATCTATTCATACTTTTGAAAGAGTGAGATGTGTAGGCACTGCACTCCTCCATTCTGTGCTCTGACACCTTCTCTCTTTCTCTTGAATAATCTAATAATAACTGAAATTTCCACTCCAAAAAGCCCTCTGCATTAATCATTTGGTCTGTCAAGATCTCAGCTCAATTATTGTCAGTCTGCATCTCTGCAACTAGGAAATTACATTAAAAGTTACTTCGAAGTGATGTCAGAGTGCAAGAGTTGAAGGGAGAAGGGGAAGCTGGGCTTCACTGTGTATCAGCAAAGCATCCTCTTCAGGACAGTGCTGAGCTGGGATGCAGTACTCTTTCCAAGGGAAAAAAAATTAATGCAATCAATTTGCTTCACGTTTTGCCTTGTCTCAAGAATTATTGAGTCATTAATCTTAGCAATGTCATGGTGTTGTCATTCACTGAATTCAATTAACCAGGAGCACACCATTAGAAATCTGTGTATTCTTCACATGCAGTAATGGCCTTCTTGACCGTAATGAGTGAAGCTCCCCGTGTTGAATTAGAGGGGATTTAAAGGAAAGGAGCTAATGAAGATGAATAGGGTAAACTGCTCCAGAATACTGCATCTTGTACACACCTAAGCCTGACAGTACTGGGGCAAATTCTTCTTATGCAAGCAGGGGCACTAAATGGAAATGCAAGTTCACAAGCTTCCTTTCAGGGCCCTAGCTCTTGTGCACTTCCATTCTTTAATTCCTTTTTTCACTGAGCTAGTGCAGAGTTTCTGGACCAAGAGTTCAGGGGCTTTCATGCTCCAGGGTATCCTGCTGCCTTCCTCAGAAAGCTGTGCTGTGACATGACTTTGTGCCCTTGTGTCACAACAACCACTGCTGAAACAGCACAGTGTTGCAATGCAGAGAAGTGTTCACCAAAGGAGCTGAGCACTGATGCTCTGAAGGAAAACTAGCAAGTCTGAGGAGAAATTGGAAAAAACAACATATGTCAAGAGGTTAATTGAGCTGAAGCTAATTTACACTGCATGAGCAAGCAGAAGTTTCTGTGATTCCAGACAAGAGTAGGATTAACATGGGAATATCAATGAAACTGCAGTACATCAGATCAATAGATCATCAGGGGAAAAAAAATCTGATCAGATCTCAGGGAACTGCCAGAACAAAAAGGAGGGATAGAAAACTTTTTTTTGTCCAGCAGGTTGAAATTATTTCACTGGGAACGCAACAAAAGGTGGCATTCAGACTCTGATGTAGAGAAAGCATTGCTGCTGACCATTAGGGAATGCTCAGGGGAGATCTTGGTGTTACCTCTATTTCACACAAGAGCATCGTGTTAGAAATTGCAGGCTACCATTGACAGATCTTGGGCCACGTTGTGACACAGGCTGCAGGTTATTAGTGATAACAAACGTTAGTTTGACTCCCTGAGGACATCTAGGTGGAAGATAACAAGGTTGTATGTGAGGTAATTAGTCTTGCCTGTCAGCAAAACTAATCAGCTCCAGCAATGGTGATAGCATCATGACAACAGGGCTTCTGGCTTTGGAGCTGGCGTGGATGGGTGTCTGTGATCCTCCTGCCATTCTGCAGCACTCATGCTATCTCACACACCAAACTCAGCCTTAAATCCAGCCCTTAGGCTTGGATGTGCTATGTGCAAAATGTGTACTGAATACCACATGAGGCACTTTCTGAGCTGTTTCCTAAAATCACCAATATGAACCAGGATCACCACATGTATTGGCTGTACTTCTGTAGTGTCGTGGGGCTGTGTAGAGTCACTGGCAGGCAACGTAGATGCACATGCTGAGGGTTCTGACACTGACTCTGAAGACTTTCCTTCAAACGAAACAGAAGTGGAGGAAGGGAAAGAGCACACAGATACACACACACAGCATACCACGAGCATGTATCCATGGGACAGAGTCAATTACTACATAGCCATTCAACTCAAGGTGTGATGTTAACACACCTAAACTATAGGGTCTAGAGTGTGTTAAATCCTCAGGTGAGTAGACTCTTACAGATGTATATTATGTCTTCAGTGCAGCATCCTATTTAGAGAATGACTTTATTCCCAGAGGAGGGTATCTGCATAGGAGCTGAATGTACTTGATGTTCTGCTTATTAACTTTGTACCATTAACTCACTTGTTTTCACTATCCTGGATGCACCTGTGATGGGCCAAAAGTTGTATCACTGCACCTCTAATCATCACAAATAAGACCCACCTCTCTCTGAGATGAGGGCAAGTTATTGCTCACACTTGTGCTGCTGTGAGCAAGAGGTATGACTTCAGAGTTGCAAAGGCAGTGGTGATGTTGTCACTGAAACTGCCCCAATCCTGTGTTGGAAAAGGATACCAAGACTTGTGGAGCTTTGCTCTATCCCTGATCACGTGTACTCACTGGAGGGGTACTCGAGAATCAGAGTATGCATCTTCATCTCAGGTAATTTCCTGGCCTCCCAGGCCAGACACAGCTTCTTTCAGAGAGCAGATTAGGTTCTGCTCTAGCCCAGTGCCGTAACTCAGTGCGTGCTTTACGTATTCAAAGTGCTTTAACGGGCTTTTTAATGAGTTTGGGCACTGATTGTTTTCATACAGTAAACAGTGGAAGTGAGTTAACACCTTACAATTCCCCATCATTTGATTAATGACCCGTTTTTAGAGATAATTCCTTCATCGGTAGAGAATAACTCACAATACAAAATGTAGGGCTATTAAAAGAATAGGTGATGATAATCTGGTGAGGATAAACATGGTCTTTATTCATGTAGTTGTGTTGTAATTTTGAATAGGTTTTTCAAGTATTTGGAAATATTAAGTCCTGTGTATTGATGGTTTTATCACCTTACATGGTTTTTCTGCATTCTGCTCTTGTTCTGTCATTGATAAAATGACTCTGACTAGAACCACTAGAAGAAAAAAAGCAACAAATGGATGTGTCTTAAAAATGAACATTTTCAGTTTACATGTTTACAAGTTCACTTGTGCTTCTGATAGGTTCTCAGTTTGCAGCCCATTATTACTATTTTGTAAAATTTCTAACAGTGTTTACTATTATTGAAGTAGCCTTTGAGTTCTCACATCATACAGCAGGAAACAGCTTTTATCTGTGTGTGTGTGTAACCATTTTAGTTTGTTAGCTAGTTTAATTTGACTATTAAGGTGTTTAATTTGACTATTAAGGTGTCAACAGCAGCGAGGAGCTGCCTCTGTCCACCCTGGGCCCCCTGTGGTCTTTCAGATGAGAAAACCATCAGTCTGTGCTAAGCAGAGCATGTTATCCCACCCAGCCCAGTGTGCCACAAACAGGCTCATGCCACACTGCCTTTGTCATGGGAAGTGGCTGGTGTGATGCCTGCTGCCACTATCTCCCTGCAGCATCCCATCTGAGGCAAGGAGAAGGGAGATGGAGTGGGCAAGCTGGGATGGGGAGGAGGAGGAGGAAGGGAAAGCTAGCACCAAGCAGAGAGGGGGCTGGCAAGGAAAACTGGAGCACAGCTGAAAAGGGGAGGGATGGCCCTGCAGATGAGGTGGGGACACTGAGAAGGACAGATCTGTTAGGATCTGGGGAGACAGGAGACTGGGACTGTAGAAAGGGAGCAGCCTGGGCAAAGGCATCAGCACAACGAGAAACCCAGGGAGAAGGAATTGGGATCGATGGGAGGGAAATTGTAGAGGTGGGAAGACTGGTGATGAGAAAGAAGCCTCATCTGCTGCAGAAATCAGCAGTTGCAGGATGAACCAGGCGTTGAACAGGAAATTAAAAGTTTATTACAAGGTTAAGGCAACAGATCATTGTTCTAAAAGTCCAGTTCTGTCCTTACAATCATCGAAGAGCTCCTGTGTCATGTTTGACATGCTACTTAAACCAAACCTAGTATTAGTGATTGCTGATCCTGTATTTCTTTTCCCATTTTTTGCTGCCTGACTTGAGATGCTGTAGCTTTCCTAGCTGCAGAGGCTCTCAATGGACAATGCTAGTGGGTGTGTTTCATGTTCTGAATTGTCAAATATGCCCAAATCATCACACCCTCATTGCTTCTACACGTGCTGAAATCAGTGCTACCTTTTGACCTTATCTTTTCTATGCCTCAGCTGTGAAACAGGATCAGACAGCTTCCACCCCTCCTAGCACTGCTGTGGGGCAGAGTCACGCACAAATACAGGCGTGAATGAGCCTGCAGGGAGGCCAATGGCCCATGGGATGCACCTCAGGGCCGGCTGAAAGCAGTGTCAGAGGATGCTGCATTGTCTCGGCCACGGAGAAAAGGAAGAGGGGTGTTATGGGGCTCACCAGGAAGGCTGTAATGGGAAAAGCAGCTTGGGATTGTTGGACCAACATTTGAGAAGGGTTCAAAGACCGTAGTGCTTATCTGGCAGACAGTCAGATCAGAAACACAGCTCTCTGAGAAGGTTCTGTATCTTGAGCAGAAAAGTAGATTTCATTTGCGGAAGGCTGCACTGGAAACAGAAGCTATTGAATATCTGCCCATCAAGGGAGCATAATCCAGCACGTACAGCCACTGCAACAGGCTCTAAGATAAGAAAAGAGATGTGGGCAAGGTGATTTCAGACATGATGCATTCCCAAGTACCTAAGTTTTGAGCATATAATTTGATAACCTTAATAACACTTTTCAGTGCTGCTTTTCCCTATAATGTCTAGCATCTGGGAAATTTTTAGCACTTGACTAGGACAAAAGCAGAATATATTCAGCCTCACTGTGCAGGACTCTTGAAAATACAAAGACTTCAAACAAACAATACCTGTATTGAACTCAATTAGTCATTTATCACCTTTGGGATAGAATGAGATTAAAAGTACCAGTATTGCTGAATTCCATGTTAAATGATCTAATCTCCTAAAGAAATTCTTCTTATTAATGAGACCGCAAAAGGCTTTAAGGTGAAAAGAGTGCTGATGGATAATGAAGTCTAAAGCTGACACCTTGGGGACAAAGCAAAAACCAATCTGAAGCACTGTCTTACAGAAAACCAGACATTTCTCTCCAGATCCCTTTTTCCTGTGACCTTAGGTATCTGGTATTAGAGATGAAATTTCTTCAGAGAGTTGCAACTGTTACATAGTAGAAAGAAAGAGAGTGGTAGGTGGGAAACCTCTGCTATGTAACTAAGGTGACACTAAATCAGGATAATTTCAGAAAAAAAAAAAAAAGAAAGTGATTAGGTCAAATAATCTGGAATCTACTTCAGACATTTTGCCTCTGTACAGCACAGGATGGCCTAACTTATCATTGTGGCATCTGTATGTATAGTTCCTACCAAGTGCAGAAAAAGGAAAAGATAAGACCAGTCAATGTGGCAGCACTAAGACTGTCTTTCAACATATTTATTATAGGCAAGAAAAACTGAAAACCCACCATAAAAAAGTCAAGCTGAAGAAAAATTGCCCTGGGTGCTCAAGCCACCTACTAAAGTGATGATATTACAATCAGGAAGTAAACAAAACAAAGCCCAGAAGTGAGGAAAAGGAGCCACTTGTCTTAACCTGGTATGTGGACAGGGAGAGAAAAACAGTCTGCCACTGTACATCCTGTAACAGGGGTGCCACCTCTCGATCATGCAGCTTCCCAGAAGCCAAGGGAGAACGCAGCAAGGGATGTATAAAAAGCCCCCAGATTTGTAGGTGAGTGGTCATGCTGCTTTTGATGCAGCTCAGCCTTCTGGGCCACAAGTGTGATTTTGTTGGGTTATGTTGAGCTTCTCATCTATCAACACCCCCAAGTTCTTCTCGTCAGGGCTCCTCTCTAATCCATTCTCCATCCAGCCTGTGTTTGTGCTTGGGGTTGCGCAGGTCCAGGTGCAGAACCACGTATGTGGCTATGTTAAACGTTGATGAGGTTTTCACAGACCCACATCTCAATCCTGTCATGGTCCCTCTGGATGGATCCCTTCCCTCCACCATGATGACCCCAGCACACAGCCTGGTATCATCAGCAAACTGCTGAGCAAGCACTCTATCCCATCTGCTCCATGATCTTGCCAGGCACAGAGGTGAGACAAACCTGCCTGTAGTTCCCCGGGTCTTCCTTATTTCCCTGTTTAAAAGGGTTATATTTCTCCTTTTCCAGGGAAAATGTCTTCCTTATTAATCCCCTTTAAAACACAGAAGCCTGGGGCCAGATTCTGAGCTGTTACCAAAGATTCCACTGGCTCCAGCTGAAATCTTAGTTTTTTAAAGGTTGCAGATCTGGCTGGGAGTTTTATGGCCCATGCACTCCTTTCAAACTATCCTTGAAGCTCCAAACAAAAGCAAAAGCAGCAGCCATACAACTCTTCCCCTGTCTTTGTACGTTCTCCTCTATTAGTATGTGCAAGGTACAAATAGTGGAAATCAAAGAAATTAATTTAGTTTTTCAAGTCAGTGGAAATATGCTGGTGGCTCATATGGGATCTCATGTCAGAAAGTTTCACCATCTCCAAAGCTGGGGCACAGAAGATTATTTTCTTTTTGAGAGGAATGTTTTTAGTGAGGCTAAGTCAGAATGCGACTTGCTCTTGAAAAAAAAAAGAGATGGAAAAGTGGAAAGATGCTCCTGTATTGTTTACTAACACATTTTCTTCCCCTGTTAAAGATGTATGACTGCCCAGACTGGCACTTGCATTTGAACAGCACCAGCAAGGTATATCCAGGAGCAGAAGCTGGCCTTCTGGAGATCAAGCCATCATCAGTGTCCCAGTCTCCCACCACCTTTCAATGAACTGCCAGAAAAGCTTTGTGTGTCCTGAGGGCAAATTTTCCCTCTGCAGATTCTTCAGGAAAGCTTCCCCTGTTTATGCTATCATTCGAAGACATCAAGCTAGAAAGACCTAGGCTTCCTCCATAAATTATCAGCACAATTTAAATTTCTTTCTTAGGAAAACAAAGCCAAGAGTCTCTTTCAATCTTGAGTGCTTCCAACTCTCATATCTGTATTCAGTGCACTGGCTCTGAACTTGTAAACAGCTATTCCACAGAGTCATATCAGAGAGAGATTTGAATGTTTCCATTTTTTTCTCAACTAACTTCTAATAAAATGTCCTGAAGTCACGGGCCATAGAACTTCTGATTAATGTGTACAGAATAGGTTGCCTCAGTGCCATAAAGAAACCAAAATCAATTACTGAGCAACTAAACTAACACTTTAGCTCTTAGATAAATATGTAAATGCAATTCTTGATTAACACGGGAGCTTCAGCATCTTTCCCCAGTGGCCATAGCAGCCCCAACACCCTCAGTGCTGCTGTGCCTCACTTCTACAGTGACCATCTGTGACCTGGCTGGGGCAAGACTCACAGCAGAAAAGAAGTCACAACTGACAAATAAACAAAGGCTTTCTCCCTCCTTAACGGCCTTGGAGAGGAGAAGGGAAGCTGGTGACAGGCTTGCTGCTGTCATGAGTGAGCATAATGTAAATACCTTGACAGGCAGAACCTGAGATTTTGACAGATGTAATACAGCTGCAAAGCCAGTAATAACTGAGTGTTAAACCCCTGTAGAGAGGGCACAGCCCATCTCTGCTGGCATTCTCCTTATCCTCTCTCCCCCACCCTGCCTTTGTGCGATCTTCTTTGTGGTTTTTAGCTTTTTCTTCCACCTCCTTTCCCCTTTCTTCCTTTTGTGCTTTCCCCCCATCCCCCTCTCCCTCTTGGGAGCTGGCAGTTTGGGCCCTGTGATTCTTCACGGTTCATTGGGTTTGCTTTGCAAGGCTTCATTCCTCCACATCAAACAAAGATTGCAGGAGGAGAGCAGAGGCTATAGAAAGGAGGTTACATCAGGCATGTTGTAGACAGCACTGAAATGTGTTTGTAACCTTGCCAGATGGACGGACAGCCTCTGCACAGCAGGGACTCTCGAAAGCAGATTCAAAGTCATACATACCAGAGGGTGGGGAGGGGGACAGAGAGGCAGGATGTCAAATTTCCATATATTTCCATGAGCTTGCTGTCATTTCTGCCTAGCATGTCACTAGCAGCATGTTACAAGGCTTTCCTACAATAGTCCTGCCTATTAAAAGAGTATCCTAACCTAGGTGCTTCATTTCTCCCCCCCCCCCTCCAAAAATCAAACACATCCTGTAGAAAGATTGTAGATGCTGCTTGGAGCTGGTGGCAAGCATTCCCTGTCACAGTTTGCTTGTTTGTGCTTGTTGCAGTTGTTGTTCCAAGCTATGCAAAACAATTAAACAACTACAAACAGGGATATCCCCGTCACTCTGAGCTTTTCGAAGATGTGATTCAACACCATCCAGATACAAAGGAATATATTATAAGCAGGCAGCTGCTCCTCACGCTGGCAAGTCGTACAGGTGCTACAGCCTATATTGCCCCAGCCTGTGGGCACAGCCCTGGCTGGATACCCACAGGGCCAAACGCCATCGACAGGTCCATGATGAAGAACATTGACCATTGTAAGCATATCTGAACAAATGGCATTGCAAATTGCAAATAAGAGCATTCAGCATTGTTTATAAAAGGGGCTTTCAGCAGTGGCCAGTCCTCAGTACTTCGCTTCTGTCAGAGCTCCAGGAAAGAAGCAGCCTCACAGATACCTCCTCCCAAATCTGGTCTGTCCTGGACATGGTGGGCAACACAAGCCCAGCCCTCCATCCCACCACCACCCCACCCCCACCATGAGCTTTGCCCTACTGAAAACCAAAGGGACACCTCTGCCCAGGGAACCTTGAGAATGGGAGTTTCAAATCATGCATTTTTCAGTGTTTCAAAGTGTGCAGTAGTGACTGAATCCCAAGTGGACAGATGGACTACCTTGCAGTCAGCACTGAAGGCTGGGCAATGCCCTGCCTGCCCCACAGCTGAGGCTTGTAAGGGACAATCAGAAATCTCCTCTCCCTTCTGCTGATTCCCTGATATCAACCCCCATGGAGAAGACTGCTCTCCTCTGTCCTGAGAAGCCAATGTCAGCAACACTTCCTTACACCATAGCAACCCACAGCTCCTTCACTGACCTTTCAGGATGGTGGTTAAGGAATAAGTTTTTCTATTTCACATTCCGCAGAACAATATAAGGTGTGTCCTAAATCACATCTGCCAGCCTTGGACTCTACAAGTTCTTATGTCAATTGAACCTTCCTGAGTTGTGATGCCAAGAGGGAGATGGTTTAGCTGGTTAGCTGAAGTGCTCCCAGTACTCAGAAAGGTTCAGACACGTTCTCAGTCACTAAATGCTGCCCTTAACTGGAGAGATACATTAGAAGAATTCTTCTTCTCAAAGTTTGTGCCCAGGAAGGGCAAGACATTTTTTGAGGAATTCCTCAAAAATGTTAGAAGATTTGACTGTGTTTTAGTATCCAAAAAAAGTGTAATGTTATGTCTATCTAGTATTCACTTTAAAATCAAGTCTAGTTCAATGCATTTAATTTATCTGCTTACAAAAGTGTGCTGGTTTCAGCTGGGGTGGAGCTAGTTTTCTTCCCAGTGGTGAGTACGGGGCTGTGTTTTGGATTTGTGCTGAACACAGGGTTGATAATACAGAGATGTTTTTGCTATTGCTGAGCACGGCTTACAGAGAGCTTTTCTGTGTTTTGTATTACCACGCTGGCAAGGGAGTTGGGGGTGCATGGGAGACTGAGAAGGGACACAGGACAGATGACCCAAACTGACCAAAGGCCAGTTGACCATGTGACATCATGTTCAGTGTATAAAGTGGGGGAAGAAAGAGAAAGGTGGGGACATGTGGAGTGATGGCATTTGTCTCCCCAGGTAACCATTACGTGTGATGGGACCCCCCGCTCTCCTGGAGATGGCCGGACCAGCCTGCTTACAGTGAATTAATTCCTTGGTTTGCTTTTCTTGTGTGCATGGCTTCTGCTTTTCCTATTAAGCTGTCTTTACCTCAGCCCATCAGTATTTTAGCTTTTACCCTTTCTGTTCTCTCCCTTATTTCACTGGTGGAGGAGTGAGAGAGAGACTGCGTGGGGCTTGATGGCTTCCTGGGGTTAAACCGCAACAAAAAGCTAACCTACTTTTGAGATAACTTTTCCTGTATTTTGTCTTATGCCAGTGACAACTATGAGTGTGTGTATGTATTTGAGTTTAGCCAAAGTCAGTCAATCCTTTAGTGGGAAAAAAATAACCTTGTTCCTTCCAATTCTACTGTCCATCTTCCTGCTCCTACTCCCACTCCCTACTCCAGTGCCTAAAGGCTGCAAAATTTTCACAGAAATCACAGAATCCTCAAAAATTTACAAGATGGGCCTGAAGACAACAGGTCCTTGTGGCTTGAGAGGGGTCAGCTGGGCCTCCACCCATTTTTCCACACCACAGACTCCCACGTGCTCTGGCACGTAGCAAGCTGCTTAGCTGCTGCACCACTTCAAGGAGCTTAAAATAGGACTTTCCCTCAGAAGCAAAGGCAGTGGCTGAGAATGAGCAAGAGCATCAGAATGAGCCTGGTTTTGCTTTTACACACAGTGGTTTCCATTGCTTTTCTAAAGGCATTTCTTGTCTCCGTGGCACTCTGTAAAACAAGGAGTATCAGGCCCCTCAAATGACTTCATATGCTGCTGAGACATTTGTCACCGAATGTTAAAGCTGTTGTTTAATCACTTTACTCACAGCCAGATTCTTCCTTTTGCTTATAGAAATTTCTGCAGTCTGGAATGTGTTTTCAGGCAAGATCAAGCTGTTTTCCAGCAAAAAGGTCTTTTCAAATCTGCAGTCATGTCTTATTTGAACTCCAGCTGGGCTCCTTTCTGAGTGCAACTTGTCATGGTCTACAACATGCCTCTTTCTGTGGCTGTTGTTTTACCATTCTCATTTGAAGCAGACTCTGAGCTCCCGCCATTCTATGCCCATATCACCGCCTGGTAAGAAGTGCTGGGAAATCGGGGCCACCACCATGCCCTGCTTGGTTTGTTGTAATGCACAGAATACATCAGGATGCTATGTTACACTACTTTGTGTTATGTTATGCTCTGCTTTGCTGTGTTATGTTACGTTATGTTACAAGCAGAGTGCTGCAGCCATCTGTGCAGAGCCACAGCCAGAAATTGTATGATGCCATGCACGATAGACAGCTGGTTTGCCCAAATATCTGATGAATACTTGACAGTCTGCTAGGACTAGTTACTGTCTAACCACTGTTTCCTACCCCCATTCATTGGCTAAATGCCAGTAACAAATCAAGTTAACATTTCTGGGAATTACAGTTTTTGAGACTTTTTTAATTCACAACTCTACATTCCCTGATTTTGAAAGCTAAATGACTAGTCCAGGATCTCTCTTAACCTATTGTCATGAGTGTGACATGCCTAATCTGTTCTTCTGCGTTGTATGTAGGTTTGATTTTTGTTGGGTTTTTGTTGGTTTGGTTTTTTTCCTCTCATCACTTAAAAAAAGAAAATTCAATGAAAAAATCCGCCTAGTTAAGGTTAGGAATCTTTCAGTGACAGTGTAAATGATCTTTTTTCTTTGTCCCAACCTCTAAATAATTTTTAAAACCCCTTCCCCTTATCCCAGTGCGTATCAAGCATAGAAGTAAATTTTCAGTGATGCTTACAATAAATGTTGTCTAGGAAATGTCAGTTCTCTCTGTCTAGGAAATGACAGTTCTTCCCAGGATAGCTTTAGAGTATTCAGAGTAAGTGAAAGTAGACAGGACAGTTACACCCCAAAATTTAATGTAGCATTGCCAACAGAAAATCTTGTGTTTGGGGGCTGTGCACAGCCCATTTTCACTGCATGCAGACATAGTTTGCACAAAACTCTTTGGTCATTTATCTACTATTGCTCTTTTTGTCTGTATTTGCAAAGAGGAATAAAATAGAAAATAAAAATTGGTATACAAACAAGTTAGACACTGATGCAGTAACAGGATGTGTAGGATGACTGCTAACAGTAGGTAATTTCAGAGCTCACAGCATAATCTGTTAATTTACATATGGCTACTACCCAGCAATAGTGGTAAGTGTGGATCGATAAAGAAGTGTATAAAAGAAAAACCTGCAAACTTTGCATTGAGTTTGGCAGTGTCAGCTGACCAAAGGGACCCATCAGAGCAAATCACAGTCAGGTCAGGCAGCAGAAGGGGCTGCCCAGCACTCAGCCGCTGCTGGGTCTACCACTGCCTGCACTGGGCTCCTCAGCCTGGGGTGCGTATGCAGAGAGCAACATTTGCTTCTGTCCACCAGCAAATCCACACCTCATAGGAAAGGGTATTTTTTCCCTCAAATTTCAGTTAATCCTGCTTGAAAATAAATCATGGAGTCTACCACTTCGTTCTGATTAGTTATGTATACAGACAAACCAGTCACTGGAGAGGGAAACTAGGTGGATTCCAAAGCCCAAGATGTGGAAGATCTCAGCTCCTACTGAAATCACTGGGATTTAGGCACCTATTTCTTCTTGGAAGTGATGAACCAAAGTATGTCCCGCATCTCCCAGATTTAAAAGAATTCCAAAACAGGAACAGGGCTGTGAAAATTAATTTCTAAAAGCAGCAGTGTACCCTGTCAAAAAACTTGTGTTACATTTCATTTGGTGGCTGCTCCAGAAATACTCTCAGCAGCTGTTGCAGCATCTTGGTTGGGATTCCTCTCACCTAACTTTAGTCTTCCCAAGTGAGGCCTCCAATCAAAGGAATTTGATCCCTTGGCCTCCCCCACAGCCAGGCAGCTCCTCCAGATGGTGATTCAGAACTCAAAAAATTTTGTAAGGGGAATTTTTGTGGCTTTGTACTTGAATCTGTTTCGAACAATCAACTGGTTTATAAAATCCTGCTCTGAGAAAACACCCTTTACCCCATTAAAAATCACTGCATTTTGTTACATGGAGCATAAAACACACAGCAACCTTGATGTAAAATAAAACAATTGTGTTTACTATTCGAGATTTCAATTGCTCAGGAGCTGTGAACTAGGAGAGAGCTGTCTGGGGATGGCCCCTAAGAGCAGGGTGCTGAGCTCCTAGGGATTCCCAGGGACCCAAGAACAGAAAATAACAAATGTTGTGGCCTCTTTTCTGTCTCCAAGAATCAGGAAGAACAGGGCAGGATGCTTTTGTTTCAACAGCATTACTATTTTTGAATTGAGGGTAACAAAACCTGTAGTATCACACTAGCTAGAGCTGGAGTCCCTGGCATTACAGTAAGAAGCCCTTTCCTGTGCACAGCAGAGAAAAGGAAGAGGGAGGGAATTGCTCTTTGGAGCCCATGGCACCCTCCCAGCACTGCAGAAGCAGTTCTGGGGCAGCCCATCAGAGCCAAGACAGCTCTCAGGGAGACTAAAGAAATGCAGCCACTTCCTCAGAGAGCACCGGTGAAGTCCTCCGTGCCACAGCTTTGTCACATTAGCAAGCTCTGCTTAAAAGCAGCTTATCCCTCCAGGTAAAGTGCAGACTTCCCAAAATATTGAGCTCCTTCAACTCTGGGTAAAAAGCAGTGTACAGAACATGCAAAATTGAATTCTTCATTGTGCAGAGACATTGGAAAAAAATGAGATTAAGACGAGCACCAAGACTTTTAGTGGTGTGGTAGACTGAGCTATTAACCTGGGCTGCTACTGTTGTAACTGTGTATGAGGATGGGATATTTCTGCTCATTCAGGCCACCTGAAGGAGGTAATTTAATTTACCAGTGTGGTAGTCAAAGCTGTAATTAATCCTCTGACTTGCAACTGTGGTGAATGTTCATCAGCTGTCTCTGGTGATAAGGTGCTTCTGCATGGGGCTAAGGAATAAGGTCAGTCCTGCTGGGAAGGGAGGTGGGTCTTGATTGATTTTGGGTGCCTGCTGCAGATGCTGAGAGATGCAAATGAAGTTTTCTGGATTGAACTTCATAGATCTCTGCAAAAAAAATCACTGGTGAGTGTTTCTTTCTACCTGCTAAATCCTCGTGCAGTAGCTTGGCTACAATTAGCGGAACAGAGCATGGGTAAAAGCCAGCTGCTGAAAGTGTTTGTGTCCTTTCTAATTGTATATGACTCTTCTTTTAGCTGCCTGATTGGTAAAGTCCTTTGAAAAGTGTTATTTCCAGATGAGGCAGTTGTATTTTTTGCATGTTGCTCTGGTGCTCTAATATTTATGTTTGCAGTAGATTTAAATTTGAGAGTAGTCTTTTTCTAGTCACTTTTCTTGACTATTGAAGTCTGGGCATCCATCCCTTTTGCTTGGAGGTCCTAGCTATGCTGAAATAAGTCTGTTGGAAGAGCTGTTCTTATTTTGGCCTGAGGTGACTTCTCCTTTTCCCTCTGAAAAGGGAATTGCTCCTTTTGAACTATTTTTTAATCTCAGCTATTAGATCTCTTTCATGTGAAGAGGCTGTGTCCTCCTGGGACATGGTATTTCCCTTTCCTCAAGCCCCAGCTCCTACAACCTCTCCAGCTGGTTCTGCTTCCAGAAACCAGCTTTGTGTCTGTGCGTGAAGAGGGGTCTCAATCTGTTTCTCAGTGAAAATGCCCTTTCATTCTTGGGGCTCTACCTGTGTAAATCCTGTGAGCCCCTGTGTATTGGCCCAGGGCCACATGGCAGAGGAATAATTCCAAAAAGACTTTAAATTGGGGAAGGGGAGGCACAGAGCTGCTGGGGTGTGACCACTATCACAGCTGTGCTGTGTATATCTCAGCTTTGTGCTGTGGCTTCTACTCTGTTGGCAATTGAATTGAAATCAAAACACAACTGTATTGCTCTGATGCTCTGGCTGCTAAATAGCAGCATTGTGAATAAATCAGTGCTACTTCACAGAATCGCTTTAATGTGGCAGAATTGCAGCAATCAGGGTATAAAGTTAGATTTAAGAGTATCTGGTAAAAAACCTGATTGGCATTCAAAGGAAAACTGCTTTTGTTCACTCTTTCTGCAAGTGGGGGTAAGCACCATCCAGAGGAATTAGCAGTGCTCAATGGCCAGGGTAATGCCTCATTCCTGCTCTGCCCCTGATTTTCACCCTGCAGTCTTTTTCTAGACAATTTTGCTTCATGCCATTTTTTTTTTTTTTTCCTAGTTTTAAGAACTCATTTCTTTGGTTCTTTGTTCTGTGTGAGACTGCTCATTTCACTGTATAAAGAGGTACATGTGCAGTAAAATATCTTGCCCTGCTCAATGCCAAACTAGCCATGTTAAAGGAAAGGAAATAGAATTGCTCCATAGCCAAAATTGCAGGGTGATAGTTGCAAGGATGCACTGGGATTTAAACAGTCCCTCAAGATGACCATGTCTTGCCTTCTACAATGATAAATGATGCCCCATTCAGGCACTGGCAATACTAATGCAACTTCAGAGAAGTTAAAGGCACTTCTGAATTTAACTAGAATAACTCTTGATAGAATCTGCAAAATCCTAATTAGCATATGCACAGCAGAGAAAAAACATTTTGAAATGGGCAAGTTGAGGTTTGTTTTTATGCCATCTTGAAATAGGCTTAAAAAAATAAATTGTATTTTTATTATTTATTCACAGGGCTGTTTACTAGACGTCATTAAAATGTGAGTGTCCACAATATCATGACTGAGCCTTGACTTTTTTTCACTCCACTGGTTCATGCTACATGGAAAGTCTCTGTGCCCATTTCAAACTGTGGAGAAAAAAAAATATGGGTTTAACAAAGGGAGGAAAAAAAAGTCACAGACCCATGGCCTTATGGTGAAAGTTTCCAGAGGTTCCAAAACCTGACAAATTTAACTACATTAATATCACAGACACTCAACTTTCCTGAAAAACTAGTGTTTTAAACAGAATATCTAGAAGATAAACTGGTTTTTAAAACCAAACTCAGGCACCCCTCTGATCAACCTTCCTGGTCACCATTTGCGTGGCGGGAGTAGTTTGATGCCAGAAATTTTGTTATGCAGCCACTTGAGGATCAGGCTTCATCACAAAATGCTCACCTGTTGCCTATTATCACTTCTAGAAGTCAGGAGGGCCCACATCCCTCCCTGCCTACCCCAACCTGACACACCTGGAGTACACATTTCCTTCACAAACCAACCAGTAACAATAACCTCTTGAGGGGTTTTTATTTTTAAGATAGATCAATCTCTTTTTCACCTTCCCCCCTCTCCGGTTTGAAATATGCACTTCTGTCTTCAGTGCTAATCCCAAGAAAAAAGAAAAAGGTCTAAGGCAGAAGTGGCAATTACTGGAGTGCCATATGAGACCATGAACAGAATTGCTTGTACCAGGATATTCCTGACATTCCCCTCATGTGGGTAAAGAAGGGGGATGGAGAGAACACACAGGGAAGTAAAGTTCTGCCTTATCAGACTTCCTGTGCAACTACAAAGCAGTATGTCAAATAGTTGCTAGAGATCTTCTAGGTCAGCAGTTTTGGAAGTCTTTCCAAAACAACTTTGCTGTAATAGTAGCTGTACAACTTGGGTGTCTGCCTTTGCTGGTTCAAAAGCTCCTGCCTATCAGTACAACCATTTTCCTATGCAAAGCTGCCAAACTGGTTTTGTCCTGCCTCCAGAGTTCACCTATCCCAGCTTACAAGGCCAGGCATGAGCTGGAAGAATCCCTGAATTTATGTGGTGTGAAGGTTCCTCTCAAGTTTCATAATTTGGACTGAAATACAGTGGGGATAACAGGCTGGGGCACTTTTCTTACCTGGCCCTGGTAAGTTATTTCCTCAGAAGTTGCAGGGTATTTTGCGTATGTCTGGTGACCTCTCACGCTTTTCTTGTAAATGGTGTCCTGGATAGCAATCTGGAGCTGTCTGTCAACACCATCCAAAGCTCTTTGGGTTTTGTTTTGGCAGTTTCCATGGCTCTGAGTTACTTGCAAGAAGTACCCTGTGAACTTCCCTATCCAAGCTCCATAGCAGACGTCAGGCTCCAGGCAGGTTTGCCATCCTGCAAAGAATTTCATGTCATCCAAAACTCCTGAAAATATCATCAGTGAGGTATCAACAGCCTGGAGACCCACAAGATTATGAGGGGTATAAAGCAAGACTAAAGCCTCTCTGATCTGGGGAGATCAAGAATTTGAACCTGATCCTCCAAGGAAGGTGTGATACTTGTGATGGTCCTGTGCAGGGCTAGGAGTTGAAGTCAATTATCTTTGTGGGTCCCTTCCAACTCTGCATATTGTATTATTGCTTGTCTATTAGCAATGGTGAAAAACCCAGGTGGTTTCTTAATTGATGGGTTTTTTTGTTACTTCGTTTTGTTTTCCTTTCCTTATGTAAGAAGACTAACAAAGCATGATTTCCTCACTAGGGGTACAGAAGGAAGGTTTCTTATAATAGATAGGAAAAATATTTCCTGCACAGCTCTAATGACAATATTCTGTATTCAGTATTCTGTTCTGACAGTATTCCAGGTAAGGAGTATCTCTGGAAAGATGGGAAACTTCCAGGAAAAAAAATATCCCCCTAAAAACATCTGTTTCCAGTATTTTCTGGCTCCTGTTCAAGCACAGAATTAGTCAAAGATGGCCCCACATTTACATCCACCCTCTCCTCTTGCACGATCCAAGGGGAGGCAGAAGTTGCACAGGAAAGGAAGGCTTTGCCATTCATGTTTGTGGTTAGTCAGGCTTGAAAGGTGGCTCAGCCTCGATCCAAGCTGAACTTTGTTTTGGCTGATGGCTCTTATTCTGTCAACACCAATTCCCTCATCCAAATTCATCAAAGCAATTTGTACGAGCCTGAACCTAGGTGCTCTTGTCAGTGGGGAAGGGGAAAGCCGTCAGCTCCCACAAACATAAGAATTTTGCTGTCCCTGCTGGGTGAGTGCAGCGAGTACCTGCAGGGCAGAAAGATTTATGGAAGGGCAGTGAGTAACAGGGAGCAGCAGGACTGACTTGGCTCTTGGAGTGTGTCCCTGCCACTGTCCCAGCCTCTCCTGTAGCTTCTTAGCATGCAGTTTTGCTGCTTGCTGCTCCTGCACTTCCTGGGGCAGCTGGCTGCCGCACAGGCTGGGGCAGGGCAAGATCTGGCTCCTGCTGAATTGCTCCAGTCAGGAAGGGAACAGTCCTGGGGAAGTCTATACATATAGGTTGGTTCCAGCAGGCACCGGCATTCAATAAACCTGCAAAAAAATCCTGTGCCTCAGTGCTTAGCTGCTGGGGATCCTACTTCATAGAAAGCCCTGTTGCTTACAGTATTACTCCAGGGAAATTGTAGGTTTGTTGCTGGGTTTGGTTTTTCTCCTCACTTGGAGTCTAGCCTTGCTAGCTACCCCCCCACATAGCAGTTCCTAGAGCATAGCAAAGATGGGTGCAGAACACATTTGTCAATAAAAAGAGAAGTGGTAAGCTTTGCTGAACCAAGCTGAAGTGTTAGGTAACAGATAAAAGTCATTAAAGCTAGGCCAATTCATATCTGTATTACCAGTGAAATTTGAAATGCTATCTGCTGCCTCTCTGTACAAATTGTCAGATGTGTGCACCTTGTAAATGGCAGTACTACCAGTGAAGTATCTTTTAGTCTTGATTTTTGGTTGTTGTATATTTATTCTTGTTCACCATGAGCTGCTCTGCAGTCATAAGAGCACAAACATCTGCACAGGGTCACCTCTTGGCCTGCTAGTTCTGTAAAAGGAGCAGGAAGCCTCTCTCTTCCTTACATCTCAGAGTTTTCTGCCTTTTTCTACTGTGAAATACTGGATGAGAAGGAAACCCCAAGTTGTGCTAGGTCATGCTGGAGAAACAGCCAGGAAAAACAAGTGTGTAGAGGTTTTTAACTGTGGGATCTGAGATGCTTCACATGCTAAAGGGGCAGAATAATTCTCTCTATATAATAGAAGAATTCTCTGTATATAATACAGGGAAACCCATGAGAGCTATCCCAGACCCTTTCCTCAATGTGTGGGATTTCCTGTCCAGGATTGTTCATTTATTTCAGGCTTAAGTAAATGAAAAAAACATGAGCTCTACTGGGGTCCTGTATCCACAGCCTTGAGCAAATCGTGGTCCTCCAGAGCAGCAATTCCTATTGGTGAAAACTGACCCTTGTCCAAAGGCAGAGGGAAGGGTGTGTCCTGCCTCAGCAGCCAGGGGGGTGGCATGCTGAGCTCTGGGCCCAAACCCAGATGAGAATGAGACCACAACAGAGGGATCCTAGCAGGTGGGTTATTGGGGTGAGCTAGTGTAATTCCCCAGAGCACCAGCCAGTTTGGTGTAAGGTCAGGTTTTGGAGGCAGCTCTTCCTACCCGTGGATTTGGCCTCATAGCCCTGGTCTCCAAACTGCTGCTGCATGCCACCACAGCATTTTGGCAAGGGAGCACTTCAGTTTTAGTTTTTTGCTCCTTTCCCCTGCCCTTCACTGGTTACTTTCCTGCCTTCAAGGCTCTGCAGCCACCTCCCAGTGATGACGGCACACTGATGCGCAGAACAGTGTCCCCCATCCAGGAAAGGGAACTCTCATCTCTCTGGCACACAGTGCTGGATGAGTTAATTCCCAGCTGAAGTATGTTTACAGGGTGTGCTTGGGTGTTCCTCTGGGCTGGTGGCAAAGGAAACTGAACAGGAGGTGCTAACAAAGGAGGAAGGGCCTGTCTACAGCAGGAAGCTTTAAGAAGTAGGAATTTAAGGGATGAAAAGTTGTTGACTTGCTATAGCTCACGTTAATCTCTGGCAGTTCTGTGTTTATAGATCTTGCATCCTCTTCCTGTTTACATCATGTTCTTCTGAGCTTTGCACCTTGCATGAGAAGGGATCTTCCAAAATTGACACCCTTTCTGAAAAAGATGCTTTAAGCTATGAATTCTTTTAAGAGAAAAAAAAAATCTTTGCACAACACTACTCTTGATGGGTTTCTAGTGAACAGTTTTAAAACAAGTGTTCCTTCGTAACTTACAGCTGCTTCTCTGTGGCAGTAAAACATGTAGTACAATGAAATTGTGTACATGCTACCCTGGGTTTGAAATGGTAGGGAAAAGTATAAATGTTCAAAATAAAAGCATTCCAAAGAAGGGACTTACCCATCCAATCTACTTTAGGAGATGTAAAGTTATGGCTTTTGAAGGGACGTGAGTCCTTTGAAGTTCTGTACCTAGCTTTCCTTGTAGGAAGAGCCAAGTTCAATTTCTCATCTGGACAGTGTATGGAATTTAACATCGAGGTCTTGTGTCAGCTTTGAGATTGAAGATCCATCTTGTACGCAGTTGTGGAAGGCTTTGAAAGCCTGCAGTCATAGGTGCTGTGACAACTGGCTGAAAGTACACCATGAACTTGTGAGCAAAGGCAGCAGATGCTGAGCACACGGTCTGCATGCAGCAAGGGGGCTGCAACGCACCAAAGGAAATTAATTTGTTGCAGATGCTCTGTGGCTGAGCCAATGAAGGAGGGCCAAGAGGGCCATATTGCCTCTGACCTGTATGCTACAAATGCTCATTTTTTCTCCCGCTCACTAGCTGCGTTTCTGGTGTATGTTTGGGACAGATGAGTGCTATCATTTGAAACCTACTACTGTCCTGCATGGTAAAGAATTGGATATCCCCTACATCCTTTCTGCTCTCCCTTCTCTATCTGCCCCTGATGTCTGTAAGAGTAAGGCAGACTGTGCAGTGTTTGAGAGCTGAATACAACAGCTAAATAAGGGAGAAGCTTGCTGGAGTCCTTCAAGCTGCATTGCAAGCATGTACTTTGCTAATCTTAGATAGGCTTTTATGCCAGCATTTCAAAAAGAGCTCTGAAAGATCCCTTTTCACCAAAACTACAATAAAGAGAAAATATAGGAGACGACTCTTGAGCTGACTTTTGAGATGGAAAAAAGCCTGTAATTGAAGTTCTTCAACAGGCGTCTTAAGGAAGTGCAACAATACCTGGGAAAAATCAAACTGAAAGGACTCAAAGTCAGAGTAAAAGGTTGAAGGCACTTGCAGGATTTTGCCGTCACTAATTCATTGAGTCTCTTCTATGACATAGTTCTTTAAAACGAAGCTGTTTCCAGTGTAACACTAGATGGTCAAGAGCAGAACCTTGCACTCCTCTTGACTCTGCTTGTTGCCAGGCCTTCCGAGATATGGCCCTTCCTGGGACTGCCAAGTCTTTTTCTGCTTTGCAGTCATTTTGTTCAGCCATTCACGGCTGACTTCCTGAGACTCAATCCAAGCTGTTGCTCAATGGAACAAACGTGACTCAAAGTATGAATGTAAGCACCTGACCTGAAGGATCCTCATCTTCACAGGTCAAAGCACCTGCAGCTTCCTTAGAAATCAGTGAGAAGCCTGAGCTCTCCTCTGCCTGGAAAACCACTAGAGCCTCTTTGGCTCCTGTAAGACAAACAGAAGGAGACAGTATAGGAGAAACACAGCTATAGTATTCCTATTGGGATAGAATCTCAAATGCTAGAGAGATGCAGCTCTTCAGAGAAACCAGAGAAGTCTAATCACAGGTTTTTACTGCTGTTTGAGAGGGGAGTAGTATTTTTTCTATTCTATCTGTGGAGTCCTACAAATAAATTCACTTGAAATTCTATTATCTGAGTAAGTACTGATCTGTGGGTTTCTGTTGTTGTCCATGCACGATCTGGGAGGTCATAGCAGCCCAGATTGTTAGTGTACACTCTGGTCTTTTGGGTCTGTAAATGCTACCTGCTTCTCTGGGCTATCAGGCAGAAATGTTAAGCTCATTACTGTGGTAAACTACACTTTTTTTGGCTTGAACTGAGCTGTATGGTAGTCCTAATTTAGCTACCTGGAGAAAGCAAATATTTTTCAGGTGTTGGAGGATAGCAAATGGAGGTGAGCCTTGAACTTGGAAAGGAGCAGCACTTCAGAAATCATGAGCATTTCCTGTTTGTTTTGCTCTGAATGGCCAGAGGACAGATAACTAATGAGCCAGTACTCAGATGTGGTCCTTGCTGATAATGCAGCATCAGCTGTTTGGGACCCGGCTGCTCAGTGGAGTCAGGCAGGCTGTTTGGTTTCTGTCCCAAATGCACGTGTTCTCATCAGAAGGAAAGTTCAGAACTGATACTAATTGGCATGGCAGAGGCCACCTGCATGTTAGGGGAGGGTGAGCAGGTCCTGAGCACATGGACTGGGAGAGGACTGGCCCTGAGCAGGGAATACTGTCTCTGCTGCTGACTGGGCTGAAAGCAGAGGCCAAGTCGGGCTGGCACTGATTTTGCTTTAATGGCCATCGAGGCTTGCTAGGAGAGAAGATTCATCATCTGAGAGGTGAAGCCCTGACTCCAGACTGGGGATGCTAATATAGACTGGGAAAGGATAAACTCTCATCAGCTGGAAGCATATCATAGAATCATGAAATGTCCTGAATTGGAAGGGACCTCCAAATCCAACTCTTAGCCCTGCACAGGACAGCCATGACATGGTTGTTGAAGTTCAGACCTTTCTGCCTGCAGAAAATGTCATCTCTTCAGAAAAATCTTTGTTCTTGTCCATCATGCCTTGAGCCCTGTTCTGAGCTGAGATTTTAGGGCTACTGGCATCTGTACAACAGAGACAACAGAGCTGCTGCTCTGGTTCAGATGCCAGTGCATCTTTCCCACGTCTGAGCTGTGAGTGTGTGCTAGAGGAACACATTGCATCTGATAGCCTGGTAGATAATAAGGCCAGTTGTTACTGGCTCCCTACTTGTTTTTCAAGTGAAGTGCGCTGGAAGTGAGGCTTCCATTACCTAGAGAGGAAGGTGGGGATGATACCTCCATTTACATCTGTTGGAGTATGGGAAGAGCTTTACAGCTGAGCAGTTTACCAATTACCAATGCACGCATGGTGTTTCTTCCGCATGGGCAGCTGTGCCGCTTCTCCTAAAATACACCTGGGAAAATAAGTGAATCATTTCTCATCAGGCTACAAGAATTTTGAAACTCCTCTCCAGGGTTCCTTCTACCCTCTTCTGCGTGCATCTTAATTTCCTGTAACAGTCCTAATCTGCTTCCCATGGGTACCCACGGGAGCTTTGTTATCGACCTCAACTGGAAAAAGGATTGTTTCTCTCCCTCATTACAGCTGCTATTAACTGGCATAGTTCTTGTCTGTCTCCATCACCGGGGCCATTAATGTAATAGGTCAGACAAAGTGAGCTCTGCCTCTGCCCCTCAAAGGTGTCCCAGCAGTGTGGGGATGGAGTGTGTTGTCTGTGAGAGAGGGGGCTGCTCTAGCTCCCGATCCACTGTGGAGCGCTGAGGCCTGGGGCTGTGAGAAAGAGCATCCTTTGGCAGCATTTACACCCCCACATAACGTCTGGGAGAGTGATACGGGTGACAGGCTGCCCTGATGGCTGCTTTTTAATTGCCTGCTCCTGAAGCAGCCCCTGGGCTGAAGCAGCACTCGATAGCTTGTTACCTGCATGGCCTCCATGGGCTTCCTGCAGAGCTGCTGGGTAGCAGAGATGCCGAATTGGCCTTGGAGCTTGCCTTCCTCCTCTGCATTCCCAGAGTAACTAGGCACCAGCGCTAGGGTGAGCTGCCAATTTAATCAGTTCTTTTCCTCTCTCTTCCTCCTGCAGTAGCATCACAGAGCACTCTGATCTTCCTCTCCAGCACTAATAATATCCAAATATAAGGCCAGGCCTAAAGTGGAGGAAGTGGAAGCAGATTTTGTGGAGAAAATACAAGGATAGTGGAGTCCCATGAGTGTTTTAGGGGGAGGTCACAGGTCCAAAAAGAAAGATTCTGGGTTAGCTGTGGCACTCAAAAACTCTACCGAAAACCCTGCCTAAGTTTTAGCTACCTAAACTAGTTGCATGTAAGGCCAGAGACAGGGGTAGAACAGGTTTGTCCGGGTCTTGGACTGACCACTTGAATGTGTTTCAGATCATGGTGCCTTCCAGGGAGATCCCTTCCTTCTTAAAAAGCAGCCTCCTTCTTCCCTGACTGTGGAAGAGGAGGATGATGCTCATTCCTCTGTGCTGTGCTGTCCTCCGTGCATTCCACAGTGTCTGTGCTAAGTCTGGGACAGACCTGTGGTTAAAATCGGACTGATGACACAGATCTCATTGCCTGAGATCTGATGTCTGTCCTGAATGTTTTCTTGGGCCCATCCAGACTAAAAGGGATGTGGAGGAAGAGATAAGAAAAATAAGCTTCTGTGGTAGGCAACACAGTCCTCAATCCTGAGAGATCAAAAGCACCAAACTTCAGTCTGGAAAAAGGAAGACTTGGTGATGTGCTTTTGGAGAGAAAAGAAAATCAGAAAATGAGATTAGAGAAGTACTCATAGTTCTGCACACAGCCAGTATGCAGAGCTTGCTAAGAGCCATAGAGATCTGTAATTACATTTGTATGGATTATACTAATCCATGAATTTGTAGCCCATGGGACCTGGCCATTTTGGGCTAGAGAAATACAGAATTATCAGGTAGTGCTTCGTGATGTGCTAGTACATGTCTTGTGGCTTTTTTTCTTAACCCCAGGAGGACCTTTCTAATAAGGTGCTGCTGCCCTCCCACAGTCTGGGTTCTGGCTGACAGTGATAATATGTCTTTTGGGGAGTGTAGCTTCAATTGTACATTCAGGAGGCAGGAAAACTTTACCACCCTTTGAACTTGCTTTAAGGCACAGCACAATCAGGGATTTATTTAAATATAGTCCAGGAGTTTACTTATGTGTTCTCATTTTCTTACTGTGATGTTGGTCATGCAAATGCAAGCAATCTTTAAAAAAAAAAAAATCACTGCTCACACTTAACATTGCTCACCTTTGGGATTCAGCTCACCCCAGCTTCATCTGTTTGACTTCTAACATTCCTCATTTTCTGTCTTAACACTGTGATTTCAGGGTCCCAATCCCCACAGGGGATGGCTCAGCTCAGGCTGCTCACTGGCATTTCAGTGTTTGAATCCCAGCTCTTCCTCTTGGCTTTAGTAATTGCTCAGATATCTGTGAGAGTAACAATTTATTTGAGATTTTTTTTTAACTTGCTAATGTCTCTGCTTGGACAGAGGGAACATTCTCGTAAGCTCATTGAAGAGTAATATTCTCTAAAGAGGCTGTTGAGGAGTGTGACTACTTACATATCCCCTTGCAACAACAAGGCTAAGTTGTAACACCTTACACAGTATTAAATGGACTGAAAGAGAAATTTGAAAATCATCAGCATCAAGGGGTCAGGGCATGGGTTAAAGTAACTGACCCTTTCACTAAGATATTGAGCATCCTTAGTGCCTCCTGAAACTGAGGGTGCTGGAGGGGTTTGTGAAGTGATCATCTAATACATCTGGTGCTGAACACTTCAGGCTTAGTGGAGAGAGTCAACATCAGCTGATAAAACAGGCTCAGTATTTGACTGGACTTTGACTGTTTTGTGTTTGATTAGTAATGTTGTCTGCAGCCCGCTAGGGATGGTCACATTTCTGTGTGTTCTGCCACCATTATTTGTTGGACCTTAGATGTAGTCAAAGTGTTTTCCTTAAAGATGTATAAAACCAGGCAAGGCAGATGAGTTGTGCCAGGGAGTAACCCTGAAGAGTCTTTCTGAACAATCATGTGTTTCTAGGAATTCATGCTGGGGGAAAAAACACATAAAATGCATCTTACATTTACTGGGGGCAGGGAAATAGCAATATAGTAATGGAGGGGCAGCAGGGCTCCCAAGTGCCATTTGGGAAGTGTTAAAACAGCAGTAAATGAATTTCTGAACTTCAGTGTGCCTGTGAACTGCTAACCTGATGTGACTGCTTCCTGGCACATAAAGCACTTCTAAAAATGCTTCAGCATGCGATGCTGCCATCTGCTCTGAGATGGTGGTATCTTCATAGTAGCCTATAACAACAGGGTTTCTCTCAGCAGACTTCATGTGTTCCTCTGTAAAACATGGATGGTTTCAGTACCCCTCTCAGTGCCCTGCCCAGACTCTTATTTCAGACCAAAATCCAGGAGCTGATCTAGAGCATGGCCAGCCTTTGTCCCAGACGCTAGTGTCTGTAAATTGCCATTGATTTTGGTGGCACTGGGATTCAGTACCTCTGGCGAGAGGAATGGGAGGAGGGAAGAGACAGATGTACCTAGACTGGTCCACATGTCAGATGTACCTAGACTGTCCACAGGGTGCAGACAGACAGACCTGACCTGCTTGACTTAACAACCATGGCTGGACCTAGTTCAGGCTGTGTGGACTGATGGGTGTTAGAGAGGGATAGCAGACTGAGGCTTGCTCCAAGATAATCAGTATTCTTTGTCCTGACAAAGTTTAGAAATAATAATTAAATAAATAAAAATAAATAGAATATGATCTTTGTCTCAGTCACACAGTGCATCTGCTCTGGACAGAAGATACCGTTTGTTCCTCAATGTTATTTACCTGTTGCTCACCAGAGAGTCAAGAGAGGTACTAAAACTTCATTAGAAGTCTCCAAGCTGGAAATAGAGAGGAGGGCAATATGGCCCTGAGGGTGGGGAATGGGGGGAAGGTGAGGAGAAATATGTTGCATAGAGCATTTGAGATTTAAAATTCAGTCACATTTGCAAAGTAAGCTGATATCTGTGGTTCAAAATGGCATATGAAATGCTGCTTTGCCAGCACTCCTGGGGATGTGCATCCTGTTCCCTGGTTCAGTGGGGCTCAATAGAGCTGTTATTCCTTGTCTGCAGACTATTTGGCACCACTAGCTGTGACATGGCTATGGTCAATGCAGGCTCCTAGAATCACAGAGCTACTTTAAAACTGGTTAAGCATCATCTGACACAGATGTGGTTGTGCCAGAGCTTTCACACAAAACGTGTCTGATGTGTTAAAGTGGGACTTGGCTCAGCAGGATATTAGAGATCCACTGGTGGAGTGAGTTCTGAGGAAGATGTGGACTTTTCGCTGGTCCTGCTGTGTCCCTTTGCATCTGCTGATGCAGAGCATCTTGTCACTTTGTGTGCAGCTGCTCTTTGGCATCATGGAGCAGTGCAGTGAGGTTGCCCAGCTACACTCAGAAGCTTCTCTGGCATGAGAACTACAGCCTTTATGTTAAGTAAGAAAGTGTAGACCTACTTTTACTAGCTAATTACTGTGTCAGAATCAGTTAATTAGCCCATGTCATGATGAAAACAGTGTCTTTTATATGCAGATAGGAATTAGAAGTATCAAAGGGCTGTGAGGTAGGGAAGGAGGAAATGGCCCTGTGGATTGGATATTGTGCCCCACAAAGAGGGAATTGCAGTCTGCCAACCAGCCCTGATTATCTTGCCCTTATCTAGACAATCTCTTACCTGACTGCTGCATGAAATGTGTCTGTGAACTGAAGTTTACTAATCACTTCATTCACTTCTCTTGGTTTTGATGGGTCATTGGTGAGACAGTTCCTCCCTCCCCTCTCTGTGTGCAGTTGATGAGACATGTTGATGGGAATGGCAAACTCCTTACTCCTGCCCTGAGTGGGTGGCATGGAGGGTTTCTGTGCTGCCTTGGACTGGGCTGCTTCTTGGCAAGTGTATGCTACTCATTTTATCAACTAGGAGAGAGGATAAGCAGGGAGTGAAAAAGGTGCCTCCAATGTGGGGTGCCAAATACAAATGAGCAGTAGGTGGAGGAAACCTTTTGAGCAGAAGGTCTCTGTGCAGAGCAGGCAAATTTTTGGAAACATTGTTTTTTGGATTCTCTCCACACTTGGACACAGGTTTTTATTTTGGTCAATGAACCTGCGAGAAGGTTTCAGCTGGGGGGAAAATGTTCACAACATTGTTTTGGATGAAAGATGAAATAAAAAAAAAACTAAGGTAGAATTTTTTTTACTGAATCCAAGTATGTCGTTGCTCCTACCTTGCAATGCTGAAGTCCCTGAGATGGGGGATCCAGGCTTTTACTTTACTGTTGCAATACCTACCTTTTGGTACAGAGTTTCTGTGTCAAATATCATCATTCCTGTTATTTTATGAGCACAAAAGAGAGAAACTTAGAGAGGACCACCTTATACCAGTTTCAAAGGGTAAAGGTACATGAGGATCCTAAGCAGAGTTCAGGTGCTGTAGGGGTGTGGTTGCAGACACTGGAACTCTATCTTCTTGTCACCTTTGATCAAGCTTCCCTTAAACAGCTCAGCTGTTACTCCAAAAGTAAATTGTAAATTTTCACTTGGGCTTAAACCTTATGTTTGGGTCAGTGCTGCTTGTAAAGATGCAATTCAGAAGTGAAATGCACTTACTGGTTGCTATTACAAGAATCCTGTGTCAGTATCTATCTAATCTCAGGTTTCTCTAGCATTTTAATAGCAGAATGTTGGAGCCATGTCAGTGGTGTGCCTCCTGCCTGCATCTTTTTCCTGGTATCACTTTGTGACTCTCCTTGGAGAGCTCCACATGATCCTGCACACTTTAATGCTCCCTCTAGCAAAACCTCTTAAAGGATTACTTTGACTTGTGATTAGAAGTGGCAGGGAACTCTTGGCAGATCTGAAACTCGACAAAGTCATGCAGTTTGCTTTCTGGGATTTTTCCCCCCTCTTATTACAGAATGGTTGCGGTTGGAAGGGACTTCTGGAGATCTTCTAGTCATCCCCCTCCCCCCAGTTCCTCAGATTCAGTTATTGCTTATGTTTCAAAGTTGCCAGATTGCAAATGATGCCTGGAAGGGCAGGTGGGATTTGGTTCAAGATCCAGTGTTTAGCCTAGGAGATGGAGGGAATGCTTATTTTAAAGTGGAGGAGGAGCTCTCCTTTTGACATCTGTTTGTGTAAGTTCTTATACTTTTTCCTTTGCTAGTGAAGCCTATATCTGCAAGGGGAAACCTGAAGAAGGAGGCGAGGTCTTCAGAGGGCATCAGAAGGTGGAAAGAGCAGCTGAAAATCAGTATCAGGCCCTTGGGGGAGTAGTTGAGGCTGGAGGAAAGGGAGCTGCTTGCTGGATTTAACCATGTGAGGAGCTCCTGCTGAAACTCATTCCCTCTCAGATGCGGAGCAAGACTGTTCTTCCATGTGGGGCATAGTAAAAGTTGTCATGTCCTACTTTTACCCCCAAATTGCATGGAAGAAGTTGATTGACCTCTTGGTGACTCTTGATGTAACTTCTTGGCCACTGGCTGGGAGTTGCGAGGGCAATTTATTCAATCTTGGTGAAATTAAGCTGCATTCAGTTGGCCCACTGATATTTACAAGAGCATATGGTTGAAATTGTGTCGCCAGGTCATAAGGGAAAGCTTGACCTCTAGTGGGTGCTGACTTTTGTGGGCTGTGTCCAAAGTCAGAGACATACATAAAAAAAAGGGTCTGAACATCCTGTGCCTGATGCCCAGTGCATCCTTGCCTAGGGGGGCCCCACAGATTGGCCAGGAGACCTGACTGGTGAGTGGTGTGTTCACCAAAATCAGAGAGGCACGTGGATTTCATCCTAGCATTAGTGAAGCAAGAATCACCAGAAAGCTCACCTAGGACAGCCTTGACAGCATGCAAAGTTTTTATTTTAAGGGCATTGGTAAAATTTACTGGAGTCTCAGGTTTACATTCTCAAAACCACTGATGTACTTAAAAGCCCTGAGGGACCAGGACCTCTGCCCTTTCAGCACTGGGCAGCCCTTCTAATTGCTAATCTGGGGATGTTTAGGAGTCACCTATCAGGCATGAGAGGTTCATGCCTCCTGTTTCTCTAAAGCCTTTAATGATCACTAACTGAGCTGCACAGTAATTACCCAGGACGGATGTGTTAACTCCAGCTGAGGCTGGTACAGTGCTGAAAGCCCTTGCTCACATAGCCCACCTTTGGTAGAGTCAGATGGAGACGCAGGCTATCCTTGACTTTTGAATTTGCTTTTGTTGTATTTCCAGGCAGATGCATGTTCTTTGCCCCTGCAAAGATGGGAAAGGAGGTGTGTGTGAATGTACCACTCTAGCTGATAATCCCCTGTGAGATTCTGAGCTTCCTAGTTCAGATGTGTGTGGCAGGGTCCTGTAGCTGTCCTGGGGATTCTGTGATGAGATAACTCCTCTGGGGGAGCTGCTGGGGCAAGCCCAATGTATCTTTTGCCTCCTACTTCAACCAGTTTAACTAAACTTTCTTGCCTGTCCGGTGGTGTTCTGCCAGTGCTTTTTGCAGCGATAGGGAGATTAGTAGACATTTTGGGTGTGGGGTTAGAGACAAATGGCTCTGCTCTCTGCCTGGCTGGCCCCAACCTCTCAAGTAGCAGATGTGTGCAAAGCATGGCTGAAAACAGCTTTCTTTGACCTGAGCCCTCGGGATCCTCAATCCCTGACGAGCATGCCTGCCTCCCCAGAGCATCAGCTTTGGGCAGGCTTTGACCCAAAGGAGTGAGGGTAAAGCATCTGGGCTCTGTTTATTCTCTGGGATGGAGGATGTGTGCGAGGAGGGTGGTGTGCCCGTGCAGAGTGCAGGGGTGAGCACTGCCACCACCACCCGTGTCCCAGAGCTGATGTGCCAGCCCGTGGCAGAGGCAGGATGTTGTGCAGGGAGATCAAAGAGGAAAGCTGAAATGCAAAGATGACTACCAGCAGTGAGGGAAAAGCCTTGAATTCCAGCATGAAATTTGCTCCTTTCTTTCAAATCAGTGCACCACTTAGGACATGCATAAACCATATGTTAAAGGTGTTAGAGGGATGAATGTGGAGCACATGTGTTTGCCTGAGCCTTTACCTCACAATGGACTGATTGGAGAAAAGGATAAGCACCATGGGAGCTTCTGACCATGAGACATAAGACACTTTGCTTAGTTTTCTGTCGAGGACTGTCTGTGCACGGGAATTGGGAATATTTTCTTCTACTGATTCAACCCCTAGACCTAAATAACACCTCCCATAACTGAGTGACCATTAACCAGTTCAAGGTAAAACTTGAAGCTTACTTATATCTCTTGCAGAAAGATAAGCAGGTTCTGTTACCAATTTATGGGGAAAGTGAATAAAGAAATCCCTAAATGATTGTTCTGCTGACCTCAATATATCTTGTGGGAAGAACTTCCTAAAGCTCAAGAACTAAGGCTGCAGATCAGGAGACATTAACCAGATGATTTACGTCTCTTTCAGAACACAACATTGCTCATTGATTTTTTTGTTTGTTTGTTTGTTTGTTTGTTTGTTTGCTTTTTTTCCCATTTTTTCTCCACTATTGCAAACCAAATAAATATTACATTTCTAATTCAGGATAATAGAAGGTCCCACATGTAGAAGGAAATAAATCTGGCAATGCCTAATTGTTCCCATCTCATAACCAGTGTGTATTACTGTGCTGGAAGAGCAGATCTGTGTTGCTGCCTTCAGTTCACAAGACTGGAGAGAAGTTCCATGGACAGTTGGGTGTTTGGTAAAGCTATAACATGTATTCATTCAAGGATTTTGGGGTACTTGATGAGGACAGAAAAGAAACATTTCCCATCAGGATTAATGGAGAGAGCCCAGTTTCACTTGCTGCAGTTCATTATAGAAAATTAGCAATGACAAATCACATATGGCTGCGGGAGGCAGGGTGTTCTTTTCACCTTTTCTTTCTCATCTAACAAAACCAAGCAGCACTACACTGATCAGCACTATGAGCCAAGACAAGCAGTGCCTGATGGCTTGGTGCTGGTTGTGTTTCTTTAGGCTTTCCCCTCTTGCAGAGGATGATGAGCAGTGCTGTACGAGGCTGTGCTGTTCCTCAGGCTGGAGTGCTGTCTGAGTGCTGTGGCACTGCCTCTGCTCCTCGGCCACCAAGCCTGGTGGCCTGTCCTCCCCAGTACTGCACCATGATATGTGTCCCTAGCTCCCTGGCCCATTTAACCTGCCTGTACCTGGGAGGGAAGAAATTTGGCTCATAACCCTCAGCTTCCCCCTAGTCGGGCTGTGAAGCATTTTGTAATAGCTTCGGTCTTTGCTTCCCAGGAAAGATTTACAACAAGGCCCTCCCTAGCATTTGGTTTCACTTGCCCTTTTGAGCTAAGGTCAATATCAGAGAGTGGGTAAATAGGCTTTCCCAACTTGCTGACACCGAGCTGTTTGGTCCTCTAATTCTGCCTCTGAGTTAAACAACAGTTTATGAAACCATTTCTTCTTTCTGTGCCTTTATTTTTTTTAAGCTAGTAAGGAAAATGCATTTAAGGTAAACCACTGTGATTTTTCCTCTGTTCTGCAGATATCATGCAGGCTGTATAAAATAGCATTGTGGTGTATTCTGAGTCAAGTGCTTTACATCTGGGATGCAGAAGGGCTTTGTTCATGGTTTCTGGGAAAAAAATCTCAATGGATAATTACTCTCCTTGCTAAAGTATCTTTTTTTTTTGGGGGGGGTGACTTCTGCTAGAAGAAAAACCAGTAGGCATTGCAAATCTTTCTCCATGTAAATACTAAAGGACATGAGTGGTTCACATTTTGGACTTTAGTTGGCAAGCTATCTGTGCAGAATTTTGCTGGTCTTTCTTACAACTTAGTTTGTCCTAATCTCCAAAGAGGTTCTTGTACCTCTCTTCCTGAAACCTTGTTTGCTTTTACTTTGTGGGGGCACAGCAGAGTTGTCAGTGCTCATAAAGTCTTGCCAGTGCTGCGTACAGATGCAACGCAATGTTCTTGCTCTTCAGCGTTGCCCATCTAAGTGAGGAAAACAGCCAGATGAATTAGTCAGCTGCTGCTCCAGGAGCTCATGTTATTGAAATTAAAGGAGTAAAGTGTGATGCAGCCCTGTCTACCTGTAATGCTGTCCCTGGCTCCCTGCTGCTGCTCCTGAGCCTTGCACTGGAGCTGCTACTACAGGGAAACATGAGAGTGGGCACAAAACTCTAGGTTTTGGGTTTGAGCTGATAGACAAAATCATAAGCCTACTTGGTAAGAAAACAGGGAGGTCTTTCCTTTAATGTTTCAAAGTCTCATTGTCAGAGAAGTAATAAATTTGATTTCATTTTTTTCTTGTAAATTGGATCGTCACTGTGGAAAGGTCTCTTAATTTTCCATTTCTCCAGTGAGATCTATCATGTGTCTCCTACCTGTGCCTGACTAGTTTAATATCCTCTCTCTTTCCACTTATTATTCCTGTACGGCTGTTTATTATTATAAACTATTTGTTCAGCTTTGCAGGTGCTTACAAGAACAAATAGTCCAGTGTTGTATTGACATTGTGTGTCTTTACAATGCCCCAACAACCCTTTCCCAAAGACACTGTTCTTCCAGATAAGGAAACATGGAAAGTGTGACTGAATACCATGCATGTGCAGAACTCAAACATTTCCTTACTCACTCAAGCACAGATGTTCTTTTCCCAGGCCTCATATCCAAGTCTTCATTAGGAATTTGAGAAAAATGCTTTGCTGTGGCTGCTGGCTTGGCTGCTTTTCAGGTTCAGGCAGAATCTCCTTTATTCACAGGCCCTTTTTTCCTCTTATTTTTTAATACTTCTCCAGAAACTTGTATTATCATCTTTAGCAGTGCAGAAAAAATCCAATATTTTAGAGCTTCTTTGTAGCATGTTAATCTCTGAGACTAAAAAAAAAAAAATCTCTTGGTCCCAGCCTCATTTTTAATAGGATAGTAAACTAAGAGGATACATGAGGATTATTCTAATCTTACCCTGGAGCTCTCTCTAGCACTACTGCCTATCTGGGACCCATTATTGAACTGCCTTCTCCAGTGCTCTAGAAAACAGGCACTTATCTTGATTTAACAAGCAATGATAGCAAAAGCCTGAGCTGTCATGCTTTAGAAATAATGGATTAGCTAATTGATTGCAAAAAGAAATATTAGGCTGAGGCTGAACACACTTTGGAGTGCTGTCCTTTCCTTGCTTTGGTCTTTAGTCCCTTGAGAGCACGTTTGTACCCTGTGGGGGTGTATTCAACACAATCAACTACTCGTCCTACAAAGCACATGCAAGGGACTGCTGGAGGTGAGCTGCTCATCCTCATCTTGCAGCTCTCCTGGAGCAGTCCATTGTGTGCACTCTGGAAGAGAAAGGAAGCTGGGGAGGGGTCTGGAGAACAAATTTGATGGAGGAGCAGCAGAGGGAGTTGGGAGTGTTCAGCCAGGAGAAAAGGAGGTTTAGTGGGATCTCATCACTCACTACAACTGCCTGAAAGGAGGGCGTAGCCAGGTAGGAGTTGGCCTCTTCTCCTAGGTACCAAGTGACAGGATCAAGAGGAAATGCCCTCAAGATGCACTCTAATTGCCAGGGGAGGTTAACGTTGAATATTAGGAAAAAAATCTTCACTTAAAGGGCTGTCAAGCATTGGATCAGGCTGCCCAGGGAGGTGCTGGTGTCACCAGTGCTGTAGATGTGGCACTTAAGGATGTGGTTTAGTGGTGGACTTGCTTGGCAGTGTTGGGTGAATAGTTGGGCTCAGGCTTAAGGTCTTAATCTAAATTATTTTATTATTCCATAGCTATGACAGAAGATGAACATACAAAGCCTTATTTGTCTATGTAGTCTTCAAACCTTTTAGGTCTAGGCTCTTGGCTAGGGACATGACCTGGGCAGAAAAGGAGCTTCTTTCTGGAGATGTTCATTGTTTGCACATGGTGGGAGACCAGTCCACCCAGAAGTGAGAATTCTAGTAAGGATGTATGAAACTGGTCCTTGGGCACCATACACACTCTCCTACCTCTCATCGTGGCAATGAATGTGTGTAAGAGTGTAACTTTGAGCTCAGATTTGGCTGTAGCCAATGCACAGTCACACTTCCCTTCCTTCAGCCCTTATCCATGGATGAGGAACTGAGAGAGGGCAGGCAGGATTCAGCAAGACTGAGTCAAGCTGGGCAAGTTTTACCTGTCTGTACAGTTCACTGTGTGATACTTACTTCTCCTTCTCATACTGAAAACAGCTACATGTTGCTGTCAGACTCTGGTCTTGAATATGTCTTTAGACTGTTTGCAAAAGGCATAACAGACTGCCCCAAGCAGAGGAATTACTGCTGTCAACAGCACAATAATAGTAACACATGGTTTCTTTCTCCTTTTCTCTCCTCCACTCCCCATGATGAAATTTCTAAAATGTTGTACACTGCACAGAATGCAAACAGACATTGGGTTAGTTAAAAACATACTTCTCTTTATTTGAAAGTTTTCTATTCACAGATAAAAGGCAGTCAATACATTGCATAGTATACCTTTTTTTTAAAGTATGCTTATTTTCAAATGTGTCTCATAAAAGGGATGGTTACTGGCTCTAAATTCCCACAACAAACAGTGAAGTTAATGGAACAATAAATTAAAGGAGTAGTAGTAGTCCACATTACATATAAAAGAGATGTTAACAGATACAAATATAACATGAATGATGGTACTGATTTAGTTTCCTTTCTCCTTAGAAATTCAGTGTCTTATTAGAGTGGTTGCCTAAGTTGAGTTTTTATTAAAATGCAGTGGTACTCTGAAGCTTTGAAACACAAAAGCCACACAATTTTTTTAATTGAATGGGAATGTCTTCAAGAAGCCTTGCTAGTGGGAATGAGGGTGCTGTTCTCCTGCCCCTGTGGTGGTTGGGTCCTATTCCTGTTGCTGAGCCCTTGCTGCTGCAAGGGGGTAGACTTGCTGCTTCAGCTGTAGCTGATCCTGGCTCTAAGGCGCTTCTATGGCCTAACAACTGTTTACATTGCAGGCACTAACTGTTCAATGGACAAAACTCCACAGGGTGAGAGAGTGGGGTGTCATGCAACCTTAGTTTAGTGCACGGGCCATCATCTCTGGGACTGTCCTTGTGGTCCTATATAAGTGCTGATTGCTGGAAATGCAGTACACCTGGGTCCTCTGTGGCACTGAACCCCAAGGAGCTCCTATAGGTGTTATAGAAACAGTTTTAAGAGATGTGTCTTGTCAGTGTGCTCTCTTTCCTTTTTACCTGAACTCATGTGTGTTTCCATGAGTGTTTTCTGGCAGGCAGGTTTTCCTGTGGGCTGGTCCTGTGCGTGGGCTGAATGTCAGGGTGCCACCTGCACTTGTCACCTGCCTTGAGCTGGAGGCAAACACCTTGTTCGTTTGCTCAGAGGAGCTTCAGAAAGGGCCAGAACTATGATGGGGAGGTAGGTATTGAACAGGGATGTGGCGAGATAAACTTGCCAAGCAGAACTGTGAGAGATCTCCATTAGGGAACTGAGTAGCAGTGTCCATGCAAGCTGGAGCTCCAAGAGTCTTTACCACAACATGGATGGTGGCCTGTATATTACTCAATGAGAAAAGTCAACCATGTTCTGAATTACAGGGTTGTAATTCAACCCTGAGGATCTGATGACTACAGAAACCACCTCAGCTCTGCTGCCCTGGTTTGACAGCCATATGCTCCTGGAGGCAGTTATAATCCTGTTGTATGTCTCAGCTGCCTGGCACTTTTTTTTTCCCTCCTTTTGTACTTAACACTGAGGTAGAAGTTTCAACTAGCATTAAAACACGCAAAAAATGAACAGAATCTTAGTGGGAAAGTAGTCCAAAGACCTTCAAAAGTTGCAAAAACACAATGTGGCTATAAAATGAGTAACTGAAGTACAAGAGCAATTCTAAAAATGTCAGAAAAACAGTATCAAAAAAGTACAGTACTGAGTTGCAAGACATTTTCTATTGTATTTTTTAAAATTCAGGGTTTTTTGGTTTTTTTTTAATTCTTCCTCTGCAACAAGTGGCAGGAACGGAATTTTTTATGGTATCAGACATATACTGGTAACTAAGGAAAAGTACACATGAGTTTTTGAAGACATTAGCCCTTTTGAACAATTATCCAGTTGGCTTCAGTTGAGTGTTGCTTTTATTTCCAATAAAAATACATGTTTAAATATGTGTTGGTATATATCGACATATGTGTCTTGCAAAAAAATCTGCATTCCTTCTGAAGCTTACAAGGAAGATCAAAGTAATGGCAGTAATCTTTACAAGGAGACTTAAATGAATTATTGTTTGTACAGTATTTAAATATAAGCAACAGAAATCACCAGCACTGGAAATTTTTTTTTGCCTTACAACCCCTGTAATACTAAAGAAAGTTTATATTAATACCTAAATAAATTGAGTTAAACTACTCCTAAAGGGGCTGCTGTTAGTTACCTCCACTGTACTTAATACCACAGAGCAAATGAGGTCCAAATTTCAGTTGAAAGAATGGGGCTAGCTTGAATTTCTCTCTATTGATTTAATTATTGGCAGGAATGTGAAAATACATTCAGTGTAAGAAAGCTGTTAAAGCCAAAGGAAAAAAAGTTCCTATTATTCTTAGACTTATTTTCCAAGAAATACTAGATGTTCCAGCTTTAATGCTGCATTTTTAAATCAGAAGAAAAAAATCCATGAGTAGAGGAAGACAGTGTTTATGAGCCTTCAAGGAGAACACTTCAGTGACATTAAAGGCAACTTTGCAGACTCACTTGAAATGTATCAATTTGTAATCTACACATTTACAGGAGCTGCTCTGCTCTGAAAGCTGTTTCCCAATCTGTGCCAAAACATGTGAGGCTGTGTAGCATACTTCTGATGATAGACCTCCAGGCTCTGTTTCTCCATAATTGATTTAGTTATTAGTTATGCAGGGGAGAGAAGAGATCCCTGAGGCTTAGTAAAACAGTATTCAGTTACTAAAAGCAGCCCTTTGTGAATTAATGTCATCCTACCAGCTCTTTCTGCTCATTATTCCTTCAAGTCTTGTTTTCCTGGACACCAGCTGTCACAGAGGAAGTCTCCAGCCTTTTCTTCTCCTGCCTCCTTGGCTGACTGAAGTTGCACCAGCACGGTCTGGAGTGTCTCCTTCACCACCTGGATCTCCCTCTGCAGAGACTGTGCAAGCTTTATTAAGGAATAATCTATAGGTGATTGGCAGTCCCTTTTCTCTTTCCAAGTTATTAAGTACATTCTTGTTCTGCTGTTCACAACAGATGGCCATGGCTATCTAATTGTAGCTTCAACTTCTTCCAAATTGTTTGGATTAAATATTAATACATTTCTCACACTTGCTAGCAAGAGAAAAATGCAGGCAAACTCAGGTTCTCAAGTGGCATTATTTAGCAGTTTAAAAAAGGGAGGGGATGGGGGATACTGCTTTGATACTGTTCTCATGGAAAGGAAGGAGATAAAAAATACTGTACCATGGAGGCAGCAGCACTAGCTGTGAGTTCCCTGATGGATGGAGGGTGGACTTTTATGCCAGAGACACAGACCTGGGTGGATCAGATCCCAGGTGAAGGCAACAGGGCAGCAGGAGCAGTCTGAAACAAATGCCTAGGGACCACAGCTTGTGTGGCATTAGTGAGCTCAATGTGTGCTATGCAAGGTGGGGTGGGAATCCAGGTAAGAAGCAAAATTAGCTTATAGCAGGGAAAGTGTTTCTGCCACACTTACCTCCAGAAAGCTTTCATGTTAGCCGAATTATCATTATAATTATAGTGCAGAACACACAAATAAAAAGCTATGTGAGACTCCACAGGGAATGCTTTGGACACATTGAAAAGCAAAGAGGGCAGTAACACGGTTGTACTGTTGTGCATTAAAAGGAAGGAGGCCATCTGAAAAGTATCCAATAATTAGTATAAAATGCTTCATTTGGTTAAGAAAGAGTTTTCCACGTTTTATTCTCTTCTGTCTAGTTCAGGGTTCCTGCAATGAATTCAGGAAGAAATTGAGGGCTAATGACTCAGCCTCTGAAAGAGACTTTCCACTTCACTCTTTCCTCAGCTCCACAATGACGAGAGGGAGGGTGTCAGGTGGTAGCAACAAGGGGTGCAGCAGGAACAGACTGGCAGATGAAGATTGTAGCAACTGCTGACACATGCACAAGCCTTTAAGTGGCTGGGCTCCCTTGGCAGTACAGCTTTCCGTGCTTTGACTGGCCTCTCATGGGAATAAGTTTGTACTATCAATATATTGGCCTTTCTGCTGATAATCTTAAATCAGCAACACTATCCAGTTGTTGGAAGAAATGCAAGGACTGATTGTAGCTCAATGAGACAATTTTATCCTCTCTTCTATAGCTTATATTATGAGGAGAAGAAAGCAAGCAGAAGCAAGTCAGAGCCTGCTGAAATGGTAAACGAAAGACCAAGTCTGTGAACAAGTCCCAGGGCCCATCCCATCCCCACTGAGGCCTCCTGCACAGGTATGGTAAAGGGCAAAGACCCCAAAAGACAGAAATTGGTTCATTTCTAGCACTGAGTCATCAAATTATGCCAGAACCTCACTTCAAGGGAAGTGAAACAGGATGACACTGAAACAACTCAGTTTCAAAAGTACAATACACAGAAAGGATAATGCACAAGGACAGTCTTTGTCCTTTGCAGAGCTCATACATTAGGAAATGTTGTTTTACTTGACCTCAATGTCAATGCAATGTCACGAAAAAAAGATGCCCTCAGGTTATGTGACTGTAAAAACGAAGCTGCTACTTTTGAAAATGTGACTAGACCATGGAAAAGCTATACAACCCACAGCTCTTTCAGGCAGCCATTACTATGTCTTTGAAAAGTCTTGTCTGTTTTTGATTCTGTTATCAATTCCTCAAAATTTCATTTTTGTGTATTTACAGCCATTTGCTATGTTTTGCTCTTAATATGTTCATGCGTATTTCTAATTTTTGGACAGCTCTGTTAATCTAAAGGGATTCTGTCTGATTACGAGTAGTAGAAGTACACACAAAGCTTCTCCTGTCCCAGGATCACAAAGCACTGTACAAGGACAAATTAATTATGCTTTGCATCTTCTCTGAAGTAAGAAATATTATTATTGTCTTCCAAGTCCTGGATTCTCCACCCCTCTGCAACTTAATCATGAGGCTCTTCTGGAAACCTAACTGGTAAACATAAATCCTGCAGTCCTTGAACACCATGAACCTTCTGAAGTTTAATTAATTCTGATGTGTAGTCTCTGACTACATGCTGTTACTTGTAATATGCCAAGCAATTACAAAATTCTTTTCAGGTAGAGAGAAAAAGCAGAATTGAAATTTTTCAGTGACAGTGGATGAGAAATCTTAAAGGATGGAAGAAAATAAGGAAGACAGGAAAAAAACCTGTTAACCAAAGAAAGATGGAGCAACAAAAAAAGATGACTGCAAGTTCCAATAATCTCATAAATAACACCACAATCATTTGTAGACAAGTAATTGCCAAATGAGCCTTTATGGCTAAGAAAAATCATGGTCTATGGCTGAACATGGCACCTCTATCCATATGCAGAGGTTACATCTGGATAAACAGCTTCAGTAATTTTGAAAATGCAAATAAAAAGTTTTGCATGGGTCCACATGCAAGTGTGTCCTTCATGCTTAAATTCTCTATCCAGTGTTGCACATATTGAGCCAGTATCCACGGCAGGAGTGAAAACAAGTTCCAACTAGGAATATTTTCTGGTCCTGCCGTCTTCTTCTGAAAACCGAAAAAATCTCCCTAATGTCAAAGAAGCAATAAATTAAAGTACTTGGGAACAGCTTCACACAAACACAACCCATATTCAACAGTGCTGCAGCTCTAACCATGTCTTGCTTGAAGTTTTTCACCTATTTGACTTTATCTCTTTGAAAAACTTCAGCATCATGTCAGAGGCCATGATTTGCAAGTAGATAAAAAAACAGATCAAGTTAGAGACTTACTTAATTTTTGGAAAAAATGGTATCATTTTGCTCAAATGCAGTTTCTGTTCTCTCAGTACAGATGTTTAGGGAAAAGAGATAAAAAGTAGATATGAATCAGTTGCCTTCCTATAGGAAAGGTTAGAAACTAAGAGTACAGTATTGTAAGATAAAAGACATTGGAAGGACCATGAAGGACTACTATTTCTCTGAGGTAAGGGCCAAAGGGATTTTGGAAAGTAACTGCATTTTTTGGACATCAGAAGAAGGAATTAGTTCTTGAAGAACAGATATAATCAGAAAGAGGTTTTTGGTTGGGTCTTTTTTTGTTTTTAACCTGGTTAACTATTCTGCTTGTTTCCAAAAGCCAAACTCCACAGTGGCTGCAGACAGAAGCTCAGCTCAGTGTCCCACCATCTAACTGCAAGTGTCACCCCTAACGCCAGGCACCAGCACCCTGGAGGGACTAAGTCAGCTGGAAAGCAGCTCTGCCGAAAAGGACCTTGAGGTCATGGTGGACAATAAACTGAACATACACCAGCAGTGCATCTTGAGACAAAGGTGCCCAACAGCCTCCCAGGCTGGATTAACAAAAACACTGCCAGCAGGTGCAGGGAGATGATCCTTATACCCTGATCAGCACTGCTACGGTCCCATCTGGATCTTTTGGGCTCCACAATAAAAGAGAAGGACTTACTGGAGTTACTCCAGCACAGGATCAGTTTAATGGACTTGAGTATCCATCACATGAGGAGACGCTGAGTGAGCTGGGACTGTTCAACCTGAAGAAAAGAAGGCTTGTGGGATAGTACTACTGTGTATAAATAGATGAAAGGCAAGAACGAAGAAGAGGGAGCCAGACTCTCATGATTTTTTTTTGTCAACTGACAGAACAAGAAGCAACAGCGAGAAATTCCAAATTAGGAAATTGAATACATGAAAACCATTTTTTATAGTTTGAAGGTGGTCAGACACTGGACAATGTTGCACAATCAGGTTGTGGAGTCCCCATCCTTGGGGATATTCGAAACCTGACTGGACAACATCCTGGACAGCCTCATCTATGTGACCTTGCTTGAGCAGGGAGTTGGACCAGATGATCTCAAAAGGTCACTTCCAACTAAAGAATTCTGTGATTGTGTCTGCCAAAGGACGGGTGAAGAGCCAAGACAATTCAGTAAGTATTTTGAATTACTTGTGTTCTGGCCTTTTTGAAGAGCACTCTTGCGAGCAAGGGAAAGACACTAAGGAATTCCCTGCTGTTTCTATATGAGGCCTGTGTGGTGTCACAGCAAGAGAGCAAAATGGCCTTTGGAAATCCATCACCTCTCCTTACAAAACACAGGGGTACTTGCAGTAGTGCAACCAATTAGCATTTTCCCATTTACCCCCCCCTTGATTAGTGTCATCCTCCTTCACATCCATGAATGTTATTTCTATAAACTAACATAATACGTCCCCCCACACAAAACCCAAAATGCTCCCCCAAAAACTACTGAACAAAAAACTGCAACAGAACGACTGTTATATATTGAAAAATGGAACACTTCAGTGGTCTGAATATCAGCTACTTTCAAATTGCTTGTTCCAGCAGAAAATGGAAGGCAAAGAAGCTGCAGCACCTGGGTGGAAATACACCAACCTACCTCTATCACAGGATAAACCACACAAGTGGAACCATGTTCTCTGTGTGACACACAGTGGGAAGGGCTCACCCTCCTGTTATCTAAAATAAAATCAAAGAGGGTGCCATTGCTACTTTTGACTCTTGGAGGATCCCAAAATCTCTCACAGGTTCACCAAGAGTGAGATTCCTCACTCAGCACTGACAGGGCTAAATTTTACATGATTCTGTTGAAAATCTGCTGAAAACCTGCTCTGGTAAAGCAAGACTTGCATGGGAGTCTGCAGCAGGATAAAGGAGAAGGGTCAGCAAAGTGACCTGCAACGTTTAATGAATGTTTAGGCACAAAATTCTGCTTTCAAAATAACAGCTTAAAATGCCCATTTTAGGACAAGAAAAGAAGATTGTTTTTATAATAATATTCCAGCCAGGTTTTCTTCCAACAAAGCATTTCCACCATGAGGAAGTATTACATGCATTCAAATTGTCTATCAAAATGTAACTATTAATTAAGAATAAAAATTACTGTGAAATTGCAATATAGGCTCCGTTTAATTTTAGTGGGAATTCCAGGCCTTTACTGTCAGGAAAGTAACACGTCTCATCAGCTCTGCAGATACCAGAATGAGCCACCTCTCATCCTTTGGTTTTTCCAATTAATGATGTGGACTGTTTTCATACACTCATTAATGATCAACCATAATTGAATATTTTGTGGGTTTATTTGGTTATACTACATAGAATTTAGCAGATATGTTATAGTGCTACAGAGAACTCTAACATCCAGTCCCATGCCCCTATTGTTTGATGCTTTTCATATAGAAGGGCAGTTTAATGGTTTTTGTGAAAGATTTCAACAATAAATTAGAATTGTAAGTGGGTCTGTGCCTATACTCAGGGCCAAGAAATATCACTGGATTTCTCCTTTGTTTGGGTCGTGCTGGCACTTACGATGAGCAGCATGGTTGATTTAAGTGTGCTATGCCATCAAAACATAGAATGAAAAACAATGACATCTGGGTTTTTTCTTCTAATACAAACTTAATTATTAATCAAAGCTATGACACACACTAAACATTGGCAAATGGCTCGAGAGCATCAGGAATTTATTTTTCTCAGTGGAGTCTTTAGAAATCTTTTAATAATCACACTACAGGACTAATTTACATCTGTGCAGCCCCCAGTTAGATTTTTGACCTAATACACTTTGTAACATTTATGTGTAAGGCAGTTTTTTGGGAGGAAGATGGGAAGGGTGAAAATAACCATTGAATGGACTTGGAAAAATTTATCCTGCTTTTATTACTATTTCAGGTCTTTAAGGTTTACTCTCAGAGTTCTACAGATTTTTATGAAGACTGCATGACTGTCCAGTGATAGGAAACTGTTTTATCTAAAATCAAATAAATTACCATGTAAACAACAGATCCATCTATTAACCATAAATTCTTCTACTGAAGCTAATTGTTGTCTCTTCTCTTAGTACTAGTTCCTGCAATACAGGCAAGTTACCAATGAATGAAAGCTAATTTTATAGGCACTGAGCAGTCTTTATTTTAAAAAAAACAATCTACAGGTCTGTAGCGCTATGGTAGCTATTTTTCTCATTCTTTTTTGAAGTACAGCACAGTGATTACATGTACCAGATGGTAACATTTTATGCACATTGATCTGGACTACCTCTGAAATAGCAACTGAATGTTAATGAGGGGTAGCTGAATTGCTGAACTGCTTCTTTGTACGTCCCTATGTTTTAAACATGGTTTCTTATTTTGTGATTGATGGTCTTGCTAGGACCAGGATATCACACACTGTGCATTTCTGTATTTAGATAACATGAGCTGAATTTCACTGATAGAGGAAGTCAGATCTCTATCAGAAAACTGTGGCTTGAAATGGGACTAATCTACAACTCTCCTGAAATTTCCAATTACTAATTTTATTTTTTTTAACTAACTCTTGCAGTGCCAACAGCTATGAATAAATAGGCACACTCCATAGAACATAAAAAGCCCTACTATTTCACATATATGTAGTGTATTATCTTCTGGAACTGAAAATGAAGTTTTCTAGCTTATTTCCCCTTACCTGGTAAACTATAACTATGATCAGACGTGACTGTTCAGTTTGAATATTAACTTAAGTCCCCTGCAAAGAACCTGTAACTCCAGTCCTCAGTGTTCTTCTATAAGGGCCACTGAGAAAAGCTCATTTGAGACTAAATATATGCAAAGGAGAAAGGAATTGGATGCTCTGCACACACACACAGGGCACATCCATATAGCTCTGAAAAGAATAACCTGGGGAAACACAACTGTAACCAAGCATGAACATTGCAAATATAATGAAAAGAGTGTTGAATAATCTTTCTGTATATTGTGTGTATATTGAAATGCTTAGAAAAGAAAGATTTGAAGTAGTGACCAATTACTGCTGTAATGAAAATCCCCTTCCCCCTGCACATTCTTCCCTCTCGCTGCCCCTCGTACTTTATCTTTCTGTTGCCTTTAAAGAAATCAAGTTTCTAGAATAGGGATTTTGCAATGACTTGCAATAGATGCCCAATTACTTAAAACACAATGGTATTTTCACACACTATTTAGTCTCCTTTTTCTAAACTATCCTCTACAGGACTGTCCACCTTGTCTTAGGAGGATCTGAATCCTTTCTAGAATCATCATCACCTCAACTCACCTTCAGATGTCTCCAAGGGTTCCTCTGCTAATCTCTGCACCATGACATATTTATCTTTCTTCATGATCCTCTCAACTGCCACCTCTTCTCTACTAAAACCTAATCAGCTCAGTACTCCCATCTTCCTCAGCTTCACTCGTTCTTACTTTCTTTACCCTTTCTTAGAAGAACAAAATCCCTTTTATGACAGGTTTTTCCTATGGAAGTTACAAATGAAACAAAACTTTTTGCTCTTAAATTTTGAAAAATGGCCAAGGAATGCCTCATAAAGGTTAAGCAATCTTCAGAAAAACTGACAGATGAAGCATAGAAAGAGATATGGGTGTGCATAAGCCAATATCTCATTTGGTTACTTGCACTGCGGTATTAGAGGCAGATCAAAATGTGTAGGATGCCACATGATGCATCTGTTGCCCTTTTTTTTTAAAAGAAAAAACCCCAAACTACAGGTGACAATATACACAGTCTGAGTCAATAATGGAGCATTTAATTCAGCTAAATCACGTTGGGAAATGTAGGTGCATGGACACTTGTATCCATGCAGCTTTTGGTGCACTGCATATTTAATGATATGAGCATTACAAACAAAAGGATTTTAACAGTAAAATAAAGGCTTTTCAGTGCCCAATCTTAATTTACAAAGAACTAACTTCTGGTTAAAGCAATTAAAGCTGGATCAGACCACAGTGTAAATGCACTATGGGAAAAGTTACTACACAAAAATGCCCATTTCAGCAAGACAATCATTTCTCCCATTCTTAATGTATCTAATCTACACTAAGAGCCAGCATTCCATGCGAATCTGAAAGGCAAGTATCTCATGTGCATACTTACACAGATTGATAGGTATCTATAGCTGTAGCGAAAAGGATATGAATAACTCCTTCATCAACTCTGCAGGCGGAACTTCGCAATTGATCTTCCAGATGCACCAATTTCTCACTTATTGCTTCACATTTTTCTCCCAACTCTGCAGAAAATATGAAGAACTCCTACGGAAAGTTGAAAAAGAAAAGAAAGCATGTTTGCTGCTGACTGCACTTTTCTACATCAAATTTGCATCAAATTAAAGGGAAAATAAAATATTAGTAAGGGGATATGATAACTTTGCAGTGCAAAGACATTGCCTAAAAGCAAATTCCCATTAGAGAGACGAAAAGCTGTTTCTGTATAATAAATTGGTGATTAATATGAAATGGAATGAGCTTGGGGTCTCAGTTTTCTTCCCAGCAGAAAAAAAAATCACAATCTCACTTTCAGCAGATTATTAAAGGGGTATGAAGACTGAACTGCTCTCCTTCTTCCCTATTGTCCCACCACAGCAGGGGAGGGAAATCTCATGCAAACCACCCCATTAAGGTACCCAAATTTCAAGTTGTTCATGTAAATATGATTTACACTTTTATGTCATGTAAATATTTCAAGCAGCATCATTTTGGTAACTCTAACACATATAAAATGTACTTAAATTTTTGAAGAAAAATCTGGCTAGAGTACTTGGGGACTTTGCTCAAGCAATCAAAGAAAATGCATAAAAGTTTTTCAGATTACAAGATGAAACTATACTTTTTTACTGAGTTATCATTTAACAAGACTAAATTTTCAAAAATAATGCTTCTCTACTTAGAACTTACACAGGCAAATACTTTTTCTACTTTAAACTGAGTATTTTAAACCAGTTTCAAAGGCCTTCTCATAAGTTTTTTCAGATACATTACACAAGGGTAATTGCTATTTTTTATATTTTGCATTGAGTAGTACTTTGAGAAATGACCCAAATAAGCAGCAAATACAAGAAGAGGGAGAGAAAAAAATCAATCAATTTGTGCAGCTCTGAGGCAAGCCTTTCCTCTCCCTCCCATGGCACCACAGTGCTGTCTACAGTAATGACAGGGGTTATTTGTAAGAAAAGATTATGGTGCCAAAATGAACTTCTGCAGGAACTATATTAAAAAAAAAAAAAAAAGAGTAATTCATCAGCTGGAATCCAGAAAACTGGATTGTCTCTAGACTCAGTCTATGCACTCATTAATAAAGCCTAATGTGGTCATACTACCTGCAGAAAATTTTTCTTGGCAAAGAAAAAAGTACTTGGGGTGCTTTGCACTTATCTGTTGCTATAAGACATCAGTAGTTGTTTAAGAGAAATCAAACCTTCAATCAAAGGCCTTCCAAAGAAATCATGCTAATACTTTTAGGAAACCTGCCCACTGTGAAACAACCTGAGTTTTAGTGCATACATCTACCATACCTCCGCTGTGTGCTATCCTTCCACTTTCCATCACACAGTACATCGTATACACGGAGTCGGATGCCAGAAGAGCTCTGCTTGCTGGCACATCCTTTGTTATGGCACAGAGCTTCACCTTTCTGCTTTCCTTGGGCCTTTCCCAGACATGGCTACTCACTGGGACCAGCTGCAGCTCACACCCTGGACAGGTGGGTTGGTTAAGAGGTTATGTTGCAAACCCCTGCAGCTCAGACACAGAGGAGCACAATGGCTGAGTCCCTGGCTCTGTGCAGAGGACCAGAGCCACCACCTCCAGGCACCAAACCTGAGAACCTACAGCAGCACTCCACAGGATGTATGGATGGGAAAAAAACCCCACTGTCTTTAAAATGAGAAGATGGGAGGAGAAAGTAAACATTCTCCTTGTAGCAACTAGGAATGTCTTTTTCTGAAGACCAGTGAGAGAAGATGAGGAAGAAGTCTTCCATCCAGCTACTAAATTATTATTCAGCATACCAGCAGGACTCCATATGCTGTTATGGAATGGGATAACCCAGGCCATTTGTATCAATAGAAAGCTCTTAGGGAATCATTCTGTGACACGCATGCAAGAACAGATAACAGTTGTCTAAGAGAAGTTAGATCTCAGGCTAAAAAAGTCAGTAAATTAAAAAAAAAACCCAACAAGTACTCTGAAAGCACATCTAAAATTATGACCACATAGTGAAAGCTCTGCATATGAAAAAAAATGCAAGGTATTCTTCCTAAATGATCACATTTTGGGTACATAATGCATTGTCTAAAAATGTAACAAAAATCCTCTTTACTTTGGAAATTAAGATAAAGGAACAATAAATACTAGAAAAATGTAACCAATTGTAACAGCAATACGGGAAGGCAGGGAAATCTGAGTGTAAAAGTCAAATCAAAGTTGTTTAGGTCTTTAAACACTTGAAATCAATTTAATCGTAACTAAATGGCTATGGTTGCAGTGCAGAGTAACCAAAATAGCTCTGTAAGATTGAGGCTATATTTCATAAGTCTTTAAATCCTGATAGTTCAGCTTAATTTCTCTTCATTACAACCGTAATAGTGTATTTCTGCACCTACATAACCCAGCTGCCTTTTTAGTTGAAATAAGAAGTTCCTCCAACACCTTAGAGAAGCATCAACTCCCAGTAAATTACTTGCAGGTGTCAGGTGAAAAATGCAGGAGGACCATCATATAAATTATGATTTTTCCAGAACTTATATCAATAAATAAATAAATATGAAATGGAAATGGAAGAAACATACAGCACTTTCAAAAATACACAACAATAATTCTAAATATTCAAACAATTTCACAGCTTCTGCCCCCAGGCCCTCATTTTACAAAGATTTGATAGCCCAGAGAAGTAGATAGAAAAGATTTCTCTTAGTACCTTTCATGCCTGGTAACATCATTGGCAGCATTTTTCTTTGACATTTGTCTATGTAGGCAGGAAAACCCATGTCAGTGATACACAAACTATTCAGAACAGCTCCTGGTTGGAAAGTGGCACTTTACACTGATCAACAATATCTCTGAGAGGGAAGTGGAATCTGCCTCAAGCTCAACTTATTCATAAAATACAACTCATCCAAGCTTGTAGGTTATGTCAATGCTACAAGATGCTGTAAGTCTGAAGAGTTTGGTTATTTTTGCTCTAACAGCACTTTTAGGAAGCAGCTGGGAGAGATTGCAGGAGTCAGGAGAGAGATGAAATGCAATATTGCTTTATGGATTTTTCTGTGAACAGGGAATGCAGCTGGCTGGGATTTTTTTCCCCTCCAAATCCTTAAGAAGATGAAAACAGCACAAATATGGGTGTGATTTACTTTTCAAGGAGCAGTTCTTCTAGGTTCTCAGACAAAGCAGAAACTCTCATTCTTTCCCAAAGATGTGAAAGTCTGATGCAAGGAACAGTAAGAGCAGACAACATTCAAGCTGATGCACTGCTGTAACATTAGCATATTGCAGCAAGAGCAGAGGGAATGGTTTTCACTTTCATCTTCTGCATTTTGTTTTACCCTTTTACAAGCAATTATAACCACCTATGAGCAACAGCTCCCTGACAGCATTACTTGAGGAAAATGTTTGATCAGCTTTTCCAGTGCAAACACCTCCTGTGCTCTTCAATCTAGTTAAGCAATTTTATATAGAAGAATTGGTATTGTAGTAGCTAGATTAATTTAATTCTGTTTGGGATTAGAGTCTATATTAGAGTCTTTGGTGGTTGTGTTGAGAACGAGGATTCCCAGATATATCCTTAAAATTCATTCTTCCTACAGAGGAACTTTTGTAAAAGGGCATTGCCTTACTTCCAAGCAGCAGTATCATAATCCCAACAAAACAGAAGCTTTAGAACACCTTCTGCAGAGTCAAAGCCAGATTTCTTTCACCTGCACTAAACATTCTCTCCCCTATAATGACTAAAATAACTCAAAATAACCTAAATAACAACTACAAAAAGTTGCCCTTGCAGGCAGATACTTCGCATTACAACATGAGGTTTAGAACAGTGATCTACAGTTGGCAGAAGTGCTGCATGTTTACCCTCGACCCTTGCAGAAGTTGATAGCAATTGTCAGCACTTGAAACTCCAGAATGTTAGGCCAGGACATATATAATTACTAGAAACAAAGTGCAACCATGTTTGTCCTGCTTGAGCAGATGCTTCAGTCACGTGCAGGCTAAGCTCACATGCCCTGAGATAAAGGAGCTGCATGGCCATGAGGTGTCCAAGGTGAGGAGGAGGACCAAACAAAAGAATTTTTTCCTGCTCTGCATCCCAGATTTCCTGCCCTGTGTACATTGTCCTGGGCAGCTGCCGTAGATGAGGAAGGCCACTGAGAACAATTCCTGCCCAGGAAGCAGCCAGGAACCACCAGAGCCTGCTCTATGACTTGCAGTGTGACCAAGCCTGCTGTGGCTGTCCTCAGCTGGTGTCTGCATGCGTGGCTCTTAGCAGCTCTCATGGGATCTGGCGGTTCTGGTTGCAGCATAGACTGCTCCAGGGCTAAACCACCCTTGCACTGAGCAGGTTCCTCCTGCTACAAACCAAAATGGTTATAGTCCATTTTACCCTTACATAGCACAGAACAATAACTAATAGCTGTCCTATTTATCATTATGTTTTATGTGTTTGAAGACTTTGACTTTCAACCACTCTACGATTTCTAAACCTTTTATTTCTATTCCTTTCCTTCTTTTCTTCACTGTGTTCCTGTCTTCTACAGAGGGAGGTGTCCAGACCAGAGCCATCGTCCTCTGGAGGCTTTGGCATTCTAGCTAAGCACAGTAATTATTTCTGTCTTACAACTGACATTCCCAGTAATGAGGCTGCAAATGACATTTGCCCTTTCTTTCAACACAATGAAAGTAATGAATCCCACTACATTTGTAGTCCACTATAAACCTAGATTCTTCTGCAGTATTGTCAACTTAGCTGCTATTTACCATCTGCATACATAAATCCGACTCCTTTTCTCCCTCAAATGTAATTTGCACCTGTCTTTCAACATATCCCTTCTTATTGATTTCAGACTATTCTTTCAATCTATCAAAACCATTTGGAACTCTAATCCTAATTGAAATTATGTTGACTGGCACATAAACTCGTGGCCTAACTCCATTTTAAAGGCAAACACAAAGTCTGCCTTTTACTGATCCCTTGGGACTTCAAGCTTCCTTTAGGAGTTTTCAAAGGAGCTTGTTAATGGTTTGGAGATTGTTTTTCTTGGCTCCTATGTGCTCAGAAGAAATTTCATCAGTCTAGCCTGACTTGAGTACATCTCATTTGCCTTTGGATCTTTTACTGCATTTGTCTCTTGCTACCCTGTAGTGAATACTAGGAGCTCTACATAATTTGACGTAGCTTATAATCTTTAGAAAGACCAAAAGCACAGAGAATAAGGAAGAAAAAAATTCTGATCTCATTTATTTTCTCATTCATCTTTCCTATTAGAAGACATACATGCTTTCTTTCACCTTTCCCTTACATCCAACTTATCCCTGAACTCCCTTGCCGTTTCGCATGTCTTCTGTTTAATGTAGCTTAGTGTACTCAGGGTCTTGCTGCTTCACACTTACACTGTGCAGTACCCTTCTAGGCTGATTCTTAAAAACGCTTTTGTCCTTTCCTTTTTGGAACTTTTGAGCCACTGAAAAACTGCTGACATAGATATGTAGTCTGTGACTGTGTTTGCATTTTCTGACCAAAGTAAGATGGTGCAGTGCTATAAATCTTATGTCTTCTGGACAGTACTGAAGAATATCTGCTGATTCCTCTTCCTAGAGAACTTGTCCCATGGTACCTTCCCTGATTTTGATTAGATGAGCTTTTCTTTCATAGAGGTAGCTAACTTTTCTCAGAAGAGTGATCAAGGTTGTTTCCCAATAACTTTTGTTCTTATCACCTTCCACTTACAGGCTGCTTGCCTGTTCCATCAGCGTGGTTATTTAGGAGACTTCAGCACTATAACACACTCCCCACTTTCTCATATGCAACAATTTAGACATAAAGCCTTCCAGCCAGCTGTGACCTACCTCCTTCCCACCATCACACGCTTTTCCCACACTCCCTTTGCTTGCACTGATCTCTTTCCCTTCTCCACATGGGAGTGTTAAATGACTCATCAGAATTACAGTCCGACGTTGGCAATTCTCCTCTTCATGTATCTTCCATTACAGCTACAGAAGAGTGTCCCTGGAAAAGCATCTCTGCAGGAATAGAGTTTTTCACTGCCTTCCAGCACCCTGCTGTGGTCTGACAGCAGCTTCCTATTCTCATCCCTAGCAGACTCAAGATCTTCCCTAATTGCAGACTTCCTAAAATGAGAGCACACTACTGCACTGGCTCATTTAATTACACTGGGACAATTCCAGCTCCTGCTGCGGGAGGATGAGGCTATTTACTGACTTACCAATAAAAATTCACAGTAGGTCAGGACTTGGAAAAAGAAACAAAAGTACCAAACTGTTTTCCCGTGTCCACACCCTGCTGTGCAAGCAGTCAGCATAGCTGGGTTACATTTATAGGTGGTTCCCAGTATTGTTCATTCCCATCTTTGCTCCCCAGTCACTAAGATGCAGCAATCCGGAATGACTAACTGGGTGCTCTCCTGCAGGCAGTGGGGAGACTGACCAGAGTGAATTAGGGGACCAGAGCACCAAAGGTACGTTTAGGCAAAACCTTGACATGGTACAAGCTGCTGACACTTTCACAGAGCTTTAAGGAGAACTCACTACAAGTCACCATCACTCCAGCTGTGGCAGTGTGGTACAGCCTGGCTTTCCAGCGTATTTCCATTTCTTTAATTTCTATCATTGCTTTATATTCTCTTTATGCACCGGTATAAAGCCAGTAGACTGGTATAAACAACCCAGCCACCCCCCTCCCCCCCCAAAACTTCAAAAGTCTCTCTGCTTCTGAGGACTCTAAGATATTAAGCTCTTGGTGTACACTTTATAGGGGCAGGCCTGCATACCTGTGAACTCTGGCACCCTCAGTATTTTGCCCTGATGGCAGTAGGGCTTTTTGCTGCCTTTATCCTACGGTCTTACCTGGCCCTATTTCATGTCACACGTAGACATAAGCAGCCACACAGTTTATCTATAATTCACAGCAAAGTTCACTGATCAGAAAGGCCATCTGCATTTTCTGCGGAGTTCACCTTCATTCTCAAGGCTTCCTGTTTTTATTTATGCTGAACTCACACACAGCCAAGCAGTCTATCCTATGTGTGCCCTCATGCCACACTCTCCTTGAACACAAAGTCAACAATCTGAGCTTGGTGTTGCAGTTAGATTATCTTTTCTGGAGCATTCTAGATGCTCTACAGTCCTAGGATTCGCTGGTGGGAATCTAAAGAAATGCCTCATCTGAGTAATTATCCTAAACTTTATTTATTTAATATTTGATTGGCTTGGAGCACTTGTCACTTGCACTTGACAGGAGGCATAAATGCTGTTATGGAAGGTGAACTGTTACTTGTCCATGTAATTTATTTGCTGGCTGGACACAATGCTTGGATACTAAATTGCTTTAATATGTAAGTTGCAACCCAAGGCATACTGATATAAAAATGGACCAGACCGAAACAGTACAGCTCTTAGAACCAGGGTAACTCTCAGTACAAATCTTAGTTTGTAGGCAGACAGATTTTTGTATGTAAGTGGATTTTTCTCATAGGCAATGCATCTCATGTTGCTCAATTATCCTAGCTTTCTTAAATACATGGACTAAGTTCTGGCATCTTTTTATTTATGAAAATGGTGCAAAATTACAAACATGCAGTATTTTCATTCAGACGATATTCCTTTTACCATGTATTCTGCTGCAGCATGCTTGTATGCTTTTATACTTCAAAAATAAATTCAAAGGTATTTTAGTGGCACACAAGGTAACAGGCTAAGCATCATGATTTTGTTCCATTCCTAAGCATCTTGACAGTGCTACAGTGGAGCTAGCTAAATATTACTGGTTCTTCTTTTCCCCAGTGTGTTCATCCTGTTGTTGTTATGTGTTAAAAATATTAGCACAGGTTTTAACTATAAACTCCCTGAAATACCCAGCAATTATGCCATTATCTTCAATGGAAAAAAAAAAAAGAAAAGGAATGGGCCCACTCTAGTTGTGATTGTGTTGCTTTTCTAAGTGCTCACACACTCCCTAGCAATTTTTAAGCAAAGGTAACACTATAAAATTAAGAGTCATTTGTTCTAATTGAGACAAAGAAAAGTCTGTACAATATCACCACTTTATGCTGCCTAGGAAACACTTACCTCAGATAAATGACCCTCTGTTCCAAATGAAATGTCTTCCATAACCTGTTAGAGATAAATTATTAAGTATATAGTAGGTACATGCTGTATAAACAATATGATTTTAATGGAACTTATAAAAACCATATAGCAGAATAAAAAGTTATGTAAGCTGAACAATTGCATCAGTTTCCTTCACATGCATGAAAAATTTAAATTGCATTTGTAATGGGGCAGTGGCGGCCACCCAATATTTAAAACTATATTTGAATACATTTTACTAAAGCCTGCTTTGGCTTCCCACTTCAAACCCAAAAGGAATATTACCTCTAAAAGTGAAGGACTAACTATAGATTGAAACAAACTTTTCTATCAAGTTCTTGCAGATCTGTACACCATTCAAGAGTCTACAGATTTTTTTTTTTTTTTGTACAAACCCTGTAAGTGATTTTGGGCAGGAGAAATGAGAGACCCCACCAATGTTTCCTATTGGTAACAAATGCTAAGTATTGTCAGTTCTTCCTTAAGAACTTCCTTCATCTGTGAAGTCTGTAAGAAATTACCCAATGTTTCCTTGACTGGTTGAGGTGCAAAGAAATTTAATGTTAACATCACTGGGAAATCATTAATATTTATCACACAGTGTTGTTGATAATAAACTGAGATAGGGATACTGCTTTGCTACGTACACACACACATATATATATACACACATAATAAAAGTGCAAAATCATTAATCTGCCACAAAATCACAATTGTTACTGGATACTATTTTCAGCAATCAATCTGAAAAAAGGTTTAGATTTCTTTTGCCTGCGATATTAATTTTCTGATGGAATTTTTACTAAATTACATTAAATTTTTGCTAAATTACATGTAAGCATTAAGCTTACTGAGGTGCAACAATCCCTAGGTAAAGAGTTGGCATTTTACCAGCAGACACTTCACCCCAGTCTCAGATGCAGCTGAGGGGCTCTGTGCTGCACAGCTGCACACGTGGCTGTGCAGTGAGGATCTGACCCTTGTGCACAAGCCAGCTGCCTCTTGCCACTGACATCCTTTCCAGCTTGGATCAATACAAGAAACACACAAACGCTGACTTTCACTTATGCTTAATGCTGACATTTAAAACCAAGATTAAATTTTAAATTTCCAAATTATTTTCTAAGCTCCACAAATACAGCATTTAATTAAAGCTCAAATGAATGCACAGTTTATTTAGCTTTCAAAAGGCTTTGTCCTTTACACATTACACATTTGCCTCCTGGACCACAGGCTATCCCAATGCACAGTAATGAGTTACAGTCTGCTCACAAATGCTTTCTTGCTGATGGGTATCACTAAATTCTGAAAAATGTTGTATCATGGTCTGTGATAACTTCTTTTTAATAGCAGACACCACATTAAATATTACGTTTTTGTGATGGTCCATTTGTTATCACTTAGACCTCAGTACCTTTTAAAAACTTAATCGCGTGAAGGCTTTACAATTATAGAACATTTTCCCAACACCACAGTGATCTTCAACTGACCCCAAAACATCATCCCAGATGGCAAAACTGAAGTATGTAGAGGAGAGGAAAAGACAACAGGCCTTGCCCTTATTCCTGTTCTTTACTTCCTTTGTGATGAAAAAGTGAGAAGTTAACTACAAACAATTCTTATGGGACAACTACCAAAAAAGCTGACTTACAGAAGGTGAAACTACTGAATTTTGGATTTTACCTTGTAACTTTAATCACCTCAATTTTCTTGAAATCTAGTAGGTGTTTCTTTCCTTCATAGTGATTAAGAGGGAGCACTGCACAGCATGCCAGAGAGCAGAAGAAGAAAAAAGGATAGGTCAGGAACTCAAGCCTGCAGGTGCACATATACCCATGTTCATCAGCTTACTTGCTGTTAGGGAGGTCCCAGCACACACAGATCTCTCAGTTTATTACTTATCACTGGTGGTTTTGCTGTTTTTAAAAGCTTTTGCTTATATATACATTATCAAGAAGCAAAAACATAAAGCAAGATATTATAAAGAGTGGAAGAAGCAGGCATTAATGTCAGAAGAGAAATGAAATGGTACTGTATATTTTAGAAATCACCTAGATATTCCTCTAACCATGTAGTAATGAGCATTGCAATTTTCACCTCAGTTTAAAAGCATGGAACATTTGTGGGATGAAAACTAAAACCCACCTTTAATTCTTCAGAGACTGAGAAGAAAATCAAGCCCGAATAGTCACAAAAAGTCAAACTACAACTGAAGTGATGGGACACCCTTATTTCATCAACACAGCTACTGGCTGGAAAGTATACATTTATATGAGAATTCAATAATCTGTGTCAAATACATTAGACAAGCTGACTTTCACATGACTGAGGGTAGCAATATTGTCTGCAACTTTGCTCCAGTGTTTTTTTAATGCTATAGTCTAATGAGCTATCTGCAATTAAGAAAAGCATGTCTTATTTAAGTAACTCAGAGTGGTTCACAGGATGATTTTTGCTGGCCCCACTTTATTCAGTTTTCACCAAAACATCATTAATGATGTTTCAACAAGCTGAGCTGCCAATGCATCTGATTTTCATCCCTATTTAACAGTCAGTGTTACAAAGGAAGCCTGATTTACTGAATTATTCTGGGATGACAGTCTACCACATAAAAACTGGGAAAAAAAATCAGCAGTGTCTCAGAAAACACAGTTATGAAAACTATAAAATAACTGTTGACAGTTAATAAACCTGTGCTCACATGATAGTAAAATAACAAACTTTCAAATAATTTATACCTTACATATTTTTATACCAGAACATGTCATATTTTATGATTTAGTGAGGATATTTAATTAAAAATGATAAATGGCCCCTCTGCAAAGAAGTATCTGAGGATCTAGGAGAAGGGCTCTTTCATCTATTTTGCTTTTCTTATTATTGTTATGTTTCTTACTTGGGTTTTTTTGCCTTCTAAGGAAACCTGTATAGTAGGATATAGTTATATGCAAGAAAACTAGTTATAGTACACATCAACAAAACCAATATTCACCTGGCACTGTGCTCAGCTCGATATGACACAATAAATAACTGCAGAGCTTCATTTATAGAGTTCCACTGTAAAGTAAATAAATCACCAGGGGATGAAATGTACTTTCCAAAGCATATATGCACAAGTGCTATTATCAGCCTTTTGTATATTGTCTTGAAGTAATTAATTTAGTAACCCCTAAGTACAAAGAACACGACTCTTTCCTTCTGCTTCAGAGGCCAATGGTGCTCTCTAGAACTTCCCTAATGGGGAACAGAGGTTGTGACACAGCTGAACTGAATGGTCATTCTTGAAACATGGCAACCACAGCAAGCCACTCCTCCCACAGGGACACGACAGCCTAGTTTTGACAAGTACATGCTTTTCTTTTAGGTATCCTCACTTGCTGATAAATGGCTATGAAAAGGCTGCCTGCTAATAGACAAGAATAAGCTTTTCCATGGAAGTCATATAAATGACTAAATTGAGAGAGTAAGCACCACATCACCTTTTTTTTTTGGCCACAAATATTGAATTATTTTTAAATTAAAAATGCACTACCATATAACAGAGCACTTAAATGCTTCAGAAGTGGTTTGTTTTTCAAGTCTGTTTACAAATCAAGACGGATTTTTTCTTGCACTTCAACATGTTCAAAACCAGAAGCTAGCATGATTTGTGTCAAGTATTTTTGTTTGCTTTTGTATTCTGCCTTGTGATGAACTACTAAGAGATGTTGGGGAATAATCTGTTGTGGTTCTTCTCTAAAAGTTTTGATACTGCCTATCACTGCAAATACAGTTTCCCCTTCCATTTAAGATATGGGGAACCATCCCTCGAGTCCTGCACATCTCTCCACAACCAGAAGTCACCTCACTTAAGCTGCCCAGTTGTCATTCTTGGATAGCAAGGTTGATTTCCAGGGAAACAATCTGGACTTGCAGGGGTGAAATAGGTAATAATGTATAGCACAAATATCAGGAGTGCTACAGAAACAGTCACAAAATCCCAAACACTCCAGAGCCTCTAAGCACTTTTGAAAGAGGAGCAGAGCTTTCCATAACCAACAGAACTCCTCATATTATTTCAGCAGACTCATAAAAAAAATGGTAAAGCAGTGATGGGGGTGGAATCAAAGCCAAGCTGACCATTTCTAATAAAAACATTCTCTATGTGAAATCAGTCTGTAAAGCATTTGTTCTGGGAAAAGACTGCAAGAACTACTGAAGTGCAATATAAAACCAGAATTTTACTAGCAAGAGGAGATTTTACAGTAAGGTACAGGTCTGCTTTCCACTAAGTCTCAGCCAGTATAAATGCAAAATTAGGCATCAGATTTCAGAGCAATGCACAGTTCAATGGCTCTTAACATGAGATGCAATTAAGCACAATTTAATTTTTTTTTTTCAACTTAATTCCATGGTAATAAAACTAACAACTGCTGATGGAGGGTCTTTTTGTCACAGTGGTGCTGTTGGGTGATGAAGCTTTTTTAACAGCTTGTTTACCTTGGCAGTATAGTTAAAAGACTATTAGATAGTGGTTGATTTTTCAAGCAGGGATGGCAATCCAGATCAAAACATGAAAACTTAAAAGAAATTAGTCAAGCATTCTAGGCTTCACGAATTTTTCCTCCTTTTAATATTTGTTGGATGCTGTAAGCCTATTAGCATCCATTAGCTCAGAAGCCCTTGACCAAAACTCTCTCCTCATGTCAGCTAACATTGACCTAAGCTAACAAGTCAGCAGACCAAACTCAGAATGGAACTCTGAGTGAGATGAGAACAACTGATAATTTTGGTTAAATACTTAATAGTTTTTCCTTTAAATCCTGAGGTACATTCTGTATTTATTGCCTGAATAATTTCTGCATTTTAAAAAGACTGATGGTAAAAGGAAGAAGGGTTGAAGGACTTCTGAGAAGCTAATAAGCTGGTTTACTCATGTCCCAGACTGGAAGCCAGATGTTAAGTTCATACTTAACCTGCCCTGCTGACCTGTCACCACGATTCAACTCCTCCTCTCAAAAGGAATACCAGCAGTGTCCCTTGAAATGCAGCTGCAGACTATTTCAGATACCTCTTTCAGCTCCCTGTGTCTGGGGCAGGAAACAGCACCCCACTCCGTGCCCTTTAGAAAGTGACCTTCTTTTCTTTTTTCAGAATCAGGTGGGGCATCAGCAGTCATCTCCATCTCATCTATTTGGTTCTCTTCTTCTTCAAAAACACAGCAACTGGCTTCTTTCAGCTGAAACCCTCGGATCAACAGCTGACAGGCCTCCAAGTCAGCTTCCCACACTCTTTGGAGCAGCTGGCTCCCACAGCTGAAATAAAAGCCAAGAGAAAATAAAACTGCAGTTCAGGGAAAATAGTTGCTATTTCAAGTAACACTGGGGGTAACTGTTTATTATAGACAGAAAAATAAAAATAACCAAAAACATAACAGTTCCTCAAATGCTCCGGCAGAGATAACATTGCTGTATCAAACTGAAAAGCAGTAAAATTATTGCCCTATTACAAAGTTGATGACAGAAAAACCTCCTTGGGTTAAGATGTTGCTTCCAGTTGTACAGCAAACACTGGCTACATAAGGCTTCCTTCTGTTCAGACACAGGTTCACGGGTCTTGCCATCACAACCACTTCACAATATCAGATGTTCAGGTCTGTCATCCTGCAGCCACGTGGCTTTCTTGAATTTAATGTAGAAGATCGTGTGTGAAGAATCACACTACTTACTGCATTAAATCAGCTCTAATTTTCAGAAAATAGGTACACTAAATTTCTTATTAGACTAAAATATGCTTGCCTCAGCACTGGTGAATTAGATTAGATTAAACCACAATAGTCTCCCTTTTCTTCAATCTTATACTTTTGAGTGTTGTCCTTATCTCTTACTAACATGCTTTGGTTTCCTTCTACTTTATTATGCCACCAAAACAAAAACAGAAGTATTAGTAATTTCAAAATACTAAACTTCTATAAACTTTTCAGCCATTAATCATCTCTCAAACATGTACATTACAAATAATGTTCCTGAGATCCATCCAAGAGTTATTTCCACCTGAAATAAATGGGAATTCTAAGTGTAGATGGATTTTGAGAACTGAATACTAACATCACACCGTTTATAAGTGAGGTGCTCACATTTCCATTTAATACATGTTGTCTCTAAGGAACCAAATGAGTAGATTGCCTGCTAAAATATAGTAGATCAGTGGCAGAGCCTGGGATGGGAGTCAGAAGCAAATATTCCCATGGCAATACACACTTCCAGATTTCAATGCTAATAACTGCCATATTTTTTTCACTGTTCTTTTTCAAATTATACCATTTACTATATAATGTGAGAAATTATAAGTGACTTAAAAGAAGAAAAATAACCATTTGATTTTAACTTTTCTGACTAAATTAAATACCACCTTACCTTTTATCCAAAACAGAGAAAAAAGGAGATGCACTTCTCACAATGAGGTCATTAATCTAACACAGGTATGTTTTTAACTTCACAAATTCTACAAAATACCAAGCTGTAAAAATCCCACAGCCATATATTGAGACTGAGAGCAAAATCAGGCTTCAGAAGCTGAGCTATTTGATCTGTGCTTAAGAGTCAGTATATATGTTTATTGAAGGCATAATGCAGCATGGGGTCCACAAATTGGTCTCCCCCAAGGAGTTCAAAGTATCACTAATTAGAAAGGGAAAAATGCTTCACTGGATTACATGTCTGTGTTCCATCCAGGTAGCATTTCACTTACCAAGCCAGAAAACTAAAATAACTCCTGCTGTTTCTTTACTTGTCAATCACATTATCATAGTTACAGAGTCAAAACATTTTCCTGCAGACATACATAAGCCCATTTACTTGCTTTTGGAAAATGTTTGTTTGTATCTTTATATGGCTTATTATTAAAGGCTAAAAAACCACTCCAGAGACCTAAATCAGAACTACCAAAGGATAATTTGTTTTGGCTATTTAATTTAATGGAGACCTTTACTGACAAAATTAGGGCAGAGATGGTGATGTATGCAGGATCTCACAGTGGGGAGGATGAACAGCATGTATAATAGTACAGCATAATGGTGCCTGGGCTGCTGTTATTTGGCCATGACTCAGTGCATTGGTCAATGTGGTTTTGTCGGTGTCTTAAGTTTCAAACATATTTAAGTAATCAGCAATTACTGCCCCTACTGCTAACAGATGGCTTTTATTTGAAGGCCGTCGTTGTTTTATCATGGTATCTGCAAAACTCTGATACATCTTGAACTAAGATGCTAAGATGAACTTTTCAACCAAAACCAGTGAATACCATACACTTGGATACTCTGAACATATCTAAGTCCAACATATCAAGGCTCCACCTTTTAGTCTGTATTTTGGAATTCAGTGCCTTGAAGCATTTTCCAAACACTTTTGGAACGAAAATTACTTGAAAGCTGCAAATAACTAACATAGAGACACATTCCAAATGATTATTAAACATTATGTTGTCCCCAGCATGCAAAAAACTTTAGCTTTTACATCAGGTGTTAAAATTAAACTAAATTGAATTTCAGAGTTTGGTTTATTCATTTTCAATCCACACTAGAAGTGCATTTGCAGTCCCCATGAAGCCTCCATGGGTGGCTGTACTAAACATTTTTCAGGTATGAAAGGTTTCAAAATGATGGATCGAGTCTGGATGAGATTTCACATTATTCCTATACTTATAAATATTTCATGATGTATCAACACCTCTAGGTGTTATATGCCTGCCTGTATATTGCTATCAAAGTGGCATATGTGGCAAGTTCAATGAAGGTGTCTGGAACAATCTGCTGGAATCCACAACAAATCACAATCCATCACCCATTTACATAGAGCCAGCGACACAAAGCATACCTTAATCACCTGCTGATTCTGAACTGCCAAGAGTCAGAGTGCCAGGCTTTGTACAAACACCAAACACATTAAAATGATGGCCTTTTTCTCAAAGCAGCTTTTAACTTTCAAACAACCAGCAAGAGCTATGATACAGATGAGGATGCTCAAAGAAATACAGTGGACTGGACATGGCATGTTAGTTACAGTACAAAGTTTAATTAGTTGCACAAGTAACTGATTAATCTAAGTGGTGCCAAGAACACTGAGGCACGACAGTGAAGGAGTATTTTAAGGATTTGTGGGAGGTCAATGAAACACGTCATTAGATATCCAAGATCTCCATCCCTTCCCAAAGGAATAATGTAGGAAAGGTAAGAGATGCTAGTATAGGAACACAATGGGCAAGTGATTGACACCAATCTGGTTTAACATCTACAGAGGAAAGTCAGTCTTTTCATATTAAAAAAAAAGCAGTAATACTGAGTAGGGAGTTAAAGACTGAGCAGCCCTGACACTGGAAGCTAGTAGTTAGTCTTGAGACAGAACAGAGGAAGTCAATGGAGAAAAACAAAGTGAAATGGAAAAAAGACAGAAGTGCTTATTTTGAATGAATGAGAGTAGGGCAAGACTACTTTTGTCAAGTCATGGCCAGGGAAATTGATGGTGAAGTGAGATGCGAGACTCTACATGAGTAATTTTTTAGCTGCATGGATAGCTGGGACAGCTTTTACCTCAAGGATACTGTGCAGAAGGAATCTACAAGAGCAGGCCTAAGCTTACTTGAAGAATGGCTGAGACATCCACAGCAACACAAAAGGATGCAGCAGACAGAATTCTGCTTTAGGTCAAGTTGATGATGATGAAAGAGCTGTCAGAGAAACAGAGCTGTTTATGGACAGGAGGAAATGGATGTGCAACAGAGAGGCTTATCCTTGAGTTCTCTTCATGAACTGGCAATTGACACTGTAATTGCAGTTGCCTTTACTAAATCTCAAATAGTTTACTAGGAAACATGACCAGGGTAAAAGGCTAAAAGGAAACTAGAGGATATCTTCCCTCTACTTATGATGTTGGGTGAAGTACATGTCAGGAGACATATCCAGCAAGGGTTTTCTCTCTCTTGAGCTCCAAAGAACATTGCTACTCTGCCTTTTGACAAGATTCTGGGAGGTATCAATGGGGGCTCTCTGTGGCTTTCAGCACATTATTCTAAAGCTATTTATAGTACTAACTGGAACTACAAGAACATGACTTTACTGAGGACTCTGCATGCATATAAAAGGCACATTCAGTTCCTGAACACTGTAGTCTAAATGAAAACATGCCTGTGTAAAAATAGTCAGAAGATTTTATATTAAACTCTATTAAAACAAAACAAAAAACAAAGTTCTGCAAAACCTCCTCAAAAGCATATTGGAATAATTGACGGGAAGATGTCACTGCTTCTAAATCTCATCATCTGTAGTTTTCAGGAATGCCCCTTGGTGAGTGAATTGTTACAAGTGGTTTATAATACCCCGAGGTCAACACTGTGTTTTTATAAGATGATGTGTATTTCAAGGGAAATCCCTGTAAGAACCCTCACACTGAAAGCCAAGAGAGTGAGAATGAAGCTAGAAGTTTACACAGTAAGACAACTATTCACAAACTGCATAATCCAAAGGTAACTTAGGAGGGGAGATCAACCACCACTAAGACAAGATACTTCAGATGACTTCCTTTTATTTGGTGACCCACACTAAAGTGCCAATTCAGGAAACCATGTACTTCTCCCAGTACCTGGCACATATTACAACTCTGCATTCACTGACCCTAAAAGCAGTTTCCTCTGACAAAAAAAAAGCAAACAAAATGCAACAAAAATAGTCTGGCAGAAACAACAGAAACAATAATTTCCTTATGACAATTAGAATGTCATAAGGCTTGCATGAAATGGCAATGTGAATCAAAAGACTTTGTTCAATATCCCCATTCTTTATTTAACTCTTGTACAAACTAGGGAAAGTTTTTCTATATTTTGGTCACTTGCTTCTATTTATATTTTGCACTACAGGGAAGGAATGAGCTCTTCTCACTCAACATTTAGCTATGTCTTTGTTTCCCTATCTTAAGGCAATAGCAAAGAAGGCAAGCAAAAAAAAGGTATCCTCTAATGATCCTTAGAGGTAAAAAGGCAACAGTACTGCTTCACTCTTAGCAGAGCCTCACCTTTTCATTTGATTCATCATATTTATTCACAGTCATGCATTAGTAACTCTTCTTATATTTAACAAGTATTTATTACTTAAGAAATATGCTTTACTTCTCTTTTTCATTTAAAACAAAAAAGAAGTTTCCAGCCTGATCAGTTCTTGTTCTTTAACCTTGGCTGTTATATTTTAAGATGCCAACAGCCAACCTGTGGAACAAACCAAGGACTCACAATGTGCCAATCAGTGACTCACATGAGGCTCCAGGGGGAAGGAGGCACATAATCCGGTTTTCCCCACCTGACTGGTGTGCAACAGCAGACTGATAAGGGAGAAAGTACAAAGAAAATGTGGACTCTGCCCAAACAGCAAAATTTTTGTTTCCCCTAGGCCTGCACACTAGAAAGTCAACTTCCCTAAACATCTGAAATCAAAACCTTTATTTTTTCACCCCCTTCTTGCAAGTCTCCCTAATCCTATAAATGCCTTCAATATAACCTCAATTTCACAATTTAATTCCTTGCATTGTGTCTCTTTTATCCATTCTCCTCAGGAGCCAAAAATCTCATGAATTGACTTCATATGGTCCCAATCGTGTGGTTGTCTCCCAGTGTGGGAGACATCCTTTCTACTCCCTTATTTTAAAGCTCACTGATAACACTTGTTTGCTGCTCAGCACTATTGTCACGTTTCTCCATGTGAAAACAAGACTCACTCCCAGAAGGAGACTCCACGTATTCCCTTGTCAGATAACAACCTTCTCTACCTTGGAGACTAGCTAAAACTCCCAAACAAAGTCTGAAGCTGGCAGTACTTTTCCCTGGCACAAGCAACAGCAACTTGCTTCTCCAACCTTGCCTTCTACTTTATAAAACATACAATAATATCTAAAAAACAGCAATTAGCTCTCCCTATTTAAATGCAATGTTTCACCCACTAGAGAATACTCTGGACCAGAATCACAGAAGCCCAAGGAAGAAATCCTCACAATCGCCATCTAACTTTTAGGCTTTTACATCTTCAACACCTAAAAACTTTGCTCTGGGCTGACTTTTCTAATATCTACACTTTATAGTCACAGTCAAGTTCTCTGCACATCAGTCCTATTCAAAAGATATCCAGCACCCAGACAGGGCATGACAGTGCAGCACAGAGATATGGACACCACTTTCATGCAGCTGCAAGAATGGGTGATGGCAGTGGCTCTGCTTTCTACAGCATCCCAGGAGCAGAGACAAATGCACAGGAAGGGGCGGATTTGAGGGAAAAGGTGAGCAAAGCCTCCAAACCAGCCCTTAATGTAGTGGCTGTGGCATCTGCATCTTCTCAGGACAGAGTAAATCTGGAAGTCCAGAAGACAGAGTACCTGGAGCCAGGTATACTGCATCCTTGTCGAGTGATCTAACCTCTACAGTATTGCTATGGAACAGCCACCACAGTATTTTAAGTTGTGTTGGGATTAGAAGCTCTCACTTCTTGGCTTAGTGAGCAAAACGAAGAGCAACAGTTCAATTCCCTCCTTGCTCACATCTGCCAAATTTCACACAAGTCCTAGGGGAGAGCCCCAAATACATTCAGACACCTGCTCATCTGAGATATTTAACACTGTAGACACCCTATGCCCAGTATAAAAAACACTCAGTGAACAGAAGTGAAGTGTAACACTACGTTGGAAGGAAAAATGCCACGCTGGAAGGCAACCACTCAACACTGCACAGCCTTTTCAGATGGCTGCTGCCTGTTGCATGGTCCTTGCTTCTTTCACATCTCTGCTTGACCATATCTGAATTTTCACTCCAGGAACAGTGTTATTTCTGTGGGTCTGGGAGCAGGGAAAACCCTCATAAGTCTATACTCTTTTCAGTTAAAAACCTAACCCTGTCCTTCACTGCCTCTGTGTTCTCCCCCTCTCTGTTCTGTTACCTAGAAGGTAGCACTGCCGTTCTACTACTTGTGGTAGCTCCAGGTTGTGTCTTCAGATGAAGACATTTTGTATATATGCATAATGAGGCTCCACCACTAATTCTATAAATTGTATAATCAAGGAAAAAGGGTAAACATTCTATTATGATGGATTCTAAGGAATTTTCTCAGACCTGGCAAAAGCTATTAACTTGAACTGCCTTTGTATTTCTTAAAAATTCCTTTTCGTGCAGAATTTTTCATAGAAAGAAGCTAATAATAACAAATAAGAAATAATATTCACGTAAAATACATGGCCCCTCACAGTAATCTCAGTAAACTAAAAAACAGAATAAATAAATATCTGCCCATGTTTTCTGCCAAATGTGTTTAAAAAATTAAGCTTATTAATTACACTCATTATCCACAATTTTTTCCACTCAGTAAAACATTACCTACTGAATCCAGGATACTGAAAGATTAGCACTGAAATCTAAAACCAGTCTGCTAAGAACTGACATCCTTTCTAAAAAAAAAAAACACCCTGATATGGCAACTTAAGGACAGAACTACCACCTTGTGTTTTATGTGAAATGTACGTATTTTATGTCTGTTTTTCTTTCCCAGAAGGTCTGTTAAAAAAATATATCTAGTGTTTAAAACCACCAACAGACATTTGATTAGTGTTATTAAGAAACAAGATACCACACAATACCAAACAATACTTTTGTCATTTTCTCTTCAGTCCTCCAGCCATTTATTTTACCTGGCACAGAACTTTAATCATGGGCTGTCATCTTTTTACCAATATTCAATGTCACTATGTTATACTTAAATTATCTCCTCTGGAAACACAAAATGATAGACTGCTGCAGCTGGTGGTTTTTGCTTTGATTCTTAACACAGGGTGGATGCAGGAATGGGACCAACATGCTGAATGCAGGAAATTCAGTAATTTACAAGGGAAGAGGGAAGGCATCTTGTTGAGAGCATTTATAATTCAATTTTGTCCCTATATTTACTTTACAGTTTATCTTTACTATATTACCCAATCTATAATGTAAAAATTTACTACCTGCTTTCAGGGCTATTTATTTCTCTTTTTAAAAAGGAATGGTCCTCTGCCCTTACTTCCACTGAAACATCTATTACAAATAATCTATTCTAAGACTAAAAACTTATCTTTGATAGATGAGGAGAAAGCTACCAGGGAATTCTTCTTATTCAGCAGTTCACATAAAGCCAGTTTCTCAACCCTAGTTTATCATTCACCTTGTTCATAATCTGATAAAACACCTTCAAGTGTGGTACTAACTCTGATAATTCAGTGTGTATCCTGCTTGCCTTTGGCTCCTGCAATAACAGCAAAGCCCCACAATGTCATTAATTTTGGCTGGATAGGAATTGCTGGAATGAGATATTTTTTCCTGCGCTATTTAATATTTGATCCCAAATTAGATTTAAAGGACAGGCATGAATTAGGCCCCAATTTTGAAAAACATGCTTCTCAGTATCTATGTATCCATCTAAGCTCTGTTCAGCTCAACTGCAACACAAGCCTCAATATTTCTCGAGCTTGAACCCCACAAAGCATCCAACTGCTGGTGACCTCCTTTAAACCAGAAATCATTCAGTTACTTTCAAAGTCACAACCAGTTCTAATCCAAGAAAATACATTTGTTTCTAAAAGTATGGCACAGGAAGAAAGCACAGCATTTGTATTGAGGCCACATTCTCAGCTGCCACAAATCCACACTGCTGCAAGAGTAGCAATGGCTATTTATACCAAGAGAAGAACGTGTTCTTATTGCAAAGCAATTAGTATAATGAGCCTGATCTCTTATTGCTTATTACATTCTCTGACCACAGTATTAGGAAGCACATAGAATGAATTCACAATTCTCCTATCATTTTTATTCACCTCTGTCCTCTGATATAAAACAGTTTAAAATATACTTCTCTCTCTGAAAGGATGAGAGATTTAGACTTTCAGTGTCAAGTTAATTTGGGAATGTGAATCATCCTGTGTACCACTGACTGAACAGGAATTAAGCATACATAATGATTGAAAAACAGGGCAAAGAAGTAACCTTTTAGAAGAGGTACAATTGAGAGAGATGATACATTGTCATCATGTAGGAATGTACCTTGAAATTCAGCTTTTGTAACCAGGAAGGCACACCTGGAAAAAATGAGTGTTGGCCAAACATTGATGTCAATAGCCACGTGCTTACGGAGTTCCTCTGAAACATCCAAGGGCACCATATGACCTGCTGTAGCTGCAAGGTCATATAAGTTCAGGAGCCAAATCCCGTTCCGGATCAAAAAGAGCAAGAGGGAAAGGGCAAGGTCTACAGATCCTCCCTGGCTGGACTCTGCTAGCTACAAAAACCCTGCACTGCTGCTGACAGCACACTTAAAATTGCTGGGCCATGCGTATCTCCCCAGACTAGCACAGTACACTCCCAGTAGCGAGTACTTTAATTAATGAAAACTTCCAAATGCCAGTAAGAAAGACTATCCCAGCTGCATGCAAAATTGAGTTATCCTTTGTCTTCTTCATACTTGTGCTGTGCAGATGGCAATACTTTATTTTCTACTTGTTTAATTATCATCAAGTTTCTATCTAATTGACCAGTCAGGGCTTTGTGTGAAGTGTCATCCAAAGACAGAAGAGGTGGATTTAGCAGCACTACTGGACAGCAGGTAGATGTCATCAGGCATCCATCCTCATCTTCCTTGACTGCTTTACACCCATTATGACTGTTGATGACAATCCCACTCAAGACAGATGACAAAGCCTCTGCAATTGCACAAACTGGTTTCAAATCTTGTCTTCAGAGATGGATTGGAAAACAGTAGCAGTAGGAAAATCCTACATATCCACCTCCCAACACTTTTCTTGCCAAGTTCAGAAGAGAGCGACTCTTTTTCACTACACATATTCACTTACATGCAGCCACCAAGAGCACGTGGTAAGAGAGCAAAAGCTTAATGCCAAGGACCCAGAGGTGACATAGCTTTGCTAGCCCTCCCTCCCCTCACAGTCATATCTTCACAGCTAAGATGGGTTGAGAATAGCCCATAGAGAAGTCAACAGCAGGGCAGAGCTGGGCAAGGTACAAGTGATGCTGAAGGGCAAAGAGAAGCACTTTGAAGAGTTTACAGTTATTTTTCTCAGTAAGACTGGGAAAAGTCCCATAAAATTACTGAAAACAGTCCTCTGCATAAAGGGATAGTTTTTATCAATTTCTCACACTCAGTCCCTAGTTTTCAGACTGCCTCTCACCTAATGCTACTATATCCTGCTGCATGTTTTCCTTGTTATTTGAAGGGAATTATGAAACCACTGTCCTTTAGGTTGACAGTGTCCAAATTTAACTCCTCAGCAGCTACGGCACACTGCAAATACATCCTCATATTGCTGATCTTGGATCTTATTTTCAAACTCCCTCTGAAAATTCTAGGATGAGGTCAGTGGCTGAACACTCTTTGTGAAGCACAGTGGAGCTGTTATAAAAAATATTATGTCATAGCCAAAGCATTTTTGCATAGGAAATGGAAAACTATTAAAAGCAAACCACCAAAGCTCATTGTATCAATCTTCTCTTTATTAATGCAAACACATATTAGGACCAGTATCTTCAAGAGCAAATGTATAGGCTTCCAGGTCAAAAAGCCAAGAATCTATTCTTGGGAAAGAGAAAGGATGTATGACTACTTTCAGTCATGGTAGACATTCACCATTAATAAAATGGGATCCTTTCCACATTGACAAGTATCACTAATCAACAAACAAAAAAAATATTAATATGAATTTTAAACCCTTTATAAAATTCATATAATTCAGCAAGAAGAGCACAAGATATTAGGGGAAAATATAAGAAAAATTTTACTTTTGCTCCAAAACAGGGAAATCTCAGCACACCAAAGCAGCAAACTGATATAGAATTAGTTGCTCTTGACAAGGCAAGAGTTTGCAGCAGAGAGGATGACTGTGTGTGCTGCTTTTAGCTGAGGTAATTTTCTTCCCAGTGGCTGTTATGGGGCTGTGTTTTGGATTTGTCCTGAGCACAGGGTTGATAACATAGAGATGTTTTTGTTGTTGCTGAGCAGGGCTTACACAGAGCCAAGGCCTTTTCTGCTTTTCATATTGCCATGCTCACAAGGAAGTTAGGTGTGCATGGAAGTTGGGAGACAGCTGGGACAAGTGACCCAGGGTGACCAAAGGGATATTACAGATCATATAAAATCATGCTCTATATATAAGTAGGGGAAGAAGGAGGAAGTGGGGCATGTTTGGATTGATGGCCTTTCTCTTCCCAAGTAACTGCTGTGTGTGAGGGGGCCCAGCTCTCCTGGGAATGGCTGAACACCTGCCTGCCCATGGGAAGTGGTGAACCAATTCCTTGTTTCGTTTTGCTTGTGTGCATGGCTTTTACTTTCCCCATTAAACAGTCTTTATCCCAACCCATGAGTTTTCTCACTTTTCCCCTTCCTCTTCCCTCCCTGATCCCCCTGCTGGGGGAGTGAGCGAGGGCTGTGTGGGGCTTGGCTGCTCACTGGGGTTAAACCACAAGAACGTGACACTAATGAATTTCAGCAAAGTGTAACTCCAGCTTCGCAGGCATGATTGACCAGCACCAGAACAATACAGCATAAGAAAAGGGCAGACAGAATAAAACAAAATCCTAACAAAATACACAATTACTAACCAGCTAGAGAGGCTGAGAACTTTCATCACATTTCCTTTTCAAGCAAGGGCAATACTTTCTGTTTTTAGAAGGGGAGATACCTTGCCCTCTGACGATTTTTGCTATGCTAAGAATAAAATGAATGGAAGACAAAGAGCCTAGAGGAAAGAAGGGCAAGATTTTCCATGAATAAGCAGCAAAATCCCCTGTCACCTTGTCTCTGACAATGCTGCACACTAACTACTGATGTTAATTCAGTAACTTGGAAAAAGCCCTGGATGAAACCTGAATTAATATGGACAGGGAGTTAGTAAAGGCTGTTCAACCATGTGCTTTGCTTTTTCTAAAGCTCTGAGGCACTGGAAACTGGCCTCAAATCTGACCTTTTCTTCTTTTTTTTTTTTCCCTATAAAGATCTAGTTTCAATGCTGAGAATAGCTAAAAAGAACAGAGCTTTCTGCTACTTCTTATCAAACAGTATGGTCATGTGCAACAGTTCCCACACCTCCCAATTAAAAATCTGTATTTGTGACCCAGCATCTCTGAACAGACAAAACTCACACACAAAAAGAAAAAAAAAGACAATAACTATTTCTGAGTTTTTAATTCTTGTGCCCTTCTTCACTTCTTATCATCTCATATAGAAGCCAGTCATTAAAAAATGTTATGTGTAATACATATACATTGGTGCAATACTGATTGTCTACTAGGACTTAAAGTGAAAAAGTAAATTTTGTGTTATATCCCTTTCCCCCAGAGAACTGTGGGGCCCAAAAGCCTACCCACCTCATCCCTCCCTTTCTGCAAAAATCTCCCTCCACACCTTAAACCAGCAGGTGGTTCCTTAGGATATAAAACAACATTCTCCTCCCCTTGTAGCAAAAAGTTCATTTTACCACTGCAAATTCAGAAGATTCCTGCTACTGCCACAAAAGACATGGTGGGTTCCATCAATGCAATTATCTCCTATCTTGCAGGTGCCACAGGCAGAAGTAGTAGTGGGTGTGTTTTTTGGTTTGGTTTTTGCTTTGTTTGGGGTTTCTTGTAATACCTTTTCTCACTTGGTGAATGACACAGACTGGATTCTTTGCCCTCCAGTTTTACTGCTTGTGCAACGTGCACTTCATCTATAGGTAGGTATTAGTTCTGCCAGGGCTGGAAGACAAGTTCAAGGCTGGGAATCAAAAGTTCCATCCTGGCACAGACATGAGTTTATCGAAGGATCTCCACTAGCACATGGCACCAGATAACACTGATGATAAAATGCACATTATGCTGCAGAAACACGATTAGAAACTCTAATGTGCTACACTTCTATAGCAATGATTTTCTTTTCCACACCCTGTGGGCATTAGCTACACTTTCCACAACGAGAAATGAAAGGCATAGTGAAGATTCTCCCTTTTCCTCCAGACCCAGTTAATCTAGGCTAATCCACTTCCGTGAAGCAATACCATCAAATTTCTTCTGACATTATTTAAATTTACTAAGAGCTTCCAAGATACTATATTTTGTCAGGAAACTGCAAACATTTTCAAATATATTGCAAGTGATTACGAAAAAATAAGGATGCTTAGTGAGAATCTGCACTACGGTCATGCAGAATAAGACAGCTTGAAAAGTAATCTAATGTGTTTTAAGGGTGAGAACAGGTTTTCTGTAAAGAAAGTGCTTTATTATATCCCTACTATCCAACTTCCCCCTGCTCCATGATACATGAAGGAGACAAGCAAAAATAGGTGTGCTAAGATATAAAGCTGGAAATAAAAAAAGGTAAGAATAAAATACACAAAGTGGAAATGAGACAAGTGCAAGAAAGGAAGACAGAGGAGCTACAATAAAGGACAGAGCAGGAGGAGAATCAGAAAGTCCCCTTTCTAAGATTGCTAACTTCAAGACAGAGCAATTAAAGACCAGCAAAAAAGAAAGCACACAACTTTTAAAGCTGAGGGGAAAAGAGAGCAAGAAAGAATACTTAAATTTTTATTCTTTGTTAATTGGATTCACCACTGTGAAACTTTCCTAAACTATTAAAAAAAGAGGTTGTAACTCCCAAATAAGACTGGGCCAATATAGCAACCGAAAATCACCCGTAATTTATTAACTAACGCACTCAGCAATTTGCTTTTCGTTATTCACAGTTCCTTTTATTTGTGAGTATTTTGGGCAAGTAAACTTCTCTCACTACAACAATACCAAGAAATCAGTGAGATCTTGCCAAATTTCCCCTCCCCTATAGAAACACCATTAAAATGCTACTTCTATTCATAAGTTCCTATGTTCTTGTTACCAGTTACATGGCTGAAAGTGATAATCCTTCAATTCATGTTACCATAACCTTTCCACAGTAAGTAGTATGACAAGAGTAGCTGTTTTCAGGCTGGAAAAGAATATCAGGAAAACATGAGCCTTTAAGAAACAATAGTCCCATTTTCATGACAGCCTCTCTCATGGAGACAGAAAAATAAGGTAACTGAAACAAAGCAGATGTATTGTTCACAACAAGGAGAATGGATTGCTCAAAGTAAAGTGTTTGGTTGTTCCCATGAGGGTTTGGTGACACTGCAATGTGTTTTTTTACATTATTGAAATATGATAAATTATTTGGTGGTGGTTGAAGGCTTTTTGGGTACGACCAATATGATAAAACTATACAGTATGGTCGAAAGAGACAATTTTATTCTAAAGAACAGTAAACCATGATTTTGACAGAATGCCTTCAAATGTCACTGGAGAGTGCAAAGATTTCTTCCAAACTTACAAAGTTATGTACCATATTCACTGCAAGCAGCATCGAGTTCTAAACATGTTCCACATTTTCAGTACTTAAGTTAATCACACCAAGCCTAGTCCTGCAGTCCTTTGTTGCAACAGAAGGAAATACAAGTGATTCCACTGCTATCCAAGGGCATTTTTTCATGGAGGTAAGGACGTCTCATAAACAACAGCCTCAAGTCATGAGCAAACAACACAGTTGGGTTACCTACCCCTATATAATCAATGTTAAATTAAAACAAGAAATATTCTATTCTGACAGAAACAAAATAGAAAGAGAGCTACAAATCTGTAAGGATACACAGCCCTTTTGATGTGCTCTGAGACCACCTGTAAGACCATCAGCAGTATGAAATACTGTCCTTCCAGCGTGCTGTGCTATTAAGAGCATTCATACCCAGCTCTGTTCCCAAAACCATTTCTGAAATTTTGTATTTGATAAAGGAGAGTTGAGGCAAGTGGTATGTAAAGTAATAATAAGGGAAGACAGCAACTTTTAAGAGTTCATTCCAGTTCATTTTCATTTAAACTGGAATGTGATGTGGTGGCATTTAATCTTGACGTGCCCTCTTACGGCATGGGACCCTCAGAACATCACATGTCTTGCCTGAAGGGACAGAATCTCAGTGAAAATGACACTCAAATGTATCAAAAACACTGCCTGCATAAGAAACCCTCATTTCTGACACAGAATACATGCATGCCCTAGCAGTCTAAGCAACCAGGCTGCAGCCACATTTGTTCTGAACTAGACAAGTGACATTCGATTGAACCTCTTAAAAAAAAAAACACCCGACACATGAGATCAGGTAAAACAGACCTTGGGTTCAATTTCTGCTGGTTCAATAAATTTAAGTTGCCTTTATCACACCAACCATCTTAACACCTCAGTGAACAAGGAGCCACCCAGACGAGCACAACTTACGAGCTGTAAGTTAAGACTCCACGACATTTTCCATGCCGTGTATCCATGAGTAAAAATAAAGGCACCATCAATATGAAAACAAACATTGTTGAACAGAAAATGTACCCAAGACAAACAGTGAGACAGAGTCAATTAAAGAAGAAAGGTTTTGCACACATTTGCAGTTACTTGGTGCTGTATCATTCAACAGTGGCAAAGTACAGTTACTGCAGTATTGCATCTTGTTATATCTATGCAATTCCCCTTTCTTGCAGGATAGCACAGAAAATAGTTCAATAAAACACCTCTGTGTAATTGTCACCAGTTATTCTTGAACAATACTATTCCCCAAAAATAATTTCATGATTCCTATCTGGGAATTAGGAAAAGCCACTTAAAAGCCCTGGTTTTGTGATGAATGGAAGCCACAGCATAATCTTTTGAGGCCTGGAGAACAGTACAATCACATTAAATTCCCTCAGCTCAAGAAATGTCATCTTTACATCGGCTGGTACAAAAAAATTGTTTCCGGCCTGAGGCAGCTATGATAAGGGATTTAGAAGTCATCACCATGTGGGCCAAGAGATGTAAAGGAATGCATCCCCACGTATAAAGTGTCTGCTTCTCAGAATTTTGGAGCTAATGTTCTCACAGCTGTGTATGACTTAGACCAGCTGGGAAGAAGAAAGGGACTAAATGAGTCACTAGAATGATCTAGTATTTTGTCTAACCTGCATTTTAATGCTCCAGCAGCAGAACTGTTGGTAAGCAAAATAAGATCAGATTTTTATCCAGCAAGAGATGGGGCTTTAAAGTCTCTTGGAAACACAGCAAAAAACACAGTCCTGGGGGCAGGCAGGCAAAGATGACATTTCAGTACTGTCTGTGCACTGCTAAGATACCACCAGCAGCTGGAATAGCCCTCAGCACAACTGAGGAGGGCCATAGGTTACACAAAATTACCACAGACCATCTGGCACTCCCAAGCATGCCTGTGCTGCTCCACAGACAAGAGGGAAAAGCTTTTGGAAAGCCTTACACAGCAGCCTTAGCACAGCAGTTCTATAGCAGACATCAGAGTTTCTATAACATGACACACAGGCACTAAGAGCTCAAAATGAAATCTTTTATGGCTTTACAGCACTCTCTCCTAAGATCAGCTTGTGACCCTCACCCATTTACATGTCTAAAGCTCATTTATGGCAGAACTTGGTGGTTTTTGAAAGAGTTGGATGGTTGAAGTCCACTTTATTAATGGTAATGATATAAAGTGCTAGTAGAGCCTTCACTTCGTGTGGAAACAAGTGAAATGAAAAAACAAAAACACTTTCTGTGGAAGAACAAGGGCCCCATGAGAAGATGCTCATCTGAATTTCAGTGAGCTAGATCAATCACTGTAAACTTCTCCTGTACAATCCCTACTAAATGGCTCAAGTGATGAGCTGAAGTTATCTACACAAAACTTCTTGTACTTCAGATATTCACACAGTCAGAGGTCTCTGCTGAACACACTTTCATTATCCTAACTCTGACTACTTTCGCACATCTCCCGTTTACTATCAGAAGGTAAGCAATTTGCAAGGTCTACCATGGAAGAGATGGCAATGGTATTTACACTCTCAAGACAGCAGCCAATGATGTAATGTATAAACCTGAGGAAGGGCTTGATGCATGGTGGTGACGGGGAAAGAGCCAGCCAGCAGCATTATTAAACATGCTGTTCTTTCATTCTTTTCTTGAAGGATATTGTACTCAACAACTGTCAGCCCGCTCTCAGAATATAACCTATATTTTAAATCAGGAAAAAACAAGGTCAAGTAATCTGTATACTTAGTGGGTGGTTCACCTTCCTTGGGGTGAAACTATCAGATACTGAACATATTTCCATTTTTTGTCAATGCATATTTTCCCATTTTTTCTTTAGATACAAGGCTATCAAAAGAGTAGCATTCCTAATGAAACATATTCTATTAGGCTACCTGACAATGGATGCATTATTTAGGCTGCAGTGAAAAGTATTGCATTTGTTTTAAAAACCAACCAATCAACCCCCCAAAACTGCCACCTCCCCAAAAGGTATTCCAGCAAATAAGCTAGGCTCCCCTCCCCTCTCCCCGACCATTAAAAAAAAAAAAAAAAAAAGAAAGGACAAGAGGAATATATTCCAAAATTTTCTTAAGAAAATAAAAGAGGGGGGGGGGGGAAGGGGAGGGAAAGAAACAGACAAAATTGGTTTTTTTAAACTTGAATCTTCATTGCGGCTGTTTTGTTATGAGTTTTCTTCATTAACTTCCTTTTCCTTCTGCTACAAAGTAGTCAAAAATGACATTTTTAATAGTTCTGCTTTACTTTGAAGCTGTATCTTAAATTGAAGGGTTCTGAATCTAGGCTGTTTCTATTTGAAACATTACTTGGCAAAATTAGATGCTTCATCTGGAGAAAAGCTTTAGAGGCTTATGCGAATTCATATCACCTAGACTTGATCCTCTTTTGGTTTCAAGAGCATCCCCAAAGGTGCATCCATGAGCCAGATGCAAATTCTATCTCTGTCTAAAATGTAATCTTAAAACTTACTCTTTAAACTTTCCTTAGAGACTCTTTCTTTAGCTTATGATATATATTAATGAGCAATCTGAGCATCGATATGAAGAACAAAACTGAGAAACTCTCTCAAGTTAATGCTCTAAGCAGGGGCGGGGTTTGGGGAAGCCTCTTGGGCTCTTGCTTGCTCTTTTTTTTATTGCTCAAGATGTAAAGCAGGTGTAGCTAACTACTTAAAGACAGCATATAAAAAGAGCATATATAAAAAACATATATAAAAATGAACATATATTAAAAAAAATCTATAACCACCTTATTAGCATAAAAATAAAATATTTTTCAAGACACAGTATGTTGGAAACTTCTTTCTGATAAAAAACATTAATATTCAATCAATTTCATCAATATTCAAACAAATTCTTAGCCCTTAATTACTTGAACTATTTTTAGAGTAATACCATTTGCACATCTTGGAAAAACAGGACTGAATCTTCACCATCTGGGACCTGCAAATTCTATCTGATAAACCTCTGGAAGGAGAAACAAACATACAGATTCTCCAAGTATGTAACACTTAAAGAGAAATTTACTTTTTTCTGGGACCCTGATATGTCAATTAAATCCATACACTCTAGAAGCATTAAAACATGTCACTATATTTTATTTTTTAATGTAGAGTATGGTTTTCAAACAGACAGCACACGAAGTCTTTAAGACTTGTCTTAAACTTATAGACTGAAGTATATGGAGTAGAAATGTTATTAAGAGAGGGTTAGGCAGCACACAGACACAGAGCTTGATTTTCAGGTTCCATCATTTTCCATTCAGATCTGAATATCTTTTGAATTAAAGAGTTGAGTAAAATAAGTATTTCTATATTCAAAAGCGTGAGTGAACAAAACAAATTATATAGAACCCTCTCTTTATCAATACAACAAAAAAATAGTAAGGGCAACAATTTATTAATTATACCTGCCGAGTAGTGGAAATGGAATTGGTGCTTATTGGTGGATTACATTTTATTAAGGCACAAACTCCAATTACAACCCATGAAAGCCTTTTTCAATACAAATATATTCATTCAGGGCAAAGTTCGCTCACTAGAACATTCCATTACAATAGCACTGTAATATTTGCTAACCATATTTCAAGGAGAAGCCTAAAGTCAGAGGGGTCACCTAGAACCCCCTTCATGCAGCAAGAGAAGGAAATAGAAATGTTAGCATTTGTTTCAAAAAAAAGCAAAGGCATTAAAATCCATAAATTCTGCATTAGAATTCAGCTCTTCAAATATGTCTATTTTTGTCTTGGTTTGTATTTGCTCTCCACAAAACCCCAAACTGGCATTTTTTCAAAACTGTTATATAGACTGTCATTACTTGCTAGAGATGTCCAGAATTCTGGTGAGAGATTCCTTGACCCTGCTCAGTGTTGGGTTTTGCATAGGAGCAAAAGGATGATTTTTCACCCAGCTGTCATATCCCCAATACTTCAGGGTTTCTGGCTGGACCACCACTGCTCCAGAGCAGTCCTGTGCACTGGAGAACACAGTGATTCTTTCTTTTACCTGCACCCTTTGCAGGCTGCTGATCGCAGCCGTGAGCAGAGCTCTTAACACATACTGTATTTCCTACTTTGAACTATTTTCTGGTACTATTCTCATGCAAGTTCCTTAACACTTTTGTGCATATCAATGCTGCATGTACAAGCACTTTTAAGATTTCAAAGGGTTTCCATTACATTATCCTTACCTATGTAGTTTATCCTCCAGAATCTCCATGTACTTCTCAGCATTTTCTTTTACACTGGTCACTGCAAAATAAAGGTCAAAATTAGGTAATGATATAACTGTGCAGTTTTATGGAGGTTTTCTTTTTTTAAACCAACTCATCTCTTACCCACATATTTTACACTTATCAGTTAGGAATAAGAATTTCATTAATCTTTTTCACATTTAAATTACAGTGTGGGTGTCTTATTCATTTTATTCTTGAAAGTCTATTGTATCTATATTATAATAATAGATTGATAACTAATGCATTAACCTCTTGGTTGGGCCAGAAAAATGGTGAGACTAACAAAGGCACAGTTTGCAAAAGTTTTCTCTTGACAAAATAAAAAATAAAAAAAGACAACAACAGCCAAAAAAAAAACCATCCCCACAAAAAAAGAAAAATTACCCACACAGCTGAGTCCTCCTCTTTACCTTTAGGAGAAGTAAGCCAACCTAACAAATGAATCAGTCCATGCACAACAGTCCCTGAATTTGTCATCAATTTTGTATCAAACTTTTTTTGATAAAACCAAAACACTATAGAATGAAAAGAAATACCGCTCAAGATTGTTATGAAATTCAAGTTGGGGTTTTTTGAGGTTTGGTCTCTGGGGGGATAGTTGTGTGTTTGTTTGCTTGTTTTTAAAATTCAGACCCTAGACACTGTCTGAGTCCCTACAACTTCTTCACCCAGAAGACACTCCAAAAGACCGCTTATCATAACACACAACAACAAAGCTGTTCTTTTCCATGACCATTGGTACTCCATCAATGGTAGAAGGTAAACCTCTTTCAGGAAAATGGAAGCTTTTGGATAATAACTATTTTCACAATATGACAACTTTTCTTCCCCCCTCCTTAACAGCTGCTTGCCAAGTCCAAGTCTAGTAGGACTGTAAATCAGTTGGTCACTTTTAAAGTCTTAATTCGTTGGACATCAGATATATATTTTATATGAAGAGGCATCCTACAGAGCATCACTGTTCTTACAGGCAAAACATGCTACGTGGATCAGGTACCCTGTGAATTTACCCACTCATCTCCCCCACCTTCCTTACAATATGATGGCTCCAAGCACAGCTCACACACATCAAGTGCTTTCCCCTTCTGTGTTTGGCGGGTTTTTTCCTTCACAAAGTAGAATGTCACCCACTAAAGCCTAACCTGAAACTCAGCATTAGCCAAATCAGCTGTGCTAAGGTTTACACACAGAAGAGCTCGCTGAGGTACTGCCATTAGCAGCAAGCATCAGGGTCAGTGTAACAGTGACTGTCTGCAGAAGGTGGTGTTCACGAGGTCACACAGCAGTCACACATCACTGGAGTTGTCTGCTATGCAATGGCAGGTATAGAACACATTTTGCAGGGTTGATTTACTTCTTGGCTGTTTTTTTTCTGTTTGTTTTGTTTTGCTTATTATATGAGTTTATTGGATTAGCAAAAAAACACAAACCAACCAACAAACCTGAAACAAACAAGAAACTCAAACCCACCACAGCCCCAGTAGTCTGGAAGCAGGATTCTGCAATATTATATTGTACATAGACAACATTAGTTTATGCATTCACAGGCCCAATTATTCATTAAAAGAGTGCTGGTGGATGTTATGCAAAAGGGTTGATAAGGATTTCTGCAATGGCACTGGAGACTAAATAACTTTCCCTAGCTTGTAGCAGTTCTGTAACAACTACAGGACTGAGTAAAAGCTCACAGTTTCCTTACAGTGCTTTTATTTCTACACTTCCTGTGGAACTGCAGAGAGTCTGCAAGACAGCAAGTTTTTCTTTAATGACACACTACAGCTTTATAAAACGGCCACCACTTCTTCCCAACTCCCTATCCATCAATCCCCAAATGTGCTGACCTGAGGCACCGAGCATGCTTTGATAGCAAATAGCTCCAAGGTGTTCGGGTGTTGTACTTCCCCTTCTCTTGCCATTGTCACAGTGTCCTTCAACATGAGCTGCTACAACTCAGGGGCTTATTCTTTTGGATAATAAAGTCAGCAGATATTATTAATTTTTGGAGAGGGATGAGAAGAAGTGGAGAATCTGTTTCACACTCACTTTGTTTCTAACCAATATAGTGACTTCTTACGTTACATGAAAGATAAACCTTGCTTTCAATTTCTCCTGCTGTGCTTGTCACTTTTTAATTGGGTTTGATCTGATAGAGTAATTCGCACTTTCACAGTTCAGTCCTGCCCCTACACGCAATTTTACAATGCCCTTGAAGCACACAGCTTAATATATCAGCATTATTCAATGACAAAAAGTAATGGACAAGAATACACCACTAGTCAAAAGTAGGTCAGCAAAAAGCTAACACTCATTTGGAAATCACCTCACATCACTAAACCCTACTCTCTCCTGTCAAACGTTTTAACTACATTAAAAGAAATGCAAACTTTGCTGCTGAAAGAGAAAGCTCCCCAGACTAGCTTTGTCTCCTTGCCTTCTTCTCTGTGTAATTGGAAAAGCTGTGACCTGGAGATTTTGCTGGAAGGAAAACACATCTTAAAAACCTGATTAAGGTTACTTCTCCTGCAACAAAGTGTAGACAGCACTGCAACAAATAGAGAAATACTTTCAGCCTTTTAGATCATCCATTGACATAGAAGACAAGCAACAGCTTAGCAGATTTTTTGTTCTAATTTAATGAATCTATTCACCAACACTTCAAAGCAAAAAAAATGCGAACAGGAAACCGTGTGTGCCTTCAATCTGGCCAAGAAAGTACTAGATGACAGAGAAATAAAAGAAATAATAATTTATGAGATTCTTACATTCTTCTCTGCATGCCAAATGGTTTATTTTTACATTTAAGTGAATGGGGTTGCCTTTTTCCATCAGTTATCTGGGGATTTACATGCTTAGCTTATATTAGCCTTGAGGGCAGTTATTAAAATAGAGAAGTATAAATTTTCTATAAATATCACAGAAGATCAGAACACCAGGTTATTTGCTAAAACTAAAAATAAACTTCTCTTGTGAAGTCTTAATTGAAGAAAAGTGAGTCAGCATTTCTTTCCCTTATTTCATCTTAAATTTTTCTTCCTCCTTACAGCAGCAAAGTCCAGTCCTGGAATCAGTGCTGGTCAGACAGAACTGAGGAGGAGCAGTGAGCTCCTGTAGTGGCCTTTTAATTGCTACAGAATGTAAATCTGCCATTTTAGAAGCTGCATAAATATCATTCAATAATTAACCTACATAGCATTCTTTTAAAATACTATCACATGTCATTTCTCATCTGAAAGCAGCCCCAGTGGGGTAATGCTATTTCTATTACAAAGATTATTCAAACCCGCACATGAAAGTGTATCATCACTTTTATTCTTCAGTCTCTTATTCTTTGGTCCTCAAAAATTGAACTTAAAAAGACCTATAGACTATGATAAATGCTTTCGATTCTATGGTCAATATTTTCTAAAACTTTATAAAACCTGAGTATCTGACTGGAGACACCTTGAACCCAGTGTTCATATGGGTTGCTCCAGATGTGGATGCTTGGCAACTCGAAAGAATAAATCTTTAAAATTGAATAAGGGGCTTAAAAAATGGCAGTCAATATCACAGTAGTTTTCACAGGTCAGTAGTTCTCTACCAGACAAGTCATCCACTAAGTCCCAGTGATACAAAGTCCAAAGAAAATTTTTTGCCTTCCATCCTAGAAGGTATTATTTCTTTATTTTTTCCTTTTTCTTGTTTTGTTTTTTTTATAACGGATAGACAGTGTGGATGAATAATGACACATAGTTTTACACAAAGTTAAAGGTTGGAGGAGCTGCAATAGCTCCTAGATCAACAACCAGCTTTAAAAGAACTGTCAGACATTACCAGCCTGCATGACAAGCCTGAAGCCTATAAAATAAGCCTTTCTGATCCACAAGCATTATGTTCCTTCTCAAATATTTTATTAGTCGGGTAGAGCAAAATTCCCACTGACTTCAATGATACTTTTTGCCTGACTTAAGGATCTAGGAATAAAAATATAAATAACTGTATGGACATGCATTGATCTATTCTGAGGACAGAATTAGGTGTGAACAAGGCTGACGTTTCTTGTCCTGTCACTATTCTTTTCCTAAATGCAGAAATTGTTATCAATGCTAAAAGAAAATGAAAGCAGAAAATAATTCTATGAAAATGATTCTGGTATTTTCTTTCATGAAAGATGTACTACATTAATGTGTGAAGTTTGGGTCTGAAAAACTGAAGAATGGCTTTGATGTATATAAAGGTTCACTTGAAAAGACAGTCAAACTTCAGAGATGACATCTCAGCTGCCCAACTACATGTCAAGATGATTTTCAAGCCCCAGTGACATGATTTTGGGTTATAGAATGGTAAGGAATTTTGCATCCTGCAGACAGACAGGGGAAAACCCCAAAGAACAAGCTCTGTGTGAAAAGCAATGTCCACTCTCCAACGCATTGTTCCCAATGAACTCAAGTAGAAAGAACAGAACAGGTCAGGATTAAAGGCACCAAAAAAAGTTCCTTAGTAAAAAAGTGTAAATACTCAAAAAAGGCAGATGAAATTCTATGCTGGTTCCCTGACATCCAGCAATGAAGTAAATACTGAGAATTATAGTTACTATTTCTCTTCCAGCAATTGTGGTTTGTTCTAAGAAATGTGCTAATCTTCTAAATAACACTGCAGAACAGCACAAGATTACTGAGGAAATTACTACCACCAGAGATGAGGTGGCCAAAATTTAGGCGTCCAAATGGACTAGCTACTCCACAGTTTGAAACACTACAAAAAGGTGAACTGAAAGCACAAACATCTGTACTGAACATCTAAGAAATTAAAGCCAGACATATAAAGACGCAACCCAATCTTACTTGATGGAGTTGAAAATATTCTCTGCCTAATTGGAGATGATTCCATAACTCAATCACAATGTTTTTCCCTCCTTCTGTAAATAGCTGGCCTGGAGAACAGGATACTGTTCTGCCACAGACATGGAAAGCTGTGCTTTGCAGTGGATACCACAGGCAGGCAGTGCAGGAGCAGCAGTTCGGCTGGGACTGAGATCTGTGAATGCAGCAGGGCTGTACTATGCAGGGCTGCTAGACAGTCTCAGTCCCTCCAGATGGAAAAGAGTCTGCAACAACAGCTAGGTGATTCAGTAATGTCAACCTTATCATAATCCCATCCCACAGGAGAAGAGGACCCATTGTCAAATGACACTCCACTGCTGTCAGAGATCTCAGAGGGATGGAGTATGTGTCTTGTCCATGTGAAGATTTCCACCAGCATCCCTTGTCTCCCCAGCACTAGACAGTCAACTGCTCTGATACCATGGGGCAACTCTTCTGATATACAGAAGCAAACAACTGAAAGTTCCATCTGGAGCATCACTGTCTTAAAATACTTCGCTCAATCTTACATTTAAAATCTTATAGTATATTTCCACTTTATACCCTCTAGCTCTGGAAAAATATGGAAGGCAATAAAAATCTATGAAGAGTAATAGAGAAACACAAAATTGGCAGAACACATGACAGCATAGCATTTTGCCCCCAGTACTGCACTGAGACAGGAAAAGACTGAAAGTACAGTGTGAACAACTCGCCTTCCTCAGGAAGTTCCCTTTGGAGCTGTGGATACAGAATGTCTACCATTCAATTTCTCCCAGACACACTGGTACATCCTGAACAGGAGGAAGCATAGTCTAACCCCCAGACATGCTGGGAATGGGTGGGCAAGCCCAGGAGAACCAGCTTCCTCTCTTTAGGAGATCACATAAAGGCCAAATTTGGCCAAGTTTTTCCAGCTTGTTTGGAAAGATGACAGTATTTTACATATAGCAGAAGTAGGCGAAGAAAATGCTCCTTCTGCTTGTGTCAATGTTCTCAACATATTTACAGATGGCCTAATTTGTAGACCTTGGTGCAACAACGATTTTGAGCATGCAATAAGACAAGTGGCACCTTGCCTTTGACGTAAAAAATTACAGCTAAACATATATAGCATACAGAAAATACTGATTTTAACAGAGAAGCCACATTCTGCTCTCAAGTTAGATGTCAGGGCAGATACAAGTTATGGAAAATCTCAGAATGAACAGAAGTTTGACAAAGAAATAAAAAACAGAAAATAGATCTTACAAAGGGAAATGACAGGAGGTGCCAGCAGCTCTGCCTATAACAACTGACAAGTCTGTCTCTGAGCAAGGCATAAAAGGTTTGCAGAGGTGACAGAGAATGGGGGAAAACTACCCTGCATAAAAAGGCACATTTGAGAAACAGACATTCCCAGAATCTGCCTCCTGAACTTCTTTGTTGTATGCAGTACTTTTCATCCAAAGAGACAGGTGACCCTTCAAGTTCTGTGATGATTAAATTGCCTAAATTCAAGAGAATTACCATACTTTCACACGGTTTCAGAGTTTCTTTCAAAATCTGTCAAACCTGACACAGGGATTCCTTCCTTGCTATGTGTGGGAGACAGCAGGCAGAAGGAGGCAAATTACTTTCAGTAAATAATTTACCTTAAAAAAATCAGCTGAAATTTTACACATTGTTTTACTACACAGCATCAAAGCAAGCATACTGATTCTAAATTTAAGGGGCTGTAGGCCCAGCACTCACCAGAGCACACAGTAACATAAAAAAAGATCTGCCTTGATACTTTAAGAGACTATATAAAGTGTAGGGAGGGTCACAAAGTGAATAGCACCAGACCACCCACCTGTGCAGCCCCAGGTCTGGAAGCAGCCTCCTGGCTTTCCAACTTCTCCCCTGCATGTGCCACCTCTGCAGGAACCACAAGCAAGGTGCACATCCCCTATCACACGTTAGGTTACTTTTCCACAAAAGATTCAAAAGCTATAAATGATTGGAGTGCACTAAATGGAATTTTAAATTGGCTGCAGAAAACCAGGGAAAAAACCATTCCTACTTCATGTGTTTGGTACCAAATGACAGCATTCTCACTTCAGCTCAAATCAAACTCTCAAACTTGAGCTCAAATCAAACTCTCTCTCTGCTTTACACTGCTGACATAAATAAGCCAACTTGCCCCAGAAAGGTTTTCTTCATTGCAGATGGGTTTAACTTTGTTTAAAATTAGATAGGATGTGGATCCATGCACAATTTCTAGCTCCAGAGTGTACAGTACCACTTCTGGAAGAATGGTGGAGATCTTCAGTGATAACATCCCCAGGGATGGAGGCTCCTGAATTCTCCTTGGGAAAGTGAAGGTTTAGTTTTCCTCTCCCATTCCATCTTATGGATGGGAGACCATCCTGTTTTCCTTGCTTCTCTGCAGCCACCAGAATCATTGTTTACACTTTGTTAACAATAACTTACTAGCCTACTTTAGTATTGAAAGTACCATCTCTTTTCCAAAATACTGTATATTTTCATTTCTCTTGCATTCTTTACTACGCAACTGGGATGAAATGAAGAGGAAGGCAGCGGTATCAGAGAGCAAGCTGCTGACATTTTCTCCTACCTGGTTCTCCTCTTTGCCTGTTTGCCACTTCAGTCCTCTGCTGACCATCTGTTCAGTCTCCCCACTCAAAAAAATAAAATTTCTTTTTCCCTTTCTCCTTACAAAGCAAAGCATGAACATCAAGGAGAGCCATGTGTCCAGCTTGCCCTCTGTAGATTGTCAGCAGTCACAGGACATCATCTGGAAATCATTACACACCCGAACAAGGCATCCAGACTCAACACGTGCAAAGGCACCAGAAGAGTTCAAACTCGTTACTTGAATTGCCACAAGTTTTTCCTGGAAGTAAGATTTATTTTAACATTGTTAGATAAGATAAAAAGACCCAGAATGAGCCCTTTATATAGCTATCCAGGACAAACAAGAGAGAACAATTAAGGCTTTATGCATGGGCTAAGCTCCATGACAATTACTGACAACACCTAATGCCTATGTTATGAAAAGCAGGAACAGGGCAAACATTTTTGTCTGAGGAGATAAACTATAAAGCAAGCAAAATCACAATTCAATTTTTGGCTTAAGAGGATACTTTACAGCTAATATGTATCATCCATAGATTACTGGACATATGTCACAGCCATTCAGCAACATCGAGGCTTCTAAAAGACACAGTAGCTGGTTTCAGGTGGCTGTTCTGTTGAACTTTCAAGTATGCAGTCCTATACCTAATGCTTTCGTATCTAAATTGCAACTAAAAAATTGTATTAAATTACTAACCCACCTTGGTTTTTTAGTCTAAAGTCACAAAGGAAAGATGATATAAGATTTTTTTTAATCACCCTAGTCCCTCCAGAACTTTTTTTCTAAAAGGACTCTGCAAAATTTCATGCTAGTCTTAATACTGCTGATTATTTTTCCCAATCTCAACATGCTTGCTAGTCAGGCCACACAAATTAGCAAGAACCCAGGCAGCTACAGGAAGACAGCCCTAAGTCAGAGGGTAAAATATATTTTTACTTCAACAAATACAATTATTTAATGAAGAAGACGTTTGTGTTCAAAATTTCTTTATAGAAAAAAAACACATCACTGCAGCACAGGAAAAAATAATTAGAAAAATTGAATATGCCCCCAAATGTTGCTATAGAATTTGGTTACTAAAAGAGATGAAAGGGAGATCAGCATACAAGCATAAGAGCTTTGAGAAGCAACAAAGGGGAAAAAGTGTTATAAAAGCCAATGCTATCACTGACAAAGGAAAATCACAAACACTTACCTTCACAGTAGAACAAATTGCTAAGACATCAGCCCTTCAGATAATTTTAAAGAAAGCAAAGTGGAGCCCAAAGGTATACACTGAAGGTTAGAAGTAATACAAATTGTAACAGTGATGAGAAAAAATATTCAGCATTGCAAGCTATTTTTTAACAACCTTGAAATGACATCAAATAAAGCAGGGACTTCCTGTACCAAGGCTTACAAACGATACCTGCAAATAGCACTAGCTTACATTTTTGTACTGCTGTTCTCTCCAAGGATCTAGAACAGGTCCTGAAACTTCAGAGAAGCAGCAATTTCTTTTTAGAAAATAGCTGACAATGTGACCATGATACAGAGAAGCAGTGCCCCACATACACTGAAGTTTTCAGAAACCCTTTGTAAACTACTTCACCACTGTCAGTAATACCAGGCATCCTTTCTGCAATGCAATTACAGGGCTTCCAAACAGGAAAAGAAGTGAAGCTGTCCAGAAGAGAGGTTGAACAGAGCCTGTTCTGCAGCCATTCCAGGGACAAGGGAGCTTTAATATATCACTTTCCTTAATCCCTAACAATCTTTGCCCTAGCTGCTGCCTCCTGGCATTATGCAACCTGCACAGAAGTGCATGCGAGTTTCATTAAACCCACAAGTAATATTTGGCTATGCCTGACATATCAATGTAAACATGATGCTTTTGACCATGAACATGCAGTGATGCCTTAAAAGCCTCCCTCCTCCTTACACACAAAGCTGGGGCAGAGATTTACACAATGTAAGTGGGAGAATTACTGCAGCTGAGCAAAACAGACGTACCTACAAGAATGTATGAGCACTAAGTGCTTCTGCTAATCCTGAGCACCCAAAAAGGGCAGAGTCACAAACACGAGGCCACACTGTTGAGTGGACAGATGTTTTTTGAACTGCTTTCAAGACAGGATCATTAATTTAATTGACCGATTTTAAAATGTTGCTTACACTATAAATTCTTTGTTAGTCTCCTTATTAGCTTCCTAGTGCAAAACTCCACTAAAGCAGAGCTCATGGAAACAACAGCTTTAATATGTCTAAGCTACGGTGGTCACAATGAAGGCATAAGACTTCACACAGGGTGATAAAGTGTACTTTATAAATAAGTTGTACACACCACTTTACTTTACACTGCAAAATAAAAAAGGGATTCCAATGACATTCCAATGGAAGATAAACTCCAGTACATTGCAGATTACCACGTAATCTTCACTGATGCTACTCTCTTTTTCATATCTTTTTTTCCTCCTCTGTCACCAGAGCCAGGCATAAATCTGCATCTTCCCCTTATCTGGACAAACGATAAAATATTTGAGCTCCCTGTAACCTTTTGGTTTTGTTTTTGGGGTTTTTTTTTTAAAAGAGACAATTCATATTCAGCTTAGAAAGATGATTAAAAAAGCAGCCTTATTACTAGTTCAAAATCTCTTTCTAGATTGAAGCCGACAGTTTCAGCATCAATAGAAAATCTTTTGTTTGAGTTAACCCTAAGACCTCTGTTTATGTAATGTCCATAAAAGAAAGAAATTAAAGACCTTGCCCTTCATATCAGGTCTCTGCAGTGCTATATTGCAAGTAGGATGAGTGAAGTCATTCTTCAAAGCAGGAAAATGCTTTAATGCAGTGGCCTTTAAAAAAATTCCCTGAAAATAGCAATTTCTGTTGAAACTGACACTCCTTCTTGACTTTTGACTATGCTTTTCTTTTTCATACATTTTATTTGCCATATGACCCAAGCTGTCTCCCTCCCTGATTCCTAAGTCTATGCTGCTTGTGCCATTTTCTCCTCCATTCATTTCAGGTTCCACTCTGCCTTTCAAATTCCTCTTTTTCAGATTTTTTCAGCTTTGCTCCTTCATTTAAGCTGTAAATCATTCAATACCACAGGGAATTTTACTTCTGGTTTTGCTCTTTGTACCAAACTTGCAGTGTTTAAGCCACTTCTAGAAAAGAAAACTTTTAAGTACAAGCTAATAATGATTCCCAAGACATCAGTTTGTGGACACTTTACTGGTCATTCTGCTGATGTTGAAACAACTTCCCAATGACTGATGTAGACTCTTCTACAATAGCTTAATTGAACATTTTCTAATACCAAATGTTCTTTAGGTATGATTTCACATGTTTCATTGATGTACTCTTCATGACCTAAACTATTTTCCAAGTGTCACCTTGAAAAGGAAAGTTTTAACTTCTTAAATTTTGAAGACATGGGGCAGAAATCCAATTCTGGCAAAAATCAAGGTCTAAATCCTCAGAACATCCCAACACCTACATCAAGAACAGCATTATGAGGCTATTTTAAAATATCCAACATTAGGGTTAGAATTATGCCTCCTCTCTTAACCTTCTCACTAAAGTGCAAGAGCAGCAGTAACTTCTGGACATTCTTAGGACAAACTAATCTGCTCTACAGACAATATCTATCCATTTCTCAACTCTCGTTCATAGAAAAGGTGGGCAGGCAGATGGAATTGTCCACCAGCTGGACAACAAATCTGGGCTGCGGCACCTAAGAAATGAAATTTTCTCTGAGTCTCACAGCCTGAAAATAGAGATGATGACTCAGGTTTCCTGCTCAGGTATCCTGTCTAATTATTGGGCAGCTAACAACTTAAGAGAGACAGTCTGCCCAGAAACACACTGGAGAAAAGAGAAGTGGGAAGGAGTCAAAGAGGAAAAAAAAGTCTTGATAAAGAGCAGGTTGAAAGGTGCTGTTGAAGACCTGAGTCCAAGGGAAACTCTGTTGGTCTGCAGCAGACGAGCAGATTGGAGCCGACTTCCTAGGGCACTCTGCTCAAGTGTGAGTAGAGCCAAGTGCTACAGTTCACCACACTGGAGAAAAATTTTTCAATTGAGCTACTGCCTCTTTGCCTGTCTGACTGACTAATATGTCAGTTGAACAATTAGAGTGGTTTTTCTGTCGTCTTCCCTAGCAAGTGAATTTTAAACATTGGGACAAATTGCCCACTATCTAATAGAAGTGGACTTGTACCAGCCCGCATGTTTATGCAAAGCTGAGGAACGTTCAGCAGTTCTCTCAAATTTAAGGTCCCCACATAGATTTTTCTGCTAACACCAGGTCATGATGTAGAAACGAGAAATGCTCACACAGCAAATGCTTCCACAGTGCTGGACTGCAAGAGGCTTTTTCAAAGTGCTGTTTGTGCATTTTAGCCGTGAAACTTCCAGGGATATCAGTAGGAGTCACACAGCTAAATCCCCAAGCAACACTTTTGGAAGATGACTTATATTTAAAGGAGGATTAGAAGAAAATACTTCTTAAGCCATTTTCCATGTAACATTATCAGTCTAAAACTTGGAGAAATATGGAATCATTTGGGGGAAATACATGATTCACTGGGTATCAATTTTTCCATCCAATTAGGCTGGGCAGCTACGCTGAGTATTTAACACACACTCGTGCTTCCCCCTCCCTTTCCACAGAGTGTATATATTAAACACAAGTTAAGACTTCTGGGTTTTCAACTTTGTTGATTTTACATTCCTTCTGGGATTTAAAGTACTACTTTGTTTAATTATTTTTCTTCTACTCATACACAGTATTGAATGACAGTAATAATGAACTCAGAATCATTGCACAAATCCCAGTAGGAACCATTCATAGTTTGCTAATAGGACATTATATTTGCATTACCAAGTTCAGTTCAAAGCACGTTGTGTAAATTAGCTCTGAGGGTTACTACCATGAATCTAAAACCAGAACATTGGGTCAATTAGCACAGCTCCAAAAGCACAACATTTTGGGTGAAAACATAAGGGGTATGATTAAAATTCTAGGAAAGCCTCTTCTTGGGCTAAGTGCCCCTCAAAAGACGTCTGGTTTCACTTCTGGGAGGAACCAGAATGCCTCAGCTCACAGCAGTGCAGCCTGATGCCAGTGACCTCAATGCCTGACAAACACTATTGACCTGTTCTAAAGAGGGGGCAGAATTAACTCCAAGGAGGTGTGGAAATCCTCAGAACCCCATAGAGACTTTCTTTCCCATCCAAATTAAAAGAACACGTGAGTATGAGGTAGATGTGGAGGATGTGTGGATTTGACATAGAATATATTACTTACATAAAAATGCAACTAACCCACAAAAGATACTCAGTTTCCTCCACAGAGACAAACCCAGCACGCACCAACCCAATAGTCAGAGACTACAAAGTCACAGATTAATAATGCTGAAAGGAGGCCCACAACAAAATAAGGCAAGGAATTCCCAGTAACAAATTCTGTAGGATTATTTACTTTTAGGGCAGACAGCACACATGTACACACATACAAATATGGAAGTAGTTAATGAACTTAGTGAACTTCAGAGCCCACACAGCATCTTTGGACAAACTGCTGGAGCAGAAGCATGCAGACATGACAGGAAAGGAGGTATCCTAATGAAGTTCTACCTCAGGACTACAACTCTGAATAAGCCAGAAGGTGTCACTTAAAAAATAAAAGGGCCAATGGATATTATTCTGGTCAAGTCTGTTAATTGGTCTAGACCCTACAGTCAGTTCAGGTCAGTCTTATCAAGCCATCAGTCAACACAGTACATGGGTTATACCTGGGTTATGTAGGGTCTGCCTGGCCAAAATGATCTTAAGATTCATTCCTTGAATCATTTTGTGGTCAAGCTTCTGAAATTTTAGTGTAACTGCCTTGAAAGGTTGCTTATTCTGTAAACCCTAACACAATATGTCACTATTCTCTACAGAAAGATACTTGACATAACAGTTTGGCAACTTCAGAATTATTTTACCTTAAAACAAATTATGGGATGTCAGATTACTCAACAGAAATCACTCAATGGACTGGTTTTATAGTCAACTGTATTAAAATGGTCATTTCTCACACACAGAGATGGCTAGAGCTGGGACACAGTGGCGTGTTTCATCATTACTATTTATAATCCTCTAATTCATCAGACAGCAGTTTAATGAATCTGTAGGGGCTGAACTAATCAAAACTCCTCACAAGCCCTGAAAGAAATTATTGTGACCTATACAGAATCAGGTAGAAAAGTCAAAAAAAGAGACACTGGGAAACAAATTGGGATGTTTGAGTCAAGTACCTCTGCAAAATATTTTTGGGTCCATGTGCATGACCAGCTAAATAGCTGTAACCTCCTGGTGGAAGTGGTGAGAATTAAAGGATTTGCCTATGTGAGAAAACAGCACACAAATACATAACAGATTCCACCCTAGCTGCAATGCAAACTGATGTGTGAAACAGAAAATGGGCTTTTAGTGAATTATAAATAGCTGGCAAGGACTGAATACTCAGCTGGGAGAAAAATGCTTTATATGGAAGACAGTGACACTTGAAAGATCAGAAAGCATACGTAAATTGAAATAAAATGAATATATTGTCAGAATACAAACAAACAAAAGTCATATTTTGGAAAGTAAGCACTATAAGATGCTTACAATTGCATGACAACTCAGCAACAAAGAGAGATGAGCTGGAGTACCCAGAAAAGTAAAAGATATTTGGTATAATAAGTGCTCCTGAAACTAGGTAGAGTAACAGAAATCAATTGACTGCTTATTGTATACTTATTCAGTAGCACAGGAAAGCTAAGATTAGCCTTAGGAGTCTTAGGTTACAAGCACAAATGAATTTGCAGAAGCAGTGAAGCAATATGTTACTGCAAGATTCAATAGGATCTACTACGAAGAAAATTCTCTTTTTAACAGACTACTCAGCTGAATTTGAATTCTCCAAATTTTTTCAAATCAGCTCATGAGTTCTTTTTTACCCTTATTTCACTCACAACTGTTCTCAGTTTGCTATTCTTTTCCATTAAGTTCTTCACAGCTAATGTTTCTTCCATCCCTTTTTATAACCATTAAAGAGGCAGAGAAACTGTCAAATATTTTGTTCTGAAGAAGAAAAAAAAACCCAAGATTTTTCTGTCATTCTGCCTTTCTATATGCACACAGAAACATCAATTAGAAGTTTCCTTTTAACATACACAGATGCAGAAATGTACCTGAATTTGTGTCAGACTTCTAGGTGCATCCACACAGGGTCAGGGCAAACAAGAGGGGGAAAATAAAGCTTATCTCTGCTTCTTCTGTGTTTAACACAATTCTGCCAGTCTGCTATCATCTCCCTAATGAGTGGTGCAACTCTTATCCTTAATTGTACATTATTCCCATTTTCAGCATTTTTAAAACTGAATTATCCAAAGAAAAAAGATGTCCAAAGGGGAATCATACCCTAAGAAAATGCATTTGAGTAGCAGCAATTAAATACTCACTTTCTAAAAAGTTGTGAGGCAGAATTGTTTAATAATGATTCATTTCAAATGAACCCAGAGAAACCCAGATTTTTAATAACTTCATTCTGCTTGGTCTTCCCCAGAAGATATTTAAACAGGGCACATGACTGCAATCAGCAGCAGGAAGCCAGTATTGCTTCACTAAAGCAAAATGGAGCATGTCAGCATAGGAAAATACAGCTGCCTACTTTGATTTCTGGCACTGCATCTTTGCTCAAAATATATTTTTTGTGGGAAGTTCCACGACATTTGCATAGCTACAATTCTTTGAAAAGCATTAACATATTGATGTTTTCATAATTATTTTTAACAGAGTTTTGAGTGCTTGTTCTCCCACCAAATCATGATTTGCAAGAGGTATTGGCCAGCTGAACTGGTCAAATTGACAACTGGGGGCCAGGTGTGGTCATTTCACAGAACTCTGACACACAACTCCTGCCACATGAGGTTGTCACCTCTTCCTGCTGGGCTTCTTCGCAATTTACAATTCTCTGTGGTTTAAGGAGCTCCCCTCAACTTTTTCTGTCTTGCCTTCCTTGAAAGATGGGAATCTCTGGTTCATGGAGTTTCTGGACCAGAAGAACACACACACCAGAGGCCAGCAGAGAGTGAACAGTGAGTTCTCCTGCCCCACTGCCCTGAGCTCATGGGCCATGCCAGCCCCCTCCTGCAGCCAGCCAGGCATGTAATGACCAGGTACAGATGGCACAACAGACCTGCCAAGCTTGCACAGTGCAGGGAGGAGTGGGGAGGCACACAAAATGAAGGGGACTGAAAAGAAACCCTTGTGTCACAGCTTCTGTCACCCTGCCATAAAAATCACCGTGTAGTCTAGTAAGAATCATCTTTGATTAACCTTCTACCTTCTGCCCTCTTTAGTTAAGGAATTAGCAACAAAGGCATTACATGACATTGAATTTCTTCTATTTGATTTGCAGTTCTGAAAGGTGTTAATGTAATCTTCTTCCTACTGGGCATGGGCAATGCCACACAGATATACCGCATCCCACTTATAACAAAAATAAAAGTAATGTCCTGGTTTGACAATTCTTTGAAGAATATTTGTTCTTTTGCCCTAGAAACAGACTCTGCAGCTTCACTATTTACCTATAGTGCCTCTTGTATTTACAGTGATTTCTAGGAAAACAATGCTACTCTCAAGTACATTTTTTGTGATGGATTTTAATTTTCCCTGAGGGCAATTTCATTCTTAGAAACGACACAATAATGCAAAGGTTCTTTAGATAGAGAAAAAATACACAGGCGCCCTAGTAAGTTATAAATCCTTTCCACAAGCTTCTGCTGTCTTTTTAGGACTCTTAAATTATCTTTGTTGCTGTGGATTGGGTAATCATAGCATTCCAGATGTGGATGAAGGAACCAGATGGACAACAGAGAAAATAAAATCCTTCACTGTCCAAAAAAGTCTATTTCAGGAAAACACTTCTTACAAAAAGCACAGAGGCAACAATGTACTTGGGGTACCCTGATGGGAATTCTAGCTGATGGGAAACCACAGCTATTTCAGATCAAGCAGCTTCAGACCAAAGTGACAGCTTGTATGGCTGGACTGTATTTAAGGGCAAATCTCAGCCTCTTGTAAGTATACTTTGTTCACTACAACAGCTGAAACGAAACATGGATTCTCATTTTTTCCTAAAACACTGAGCAGATTAAATGTCCTCTGGTCTTGCTAGGATAGTTAGTAGAAGACCCCTTTGGGAATTATCTTTTGGCAAAAAGAGAGCATCTCTCAGGCTACTTGGGCTTGTGCCCAGGATGGGACATTCTGTACCCAGCAGTGTGCAGATGACAGCTGCATGCAGCCTCCTCCAGGAGGAAGCAGTGTGATGTCCCTCGGGGGTCAGGACTGGGGCTGACACCATCCAGCACTTCTGTCAGCGATGCTGATGGTGGAATTGAGTGCCCCCTCACCAAGGCTGCTGAAGACACCAAGCCTTGGGGTGCAGTCAGTGCACCAGAGGGAAGGGATGGCATCCAGAGGGGCCTAGACAGACTGGAGAGGTGGACCCATGCAAACCTATGAAGTTCAACAAAGCATAGTGCCAGGACCCACACCTGGGTTGAGGCAATCCCAAGCACACCTACAGACTGGGCAGAAAACGGATTGAGAGCAGCCCTGCAGACAAACACTTTGGGGTGATGGTTGATGAACAGCTTAACATGAGCTGGCAATGTGTGCTCACAGCCCAGAAAACCAAGGAAATCCTCGGCTGCATGCAAAGGAATGTGGCCAGAAGGTCAAGGGAGGCGATTCCACCGCTCTACTCTGCACTTGTGAGACCCCACCTGGAGTGCTGCACCCAGAACTGGTGTCCCCAACATAAGAAGGACATGGAACTGTTGGAACAAGTCCAGAGGAGGTCATGATATTGATAAGAGGACTGAAGCACTTCCCCCGTGAACACAGGCTGAGCAAGTTGTGCCTCTTCAGCCTGGAGAAGAGATGGTTGTACAGAGATCTCCTTGCAACTTTCCAGTATCCAAAGGGGGATACAGGGAAGCTGGAGAGGGACTCTTTGTCAGGAATGCAGTGATAGAACAAGGGGGAATGGATACAAACAGAGGGTAGGTTTAGACTAGATATTAGGAAGAAATTCTTGACTGTGAGGGTGGTGAGACACTGGAATGGGTTGCCCAGAGAGGTTGTGGATGCCCCAGCTCTGACAGTGTTCAAGGCCAGGTTGGATAAGGCCTTGAGCAGCCTGGTCTAGTGGGAGATGTCTCTGTTCATGGCAGGGGAGGTTGAGACTGCAAGATCTTTAAAGTCCGTTCTAACCCTTAACATTCTACAAACCACCCATCATCCTGCCTTTAAATGAATATCATTTGGATCCCAAAAACTAAGTGATGCTCTTCACAGAGAGGAACAGTTTTACTATTTCAGTTACATGAACAGAGACCCAGAAAGACATGGGTACTGTGTCAACATCAGCTGAGAGTACAGGGATCAGAGACAGAAGCTGAGTCCAAGTGTCCAACTGCTCAGTTTGTTGCTGCAAACCACACACTGCTTCAACAGACCCACAGCCTAAACACAACCAAAGTTAAGGCTATTTCTAAAAGCATTACCAAGGTGAAAGCAAGTCCCATCCTCAGCTGTGAAAGAAGATTTGTTGTATACTGCCAATGCATGTTTCACCCCAGTTGATGGGCTGGATCATTGTGTCACCTGAAGGACCAGAATGCTTCACAAGTTCACTGGGGATATCCCAGATATCAGAAATAGCCACTGGAGATTGCTTTCCAGCCTCCAGCACAGGGATGCACCACCCCTCCCACCAAAGGACAGCTGGGACATGCCAACAGTTCATGGAGGGCAAGGCACCCTAGGTGACAGATCTCCTGACTTACTGTGATTGACAATGCCTATCAAGGGGGCCCTCAAACTCTCCTCAAAGGGAGACTAACTTGCAAAAGTCAAAGCAGAAAGTTAATCAGGTGGTACATACCACAGAAACAAACTCTAACTCCTTTCATCCTCTCAGCAAGGCTTTGCTTTTGACCTGCTTTTTTCCTCATTTTTTTTTCTACTTCCATTCACCCTTCTTCAAAAAGGCTATCAACAAGAGTATTTCAACTATCTGCAGGCATAGCTTTAGTATCTGCACCAACTGTCTTTGTTGCAATAGAGTCAGTGTCAGCACGCAGCTTAACCCCAAAACCACATGCAGAACATCTGCAACTCAGGTGGGCTGGTGGGGAAGGCAGCCTTTGGGAAAGTGGACACGTTGAGGTGTATCACAAGCACAGGAACTGCTGCAGAAAGAGGGGTCAGAGGGTACCATAGTACTTCATTCTGAATCCAATAGATTCAAAGGATGGGAAGAGAGGGGCAAAGACAATAAAACAGAAATGGGAAGATCTTGTGTCTCAAAACAATTTCCCTCCGTTCTGTGTGGACATTCAGGTCTCTGCATCTTTGAAAGACCGGCTGATAAAAGTGATGTCAGCAAAATCCTGTTTTAGCTGCATTAATGTGCTTCCAGCTCAGCACTACCATCCCTCACAGACTGAAATGGCCAACACACACAAAGATTGACCTCAGTGTGAACAGCTGCCTCTAGTGCTACATCAGCACAACCCAGCACAGGCAAGTTACTTGCCACAGGGCAAAACAGGGAACACCCAATCCAAGCACAAATCAAATGGTATTTCAATTCAATGTTTTTGATTAGCTTTCTTCCTATTGTTACCGTTTTTCACATTTCCCTTTATAATTTTGATAGAAATGCTTCTGCCTGTGAGCCAAATACTTGCAGACTTTCTAGCAAAAATACAAAAAAATTAAGAGATCCCACGAAAAGCCCCTTGAAAAACCTGTTCTGAAAAATCCCTGTTGTGAGTGGCTTCAGCTAAATTGAAATATTTATAAGTGAAACAAAAGACTGAAAAGAAAACCAGAACATCCTCAAGAATCAATGTAACACAAAACACAAGGGGCAGGGAAGATTCACATTAGCAGAAACGTCTTCACAACTGACATCTTCAAACTACCAAAACCTTACAAAAAACTCACAAACCAATCATGACATACAAGCTTCAAGCATTTATGTGTTATCTAAGTGGTATATCCCTCAAAAGAGACAGAAAGTGCCCTCCTGCCAGAGAAAACATGTTGGAGAAATTTTTTTTAAAAAAATCACTTATCCCATTACTCAATTTGATGTTCAGTTTTAGTAAGTTCAGTTACTAATTCTCTCATTGACAGCTTTGTATCCTTTTTCCTGGTCATCTCCTGAGATCAGCACCTCTCAGTAGTTTCAGCTCTTGGGGAACAAAACTACAACTCCAAGACCTTCCTTTAATTGGTCTTCCTGAGCAATTAAACTTTTTATCTAGTAATAATCGATTTTGAGTTCAACCTCCCATAGTGATGCTACTAAAGCTCTGCTTCAAAACAGTCCCAAATCATCAGCATACTGTATGAAAATAATGATAATTGAAGACAGCATCATTTTCAATTGTTGTCAGGAACAAGGAGCAAAACCCTGAATTTATAAAGAAACAAAATACTTTAATTCCAGGATTTATAAGGATTGTCTTACCTTTTCCATGAAGATTGCATCAGATTTGACAGAGAATGACAGAACAAATTATTGATGGGGTGAGGCATTGCAGATTGAATCAAAGAGTTCAAATAGACAGTGCTCACAGTACTGCCACTGGTAAAAAGGAAGTTAAAATCTCTTTGCCTCAATCACAGCTCCTTTGTCCACCTGCATAAAACTCTCAGACAGAGTCTGGAAGCCTACTGCTACAAGTCCTGATGAGCATTCACAGTTCACAGCAGGTAACTGGCACAAGAAGATGTAACAAGGATAGAGCAAGGGGTCATAGGGCTGAACTCCTCTAATGACAGCCTGTGAGGAAGGGGAAGTCAAACACAAAATGTGGTTGTTCTGGGGCTCACCTGGGATACACAGAATTGGCTCAAATGAGATAGCAAAGCTATGGCAAGAAATTTTTTGTGTAATATCCTTCATACTACTCTAATACAAGTAGTCACAGATGAATTTATGTTTATAATAACTTTAGAAAGTAGGAAATCATCATTTTCTTTACTGAATAACTCATTTCTGATGATACTTAAAGATGTATAAATCTCAGGAGCATTAAACTTTTTTTGAAAATACAGTACTATTTTATTAATAGTCCCTTTACTTCTTACAGATTTGTTTTAAATTAAACAATAAAACACAAAACATGAAGATAAAATTGTGCTAGTATGGTTCAAATATAAATTATTTTTTCATTTAAATGTTTTAGAAGTATTCAGAAAATGCACAAAGCAAAGAAAACATTTCAAGTCAAGTGAGGATAACTTTATCCTTCTTGCTGATAAACAAGCCTTTGCACATATTGCCTCAGAATGTGTTTTATCTTGTTAACACAAACAGCTTTGATATGAGAATTAAGGACAAAAATCATTGCTTGCTAATCTCTTGATTGTTTTCAACTGAGATAAACTAAAAACTGTGACGGGCATTTTCAAAACACTACCATTTCCTTCTAGAAAACATATCAATTTCAAATCTCAGAATGTTCCTGAAGTTGCACTGAAGCAAGGAATATTTGATAAAGCTTGTTAGAGACCACATTTTGAAGAAAAAAAATGTTTTGGAATACAGACACATGCACAAATAATGTCACGGTAATGACTCAAAAGCAAGGCTACTTCAAAGAAGCTAAATTATTCTTCAAGAAAATAAGAAGTTTATCAATCAGATTTTCTCTTCTTAATCAAGTCACTTGTTGTTCTCAATACCATTAACAGATCAGTTTAGTTCAGTAGCAGAGCTACATAAATCTGAATTAAATATTTTTGTGAGTTCAAATCACCTTGAATACTTGTTCTACTCCAGACTTTGAATGTGGCAAAGAGCTTAAAAAAAAGAAACTGCATCAATGCCAAGAAAGCATGTCAAGGATATGGTCCAAGAGTGCAGGGGCAAAACACGCCCTTGCACTCTTGAACCATATCCACCATCCAAAGAGCTGGATCTCTCTGGGTTTTTTTCCCCGAAGTTGACTGTACTGTCAGAGCACCTCACATCCAACAACATCAGACAGGGTCAGGCCATAAAAATGCAGACAAGGGTGCAACATCAGGAGGCACAGAACAGCTGAAATTGCTCTAGGGAGCACTTTCTGGAGAAATATAATCTGATCAGTGAAACCATAGAAAACAAAAGCAGAAAGTATCCTGGCAGAAAAAGAACCAGCCTGGCTCTGAGAGGAGGCCAAACAGCACAAACTGACCACCTGATGGAGCAGAAAGAAACCCAAAGAGAGGAATAACAAGAGCTTTGTTTTTGCAGCCACGGTGGTGACTGTGGCCAGAGCAGTGCCTCAGATCACAAGCACAGCATTGTGAACCACTCTCCTCCTATCACACCATATGGACATGAGATGGGGTTTGTTTTAATGCTGCCCTTTGATGCTGAGAAAATGCAACACTTCTACAAAGTGAAAAATGGTTCCTGACAGAATAAATGACTGAATAAACCCAGACAGGCAGCATATAGATGAAGTTTTTTTTTTGTAGAACATTGTCTGTCTGGAAAACTGTGCAACAGGAATTTTTAATTATAAATTCCATGTCAGTATAGAAAATAATAAAAATCAGAATTTCCAGCTCATTGTTTTAGAGCCCTCAGAATCCTCTAAGTCCTAGTCAACACAGAAAGTGTGAGTTCTTTCTTGCTGTGTTACAGGAAATCAATGCAGTTTTGAACCCTTTAATGTATAGTGTAAGAACATAAGTAGAAAATAAAACTAAACAGAGAAAAAGCCAAATAGGTAACCACACCAACGGTAGCCTGCAATAACTCTGGGCTAAGCAAAGATCTTCCTCCTGCAATTGAAATTAAATAATCTCTTTCCTTTATTAGTAGTCCTCTTATTAAAAAAGAATTGCCTCAGATTTTTAGTGAGTACGGTTGCTGGGGAAGCTTTTACCTACTTTACCTACATCTATATTTCTCAGTTATTCATTCTGAATTCTAATATTGGCTTAAGAAGACCCAATTAGTATAAAATTCAAATTTATTTCTTTGTAATTATACAGGCTACAAAATCCACTGCTTCCAGGCACACTTTTTACACATGCACACATGAAGTGCCATCACTAGACCTTCCTTACAGGTTTTTTTCCCTTAGTTATGGTTGTGGTATTGTGGAATATGTTATAAAAGCTGAGTTTTTCACTAAATTGTGCAACAATACTCATTTCTTCTGGAAAAAAAGCTCTATAGTTTTAGTCCCGTTGTAACAATTACTATGCAAATCCCTCAACTCTGCATGGTTACCCAGGCCTAGAACTCATTACAGATTCATTAGAAGCACAGTTGCTCCATCTTCTCTTTAGATATTTTGAAATTTAATCATTACCATGAATTGGGGGATAATGCTGCAATATGAACATTATATTCATCACAATGCTTTTGTGCTGGTGCACAGGATTCTTTCATGCTTAATTTGTTATTAATCATAGTTCAGATTATAGTAATTGCTGTGGGCGGTTTTTAAAAACATTTTTAAAAATTCTTATTTGTAAAAACAGTCTGCATCATCTTCAAATTAATTCCCACTCTGCTTACAGATTTTACCAAAAATATTAAGAGAGACAAGCACAAGTTAAGTATTCTTCACAGAGGCTGGAGTGTCAGACTTTTTTAGTGGAACATGGAAAAGTTCAGAAGAGAGTAAGGCAACTGAGGGTAAGGACAAGAGGGCAGGGAACTTGAAAGCAGCTGTAGAAGTTGCTTCTCTCAGGGGCACAGATGTTGAAGGGAGGGAAGCAACCAAGATGCAGGACTGACAGAATGAAATGCAATACTAGAATATCATGCCTTGATTTAAAGAGGCAAGAAAGATGTACTAATATGAACAAAAAAGAAGTACCTCTAAGATATTTAAGCACAAAGGTAAACTGCAAAGACATTTAAAAAAACATAGAAAGTTATAATTTGGGTGCTTTGATGCTGTTTACACCTGAAGAAGTTCCAGGTTTCATTATTTTTTAGGTTATTACTGACTATTAGATTATTGCACACAGCAATAATTAAATCCCAAAGGCAAATAAGGAGTGGGTGATACAAAAAAATGTCTGCAATAAAACTGGTGACTTGAGAGAGTCTTTAAAAATGAAGGGGACCTTAACTAGGCAGAATTTGCAGTGATGAACAAAAAATATGCACAATAGATCACTGCTGTGGACATAAATTCTGCTGAACTGATCAATGCAATCAAATGCTTATAAAGTCTTCATACTGTCGCTGCACACAGCCATTTCCCAGATTCCCAGGACAGGAGCAGGGAATTTTCTCCTTAAAAGTAAGGAAAACATGAAAAATATTAAAAAAAAAAGCATGTCACTACTCTTTGTTACCCAGACAGATAAACACAATGATGGACTTCACCTACTACACAGTTGAAATCTTCAAACCATCTTCATCTGCTATTGCCCCTTTTGTTGTTCCAGATAAATGAAGATGATATCACAAAAGGTACCAGAAACTATTATCACAAGAAACTGAGGAAGAATAAGGCAACCAATGCATGTTCACTGCAGAACACCGACAGCAACCCAAGCTTGGGGTTTATATCATGAACTGCAAAACTTCACAGCAAGGCTGTTTTTCAGGCAACACAAATATGCTGAACTCTAGCAGGAAAGGGAAGAGGGAGGAAAGAAGGATAATTCATTCAGTGCTTTTTAGGAGAAAGAAGTGGTCTGTACTTGCTCACTGGAGGATAACTCAAAACACATCCACAATAAGCCGTGAAATGAGGGGGGTAAATGCAAAAAAAACCCTCTATCACTTCAAGAGTGGCAGAATTAAGGCTGAAAATAAAGTATTGAAGAAGAAAGCCAAGATATACATACACATAAATAGACAGTACTCTTTCTTCTTTAGCAGAAAAACGTGGGTGGTCTGCAAAAAATTGCTTGATATATGATCAATACATTGATATCCATATATGCTGCAGCAAGAGGCATCTCAAAAGTAGCTCCCTCAGTAATTCAGTGAAGCATGTTTTTGTATTAACAATTCCATTCTAATCTTCTCCTCCTCTAATTTCACCTAAGAGATTCAATAAAGCGACTTCATTGGAAATACACCATCCAGAACAACGACTAAAAAGGGTACAGTAAAAACAAACTAGAACTGCAGTGCAGAGGCTGATCTGACCATTAAATGTACAGCATGAGAAGGTAACTGACACATCCATTTTGAAGTGATAGTAAAGCAGTCACCAGCACATTAGAAGCCACTTGATTGCCTGCCTACTTTAAGAATTAAAGACCTATCAGATGTGAAACAAACATTTCATTGAGCTCTCCCTGACATTCTCTTCAGAAGTGATTGATCTGAACAGAGCTCCCTAAACTACATACTGAATAGTTGAAACTGGTGGCACAAGTTGTAGTTAGTGGGTAAAACCATGGTAGGAAAAAAAATCAAGTGTGAATTCCTCTTTCATAAACATTGAAGTCTAATGTTAGATGTTGAAAGGAAGCTTAATCTGTTTAGAAACAGACTCCTGCAGGTCACGACAGCAACTTTATAAGATGTGATTTTGCAAGTCCTGACTTTTAATTTCTTACAGAATTAAGTGACTACAACTGGTCATTTGCCTTCTAAAGTCGCCATTCTTCACTTATAATAGTACTGCTATTTCACCACACCACTCTTCACTATCACAGACTGGAATTCACCCAGGGAAAAAGCAAGGGAAAACTTCAATAGAATGATAAGATCCAGTTTGCCACAAATCTCATTTACATGCTCAAAAATAAAAGAATTGCACACTTTGCCTCTTCTGGAACACCACAATCATTACGTGACAATTAGAATGCTACAATAATAAAGAGAAAGGTGGGGGGAAACCAATTAGATGCTGATTTCTAATACAATGCTAACAAACTTTCCAACTTGGAAAGTGTCTGAAGTATCAGTTCTCATTATCCTGAAAAGTGATGCTGTAATTATTCTGGTAATTTGTTGGCTGTCTCAAGCACTCAATATGCCTCTGAGTTCACAAACCTTCAAGTTCCACCACCAGCAAAACCCTCATGAGTTTAGTATTCCTGCTTTGGCAAGAACACAATGCTCAACATCTGTCTCAGGTATCAGTGTAGTTAAAATATTCCATTGCTCATTAGGGAGGAAGATGAGATCACCAGGAAATAGTATTATGTGTCCTCTTGGTTAGAGACAAAGAGTACTGGCAGTAAACCTAGCCTCTCTTTCTTTCCCTGGCAGTCTGGATATTCTCCAACAAAGTGAAATTTGTCAGTCTCTATCCCTCTAGGTGATAAAAGAAATTAAATACTGCCTATACTTCGTCCTGTCTTCAGGAGAGGGCAACAGTCTATGAACTCAAAGGGCAAGAAGCATTTCCCTGAAGGTCGGAGTGAAATACCTAAGCTCTGTAGAAACTCAAGGCTGAGCATTCCTCTCCCTCCTTAGCCTTTCTGATGGCTAGCTCTAAGCAGTGGCTGCAGATCCCACCCAAGGCACTAATTCTCACGAGGCACTGCACAGGACACCCATACACATGACAGTGTGTTGTACCATGCACAGCAAGGTTTACCACCTTAGAAGCACCTTGGAAGCCAGAAATCTGCCTTGCAGCACCCAGTCCTTTCAGTTCAAGACCTCAGTAACTTACTAAAGACCAGTAGGAAAAGTCACATTAGGTTGTCTGTGAGAGATATTAAGAAAGTATTTGCCTGGCACATACAAAGGGCAAAGTCAGGCTAAATAATGTAACAGTCTCTCCTGGCCCTAACCCTGTGTAAAAGGAGCTTAATCTCAGAGGGGCTGGGAGACTAATTAATTTGTGCTTTAAAAAGCCCTTCAGAAACTTGGAAGAATAATGCTACTCTACTTGCAAAGTATTCATTCTTCTTCAGTTAATTTAATTCAGATTCCTTTTCCCTTAGCATGTATCAGTGCATCCCCCAGTAAGATACACTGAATAAAGCATGGAAGGTGCTTCGCAGTTCAGGGCTGATGTTTGCATCCTTCACTTCAACACATTGCTTTTGTATTCTGTATGTGTAAAGCTGACTGAAAAATTAAGGAATAAATTAAAAAATTAGACTGTAATGAGGCAAGTGTGTTTGCCCTTTGCTCCTCTCTGTTGTCCTCAGCACGCCAGAAGGTTGGGAACAATACATGCCTACTCATCTGTGATCACCTACAAGAAAAAGGAGAACTAGGTTCATCTGGGAGGCTTAATTGCCTTTCATATTAGCAGGATATCAGACTTGCTCTAAATTATGGTAAACTAAAACAATGGGAGCATCACACCATGCCTCCTTCACAAAACCAGGGTCTGCCTCCAACTAGGTACTTGAGGGAGAGGACTAAACACTGAAGAAAACCATCCCAGACACCTGGAGACTAACCTGGACACTGGGAACAAACTACCCCAAAGCAGTGCTAACAAAGCTTACCAGTTCAGGGACCACTCAGACACTCTCCACCAACACTGATTTGCTGAAGTGAACTGTACAAGAAAAATTTATCCTGAAAGAACCACAAGCTTTGCACAGGAATGCAGGAGCCAAAGATACAATAGTGGGGAGCAAGCAAAGATGTCATTTTGTTCTCTGGAAAAGTATTGTAACTTAAACACAGCCTGACCTTAGATCACTCCTAATCTATACTTCTACTTTTTAGTTAATCTTCAAAAGGTGTGCTTCTCTTTGCACAGCAATCATCAAAACAGGTTCATCCACAACCAAATCATGCTGCATGTCAGAATATATACTATATGTTCTGAGACTACAACACAGAAACACTATTTAAAGAGTTATAGCCTCCCAGAGTTGTATCTTCATTTGTCTTATTAAAAAAACTAAGCTGTGTTTGTATTGTGATGTTAATACATTTACACCAAGCTCAGCTTGAATGATAGTGAATAATTCCTAAAAAGCACACAAAGAACACTGAAAAATGGTATCAAATTTGCTAAATAAACTATTTTTTCATGACTCATGTACATATGAAGGAAGTTAAGTTTATACAAATTTGCATTTTAGATTGTTCAAAAGGAAACATTGCCTCAAACAAGGGAATGGACACAATCAGTTTTGGGTCCCAAATTACTCCAAGATAATAACTGTGAGACATGTATTTGTTGAAACACAGGTTTTATTTGCAGAGTGGAAGAGGAGAAACAGGTTTCTCAGTATTTTAACTCAGTTCCTCAGTGTCCAATAAACCAGTTGCTAAACTGAATCAGACAAACTGAAACAGAAACTGACCTCACAGCTGCGGCAGTGCTGTGAGACAAGAATGGCACCATGATGTCAAAACCTCAGTTTCAAAAAACTGGGATCACAGCTCCTTGGAGTCCAAACTTCCCTTCAGATCAGTGGCTAAAGCCACTTCCCTTCAGATCAGCTAAAGATGAAAAAATGTATTTAACACACCATAGCAAGCTCAGTTCTTTGCTGTTTCATAACAGTATCAAACCCAGTTTCAGATCATTTGTTTTCACCTTTGGTTCTAAACCCATGGCAAAGTATTTGCTGGGGGTCTGTATCTGGACACTGGGATCTGCAGATGGATGTGGTGCTGTGCTGCATGGGGCACTGGCCCCGAGCACACCACCAAGACAGGCTGTACTTCCCTGGCCTCTTCTACCCGCCCCCATCACTCTTTGGTCTTGTATCTTCTGCACCACAGAGGATACGAATCACAGCTGAAATTCCCTCAATGCACCTTGAAATAATGAGGGTTTACTGCAGGAACACACCTCCTTTATCCTTCACATCCTGATTCCAGCCTCCTACCCTTCCCAGTGTGAGGATTTATTTATTTATTTGAATCACAGACCAAATAAAGCACATCTACAGAGTGCCAGCTCTTCTAGCTGCTCCCCAGCGACACGTACACTGTCAATATATTCAATGTGGTGTTAATAAACCATAATGAGTCAGCAGAATTCACTCCTATTCTGACCATACTCCCCTGAGGGTGCCAGCAGATGTTCAAAGGAGAGATCAGCAGCAGGGCACTGCCAATTGCCTCTGTGTTATTTTAACCTCACTTGTCTGTTCTGCCTGTAATTGCTTACGTTATAAAGAGGGGATAAAAGAAACAAATCTTTTTGATGAAAATAATTCACTCCTGCAGAGATAAAAACCTAGAAATTCCCATTCACACTTGCATGGAAAGACACACATAATACTGCTTTATCACCTGGAATGATACAAAGCCATTGTCATCTGAATCAAGTGGTCTCCTGTTTGCTACAGAACACAGCACAATAAAGCCCAAGGGGTTTTGTCCACATTTGCAGATGCACATGTTTTAGTGGTGGACTTAGCAGTGCTAAGCTAGTGTCTGAATCCTAAAGTCTTTCCTAACCTATACAGTTCTGTGACTTCCTGCAGTAGAGTAAGTAGCGAAAATCCCCCATGGCAGAACTCCTGCAGAAGCACATACAGAATATTACATTCAGCTCCGGACACCTCATTACCAGAAAGATAAGACGTTAGACAGAGTTATTAGAGAAGCAACAAAAATGGTAAGTGAAGATTGAAGAGAGTTATTACATCAAGACATGAAAAGTTAACTGCATAAAGGTTGACTAGGGAACAACTTTCTGGGGGACACAGTTACAACCTGTAAATATTTGAAGGAAGGATATGAAGGATATGTATGCCAATAAGGAAAATGAATTACTAAGGATAGAAAAAACAGATACAATTACAAATAAAAAGATGAAATTAAGAAACGTCTGACTCTCAAGAAAAAAAAGAAGGGTAATAGAAGGCAGGTTTTGAGAAGCCTATTGCTTAGATGACTTAATAGGTCTTTTATATCTCTACCTCCTGTAACTCCATGATAATAATGATGGAGCAAAAGAAAGGACTCAAAGTATGAAATCCAATTAATTCTTTGCCAGTAGGCAAACCATCTTTATCAGATATGTTGGCTTAGCAATAAGCTTAAGCTTGGCATGATAGATCCTACCTGTCAGTTATTCAGATGTAGCTTTTTGTAAAGTCTTCAGGGAAGACAAGAGTGTTTTTATACTTTCATTAAAACACAGACTGCATCCATCAAAGGAGGAAGTTCTATTAAAAAGATCTGTGGCATTTTCAGACTAATCTGTGCATCTGACCGGTGCCATATTTAGCATTATCTAATCTGTTTTGTGCATCTAACAGACTGCAAACCCTTTGGGGCAGAAATCCCATCCTCCTCTTTCCTTTTATCACACAGCATCGAGTGTGTTGACAGCGCTCAACAAATAATAGCCAGTTCCAAGGGAGGCAAGAAGTCAGAGCTAGCACACAGTGTGTAGTATTATTTTCAAGGGATGAACCCTTACATTAGTAACAGGAGTCTTCATGTACATTCCAGTAGAATAACTCCTACTTCTCTCAGGAAAAAAGAACTTCAAAAACACAGAAAAAGCCTCAGAACACTCAAAAAAATTAGATTGTTTGGACAAGTAAAGAAAGAACTGACAGGAAGAAGTGACAAAGAGGACACAAGTTATTGAGAAAGGGAAGAAAATAAATACTGAGACTAAAATTTAGTCTAAAGTTTAGACTAAAATGAGGAGCATTTTAAAAACATATACAATTTGTCTGCATGATACCATCTTTAAAAGCACAGTCAGGTACCACTTCTCAAATAACAATTCATCACTAGGGGTATATTTAAAAGAACCCATATCAGTGTACTTCTCTGTTCCCATGCAAATGTTTCATCCACAGCTCATCCAATTTATTGACACTATTTTGGCTCATACAAAACACTTGTAGAAGCCTGTGTGAGGAGCCAACAAGTCTGCTCACCATTTTAGTATCTGCCGAAGTTAATTTTTGAAAGAGCATACAGGGACATACTTGGTTATATAATGACATGCTGCCCTTTAAGGTGTTCTGAATTAAAACACAGCAAGCCACAGACTATTTAAAAGATCAGTGGGAGCAAGTTATTGCTGGCAGCCTGCATGGCACACCTGGACACCCCTCTGACAAACTCCTCCTTTTAATATCTGATATTTCACACACATACTAAGATATTTCAGACTCATGGTTATAAACTCTGGCTTGGAATCATGTATCCCTAACAACTTTACCTCTACCATCCTGAATGTTTGCTTTTATGCAGAGGTGCTGCCTGTGTTGCTCTTAGATGAACTTTCTTCTAAGAAGTAATGCCAGCACCAAATGAAATAGTGATATCCAAGGATGAGACAGGTTTTACAGAGACACTTTGTTTTACAAATGCTCTCAGCTAAGCATATGAAGCATCTGTTGTGTACTGCTCCCTGTACACAAAATGGGTATTCAGGAAAGTAATTTACATTAAGTAGTACAGTGAGGGAGATGAACACTCCTACCTCATTTGCCACAGCCTTCAAATGCTGTGTGCATTTACAGAGTTGCTAGTTTCAGAAACACTTGCAATGTAGCTTCTCTTTCCAGGGATAAATTAGCTAGAAGAATTTAAAATACATATTCAGAAAACTAATTTCTCTGGCTCAGTTTTCCAATCTTTAATAATCAAATCAAATGACTCCCAAGTTTAAATAAGTAATTTAGGATAAATAACTTTCTGTTCCTAGAAATTTATTTTTCCTGACAAATTTTCATGTAGTATGAGAAGTACACTTTTTAAAAAAATATTGCAAGACTTTACTGAGATACAAAAATGCAATTTTCCCCACTTTTCATTAAACAATTAATGATCCAATATTTTTTTAAAACTGTCCAGAAAGATACAGTCATTATGTCATTAAACAGCCTAAATTCCAGTCAAAGTCAATAGGACTTGAGCACTTAGGATGGAAGTGCTCTGCTGGAAAAGCCAAGTGAAGGGAGACTCCCAAGACACACAGCTGTACCCCAAGTTAGGTTGCATCCAGCTTCACCCCCTCAAGTAGCACTTGCAGGCAGATATGTTCTTGCAACTCCTAAAACCTAGGGGCAAAACCAAATGCAAGGACAGATTTGTAAGAGTGGTGAGAAACAAGCTCTAAATAAAGGGGACTTTTTATCATCTCAAGTGATCTTGTATTTGTCCACACCACTTTTAGCATACTGCTACTACAGTGACAAGTAAGGGCACAGCACAACAAATCTCAAACTAATCCAAAATTGGGATTATGTTGGAAAGCCTGTTCTTGTAGAGTCCCGTTTTCTTTGTTTGTTTGTTTTGTTTCTTTCTTTAGAATTCAAATATCCAAAGAGGATCATCAGTGTCTGAATAAGTTCATTATGAAGAGAAAGAAGGGACAAAAAGCCTGCAGAGAGGGAAGACGAGTGAACGAAAGGAGAAGTCACAACTGCGCAAGGTTTTATGTACCAGAGTCAATATACAATTGAAAAGCTATTCCTAGATGGAAGACAAAAATGTGTCCAAGCATACACAAACCAGAAAAATTGTACTGAGCAAAACAGAGCTGTACTCAAAACTCAACAGGAAAAATGCTTTATGAGACGTACTTTCATTAAGGACTTAACTCATGACATGTCACACAAACCCATGGGAAGAGAAACTGCTGACTGCAAGGCTTTGGGATCTAGAGCACACAGGGTCTAGATCCTGCCCTCCATTTTAAAGTTCTCTTATACCATAAGTTGGGTGATGATGACCTGACCTTTTTGAATTGTTCTCATTCTTTCCTTAGTTGTTACTTTAATTGTGCATAAACGGGTTTCAGAAACCTGTGTTTATTAAAATTGCCCACTTTTAATCTTATACCGTGTTCCGCTCCAAAGAAAAACAAGAGATAAGTCCAAAGTACAATGTAATCCAACTGCAAGTCCAACAGCAGGTTTTCCCATATTCTATACAATAGAACTAGTAAAGTGAACTCATGAAAATGTAAAATAAAAGGAAAAAGAACATTTCAGTATGATTCATTATGAAATTCACATTTTTCTCTTATTGCTAAAAAAAATGGCTCAACACCAGCACTGAAAGGAAAATGGCTGCATACCTCAATATAACAAATCATATTCCGAAACAATAATTCACCTGTAACATTTGTATTGATTTTTACAGATATTATCTCCCCTAAAACATATTTCACATTGTCTTCACTCCATTGATCAGAGGTGTTATATAAATGTTTTGATCAATCTGATAGGCTTTTTTCTACACATGCACATCCTGCAGCTTTGCTGAGATCCAAAACATCCAGGTAGTGTGCGCTAGGTAAAAAGAATCTGGATTTTTGTTAAGGGCTGTTTCCTTCTATAGAGGCACTACCTTGCTAAGATTACACTACCCTGGATTTACCAGCAACCATCAGCTGTTCGTGTTTTTTACAAGAAAGTAACTGCATTAAAAAGGAGGGTTTTACCCAACACATTTCATGTATTTGGCAAAATACTGGTAGTCTTAGGTTCCCTGTTGATACAGATCCAGATTTTTTCATCCTAGCACACTGTCACTAAGTTCTAGTTCAAACTGATGAATTATACATTAACTCTTAATAACACAGTAAGTCTGACACTATGTCAGCATGGCATGTTGATATAGTGAGATCCAGGTGAGCAACAACATTCATGAAAACTGAAATTGCATTTATAATACAGATGCTAAAATAAAAAAATTGTATTAAGGTAAGTACTCAAGAGACAGACACTTGAGTGGCTATTAAAATCATTAAAAACATACATCATTTAAAGGCTTATAAAATGTTCTATCTAACTCTCTAAAGTCAGTGTACATTGAGCATCACATTAGAGCATCCCCCCAATTCCATTCCACTATTTCAATGAACCTAAATCCTGACTTTCATGAAAGAAGCCTAAGAGATGATACAAATGCCATGCTTATAATGCAGTGCTAATTCTCATGTGCAATTCCCATCAATGTATAAAATACCTCTGCAGGCTGAGCTGTAGCTGTAGGAAAGGAGAGTAACCAACATTCATTTTAGCTGGACTACCAATAACTCAGAAATCTGACATAAGCAAATCCATCCTGAATATGGAAATCAAGACATAGAAGAGCCTGCCTTTCATTAGTGATTACTTGAAGCATTTGACTGTCATTCTGAAACTAAGCACAGTCATTCTGAACCAAATAAAAGCTCTAAGCTCAAATCCCACAAGCAACAAAGGAAAACGGTACTTCCACCTCTGTCAGTAAAAATTATCACAGAAGACTAATTCTATGCATACAGTGGCTACACAGAAACAAATCTACAGCACTGTCAATGCAGCCGCTTTTATTCCCACTGTACTGACATTTGAGGAAATGTGTTCCCTATTAAAAAGCATTTTAGGCAGCTCAATCACTCATTACTCTGCAGGCATTTCAAGATTTGGCTTCATTACATATTGCAGCAGTGATCAAGGGTAATAATTCAGTGTCAAAGCAGGATTCTGATACTTTGAAGTTACGTCAGACAATATCAGACCAGACCTGTCTGGTCACTGTCTCAAGAAACAGTAGTCCTCTCAAAGTGTCAATTTACAAGTGAGAAGGTGGATTCATCCTTCTAGCCCAATGTGACCTACTTCTCCACCACTTCATTCTGAAGAAACCAGTATCCAGTATCACTCTGAATCAAGCCATGCATGGACTTGTACATGGATACCCAGTTTCCCAGACCACTGTATTTAATACCTGTTTTGCATTCTTTGCTTGACGAAGTTTTAGTCAGAAGTCTCAGCAAAACATTCTGTAATGCTCCAAGAAATTTAAAGACTTCGCAAAATGTCTTACAAAAGTCTTCTCACCACTTCTACTGACTGAACAGTCTGACTGTTTGCAGTACTTCCCCACCCCATTATATAAGTTGGTCTTCTTTTGGAATGAACCCTTAGCCTGTAAATGTAACTCAAACAAAATTCTGAGTTTGTGAAGATTCCTCCTTCTCCTCCATGTGAAACAGCTCCGGCTCTTCCATGCTGCACTATTGCTTGAAAAAATTACCATCAGTAAAGGTGTCAACATAATATCCTAATTTAAATTGTTATTTTTCTCCTTGTTAAATCCTCAAGTGTTTTGAATACAGCACCAGGGTATAATAGAATGTGAATAAGTAATGAAAGATAAAGATGCGGATTTAAATAAAATATCCCCCATTACCATCCTTAATTCTTATCTATTGTTAAGACGACAGCCATCTGGAACATTACAGCAAGGTGTGCATTCAAGAAGAACCCAGACAGAACAAAGTGCAATTCAAACCCCTCAATAACAGCCTTAAATCAAGTTTTAAGAGGACGTCTGGCTACCAAGAAATACTGCAACCGTGCCGGTTTATGTTATTCCAAGCGTGCATTTTGCCGCAGGACGCGAGGCTGGCGATCCAAAGGCAGCTGCGGGTGGGATCGGGCGAGCTGCAGCTGCAGAGGTGTCCGGGAAGAGGGGCTCCATCCCTCCCTCCCTCCATCCCTGCATCCCTCCCGCATCCCAGCGCCTCTCCCGCGGCAATGCCGCCCCCTCGCGCTGCCGGGCCGGCAGAGGCGGCCCTGGGCTCCCAAAGGCCATCAACACTTTAATTGCTGATTAATTACCGCCTTTCACCAAGGTCAAAAGGAACATTCCGAGGCAGTATAAATGGTATCATGTGGAAAATAGATCGCATTAAAACAGCTTTTTTTTTTTTTGAGCAAAATCTGATATTTGCTGCCCTAATGTGTACAGAGCTTGCCTCTGACACTGCAAACCGTGCAGTAAGGCACCTCTCTTGTGCGTATGAAAATAGTGACACAACCCACACACCAAACAAAATTCAGCAAACATGGGGCTTTTCTCCAAATTAAATCATTCTAGAATATACTTTCTCTTGAAATTAATTCTTTCCCAAACAAGACTGGCCAATAATGCTACAATACCTGTAATTATATTGATGTGATATTTGTAAGAACATCAAACTTTTAAATTGATCCAATTCAGAAATAATGGAAACAGCAGTGCAGAGTGGCTGCTGAGTGCAAGCAATAAATCATACAAATTGCGTAATTATAACTTCCATGACTCCAGAGACAGTTTGCACTAGAAAAGGCAATGCATGATGAAACAGGAGGAGTTTTATAACCCCTAAAAGGAGAATGCTCTAGTATAGTGGTCAGGATACAGAGGCAATAGCACAGTGTCTCCTCAAGAGCGCATTTGACTACTGGGGATCAATCACCCCCCTTCAGTGGGTCAGAGGTGCTGGAGAGGTCGTTTCAAATCCTAGACACAGAAGAAAGTGAATCCTGCTATTGCACACTGACATAGTGCGAGGCCACTGATGCCCCATTTGTTCTTTAAGGGGAGGGGCAGGGGAAGAGGAAATTTAATTCACTTGTCTCCAGAGGTTTGCAAGGGGAGGAGACTTAAGATTTGCTTTTGGCTGAAGGAAATATTTCATACATTACCAAATCAAGAGGTTCGTTCAATCTTCAAAACTGTTTCTTCAAATACACTCTTGGGTTTTGTGCCTCTTCCCTGTCACCACTTAAATTCTTCCATTTAAGCTTTCTTTTTCCTACCCTCTCTCACAATTCTCCAGTTCATTAGATAAAATAAAAATAAAATATTTGCAGTATCCAAACCACAGCTGTTCCCTCAGGACAAGGGAGGAACAGCCCCTTTCCTTTTTTCTTCATTGCAAGTGATTTACTACCAATCACAAGTGGGCTGAGGCAGTGCCATGCCCTGCCAGGCAGGGTGTTCTCCAACAATGCCAGCACAAAGTAAGTGGCAAAGAATGACCTGGAATAAGGCTTCCCATAGTACTCAGTTAAGCTGTTGGAGCTGATGCTACAAGACCTCAGTCAATGTTTCAACAGTTTAACTTAATCTTACTTTCTCACTCCTAGCAAATTGCTCCCATTTTCCAACCAATTTACAGCCCACATTCCTACTCTGCTGTTATAACTGTTTACAGTAAATCAGATTTGCCTGTGATTGTTGAGGCAATAACTCTCAACAAAGAGGGCAGCGGGAACATATTTCAATCTAATAAAATAAATGATGGCAGATTAAGTTCTCTTTTAAAGAATGTCTTATCAAAACCTACAGACTGACTGCCATTTCACAGAGGCAAGGGGATGGTTGCTGGGAAGAGTTAAAGATCCTGCTGTCACTCACACATAGTGTGCCAAAATAACAAAAATATCAAGTGAAGAAAGCAATCACCTACAGTTGGAATGGGGAACAAAAACTAAATGAGTTTTTCCTGTGCTAGTGACCTTAGACTGCAAGACAGTCAGGTAACTTTTCCTACCAAACCTCTTACTACAGAGTTATTCTTGGACAGCAACTCTGCTATTACTATGCCTTTTACCTATTTTATAACTTTAAAGGCTCACAGTACTCAAACTATCCACTGAAGTATACCCTTTATACTGAAGGAGAATTCTTCATTAAACAATCACTCCAGGTAGGCTATTACCAGAAATCTGTCTTTTTGCCTTTTTAAACTTTATAGCTAATTTAATTTCCAGACACATCTTAGATATACAAGTTTATCACCAGTCCTACTGTTCAGCAGCAAAACACCATGGAAGAAATAAAGACAGACAGACAGAGATAATAATTCCAATGGCTTCTCTTCTGCTTAACACAGGAAAAATACTCCTCTGTGGGATCATCATACTCTGCCTTGAGAGCTTAGTACTTCATCACTGCTCAACATGGACGTTTTTCCTAACAGGGAACAGAAAGAACAGATGGGAACCTGGAAAACACTGCTGAAGGAAACACACATTTGTGATGTGTGATGGCACAACGAAGGCAGGATTACCCCACCACAAACCCTTAAAGCACCACATTGAACAGGCATAATAGGCAGGGTAGGACACATAAATGGCTGCCCATTTAGGTTGTTGTCTTGCACTAAACACGTAGGCTGGGAAAAAAAACCTACTTGTCAGCAAGTATTGGCAATTTTTAGAGCAACCACCTAACTACCAAGTCACAAATCAAGCAACTGGAAAGAAAAATCTGTAACTCAGGTTTGCTGTATGTGGATTGAAACAAGTTACTTCAGGAACCTTTTGCATTAAAAAAAACTATCAGAAATGAGAAAACAGCACAATAAACTGAATGAAATTGTTTTACACATACATAGATACAAATAAAAAATACGGAAGATTCAAAAGGTTTGAACAGAGATGAGGAAAGATAAAAGAGAAATAAAAGGAAACTACATGTCAATGGGAATTAAGAAAGTTGAAGGCTTACAATGAAAGGGAACATGTAACAAGAGTAAAAAGAAAGGAAAGAAAATGAAATGTTTTAAACAAATTAATGCTCAGAATTTAGAGGTTAAAACTTTTTTTACTGCAGAGATGCCTGGCATTTACCATAGATGGAGAAGTATTAAAATACATGCTTTGCAGAATGCTTAATGGTAGAAAGAGGGTATAAAATAAACATAGAGAGTGACAAAGATTACAGACTCTTGGGATTCAGAACTTTTAAAACAACTCCCAAAACCCCAGAGAATTTTAAAATTTAGAGGTTTTCTTACTTCTTTATATTTCTTTGAAAGGCGTAAGAGGATGCCTGGTACACTACAGGGGGATGCTACAGAAGCAGAACTAAACTAATAAATGCATTCTCTGATGGTTCTCAGCCACAGTTCAGTATTTCAGCACTATGACAAAGTATTCTAACACAGGAAAATATCCTGCTGCCCTGGTACTTTATCCTGCAAAATTGTGAATACATCTTTCACTTAGACCAGTGAATATTGGCTTTCAAGGTCACGCAGGCAGCTTGTAAAATGCTCTGTGCTTTTAGAATTCTGTGTTTTCCTCTGGTCTCCATTTCCCCAATCAATCCACTCTTACACCACGTAAGTAACCTCAGCAGGGGTCACCACAAGAGGCAAAATGCAAGCAGTGTAAGAATGAGGAAACACCGACATATTGGGCCTTTGAGGAACTGAGTCAGAGAAGGCTTCTGTATGGCAACTTCTTTTAAGAATAAATAAATTAGGTAGAGAGTGTGGTCTTGGTGAACTGTGCAGTGTTCTGGAAAAGGTGTGAAATTGTGCACCGTATGATTAGGAGCTCAGACAAGCAGGACTTCAATGAATTATTGAATTGTAAGAAAACAATTTCATATAGTATAAGATGGAGATGAAAGTAAACCATGAAGAGATTGAAAAGTATTCTGAGCTAATAAATTAAAAATTATAGAAAAAAGTGGGAAGGAAGAGAACCAGGCATTAGTGCACAATCTAATGAATTTTAACACTAATACGAAATGTTGCCATTCTGCATTGGGCTTTATTCATCTAAAAAAATACCAAAGCAGGAATATTTTCTATAGTTATCATTCTATTTATAAAATAACAGTTCCAGAGCACAAGTCTAACAGAAGTTATTGTTTTTGATGATCTTGTTCATCTGCAAAATACAGTAAGATCTCTCTGAACTGCACCTACATATAAAAAAACCCAATCAGTTACTGGGCATTTACAATAAAATCTTTGCTGAACTCTGGCAAAAGACATTTGTCCTGTTAAGAGGCTTTTTTTTTTTTTTTTTTAATCTAAAGTTGTCAGCTTCAGTTACTAGCCAATAGAAATGATCACTTCTGCTTTTGTCTGTCACCATAAATATGTTTCCACTATCAAGTTCTGGTCTCTGAGCAGGTAGTTGCAGACTATACTCAAAGAATCTCAGACTTCTGTTCCTTAAACTGAACAAAGACAGCTCATTTCTACAACTGGTTTTAACCAGCCTCATTGGCAAAAACTGTTAGGACACATGGGCTTCAGTTATCATTTTCCTCTGATCTATAATCCATACTGCAGACAGGTTGCAGGCAAAATCTTTTTGAGTATTGGCCAATTTACTCTTGAAGCATCCTTGGACTACGATACTGACACACCATCCATGCTTTTTTGGGCTGGCAAAAGACTAAGCCAAGTACTTGCCAGAAACTGTCAAAAGCTCAGTTTTGCAGGAATGTTGTGTCCCTGTCTAGAATTTCATTATTTTCAAGTTTTCCCCAGACTGTCATTACTTACCACGTAAGCAGAAAGGATATGGGGAATAAAAGAGCTCATCTAATAAATGTCAAGGTCTATGTTTTTGCATTGCAATCCAATGTGCTGAAAAGGATAACGCCATTTTTGATGCTTCAGCCACTGCCTACAGCTTATTTAGAGGGCATCTCTCCCACTGGAATAATATCCTTTCACCTAAGGATGTGGCTGACCACTCCATAAGCTAATGAAAAAGGATACGTTACATCAGTACTCACAGTTTTTTCATTGATACTGAATAGAAGTGAATAAACTTCACACTTCTAACATTTTTCTGCTGGCACAGGAAAATTTTTATTTTGATCGCTAGATCAAGGAACATTTAAACAGATCAAGAATTAGATCAAGAACATATATATACACCCAGGAGACTGTACACTGGAAACCTGAAAATACAAGAGCAATACATTTCATTCAGGTCATATTTTTACTGCAGTAACAAGAACAAATGCTGCAGGTGATTCTGTTGGAAATGCCACATTGCATATGCTCTAACTAGTAAAAAAATACTATTCTCCTAACTACAGAGAAACAATATCCTAAAATAATAATTTAACTGTAAGGCTGTAAGTTCACTGAACTAAAATCTACAGCATTTAGCTTTTAGCTTAAACACTCAAAACTCCTGATTCTTCTTTAGTAGACAAGGAGTATCAACTTCAAATTTTATCATTTTGTGATAAAGCTGAAGGATTTCCTGGTTAAAATGGTTTCTGACCAAGTCCTGCTCTGTCTTATGTGGACTGCACTTTCATCAAAGGAAGATGACATCTAAGCAGCTCAACACAGAAAGAGATACTGCAGCTTCAGTGTGGAGAACAGCAGAGGTGAAACCCTGAACTCTACTGAAACAAGAGGCAAAACTCTTACTGGTATCAATGGAACAGAATTTCTGCCTCCATGTATTTTCAAAATGCTCCCTCCAACAAAACATCCAAAATCAAGAATATGAAATATCTAAAATAATTGCTGTTTTCTGCAGGATTTAACATTTTCCAAAGGTTCTGAAAGTCAAGCCTAGAAGGGGACATGGCTGGTGCCTATTTGCTTTTCTCTGGCACTGAGCAGAGATTATTTTTCTCCGTACAACATTTTAGAACACAGGAACTTGGAAAAAAATAGTAGATAAAATGTTTCTATGACTTCTGATCCAGATGTAGGATTGTTTATCTGCACAAAAATACACATACTTTCAGCCTGTCATTTCCAGCTCACATTGTTAATTATATTTCAATGCACCTCACTAGATAAGAGGTATAATCCAGCCAAAAGCATATAAAGGTTGTAGTCCAAATTATGCAAGGTGTCTTGCAGCTGATAATTCCAACAGGTAATGAACTGTTTAATCTTATGCAGCTTGGCAAACATGCCTGTTTATCTTTACCCAAGCCTTCAACATGCACATCAAACCAAAGATATCATCCACAAATATAATGAGTGAATCTTCTTTTCAGTTAGCATCAAAGTTTTAATTATATTCTGTCTACTACAATACTTTTGCATAAAAAAAGAAATCAGGTTCAAATACAACAAGAAAAAGAGTAGCATTTCAAATATCCAGTTCTATGAATTTCTTATATTTCTTACATTATCTCAGCCTATCAGCTGAAATCTGGCAAGCCATCAGAAATACTGATCACAAGCACCTGTTGCACATGGACCACAGATTCTGTGCAATTATAGAGAACAAAATCCATGGTACTATCACCTGCTACAAACGTCTCTCGTGCCTAAATACCAAAATATTGGGCCTGTGGAGCACAGACCTCAGAACAGGATTGTAACAGAAGCAGTGGTTACCTCCATGCCTTGTACAAGGAAACTGTGGCCCAAACCAACTGAAACATCGACAAATTGCCTCTGTTGCTGCTCAAGCAAGAACAGAAATCAAACTGAAGGACACGGAGTTCCAGCTCCTAACTCCAGGCATTAGGAATCCCTTGGTTCCCTGCCTTTTGCAGGAGGATGAGGATAGAGAAAGAAAATTCATGGGTGAAAACTTTCTGTTCCTACACCGGAGATGGAAGGTACTTAACTCTGCTCTAAATAATAAGATTTCCATTGCCTCAGACTAATCAGTTAGGATTTAATGGAAGTACAGAAAAAGACTAAAAGCTTAGAGAAGATGTAAATACATTTTCTTTGGGGAATCAAAGTCAGAACAAATAATCTCTCTTTCTTCTATTTAAATTCTCTGTATTTCTACTTGTCTATCTTGGTAAAAGGTGTCAACTGAAAGAGGTTTTCTATTGTAAAGCCCTCTTCACCATAATACATGTAGCCTTAAAGTAATTTTAGGGACAAAACCCAGTTCTTCTGGAAAGGATTAGAATTCCAGTTGGTTTATTCTGGATTTATTATCAGGTATTATACCTCCCCCTTTCGATAAACCTTTCAATAAACATTATCCATTCCTCCAGATTTGGTTATATTTCTGCATATCTATGCCTATAAAGCCTGCAGCATGCTTGGAACCCTGTGGTGACTGAAGGAACAAACTATATAGCAGACAGGAATATCATTCACTTTAAATATCTAATTATTAAGTGAAAACTCAGTCAAGGCTGATAAGGTCCCTTCTTACAATATCTTTTACAGAAACCTTCATTTAACTTGTATCTTAACTACTGTATTTGCAAATACCCCAAAGAAAACCTTAAACCAACAAAAGCAAGAAATAATGAGGTAGGAATTACTCCCCATCTGACAGTCAACAGGAACAAAAACTGGAGAAAAAACCCGTGTATTTCATGAGGGACCCAGGCATTCCAAATGGAATGGTATCACAGGGGTTTCTTTTGCTTAGATGTACACACTTTCAGATGCTGTATCTGAATATTGCCAAACAATATCAAAGCAAAGATGAAAGGTAATGTCTGAGAAAAATAAATATCTGACTTCAGTCAGTGAGGTGAATTTACCATCGATGTAAGGAGGTATAATTCTTTACAAATTGCATGCATTTATGCAAGCATGGAATTAGATTTGTACACTGTAACTCCACAACACTGTCAAAACTCTTGAATGAAAACTTTTGGGTGGAACTGTACTAAAGTGCTAAGATTTTGAATCAAAATACACACAACTGTTTAACCTTTTAATTGCAGGTATTTTTCAGTATCTTCACTCTCTACTTCTGCTGCAGTGTACTTCTCTTCTAGCACATCAGTTTTATGTCAGTGAACCCAGATGACCCAAACCAACATTTTCTTGCTTACAGTTAAATAAATTAAATAAAATCCAAAACATTAACTGAATATAAAATGCTGTGCTATTTTTATCTTCAGTTTGCAGAAAGTCTGAATATTTGAAAGGATAACTGCCTGAGATTGGTTTCACTGAAGTGCTACTTGAAAACAAATTGACAGTACTTCTTAAATGTTCTATCCGTCTCTATACTCGTCCTCAAGAGAAACTAAATGAGGCATAGTATCCTAAAGAGCCCTTTGCACATTTCTGGGACCTAAAAATATCATGGTTTGTTAATATAATTTGAACAATATTAAAAAAAAACAAAACCAAAGCAAAACCATGCTGTATGACACCAAGAAAAAAAAAATTGAACATAACTTCAAGAAACCTGTGAATAGAAGATCAACTGTTCACTCACTTTTTCAATAAACCTTGAGGTTTTTAACAGACCACTGCTTTCATACTTACAACCTATTAATGTTTTGAGATCAAGTTGTCAAATACATGCTGTAATCCCATCCAAAAGGTCCTGGCCAAATCCATACAGGCAGTACCTATATGAAATGGCAAAATGAACTGAAACAAAAAGTCCATCCCCAGTGCCTCCATTACCTCATCTGTGAGACAAGGAAAGCAGTATTTACCTTTCTTTGAAAACTAATTTGATCCTATCTGCTGAGTGTCACTACCTATCACTACTTTTCTTGGCCCTCTTCTGAGGGCCCTACCACCAGACACACAGACCTTTTTGCCTGCCTCTGAGCAGCTCCAGTCAGACACAGCATCTTTCTGACAACACTGGAATTCTCTTAACATAACATGTAGAAACAGCTGCTGTATACTATTAGGAGGAGAGTTATAAATTTCCTAACATGATATATTCAAACTCCAGAAGTGGCAAACTAAAGAATGTTTGTTGGTTGTCACCAGGGCTAGTGTCATGCTAAAGGAGTTTGAATTGCATATGAGAACCTGAGCTGTCTGGCCAATGAACAGAAGACACTGTTTTTTCCTCTCTTTTTTGATCCTAGCTTTCTGGCATCTTAGCATCTCATTCTTTCTGAAACCAGCTACAGACATTAAGAAAAAAACCCTGAAATTTCAATCTGAGCCCAGCACCTCAGAAGATGCAGCTGCAGACCCAGAATCGAATGAAGAATGATTAAAATTGGTGGTATGCACTTCCACATTTATTCCAAATTTAACTCATCTGTGTTGTTTCTTCCTACTTATTCTGTTGCATCGCTGTCAGCTGAAGAAGCTGAACTAAAAAGCAGAGCACTGCAGAAACCTAGAGCAGAGACGGCAAACCAGAATAATTTGACATGACGCCCACTCCAAAAGTTTAATGCACCGTGTATATAGCTGGCAACAGCATTTCAGATGTAAAGGAAGAAGTTGCCTGGAATACTATCAGAACTTTCTGTTTGCTTTTTTGCATGCACACCAGCACACTGCATTGTGGGGGGAGGTTGCCAATCTCCCATTGCAGTAGGAAGCTGTTCAGTGACACTATTCACTGCTAGATTGCACTTCCATGATTCCAACAGAACCATTCTATATTTCTGTGGCCTAAACTTACAAAAGCTTGATGTCTTTATGCTTATCTTAGTTGAAGATGACATCATATTCCCTGAAGAGACTCAGCATAAAACTTCAGACCAAGCTCTATTCCTTTCATAGAGGTAGATAACCACCTCTATGACTGCAGTATCAGTATTGGGTCATTTCAGGAGTTCTTATTCTGCGTGTAATTACCTCATACTGCTGTCTAAAAAGTATTACATAGGTACATAAAACCTTTCAATAGAGTTATTGCCATCAGATCTTGGAACAAAGAGATAGAAGAGAAGCTCACTTTTGAGCATCAACAAAGAAATGCCCTGATCAAAAGATCTCTACAGATATTGGCGGGCCTTGAACCAAACTGCTTTGTCAGTTCAAGTTGCCTGAATATTTCACATTTTCTGCATTACACATATTTGCATCTAATTATACAGAAAGGCCAGATTAAATTTAATGCCTCCATTGCACTTATACAGACTAAACCTCTATGCTCCAAGTGAAAACCAAAGTATTTTACATATTTAAATGAACAACACCAGACAAGATGACCTTTATAATCACCATTATAAGAAACACAATTACAAGTGACTCAAGACGTATGGCAAACTTAATTATGCTTAAATATAGTGGTTTCCAATATTTTCAATCATGACAAAAATTAATGTCTAAAATAAAAATGTATTTGAGATTTTAGCTAATAAATGCCTTGCAGAATTTATTCTTTTTATGTTACTAAATTCTATAGATAGTATTTAACAAAAAAAGGCAATTCCATAACACAAAAAAAACCCCTTTAACTACTTACAGTTAAATATTATTTAACAAAGATGATGTGGATGATTTTGTGGAAGCATGACATGGAATGAAAATCATTAGTCTGAACTTCATCCTCAAAGCTTGGTAACAACTGGATACGCAGTGACGACCATCACAGAATTACAAGATCAAAAGATGCATATGGGTATATTTCACTTGTAAGATCCCAAGTGCTTTAAAAATGAGCCAAGAAAACGAGACCATGTTCACAATGAAACACAAATAGGCACAGAATGAGCATAAGAGCGCAAGCCCATGCAAATGCAGGAACACCAATTTTTCAAATGAAACAGCAGAGAGAATACTAACGAGCAGAGGGTAATTACTCATGCTGTATTTGCCCAAGACAACACAAAAGGAGCTCTGCAAGAATGGGCTTCTTGAGGGTTTTGTTGTTGTTGTTTTATCCTTTTATTTTCTTATGTGGATATGATTTTTCCATGCTGCCCAACAGAAGAAGGCTGCCAAGAGCTACTTTGGAGCCTCAACTGAACAGCAGCTCAGAGTAAAGGATGCTACCAGCTGCACTGCCAGTCCCATCCCTGCATCACCACTGAGGGTTTTACACCTTCTGTGAAAGCTAGATAGAGTGATTCATGGTCTAAAACCTGCAGAATCCCTGTTTAAGTAGAGATGGCCATAGACATAAGCAATAAAACATGCAATTTCACCACTCACTTTAATGACAACAAGCATTTCATAAAGGTGTGACATGCAGAACGTAATGACCTCGAACAAATTAGAAGTGGAGACACAGACTCAGAGCAGCTTCTTCCTCATGAAAGCCCATCTGTTACAGACTACGTGGGTTCTCCTTTAATGATTTATTCAAACAGAAGCAATTAAAAGGTTCAGCTCTTCAGTTTAGAATCAGATAATCGCACAGACACAGGATGAACTACAGAAACAATATGGAAAGCCTGTTTGGTGCAGAAAAACTAGCACTGAGGAAGAACATTAAAACCACCACCTGAAAAATCAGTAACACAAAACATGGAATCATTCTGGTTATGTCACAGGCACATGGGTTTATGTCATACTTGGTATTTTTTGCAACAAACAAAAATAGTGTAAAATTATTAATAATCTTTAGACATCTTCAACTAGGATTCCAAAGACCAGTTGTGAAGAAAAATAGAGCAGTTTTTGTACTTCAGCTATTATTAAAAACCAATATTTATACAAACAAAAAAGGTGCAAGTGCTTCTGTTGCACCTATCAGAATAAAAACGTCTTTGAAAGAGAATAAAAATGCCTTGTAGCAAATGGTCATTAGCAGTTTGATAAATCACATCCTATACAATTGTATGTGAAACACAAAACCTTCTTTTCATAAATATTTCAGTACACAATACTGAGTATTACATTAAGCAGCACCACTAGTGGTTTCTGCTGTCCACATAATATTAAGTTTTAGACTAATTAATCGCATCCTCCATAACAAATATGCAGCTTTTGGAACAATGATTAGAAAAAGAATAGCAGAATTTTTGTTACTCTTTGAAGTACATTCTGAACACATTTTATTCCTAAGAAGTATTCTAAAGCCAAAACATTGGGGGTTTTTTATTTAAAAAAGCAGATAAAAAACGGACTCTGATAAGTTTTTCTTCTGTTAAAAGGACAAAACAGGGTGGGATATTCTTAGCAAGCATGCAGTGTGCGTGTATTGAACAAAAGAAAGCAAAACTGAGTGTGATAGAAATTTCCAGCTTCCCAAGGAACCCCTCTGCTACATCAAGTTCGTTGTTTAATAAACTTATCTGTTCAATTCCAGAAAGCTTTACTGTACAAGCTGGCTGGTAAGAGCTTTAGGACTTACACAAGCAATTTCTAAGACAATAAAACTCAAGAATGGCAACAAAAGTTGAGGAGAGAGACTGAAATATCAACCTTCAAACAGTAGTTTGGGGTTTTTTTAGTGTTAAAAAAGCTGTTTTTCTGTGCATGAAAGCCTTTATTTTATATTTCCTCTAGAAATTAATTCAGTATAGAAATTCTACTTAACATGACTTGGCAAGCACAACCTAGCAATTAGATCAGGAAGCACGGTCCCCCCTAGCCGTGTCTGTACATACATTACTCACAGGAGGTGCTTTCCCAGAAGTGTAACAGGGGCAGAAAAAGGCTGAGAGCAGCCAGGAAAATAATTCAGCAGACGAGGCAGGAAAACTCGCCCATCAGTAGTGGTGATGAGGAAACCACAACGAGAAGGTGGGTTCCATCCCCAGCCCTGGGTTACAAATGCCAATCAACACGAGCCGCGATTTATAAGCACAATCCGACGGTTTGGCAGACAGGCAAGTAATTAAGCTTCACTTGTCTGGAATGCAAGTTTGGTTGTTTTGAGCTGTAAAGCAGCTCTCTTCTTTGCCATAACAAAACCTTCTGACTTTACAACACAGGTCTGCTCAATGATCAAGCACAAGACCTTCAGCAATTTTCCCAGAATCATCATGTTTTAGGCTGTGGCCCAGAAGAATATGAAGCTGACACAGAATCATAGCACCACTTGGTTTCACATGTTTATTGCAAGTGATTGATTCAATCAGGATTGATGCTAGACCATCATCTGGGAAACTGCTTCACCACCATTTCAGGTAAAATTACATGACCTCTAAGTCTCTGACTTCCCTATCTGTAATATGGTAATAAAAAGTTCATCACTTTTATAGCAGCGTTTTGACGGCCTTCGAAAAAAAGTCAATGTCTAAAGGGCAAATTAGTACTATTCATCCTAAAATGCTAATACATAGCGTTACTTGTCAATGCTTCTATTATCCAACGTGAAAAACATACTTTTTAGCATCTCTAAAAATATGAAAGGATTTTTTGTCAGATTTCCTTCATAGGGAGCACTGACAGCTCTCAGTGCAGTAAGCCAAGCCTGATTTTTGCACTACATCTGCAATATCTTTTATACTTGGGCAGCTGGCACAGAGTGAGAAAATTCATTAACATGCTAATGATGTGGCCTATTTAAAATTCCAGCTCTGATTATTATGTGATTAAGTCTCTTCCCTTGACGTCTGCTTCCTTATATCTGCATTATTGTGAGAAATCAACAATTATTAATGAAGTAAAAAATAGGTGACCAATTTATACACAAGAGAAAGACAAACACACACGTATTTTAGCATTTAATTTTTTGGTCTAATATTTTCCATACAAAACAGTATTATGTTCAGTAAAAAAAAAAAACCAAAGAAACAAAGTATTCAAGAAGCTCACAAGCACAAAACAACACTTCAACTGCCAGATGATATAGACATGTATAAGACCTAACCGTAACCCAGTGTATGCGTTGGGGCAGGAACACTGAAAAAAAGGCTGAACTGCCTTTCTCTGCAGCAACACAGATTTTATTGGCATAAATGAAACACCAGGCCTAAGGCTGTGAAGTAAGTCAGGTCAGCTACCCCAACTCAAATCACACCTTCCATAGTGCAGACAAAGCAACACAATAATCTCCAGGTCTTTCAAACAACAGTAAAAACAAACGGCAACAAAACTGTATTCCGATTCTTTATGCTTTATTCTCTAAACATAAAAGTGCTGTGCAAAATAACATTGTTCCATAAAGGTGGCCTCTTTTCCTCAAGACACCATCTGCATATTGTTTTCCAGAGTGTATCTGAAGGCTTACATTCAATTAAATGTGTTGGTACAAAACCCATGCTAGTGTTCTCAAATATTTCCCTTTTTAAAAGGAGAAAATAGGGTAGATCACATGTAAAGGGGGTAGGGAGAATGAAAAGTGAAGATATCAGGTTTCAATTTATGTATCTCTGACTAGTATCTGTTTGACAGCATTTTATTTTAACACAAGGATAAATTTCTCCTTATGCCTACAGAATCACAGTAAATTAAAAGAAAATCTACAAAGTAAACACTCAGTATTTTGAAATTTATTGTCACAAATTGTGGGACAGTAAAGGTCAGGTAAAGAAGGCATCTCCTTTCAGCTGTATAAATGCAAAAGGGAAAAAAAGAGTCTATAAACTGATACCATTTCTGTTGCTTCAGCAAGAGTCTTGTGCAGGTTTTATTTAAAACCCTGCTGAATTAAAACACAAATGAGAAGGCACATGTGCATTATAGGACATTTAATTGTCTTAAAAGAGAAACAGAATGGACTGATTAGAACATCAGAATCCTTTTCAACTCTCTTGAAAATCCAAGGAAAGAAGAAGCGTTGCCTGATGTGCATTTCTGGGTTTGTATCACAATGCACTAAATTGGAGGAATAATGTTTTAAAATTTTATCTAGATTCTAAAAAAGTGTGTGTATATATATTACTCTATGGAATTTTTAGACATTGTCTTAGATATATCCAGCTGCCTACAAATCTTTTTGTTTCTAAGATAGCTCTGCTTATCCACTTGCCTATGAAGGAACTTCATTTGCTTCTAAAACAGAGGCACCTTCCACTCTTCACCCAACCTACTGCTCATAAGATCCTGAAAAAGGAAAGACATTTTGAAATCCTGGAGCTTTAAAGTAGCTCTCAGGATTGTATTTAGTTTAGAGTTTAGTTTAGTTTAGATTGTACATTAGTAGCCAATCAAGTATTACCGAGCCTTTACATTTAAGCAAGCAGCAAGGTCATTTTATCTGCTTCAACTTCAGGAGCTGAGTACAGCAGACAAGAGAGTAAGTCAAGTCTAGGAATGACTGTGCTATTTGATAATTTGTCAGTAGCTTGCCCAGTAATTGCAGACAACCTCCCCAATTCCACCAGGACACTACAACCCAAGCACACTGCCCACAGCTGTGTGAGAGCAGCACTTGGCAAGCTGTTTAAACTCCCCCTCAAACACAAATTTACTATGAGAGCTCTTGCTTTCAAAATCAGGAATCTCTTGCACCTCATAAGTTCAGACACAACACCAAACGTGTTACATAAGTACGAACTAAACATTTAGTTATAAGTACTAAACATGCTCCTGTTGTCACAGTCAGACACATCTACTGCTTCTGCATAAAGACTACACGCTCCTCTGTATGTGAATACAAGCACAGTGTCATCATAAATGTGACAAAAACAGCCTTAGAAAATAAAGGTTTTGAAAGCAGGACTAAGATAGATTTCAAAAAGTGGTATATTGCTGGGGTATCCCTTGTTCCCCACTACCTCCCCCAACTCTGGGGGCAACAGCTGAGAGGATATTGAACATACTGCTTATCTAGGTCATGCCAGACTTTCCTCAGAACAATCAGTATGTTTTGTGAAATGCAGAATGATTCATCAAACCCATAATACCTCCAGGAGATCAGGATTGAGCAAAAAACTGTAACAATCTGTAAACTACTCACCAAAGGCAGTCTCTCCTTGTTCAAGTTCTTGTTTCAGTCTGGTGTAATCATCTTTAATTCTCTCTAATTTTCGTGTATTTCTGGCACTTAGAACCAACAGTTCATTGAGAAGTCCTTCCAGTCCCTCTTTCTCAGATGTTAATGATCTTATTTCTTCTGCAAGATCCTTCGCAGTGCCAAAATTACTTCCTGCATTTTATGGGGGCAGGGGGAAGAAAGAGGAAAAAGACAATGAAGCAGATACTTGCAACATCAGTAGCTTACATAGCAATCCTGGAAAATTAGGCAATTATACACTTCCCAACAGTAACTGAAAGACCAATAGGGGGAAAACAGAAAAACTGCTTTCCAAGCATCCATTTCATTAATATTACAAGGATATTACAAGAATACAAGAATATTACAAGAATAATAATTGTAGCTGATTTAACCTTACATACACAGAAATGGTATTTTCTTTAATTATTGATACAATTTACATTTTTTCAGGAAACATGTTCCTAAGGGTTCACACTTCAAATAATGTCGTACTAATGTCGCCATTGATCATTGTGGTGAGATCTATCAGATAATTTTCTTCTTTTGGAGGACCCCTCAACACAGTACACTTGAAATAGAGGCTGTCAAGCTGCTGGACCCTGAAGAATTTCCTCCCTGAACAAAGCAGCCCTGTGCTGGTTTTCATAACAAGCACCAGAAGGTTGTTTACGAATGACACATGGCATTTCTTAAATGGCCTGCACCTCAAGCAAAGACCACTGGGACATGTTCTTCTCAGAGAACATTTTCAGAAGTCACAACCCTCTGCTTCTGGCTCTCCCTGAAGCATGAAACGTCACAGACAGACAGAACGCCTTGGCAGCACCAGCTCACACTGTTCTGGAGTTTTTAAAAATGTCTGGTTCCTTTGGACAGGGATCCAGAGAAAAAAGTTCAACTCCCACGTGGTTTAGAGTGTAGCCTAGCAACATTTATCCACTTAACCATTCTGAAACCATTTTTATAAGGAGCTGGAGAGGAATGTTTCCTTATTTCACAAAGAAGTCTTTCATAATAAATAGAAAATGACAGTGAGATACTCAGTTATTAAATTACTTTTAAATAGCAGAAGAGTAACAATGCTACATTTACATAACTGTACCAGAATCATTTTAATGATTGAGATACTTGGCTGGGGAAAAGCAAACAAACCCCACCACCACACTTTATTCTAAAGAATTCTTGACAAAAATAACTTCCATTAGAATTGCCCAATAAAAGAAAGATCTCTAGCATAAGTCTTAAACTCTGATATCCTAAATTAGCAAGAATTTGATTATATGATCTAATAAGTAAAGATATTCAGTAAGTAAAGGCACTTAGAAGATTTAGCCTTGAAGTAAATATTAACATAAAACACATCCAGTCACACAAATGTCTCATCAGCTTCTGAAGTATGTGTAATGACTTTAGACTCCTGAAATCACTTTATAATACTACCAGCATTATTCAGATGTAAGGGTTCCTTTTTGGTTTTGTTTACACAATATAATAAACCATTGCTTAGACACAACAGATCAATTGAAAAGCTTGTTTTCAAATATTAACATATAATTCAAACAATCAAATCCACATCAGACTATCCTACGTTATAGCATTACATCTTTTTGACCTGGTATCTTCAAAGTGGTGGTCACAAAGCCTTGAAAGGGAACAGCTTGGCTGCTGTTCAGTTTCTTCAAGACAAGGAAGCAAGAACGAGATGCAAGTATTTACACCAGTCAGAAGATGGCAAACCACCACCAGCAGCTGCCAGGAGAGGCTCCACTCCTCCAGAGGGAACAGGAGCACTTCCACCCAACACCTACAGCCATTCTCCTGGAACAAAGATGCCGTTGCAAACTCAAGCAGCTGTATGAGGGCAGGTGTGCCAAAGGGAGGCTACATTTACCAAAATACTTTGGTAAATACTTTATCAAATAAATCAGGTTTAAAGACTATACATTACTAAGCATGGTAATCTTGCTTTGCATTTGTTTTTTTGGTGGTTTTTTTTAGTCCCAAGGCTATGATTGTTTCATTCAACCACCTCCTCATTTAAAGCTGACATTTTCTTGTTTAACAGGTCAAAAGTCCCTCATTTCTAATTCCCAGTTAAAATCCTATTTGCCACTTCTGTTTTACAAAGAATTATACAATTAAATAACTATAAACATGCTTTTCAAATAGTATGATCTTATGGCTTACCAGTGCTTTACTGGGAAAAAACGGCACAAATTTTATTATCCTAATTTGTCATGTTTCCAAATGGGCAAAAAAAAGCATTGGAATAAGCAAGACAAAATCACTGGAAAAATGACAAATATTCAATTGCTTCTAAGGCAACAAGACTTGAGTCCACCTTTATTCACCTGAACTCATCCCAAGCATCAAAGCACAGCAGCCTTAATAAAACATGAAGGTGAGAAAATCTTCATTAGGATCTGGAGCCTGCTGTTACATTTCAGAGACCAGCAAGGAAAAAGGTATGATATTGCATATGAAAGTTTTATATGTACTGAACGGATCTGAATTCCCAGAGGAGAAGTTTATATCAAAACTGAGGCTATAAGGAAATGGCACCAGACACATACCCAAAAGCCAAAAAGACACCCTACCTGATGCAGCTTCCCATGACAGCAAAAATGTGTGAAAGTCTGCAGTGAAAATTCAGAAGAGCATATAAAAACTCAGGCATCACAAGTACCATTATCAGTGAGCTCTGACCTCAATCACAGCAACCAAAGTAACTGCTTTCTAAATGCCATAAGAAGGATGATTAAACAATTAATATATAATCCATATAATATATATAATCCAGCTGCCAGCATGGAAAAGCATGCCCTCCTGGGCTCTTTTTTTCGTTGTTGTTTCGTGGTGTTTGTTTTGTTGGGGGTTTTTTTGTTTATTTGTTTTTGTTTCTGGTTTTTGTTTGTTTGTTTTTTTGTTTTTTGTTGAGATGACATCACAGAGATTCTGTGAAAGGGACTGAGGAGCAAGATGCCACTTTTCCCATCTTGCCTTCTGTCTCACAGTGATAGAGATGCATATATGCTCATGTAAACACACTGGGTGCAAACTGGGGCAGCAAACTTGCAGTACCCAGTGCTCTGAACAGGCAACATGCTTGCAGTGCGCTATCATAAGGAACTGAGTATGAACACTTCACTTTGGGGGACTGAACAGTAGCATTATCTCAAAAGACAGCAACAAAACCAGTTAAATCTTCCTCCTTAATCTTGCCCTCTGGGGCTCCCTCCTCCCATGCATCCTTCATCCTCCACAGAAAGTGACATCAGGTAAGCTCCAGCGGCTTGATATGAATGCCAAAAATACCACCCAAATCAAGCACAACAACCCACACTGCAAAAACAGTAAAAATGAAAAAAATCCCCAGGCAGAAAGTAGCCATGAAATTGCTTTTACTTAGTGTAAACATCAGTATCTTTCCCTTATTTCCTCTATTCCTAAAATTTTACTTGTATGGCTACAGCTAAATAGTACTCTCCACATCAAATATATTTTTATCTATATAGTTACATGCCATAAATTCATGCCCATTGTAACACCTCACTGTCAGACTTTACTATACTGGGTAGATCGTTGCCCATTTAGTGGCCTTGAAGTAAAATAACTTTATTTTGATACCATTTGCCAGCAACAAATTGATTAAAAATACAGTTTGAAATCTGTCTGATTTTGCAAAAAAAACCCCAAGAAATATGTTATTAATTAAACTTTATTAAATATTTCTCCCTTCAAAATATAAGGTAAAGTCAAGGGTCCATAAATTTTTTACTCTCACTTTTTCTCAGATTAATGGCAGAAGTTACACACACTCATAGTTACCATTATTTATACTTGAAGTAGAGAGAGAAATCTCAGCCTCACTGAAAATATGCTCATTGTAGTACAAACAAAGGAGTAATTTTTTCATTAATAATAAAGCATATTTATTGGACACTAGCTTAAATGTAACAGAGAACAGACTGGTCATTCTTCATCATTATCTATAAATTAATTCCTCATATACTTACAGCACTACCTTTAATAATTCATAAGAAAGTGAAAATTTACATTTTAGCTTAGGGCGTTTGCCACCATAGTATTTATCAATGGCACTGAAATTCAAGGCTGAAAATCTTCCACCCTGTGATTAATGAGGATACAAAGTGATTTCAACACCACAAAAGAAATTGAAGAAAAAAAATATCATTCACCTACCCACAAAGAAAAGGGAAAAAGCTAAAGACATGACAGAAATGTAAGATTCTGGAAGGACTGCCAATGTGTTTGCACCTCTGAAAAAATAAACTGCAAATGAGGGACAGTCTACCATCTCATGAAACATTTTACAGCAATCCAGCACATTTGAATTGCAATTATTGTTTTTAAGCAATAACACATGTCAATGCTTTTATGAAGCATAACACAACTGAATGATTGATGTCATCCTGAAAGGTAATTGCCATTTAGAAGAAGATGAGAGACCCCACAGACATACATTTGGAGGAGCAATTCTCAGTCACAGAGAGCCTTGTCTACCTGGAATGAATCAGTCAACAAAGAACAAACCAGGAATATTAAGAAAAAGGAAAAGGGATGGGTGTGTGGCACAGAAATAAATATACCCCAAAGTAATAACATTTCAAATCAGCAGTAACAACTGAAAGAGGGACATCACTGTCCCCTCCTACAAGTGTTTTCTCTCATTCCCTCCAGACCACAGCACAGCCTTTCTACAGGGTGATAGCACCTTCTCTTCACAGCTCTCCCATCAAACATGTCTCCTTTGAGCACAAAACCACAGAAAAGGAGCTGCCAAAGAGATAACTTGACCTTCTCTCCTACTCCAGAGATAGCAGCCTAGGTAAGAGGAGCAACAGAGAGTAAGTTATTTCATGACTGACTTCTCCAACAGAAAAAGAGACTTTCTGCTGTCTGGTCACATAACATGCTGTAACTTCAGCTACAATGAATTACCCTTGAAGTTCACAGAAAGCCACTAACATCCAGCAGTCTGACTTGAAAATGAGATTAAAAAGACAAACAGCATAATGTCCTGGTTTCGGCTGGGATAGAGTTAATTTTCTTCTTAGTGGCTGGTACAGTGCTGTGTTTTGGATTAAGGCAGAGAATAATGTTGACAACACAGTGATGTTTTTAAGTTGTTGCTGAGCAGTTCTTAGCCTAAAATCAAGGACTTCTCAGTTTCCCATGCTCTGCAAGCAAGTACACCAGAAGCTGTGAGGGAGTATGGCCAGGACAGCTCATCCAAACTGGACAAATTCCATATCATAGAACATCACACTCAGCAAATAAACTGGGAGGAGTTGGCTGGGAGGGACCAACAGCTGCATGGAAATGGGCTGGGAACCGGTCTGCGGGTGGTAAACATCACTGTATTGGTATTGTACTTCACTTGCCTGTCTTGGGCTTTATGCCTCTCTCACTCTCCTTTTCATTACCATTATTATTCCTGTTACTTTTATCATCATTATTATTATTATATTTTATTTTGTTTCAGTTATTAAACTGCTCTTATCTCAACCCACAAGTTTTACTCCCCCACTGTGAGCAGAGAGAATGTCCATATAGTACTTAACTGCTGGCTGGGGACAAACCACAACACAGAGCTGTCTGAAGTCTGAGGGACCATTTGAGAGTTAGTTTGGGGGATTCAGTAGCATTATTTTTCAAATTAGTTAACAGGAGTACCAAAAAGTGCACTGCTTGTACCAATACATGGTAGCAAATTTTAATTCATGGAGTATAAAGTGGGTGTTGTGGGAAAACATGACCACGCACAGCACTGAATGCTGAAACCAAACACTGCAGTCGTGAAGCAGAATTAATCTCAATATGCCTCTCATCCATCAACCCAGGCTGCTGCTGGGATCAGGAATAGGGAAGTGTGGAACCAGCTATGTCATCTGACAAGATGCAGACCTCCATTGGACTCCAATTCATCAAAACACTGACCCTTCATGAGAAGGCACAAAGGGGTATTGTTGTTTTTGCCTCTAAGACTAGGCGAGTTCTGCAACCATTGCCAAACAACAGTTCTCAGAAACAGAAAAGATAAAGAAACCAGGAACACCAGTACCTTCCAGAGAAAGATAAATTAGAAGCTGTATGCGGCATGTCTGGGGAAGAACTTGACATCAGACCAAGAACTATGCGTCCATACATATTTCTGATTGAAATGACAGACTACAGCACGAGCACAAAAACAAGGCATCCACATTAACACAAACCACAGATGGATGGCTGAAAATGTACCTCTGCCTGCACTGACATCTTCCAGCCTGACGGCTCTGTCCCCCCTCTAACATGCTCATTCCCAACAGGAATACTTAGCACCAAATCTGGAAAGCTGGGGCTCTTTCTGTTACAGTTGGACCCATGCAGAACTTGCCCTAAATGAGCATCAAAGAGCAGCCAAAGAGGCAACAACCCTAACTTAAGCTTTGTGAAATATGCTATCTAGTATTTATGTCATGTTATTTACAAAACTATGCTTTTACGTTGACATAAGGAAAAAAAAAACTTATTGTACTGCTGGAAATCATCCCATAACATCATTTCCAAGCAGCTCCCACTTGCCAGTATTTAATGAAACAGAGGTAATAATATTTATAGGATCATGACACATGATCTCTTACTGGTATAGACAGTTTTAAGATCTATTTTATTTTTTCTTTAAACTTCAAGTCACGTCACTCTAACTTCTGTGTTGGGATCTAATTTGTGCTTGCAAAGACAGAAGGAAAGTTAATGACATGCATCTCATAGATAGCTACATAATAAACAGAGTATTTCATTCATGCCTGCTTAGCTTCCCATTAAGCCACTTTCTGGCTATCCAGTCCCATGCTAATATGAATTCTCAAGAGGAAAACATGTTCCCAAAGAGTCTATGAAAACATTGAAAAATGTACCTCTATAAACCTCTTTTATTCAAATATGGGAAACAGATGAAATAGGACTAAAAATTCATTTTAGTTTGCATCTTCCCTCCTATTCCCAAATTATTTTCTCACTAAGGAAAAACCAGAAACACACCATCTCTTTTTATTTCCTCTTGTGTAAAACAGCTCAAAGTATGAAAATAAGTTTCAATAATATTTCTACAGTTACATTCACACTTGCTTAAACATCATCCTTTTTGAACTTTCTTACCAGTTTCAAATTATTTCATCTGAAATTTATTCCCTAGAAAAATTTCATACTAAATAGTAACACAATAGTGAAAGAAAGAACAGAGTATCATGTACTGTCTTGTTCTTCCTGTAACTGACTACAAAATTTTATAAGCATGTTAAGAGCCTCTGTAAGAAGCAACTGTTAGAAAAATCACATGCAGGTTTCTAACCACTGACATTAAGTTAGTTTTTCTGGTAATTAAAAAAAGACCTACTAGATACTAAACTATAATAGTTCATCTATGGGAATTTACAAATGTGCATATCAACAGTAACACCTCATGACATCAGGAGTACTTGTTACCTGTAATTACCTAAAGCTACTGACTTAAAAACTGGAACAATATAGGACCTTTTTAATTATCTCTGGAGGAAAATTCTGGACTAGCATCTCTGGAGTATTAATTATCAGTTATGTGCCCCAACAGGCCAATCAGGAGTAAGTGAGGTGTTGATATAAAGTTTCTGAATTGTAACTGTTGATAGAAATACCTCTTGAACATGTCAGTATGGGCTTCTTTTCTTTTTCCCACTGGAATTTAAGTTGATTTATTTTATGGCCTTCAATAATCCAAATAGTCACAAACTTTCTTTTTTCTCTTCCACATTTAATTTTATACTTCTTCCCAGGATGAAATAATAGGAAGGAGGGGCTCTTAAATACATAGTATTCTCTTACATCTTTACAGTATCATTTATCACACAGCCTTAAAGTCCACGGTATTATATTGATAGGACTAATAGAACTGTTATGCTTACATTGCATTTCTCATGGTATTTTCCTCTAAAAAGAGTATCAACTCTATTCTTACATATTTTGGTGCAAATACATTCGTATTTTAAATAAATGTATTTGTATTAGAAAGTACAGTCCATGTAGCAAATGAATGTTGTCTGAAGCTGTCAAGATAGCCATTAAGGCTGAGGTATATATCATGCTTTCCAAGTCATCACATCATTAAGTCACCACATAAAAGGTCTGAAAACTAATTTTCACTTAATAACTCTATTCTTTAGCTCATCTAATCTAACTTGGGATACAGTCACCTTTTTGCTTTGACACTGTTCCAAAGTCACTTAACTCTTACTGCTTCCTCAAGAAAAATGCTACTTTAATCAAAAATGTGACATCTGTATAGAGAAAAACAGTTGTTCTCAGTATCCATTAGTAGTGTTTTTGAAGTAACTGTCTGAATTTAACTGCTACACAAAAAGAAGTAGACCTAACAGACATTTAACCCTGCCTGATGTTTCCAGACTAAATGAAAACCTCTAAATATGACCACTAAACTTTATTATTAGTGCGCATTTACATATGCACACTGTAATTCCTTCTGAATGTCACACTGTTCCAAGACTGTCCTTAAATAACTGCATATTACCCAGTTGAACATTCTTCCAACTTCTAACAATTGAGTATATCCAGGCTGTTCATTAATATTGTTGGCTGAGAGATCAGGGAATATGTACATAAAGTACCTTGCTTAAATCTTGGCCAGTATTTAGAAGGTTAAGACCTGATTCTCAACTATGCCTTCCTTAAGAGCTGTCATTCATTTACTCCTAACACAGGAATACACAGAAACTAAAGTAATTCAGCCTTCTCCATTATCCACTATTCACTGGTTTTGCCTCATTAAGTAAAAAAAAAAAAAAAACAACAAAAAAACCAACAACAAAACCACTATTTTTATCTCTTCCTTCCTCTTTCTTCTTCTGCATTCAACAAATCTTTTCTTCCTGACTTGCTTCTATGCTAGATAGCTGAAACTCACTCTGTATCCTGGCTTTTCTGATTTTATTCACGTCATGTTCTAAGCCTATTTCTGGTGTTTTCAGATTTTTTTTTTTTCCTTTTTTATTTTCAGAGGTCTCAGGTCCTCAGAGAAATAATTTAATAATTTTCATTCTTGTATCTCCCCCTGTGTCCTCTGTATATAACTCTGCATTTTACATAAACAAGTGTCACCACATTGACTAAATGTATCTGTATCTTACAATGAGGTAAAGAAATTACAGTACTACTGTCATCAAATCACCTTTCGTCCTTGATTTTCAACGAGGCCATGCAGAATTTTGCCTTAGTAACAAATTAGGATTGTACCATTCACAGTCATTAAAATTCCCTAAAGCAAGAGTGAGAAAAGAAACAGTGCTTCTTATCAGTACAAAGAAATTGCACTGATACTTCTTTGAAAGCATAGAATGGCAGACAAACAATTGTAAAAACAGTAGATGGAAAGAGCAGCACTAAATTGCCTTTGAAATTCATTGCTGAAACAAGCAACCTCTTTTAAGAGCTAACAAGTATAAAATACTGTTAAGAATGTTTTGGAAATGATCCTCAAGCTGTCATTCACTCTTTGCAAGTGTCAGACTGAAATACAGCTTTTCTGGCCAACTGCTTCCTACAAGAAGTTGCATGTCCAGTTTATGGGCTGTTTTGTTCCCAAGCCATAAAACCCCATTTCTGAAAGTGAGAAAATTACCTACGTTTAAACAGCCTAAGGGTAGAGAAGGATGATTGCCTAGTTTACCTCTAATAGGTGGAGAGAGAAATAAAGAAGATTTCCATTTTAAAAAGGTGTTATGAGAAGTAAGGAAACTGAGCATGCTCAGCACCAATACAAGATCTGGGCTTTAATTTCCTTTAGGTCTTTGTTCAAGTCTGAAATTATCCACTTCTGGCAAACAAAACATGTAACACTGCACAAGGTTTCATTTTAAAATAATTTGTATGTGCAATACAGATTCTTGTACATAATGGAAAAGATAAATCACACATGGAGAGCTACATCTCATCTCAACATGTATCAAAAACCCTTCAGCCTTTCTTTACTGGGTGTAACACTGGAAAACTCCTTGCTCTCTAGTCCACATTCCCTTCTACTCAGCTTCCTCTCTGAGCCAGGTGTTGAGCAGAGAGACACCTACTGAAATATTTGCAAACCATTTTCTGAATTAGAAAACCCACCTCTTCCAACTTAAGAGAAAGAACAGTGTTTTGCCTTTTTTTCTTGGTGAACAGTGCAGCAATCACAAGCAAGTGGCATGTAAGGCTGTTATGTATCACACTCTGTAATCACATTTCAGTGTTTTACTGGTTGTAAATAACATGCATGAGTGCTCCAAGGATGAAAGTGCTCTTTTGCTGCCAACATTAGTTGTTTAATGATCTGAACAGCAGAAGCAGCCAATTATTGTATTCCATTTTAAAGTGTCATTTAAAGCCAGACTTGTAATTATGATACCTTAACTATAAATTTGCAACTTAGCTAGAGAGCTCTAAGAATGTAACATGTAGAGTCCTGGAACAGCTATTGATGATTATATATCAATTTCACCTATAGAAAAACACCATGTGTTTTGCATGTTTACTGCCTACTACACAGCATCAGCTTTGCCAGTAGTTGCAAACTGTGGAGAGGGGCCTGAAGTACCTTACACAAGGCATGGCAGAGCCCTGTTCTGCCAGGCTGGTCATGACTTCAAGGGATCTACACAAGCACATGAACAACTTTTCCTAACAAGTCTGTTGTGAGGAGGTCAATAACTGCTCTAATACACTCCTTAACACTGTTATTCCTTCTCACCACTAAAAACTTACCTGAAACAGCCAGCATTTTGGCTTCGAGTAGAGCTGGTAGCTGAGTCTCAATATCACTCACTTTCCTCCTCAAAGTGCTGCAGAGTTTCTGACTCGTGCAAACCTAAATTGAGGCAGACAGCCATGATATAAAATTCATTCATGTAAAAGTATAAGGCAGTTGAAATGGGGCTTCAGATGTTCTTGGTTTACAGACATGACATAACATCCTGCAGCAAGGTAAAAAAAGCTTAATAAAAAGTGATGTCTTTACAGAAACACCCAACATGAATCAAAGTTTCCAGGCTGTGCTCCACATTCTATTATTGAAGCTCGGAATGGTATTAGCATTAGCTACCTGCATGAGAGAGGCCATGTTTCACTACTAGGTACTGAGGCTGCACACAGATGAAAGGCCATCTTACAAATTCTGCACATTTTCAGTATTAATAATCATGCTTGAAGTGGAGCATAAGTAAATCAATATTTGGAGATTAAAATTCCATAACATACAATGTGTGCTGATTTTTATACAAAATATACTGTGCTCTGCATTTTAACTGAAAAAAGGCAAAGCAGCCTTATTTTTTGCACAGGCAACAAATAAGGGTATACCAGCTTGACAGTCTACTTTGTTTCACAATCAGGACACACAGATGACTAGGGTTCAGGTTTCTCACTTTCCCTTGCTCTCTATCTTTTTAACTGGAGGCCCTTCAGCAATCAATCAGGTTTGGTATTGAAAACATGAAGACAGAAAAGAGAGAAAAAAAATATAAAGGAAATTCAGCTGTTTCTGTACTTTACATTTCAGTGTACATTGCCACCTCAGCTGCATGCAAAATTTATACAAGTCCCACATATTCAAAAATGCTGGGGTTTACTCCATATTGCGTCATTTGGGAAGGAAAGCAAAATGAATAAACAAAAAGCCTTCACTGAACTAAAGCAAACCCCTTGCTCTGGAGGCAGATGTCAAACACTTGCTTAAAATTGTAGCTGACACTTAAGAAAACATTGAATTCACTGGAACCAAAACTAAAGCAATAGTCAAGGTAGGCACAAGCCAGTTCTGAAATGATGTGATGTGAAAGGAAATCTCCAGAGAGAAGTTTCCCTGCCTTCCTTCACTTTTATTTTTCCTTCCTCAAAAAAAAGTGCCATGCTTATTAACAGAGGCACAGCTGTCACTTCACTTTCTAAGAACAAAACTTCATAGTTCTAATGGTTTATCTGTTTGTACAGTTACATTATAATAATTCATATATGGCACTAGCTTTAAATCCTTTTAAATCAGTAACACCCTCTTCCTTTACTGAGATTATCTGTTAACTATAAATGGGTCATATTTTTTCTTGAGTCAGCAAAACTATCCTCCAAGCAGTAACTTTTACTTGCAAAGACTTCAGAGTCATCCTATTAATTTAAAACCACATATTGCTTCTGCACCTACTATAATTTTTAAATTCCCAGATATCTCACTTTGTTCTCACTCTTCTAAGTGACTCATCAGCTAATTCAGTTAAAATGTTTCTAAAACCCCAAACCTGTCAGAGGTGAATAAATGTGCCTAAAAAACCCAAAGGCCATTTTTGTCTCCCATCTCCAAAATAAATCCGAAAGTTTTTAATGACTTCTTTCCAAGCAGTACTCTCTCTTTAGGGGCATTGAATGGCTCAGTGAATTGCAATTAGATGGGGAATCTTTCAGCTCCAGGAAAACTGCATGAATATATCCCATGCTGGTAGTAACTTAAAGTCATTATCACCAGACAGCTGTTTGGCAATTATGCAAAATAAGCTGGGATGTTTAATCAGTTTCTAGTGAGCACTGTCCACTTTGTAAGCCCCACTGTCAGAACAAAGCTTGCTGGCACTGTTTATTAATGGACCAAATGCAGCGACCAGAGGCAGAAAGGCAGTCCCTCCCACTCAGAGATGATTCTTCTGGAACACGAGATAAGTAGGTTGCTGGGCCTCTGCTTGTATCTATGTCACACGTATTCTGTAGATAAATGAACAATATTAATCTTCAGACCTATCATATGGCATAGTTCAACAAAACTAAATGAGCAAGTGGGAAAGACAAAGCAGTATCCCCTAAACTAATGGCACTGCTTCTATGTTACGTCAGGTCTACTCTACAAGATACAATTCTTTTCATTTTTCCTAATTACTGCATTTTCATAACAGATACCATTATTCATCACAGGAGCTTATTCAGCCACTAAGGAAAGGTTATTTCTTAGCTAACAAAAATGGGGAACATTCACAGGGCCAGTGACCTTGGCTTGCAGTGAACACCATCCTTCTCTTACCAGCCTGACTGCAGGCTCCAGCAATGCCCTTTGCCTGGTCCCAGTGACCCACAGACCAACAAAAGCTCAAAGTGTAAAAAAAAAACCCTCTCTTTCAGTTTCAGGAAAGAGTTTTTGCAGCCAAGTACTATTGTATCTATTTTAAAATCCTCTTCAGTGGTTTCTGGGTTTTTTTAAAGCAGACTTTTTTTTGAAAAAGGCTCTTGTTTAGAAATCTATCTAGCAAATCTGCATTCAGACACAAATGTTGCCCAAATAAGCAGTCTATCTGAAACCAGTAGGAAGTTGGTTAGCAAAGATATGCAGAATCAAGATGAAAAGCAGCAAAATATCAAAGGCGAATTTGCCCATTGTCATCCTCTTCCATCTTTCCAGCATATTATATTAATCTAAAGCAGCAAAAACAGGGACAAGGACAGCAACTAAAGCACTGGAATTGACTCTCCAATCATCTCAAGAGAAAAGAAGCTTTGAGTAATCTTCATATTTCCTTAAAACAGCACCTTGGAAAATGATAAAGAAATTCCACTAACACTGCCTAAAGGAAAGAACAGCCTGTCTGGTCTCCCACACAACACAGTCCCGCCATAAGTGAAAGCAGATATTAATTTCTGAAGGAAGTTGGTGAATAAGGGACAGTGCTCCCTTCATTAGCAGACAGATGTTAGTTTTTGCAGCCACACCTGAAAACAAGAGAGATGAGGGAGAAAAGGCCATAGAAATGCCAGTGGCACAGGGGAAAAGGAAAGACCTTTGACAAAGGAATGTTTTCACCATACAATAAAAAGGTTTAAAAGATCAGTTCTATTTATTTTGAGATGAAAATAATAGGATGAGATGATACGAATAAACTAAATAGGAAATTATTTGGAGGAGTCTCACTACATGTTTCCTATTTATCTTCTGTAACAAATAAAAGGCATCACACAGGAATGGAAAAAAATAAAAATAATATTTTATCTATTGAAAATTTAAAGAAAAAAAGCAAGCTGTGAAATTCTACCTCACAGACCTCTACTGTTACTCAATGCTTCAGTTGTTATTGAAAAAGTCTCTTGATACTATGGTGATAAAATGAAACCTCCTGAGACATTTTCTGGAGAGAAGGCAAATTCCATGCCTTATGTTTTAGCTTGCAAATAGCTTGAAACAACACTTGAAACATCCCTTTGAGCTACTGAATGTCTTGTTCATTTTAGTAAATGAGCTGTAGGTCAGTTACAATAATTTCCTTGATACTTACTCATAGTAATTTAAAAAGAAAAACAGGAGGAATCATTGTAATAGCCTATATTACTTTTCCCAAGATGTAGGTATAAGGAAGGAATAGAAAAAATAAGCTCAAAATAAAGTGGAAGAGAAGGAAGGAGTGGTAATGAGATGCAGTCTTCAAATTACCTTTTTAACAGTGCATGGTGAAAGCATTGGTCAAGAGGATTAGGAAGAACAGATTATGAAGGATACATTTTTTACTGATTTAGGTGAGTGCTATTAGAGAAAGAATATGAAAAAAAAGTTTATTTCAGAGTATAAATTCATTATTAATCAAAACACAAATATTTTTCAGTCTCCGTTTCATATAGATCTGTGTGAATTAGCTAGAGTAAATGGAACTTCTTTTCTAGAGCATTCATGGAGCAACTGAGCCATTCTGAAAAAAAAGGTCAGTGTTCTACTTCTTGAAAGGAGCTCATGAAATTAAAAAGATAAAGTAATAAAATTTCTAGTTAGAAACAAAATTTATGCTAAATATGCTATATCACTTTACTTCATATTTTTAAAGGGGTATGAAAAAGATTGCAAGCTAGACTATTAGTGAAATGGCTGGGAAAAGAGGTACTTCATTTATGTTCTTTCCTTCACACCAACAAAATCAATTAGAGAGGAAAGTAAGAGACTCTGTATTAAGAGCTAAAACACTCAGCTATGACCATGATTTCATGAAGCTAAGGAGTCTGTTCCTGAATAGGGACGTGAGCAAGAGGAGTGATCACTAGTAAAAAAGTTGAGAAAGAAGAGATTACTCCATCTGCTTTCTGAAGTATCATAACCTCTGTGGCTTGTTCAAACAAAAAGTTGGGGAGGGCTTTTCAGTATATGCTATAAAATATCTATGTGCAAAATCTTCTTAGAAGGAATGCCACAAAACCAACGTCCTAAAACAGAGACAATTTATTAAAATGCAAGTTATGATCTGTTTCTGTAAATATTCTGAAGAACTGAAAATATGTACTTACTTTGGCAGTAGTTTCTTTAATGGATGTACTGAATAATTGTTCTTTCTCCTGAAGGCTAGAAGGAATTAAAATAAATAAAATACATAAATAAAACAAAATACAGTTAACCTCTGTTCAACATAGTCTGCTACACAAGACACATTTTCATACGGAAATAAAGTGTTAAGCTGGCTTGTATGAACACAACAGAGGCAATATCAAGATAAAAATTATGCTTAGTTTCAGGGTTGCTAGTGACTAACCAACATCACCTTTACAGTTCTTTATTAACGAGTATATATATACAGATTTTACTTACCATTTGAAACACAATTATGATTATTTGTGTGAACATAATGTCTTAGAAGTTCCCAGCAGTGTCCAGGACTGGTGCTTTACCAGACTATCATCCAAACACCTAACACCAAGGCATTTCTGAGACAAAGAACTGGCAGTATACTATCCTCTTACAACCCAGTCTTCAACTCTGCCAGAAAAAGTTCAACTACAGTCACTTGTTCTCACAGTAATTTTATGTGAAATACCAGTACTCAGTTTCTTTAGGACCATAAAATCCTACCAATTATTTGTACCCAATTGATGGAACAGTGGGCTGAAATTGAGGCATCACCCATGCTCACAAATTCGAGGTTTTCCTCCACATCTTATAAGTAAGTAGTTTTCCTACTTTTATATCACCAAATCTAAAGTAAACCTGTGCCTTTGGTTCTCGTAAATAAATCCACCATTTATATTTTTAACAAGTTCAAAAATTCAAGTCAAATCAAACATCAGGAGTTAGGAGAGAGGTTACTTTTGCAACTTTAATACTCCCCTCACTCCAAGTTAGGAGGTGTATGCTTTTTATACAGTCTTCAATTACTTTACACACACTATTTTCTTTTCTGTAAAACACCTCAGTTCTGTGTACATGACAGTCAGCAATCCCCATTAGCAGCATCTCAATTTTTCCTCACACCTGTGTTATAAAAACTCTACTTCTTTCACAACCTACTGTTACTATTTTTCCCAAATAAGAACGATTAATTTACCTCTGAGCTTTTCTCCAGTGCTCGGCACTGAAATATCCAAACATATCAGAGACATCACTGGATTTATTTAGTGCTGCTCTTGCATGACAAGGCCGTGTTGTCTTCATTTTACAGGCGGAAGAAACACAAGCCACTGTTATTCAGAAAGCACACGACGACTGAGTGCCTGTTTTGACATGCTAGCAGCTCCTACTGCCTATGCATTTCTCTTTTCTATGCATTTCAGTTTTCTTTTCAGTTTTCTTATTTTCTAAGCACAGCACTTACTGAGCTTACTTGAAAGCTTACTTTCAAGAGTCAGCATTTTCATGAGCATGAATCCCAAAGCACATGAAGCTGGAGTTGCACTCAGCTACTGATCACCTACAGAAAGGCTGGTTGGACCATCTTGCCCAACTGCACACGGGAGTGAAATAGCCTCAGAGGCAGAATTCAGCATATCATTTAATCACATTAACGAGGCATCTATTTGCATTGCTGTCCCTAATACCCTGCTCCATGGAGCACACACCTTTCCTACCTACAGCCCAGCAAGGCCTGTCACCTCATTACCACTTCAGCACCTGTGTAATGCAACAAACAGAAATGCAGCTGCCTACCTATGTAAAAGTGTTTAATGACATTTCCAACATAGCCTCAAATTTCTCCCTTTTCTACAGCAATACACATGCAAAACACGAAGTATTGCTTGTGTAATGATGCCATTATCAGCTCCCTGCTTGCCTCTGGGCATGCCAGAAGGAATGAACTATTTAGCCACTTCTTTTCTTATGCTTTGGAGCTCCCAGTGACTTTCAGCATCTCCCACAATTGGCATCTGAGCTGGTCAGGTTATGTAAAAAAAAGATGAGCTTTGTGAACAGATGTCAAGGGGCAGCAGCAAGGCTGCAGTGTGTAATTGAATGAATAATGGGTGACTGACCCAATTGTACTGAAACTGCCTAATAAAATTCAACTCTAAAGACCCAGGCCATAATAAAATGTAAAGTGCAGTTATAGCCAGAAGAACAACAGTATATGCATGGCAACTCTAACAAATATCTTCTTTGTGCTTTTCCTCTTATCTGTTTACTTTCCTCACAGAAAGCCCCCCAGGTTCATACATTTCACTGCTCTGCAGAACTCACACAGCTAACAGGAAGAGAAATCAATTTTTAACTTCTCTGAAAACAATGTATCCAAAACTGCACTGCAAACTAGGACCCAGCTGTCAAATCTGCATTGCTAACAAGGATGCACAAGCCCATGCAGACTTTCAGGCCCAGGTGCTGAGTGGGAAAAAACATTGTCTCTACACCCAGATTTCTTTTTTTATGGGTCTCTTAACAAATCACTGAAAAATAAATAAGGAATCAAATGCTGCCATTTCAATGACAGCAGAACTACAGTTTTAAGACAATTTTGCAGAACTATAGTTTTAATGGAATTTTATATTAATCTGACCTATATCAATAGAGGACATCATTAGTAAGCAATTAATTTGACCCGAGCTACTGATAGCTGCATTAACCACACTCTCAAATCTAAAGACCTTTTTCTTACAGCTACAGCATTCACACAGACTCTTACAAGTGTATTTGTTTTATTTATGGTAAGAATTCCACTGTAGTATTCTGGTTCAAACCCTTGTTAGCCTTCAGAGTGATTCATAGGAATCCCTTACCCCTTGCACAGATCAGCCCATCATACAATGCACACACAGCAATCAAAACCATGTACGAACCAGCCATCGTTACCAACTACAACCCGCTTTAAACTACATTTATTCCCAGGCTGTTTTCTTCTAACACAAAACACTGTCACAGAGAAGCCCCTCACAAGTTTTCCAATTAACTGACAAGGTAATGACCCACAAGAGTAACCAGGCAGTCAACACTGATTCATTCTACCAACAAAGAGCTTTAACAGCCATGATCTGTTACTTGTGACTTGAACCAGAAACAGTATTTTCTTTTACAATCACCCTGGAGCATCATATTTTATTTTAAGATGGGTATTCTGTCTGCTTAAAAGCTGCTTTAGGTATTACTACAAGGGTAAATGGCTTTAGAAAGAGCTCCTTGGAATAACGCTAAATTCTTGCCTGGGAAGGCGTCCATAGTTTTGACTCATTGCTATTCCACTCTGACAGAACAGCTAATCAAGAATTTGACAGCTTGTCCTCACAGCCTTAGCAATCCATTACAAGGACCATTTAAGACTTACTCCTCAAATTCAATATAAGCTAACTCCATCACAGAGAAAGCTAAGTTCTCGACACAGCTGATGAAAGGACTAGAGTAAGACAGGAATTCAATTAACACAAATTTAACTTACTAAATATGAAGGAAAAGAAAGATTTATTAACACTTGCAGAACCCACAGCAAATCTATACATCATGTGCAGTATCTTCATTCATGCAGATGGCCACACAGGCTTTTCATTTAAATGACATGCCATGGACTTAAAAACATTGGGATCAGGAGGAAAGAAGAAAAGGAATGTACACATGCTATATCCCAGAGTATCACTGTATACATGCTAGACAAGAACATGAAAGCAGGAGCTGAGGAATGATGCAATTTCTGGATGATACATGAAGCAATACTTTGGCAAAACATGGACTTTGGCTGAAGAGTTGCAGGAGGGTGTGGGAATGCTGTATGTTCAGGAACTGAGGTTGATCTGGCATGTAACAACAGGCTATGGGAAAAATTTTAAGATACAAACACTTCAGGCAATACCTTTAACTATCTCATTTTACTGATATTAAAGAATAGCTACTAAGTATATTTAATTGTAACAACACAGCTGGAATCTGCTGAGATGATGTTCATAATTGGGAATGGTGTGCAGGCAAAATAAAGGAAGACATTTCAGTGCAATAGGGGACAGAGGGAAGAATAAGAACCAAGTGGCCTGGTTCACACATCCCTCACTCTACCACAGGCTTCTCACAAGACCACAGAGGACATTAAGTGTCATGATGTAACAGATAATGTTGAAAATGCCTTTTAAAGAATCTTCTGAGAAGTTATGATCTGCATGCAGGAACTACAGATACTGTGGAAGTGGCTTTGTTCAAAGGAAGGCTAACTAGCACAATACTGGGAAGAATGGTTTTCTGCTAAAGGAAGGCATGTTTCTGAATGTCTTTCCTTCCACTATGCTAGTATACTTCCCTTTGCATACCAGGCTATCATGTATTTATGTTTTGCTTCCTAAGAAAAAATTCAAAGAATGCAAATGGGCCAAAGGCAATTCATGCTGTTCTCCACATTCAAGATATATAAATATACACACTGCTTAAACAGAAACAGTTCCTGTATTAATAATAAAAATACAAATACAGAAAAAAAAAAAAATCATAGTCAGAATTTAGTTTCTGTATCCACACAACAGAACATACAACACATAAGGTACCAGTAGAAGACAAATAAATTCTGTACTAAAAATTCTTATTTTTCATAGAGAAATTAAGCTGCCACCTCTGATCCCTGCCTGAAGACACTGAAAGGCAAGTAAAAAGTCCTTTAACAGCAAGTATTCTCCTTTACATTACTGTCACCTAAAAAATTCTTATAGATCTTGCCATTTCACTCCCAATCTCCACACCACAATACAGTGCTTAAACAAAAAGCACTTTAATTTTTTTAAAACTAAGCACAATCCAGAACAATTTAAAATTACCCATATCTGAATTTCTAATTCAAGAACAACAGCCTAGAAGCCCATGCTCAAATTGTATGCAGAAAGCATGATGGGCTGAACCCTCAATTCATATGGATATGTATTCCCTCCCACATAAAATCAGCAAATTAAACAGTTTACAGTGTGAATTTGGCCCAGAGTAATGAGACTGCCTGCAAAGAATGACCTTATTCTCATCAGCTGCAGAGAGCAGGGCTTTTACAACTTCGTCTTCTAACATGATTCTTCCTCCGATTCTGAAGTCACAAGAAGTCGTACTGTCTTAGAAGATGAAAATATATAAACCAAGCCCTACACTTGTAATCTTGCTTTTATCAACAAACAGAAGCTGACCTTCAAGAAAAGCTTTTGTCCAGTCCCTTGCAAAAAAAAGAAAAAGTGCTGCTTGAGGAACATTTGGTGTAAACATCTGCTACAGTCTACATCAAGGCAAAAATCCACCAAAAATCTTCAGTGTATGGACTTCACTGTGCCTTCAGGGAAGAAATCCACAATGTAAAATCAAATCAATCAATAACTTCCTTGTATTTTTTTATAGTTCCCTCAATGGATATATCTCAGAAAGTTTTGAAAAGAACTCAGAAAAAAAAAAGCTTTGAGCAAAACTATATTTAACAAGAGGCATCTTTAAGCTAGACATGTACAACTAGGACTAAAAAAAAAAAAAAAAAAAAAAATGAGAAAACATACTTGTTACTGAAGTTTTCTTGAGGAAAACCAACAGATTATTATTTCCAAATACTATGAGCAGATTTTTACCAAGACAAGATCTACAGGGCATTGCTGGCCCTACACTTCTCAGTTATGGGCATTCAGGGCTAGAATGCATTGAATGCACTAAGGTAAACCAGCATTTTTCGTTTTCTTTGGAAACTCTCTACCACAAAGTTTGATTCTATCCAATCAAGTAAGATACGGGATAACACGATTTTCATTCTATGTGATGGTTTCATAAGCCTGTCTGGGCTACACATCTGAGTATCACTATACCAATTTTCAGCCAAGTACATAAGTTTCTATTCATCTTTGTGCAATGATCCATGGACTTAAAACAATGATATTTTCACAGCAGCATATCTTTGTAATGGGAAGTAAAATCACCCTTTAAACCTAAGTCAGGGTTTTCCAAATAAACTCTGATTTTTCCTTGGATAATGCAGCCCACAGAAAACTTCTATATGAGGAGAGAGCTAGTTAAAAAATTATAAAAATACAAGATTTCTGCTCGGCCAATGTGGTGAAAATCCAATTTCTCTATCTAAACCTGACAGTGCTCTTGAGGCAAGGACTTTGACATTAAATACAAGGAGAGAAAAGGTGTGTTTAACTCATAATGAAAATGAAATTTCTGGTAGCTGCAAGGACTAGTCACCTGAATTAGAAGTAAAATGCAAAGTTTCACCTTGGAAGACTTCCAACCTCAAAAATTAATCTGATCTGAGACAACAACTATCAAGAGATTCAGTTTAATGTACAGGAGCATCGCACCTTCTGCACATTTCAATCTACAAAGTTCTCAAAGGAATACGAATGAGAACCCAAAATTATGCACCTACCTCTGAACGATCAGAGCGCTGGTTTTGCTCCAGCAATTTGCTCTTCTTCAAGCTGTCATTTGCAGAGCAGTATTTCTTCTCTGTTGCTATATGTCAAGGATCGCTTCAATACATGGGCTTCCCCACTCAGAATTTATCAAGAGTCAGAACTGGAAATACACTTTCCCAATATTTGTGTAACCTCAGCTTACCAATAGGGTTTCCCACTGACTCACAGGTTGCTCAGTGACTGTACTTGTCTTCGTCAGCTCCCAAAGAGTTACACCTATAGGAAGTGTACTTTAAGAACTCATCATTCTGCCCAGCTCTTGCATACATAAAAACTCTAAACTGAGTCAACTCTTATTTGCTGCAGTGCTGCCAGGCACTAGCCACTGTTAGGAGACCTGCAGAAAAATCAGGGCATTGGATGACACTTCACAATCTTGATAAACTGGTTTTTTAATACCAGCAATACAAGGACAGAAGCAGAATCTCAATCTAGTTTTGAGGTTTTTACATAAAATCACTCCAACAGAAACAATTAGTTCACAGACACCTGAAGATGCTGCTGGCATCTTTAATCACCATCACAAGCTCAATTTTCATTGCCATGTATTGAGAAATCTTCTGGTCCTATAAATCACCCTTCAGACAGCCAAACCAGCTGGCTGTTTCAACCAACCAAACTATTCATATGGTGCTGGATTTTCCACCACACTTCTGCCAGCTGATGCTGCAGGGCAGTTGAAGCAGTTGTTGCTTCAGCTGCTATCAGGAACAGGAGCATCAGAGTGAGAACAAAGGGACAATCAAACAGCTATCTGCAGGAGCAGTTCATCACATACAGACTAATACTTTACCCAGATTTTCTGATGTATCAATAGATCCCCATTCTTCTGCTACATCTGTCTGGAGTGCACAAAAACTAGAGCTTCCTTGGGTATTGTTGCTAGCTGTTTCCCTTCATTATATACAAATGAATTCAGTATCACACATTGATTGAGACAGCTGGTCATTTTTCCCTAAAGAGAAGTAAATCTCATTGTGCACATACCCAGAGGAATCAGCACATATGTGGCCTGGGCTTTATAGGTTGCTACGTCCCACTGGATGCTGTTCAAGCAAGCAGGGGGAACCAGATGCTCAGCAGGGAAAACCAGATTCCTCATTACACCATACACATAGGTACTCAAGCAAGTGTTACTTATCCTTCTGCTGTGATCTCCTCCTTCTGTAACGCTGCTTGGAAGGACAAAAAACTGCCTTTAAGATTGCTCCAAAATAATTGAGGTTGCCAGCAATGGCTCTGTCCTCCAAATTGGAAGACTGACTCTTTCCTTTCCCTGCTCTCCTTTTAACCCACCCCATTCTTCCCAAGGAAGGCCAGTGCCTATGGTGTGGAAGTAGACTTTAGAAGCCATTTTTCCTCCCTCCAACAGGGGTCCTCGCTCCTCCTCCAGTGGTATCAGGTTCATTATGAACTTCTGAGCCATGTTTGCACAGAAAACAAATTCACTTGATGTGCCAAAGCACAGATATTTTATAGCACGTGAGGCTTTCAATACATAGAGCTGCTGCCACAAGCAAGAAGGGAAATAAAGGGAAATGCTGCCCATTAACTCTACCCTTCAGTCCTAGGCAGGGAACAAAGGAATGAAATTAATCCTAGGCAGACAAAATGGAGAGGAAAACACCTATCTATGTATAAGATGAGCTTCCTAATCAGTTAGTTCACAAAAGATGAGGCAGATCCCTTTTTTCACCTATGACTTGTGAGTGCAAAGGCCTCTTACAAAAGACAAAGATACTGACAAAAAGTCAGATACTTTGAGAAAGCTGAGATGGTGGCCTTGTCAAAGACAAACCCATGTGTGGGACTAGCTGAAAATGAGAGAATCCTATCATCAAGACTCAAGATGCATTACAGCATTTGATAAGAAATTGGGAGTTTCCCTTCAAAATCCCCTTGCGGCAGAGGAAGCTGGCTGTGAGGACAGTCCCTCCAAGGGCTCTTTCCAGGGCAGAGTCCTCCTCACATGCCAGGAAATATCCTCTGGTTCTGCTCCTCAGCTGCAAGCCCACTGCTGCAGGTTTTGTGAAGCTGTAGTGCATAGGATGAAATGGATCAATGGATCATTAAACAAGAGAACTGCAGTTAAAAAAAACCTGGGCACCGTACCATCTTCATGATATCTAGCTACAATAGCAGCAGTAATATCAGCTGTATTTTAAGAACCCTGAAAAAATACTTTGGTTCATCTCATGCAGCATAGTCAAAGACATGTTTCCTATCACAGAGAACAGTTTTAAAATTCTGTGTTAAGCGATAAAAAAAAACAAACAAAGAGCAGCATAAAAGGGCCCTAGGCCAAGACAATAAGGCAAATACTCTAAGTGACCAGTGCATTGTCCTCAAATCACAGAACATGATTTATCACTGACTGAAATTAAATCAACCAAACAGGCCTTGGGGAGCAACTGAGGCTGTCAGAAGGTTCCCATGCCCAGAGCTTATGACTGTGACAGAAGAGGACAACAGGGAGAGCATCTTCTGGGGCTAAGCAACATTTCCTCATGCTGTGCAAAGACTGTCAGCTCCTGCAGACCTCCAAAGCTAAAGTGACCAAACCAGTGAGGTGACCGAGAGCTCTGTCTTCTTCACTCCTATTACTTGGTGAAGAAGCTTTGACTGTGGTGGACACTGCACAAAAGTCACCTATTTTGTCTGCACATCCAGCAAATCAAGGCTCTCATTTCATCACGCGTATCTATCAAAGGGAAACAAACGAGGGAAAAGCTTTCATCTTTCACCTATCTATTCTGCTGACTTGCATTCCTTTTTAATATTATCCTCTCCCTGGAATTTTGATATTTTATAGGAATATGGACAGATAGTGTGGTATAGGTGTGACAGGGAGAGGTATTTTTTAAGGAGGGAACAAAAGAAAACTCACCATATAAAGCAGGGAACAGTACAGAGAAAGGAGCACAGAAGCTTTGTCCTCTCACACAGCACAGAAGCCAGAATCTTACAGAGATTACACAGATGTGCACACAAATAGAGATGCTCACACTACCATCAATGAAATACCTGGGAAGGTAAGTGGCTATCAGGTAGGGACAACTGACAGCAGGAGGAGGAAGATGTGATGAGGACAGAAGGCCTTTCTACCAACAGAGGACCACGGGATTGCTGACATCCTCCCAGGGCAGAGACTTAATGATGCAGCACAGGAAATGCACTCACACAGTTAACAACCCAGAACTAAATAAAGTTTCAGGAGAAGGTAAAAGCAACACTGATTTGCTGAAATTGGCTCTATGTATGGCCAGTCTCACAAGCACCTAAAACCTCCCCAGCACCAAATGAGGCCAGAAGAAATTAGATAATGATATAATGTTCATAGACATCTACCAAACCATCAGGGCCTTCATAGACCAAGTCATAACACAGCATAGGAGTCTCTCCAGAAAAAAAATGAGGAATATCTTTAGAAACCAGAAAAGTTCAGATTATTTTTGCTTCTAGCCTACCTACTAACATCAATTTCTACTTGTAATAAAGACTGTGTAACAAAGATTGTGGTATTAGGAAAAAGTGGAGACAATAAAAACTTCAAACAACTCAAGTAGCAAATCCAGAATTGAAGACTCCAAGAGTATCTGGCAACAGAAGTACAGTTCAGTTCTCTGCTGTCCCACACACAGGCCCTGCAATGAATCAGGAACATTAGCAACCTAAGCAGTGCAGTAGAAATTTTTTGATGGTATTAAGCCATTGCATCCCTCTGCTCTTTGTATTTGAACTATTCCCAAAGGTTATTTTTGATACATAAGCATTGTCACAGGAATAGTCAAAAAACCCTTTCATGATATCTAGCAAACAACAGATATCCTTTTGAAAGGATAGACTGCAATTTGGTTTGCTATTTTAAAGATAAGATTTTTACTGAAAGGCTGACTTGAATAAAGATGGCTGTGCTCAGACTTATTCAGTAATTTCACGTAACTTGCTACCCTCTAATTTGACTAGAAATTTCATGTGGACATACACATTGAAGAACAACAAAAAGTGTACAAAACAGTCTCTACTAATGACAAAACATGACAGCCCATTCTAAATCCTACTTTCCTAAGTTAGTATGTGAAACTATGTTGAAGCCTTTTTTCCAACTTTACTCAAGTAAACCAAGTTCTCTAAAAACTCCCAACCTCTTTTGCCTTTATCAGGCTTTGCATGCAACTGAAGTTGCTGAATACTTGGAGTATATTCCAAAAAATAAAGTTTACACCTCCCTGAGTACTTGTATGTTATTTTGAATTGATCTTTCTCAAATGAATTCCAGGCATCACGAAAGCAGAGTAACTGGCTGCATGAATCTTCAAGTCCAGTTCCTTGCCCCACTGGCCACCCTCTAATAACTCATATAAATTAACAGAGAATTTCCTTATCTTCAGATGATCCCACAAACCCACTGTAGAACGAACTCCAACTAATTAAAAACTGTTCCATGGGAAGAAGAGGTGGAGCACTCAAATATTTTGAAAGGTATTTAACTGAATTTCTTTCAACCAGCAATTGGTGCCTAAACAATAGTCCAAATGGAACTGTGCAATTTCTTTTAAGAATGGCATGCTGTAAGGACACATGCATCTGCAGAAATGAATAAAACAAAGAAACTGCTAAATGAAACTAAATGTGAACTGAAGTATAACAGATTTCTCCAGTTTGTATTGTGAAATGGAAAGAAACAAATAAAGGAACTAAGAGATACTGAAGTGAATAGGTCAACTAATTAAAATGGTCTTATTTTATAATTAGAAAACTCAACTTACACTAGTTAAAAACACGTATTTCTGAAATGGTGTTCACTTCAGTAGCAAATAAAAAATTTATATCTTTTGATACCTTTCACAATCTCCAGAAGAAAGTACTTCATGCTGAAACACCCAGACCATTTTCCTCTGATTTCAGTGTGTTGTCTCCAGTTAAAACACTGGCAAATGTCATGGTGCATACAACACCAGCTGCTCCCACCTTTTAAACGCTTCTCCACACAACCCCATGCAAGGGAACTGAGCTTTTGACCTGCAAATTCCCCACTTTAAAATAATGATTATACCCTTTAGCTACCAAGAGCAATTAAGCCTGTCTGGATGAGCAAAATGACCACATTCTGCAATCTCAACCTCCATGAGAATTCCCTGTCAAAACATATTTCTTTGCCCATTAACCAGCAGGTTTTAACTGTGTCTTCCAACAGCCCTCAAGTAAGGTCCCAGGGTAATGTGCCTAACAATTTTCAGTTCTTCAAGCTCAAAGCATGCTTTAGTTATTGACAAAGGCTTTTTGTATTTCAAAAGTTCACCACATACCAAATATAAACAAGACAAAACAAAGGACACTCCTGAAAAAATAACAACACAAGAAAAATAAGCTTAGAACCAATGCTCATCCCTGTGTTATATTTGACTTGCTCTCTTCCTCCTTCACACTTCTACTTGTTTAATATGTTCTCTCATGTTCCCCGAAGTTTGCTTCAATATATTGAATGATTTTTTTTTTTATTTTTTAGTGAGCTGCAAGCCACCAAATACAATTCATTATAGCACAGATTGGCTTAGATGCTTCACACCAGCCCTGCCTGTGTTACTCCACTGCTGAATGCGATTCATGTAGTCAACAAATAATTATGCAAAAGCACATTATAGCAATGCTTCACTTACAAGCACAATGTTGGTAGAATAAATACAGAGTATCTTGCAGCCCAGCTGTGAGGAGCTTGAAATTTACTGCCCATCGATATTGAACTTTCTACATAAGCACTGATCTCTATTATAAGTACATGAGTAAGAGCTTTATTTCTCACACAGATAGTTCTAAATTTGAAAAACTTTTTTTCCCCTCTGCAATTATTCTTAAAATAAAATGCACATTTCCAGAAAAATATTTTAGATTAACTATGCCAAGACTTCGGAATTTAAAACTAATATGCTGAACTAGCATCAACTAAATGTTTAAACTTGTTACTAATAAACAATACTTCTTCCACAAGAAGTACTGATTTGGAATAAGCCAATGCAAGTTACAACCATGGAAATGCTGGTGAGATGAAGGAAAAAGATTTTACAGCAAGGGTGATGAAATGCAGCATCAGCACCCTCTCTCCAACATTCTGCCCTCCCACACAAGCACTAGACTGGGGGTAGGCAAAATCTTGGGACAGGATATGCCCAGGATATCCGACTCACACTCACCAAAGGGATATTCCATACTATAGGATGTCTGCTGACATAAAGTCTAACAAAAGGAGGAGGAAGTAGGGGCATTTGTTATTTACAGTGTTCATCTTCCAGAGCAACCATGTGCTGAAGCCTTGCTTCCTGGGAAGTGTCTGCACATCCAGCTATGGGAATGAGAACAGAAGCACCTGACTTATCTTTGTGGGTGACAACAAAGTCAACCAACAAAAAAACACATAGAAGTTTCATTCATTGCATCTTTTAAAAGTGAACAGAAAGGAAAGAAGTTATTTTTAAATTTTCATTCCAGTTATGAATTCACTTTGAATAATGAATGCCTGTTTTCTCTCAAGTGATTGTGCTATTCATGGTGCTAGTAAGCAAATAACTCAGAGCAAATTCCTCCTGAACCCATACAATTTAACTCACTTTTAAATGATTTCCCAATGAGGTAAGTGCAACCCAAATACTACAGCAGCAATGAGAGGAAAAAAATAATCTGAATATTCTTCCATAAGCAAATCCAAAACTAAAAAGACTCAAGTCAGTTTCTCAGACAGACTGCTTGACATCTTTTATTCCTCAATCTCAGAAGCATAGGTATAAGATATTATTAAAACAAGCTAAACTTAATGCAAGAAACTATTTCCCATAGCCTAATTTAAAATTTTAAACACATGTCAAAAGAGAAGAATATGTCCTCTATAAAATGTTCTGCTGACTTAAAAAAAATCTGTATAAATTAGCACACATGAGCAGCAATTTCTCATGAATGTTAATACAACCAAACTAAATCCAATAAACATGATGGGAGGAAAAAAAATTGCAAGCAACATAGTTATGCTTATCTGGAAGAAAAGTAAGTTAGGATAAACAGGAATTTTATTTTCTCCTGGTGACACAGCAGCAGCACCACTTTCAAAGTCCCATCACCAATGTCCAGTACAGTTCCAGTACTTCAATTGCTTTTTAAAATAAAGATGAGGTTATTTCCAAAATACTGCCAAGAGTAGCTACTTTTCCATTTAAAGGATCCATATATTGTGCATTTAACTGTGAGTGTCCCAAAATTATTCATGCTGCTTCCTCTTTCCCACTGCCTCGAGTCCACTGTGTGAGTCTAGCACTCCTCATCACATCAGACTTTATTATAATTACAAGCTCATGGAAGCAAGAAGCATCTCTAGCATTCATTTTAATGGTGCCTAGTACACACTTTCAGGCTGTGAGAAATATGTTTTAATCACTGCATTACCAAGCTGGGGAAAAAATTCCATCAGTTAACAAGAAATAGTGTAAGCTGATGATAGGAATTAACAGTTGATGGACACATATGCTTTCTGTAGGTGGGTCTTCACCATGAGAGAACATTAAGTGTAAGACATTCAAATAACTACAAACTCTTCTGAGGAAGAACATCAATATTAGAACTCCAACATCTCTTCTTAGAAAGTTTTAAAGTGTCTGAATCCAGATAATTAGCTGGCACAATGATGAAGAAAACAACTGACAGCCAATTCAGCACAATACACAGGAAGATACAAGTCTCTACATCTAAATTGAAATTTAAATACCTCTTTATTGCTCCTGGAAGATCTAAACTGAATGGAATTCGATAGGAGGATGCTAAAATGTCATCCACAGCCTTGCTTACTTCCTGCAGCTCTCTTAACGAAATGCAGCCAAGTAAAGCAGCCAGTTCACAGTCCTGTGACTGAATAAGCCTATCTTGTTCTTCAATTTCTCTTCTTAGCTCTTGATCTTTTCCTTCTAATATGGTCAGTCTTGTTCGGAGATCTTCAATTTCTTTCTGCATAGAACAGAAACCAAAGTTTACTATGAACCCTATAAAAGAAACCCATTTGCCCCTAAGAAAAAAAACGTACAAGTGTCAGAAGTAGCATGAATTAAATTTGTCCAATTTAGCAAACATTAAATGAGACATCCACTTGCTGACACAAAAATTCTTATGTCAGTTGTATTTAGAAACTCTAGTGCTTCCAACTCACCACCTCCATTTCAACACCACACTTCAGGTTCCTCTTCCAACACCTACTGTCAGTCATCTTTTATTTTTAAAATACACAGGTATTTCCCAAGTTCACAAGTTAAAAGCTTTCACCAAGAAACCAAACGTCAGATCACTCATGGCAACAGAAATTTGTTCTACAGACTGGCAGCTGAAGTGATCAGACATCTATCCTGCAGAATATCCCTGCAATGGTTTGTCTAATGGTTCCAATCTCACATGAAGCACAGGTTGTAAACAGAGAATCACTGACTATCTAACCAGCCCTTCTGATAATCAACATTTCATTTTGACTAAAAGCACAAAATCCTAAAGTCCTTTCCTTGACTTAAAAGCACAGAACTTCAACCTCAGTTGCACTCATTTTTCTCGAAGTTCATTCTGTGTGCATTATGATATTGATATTCCTTGCAAGAGCAAAACATAACTTTTAGAATCATAGAATTGCAGAATCATTAGTGCTAGAAAAGAGATGTGCCCAACCCTTGACCAAACAGCACCTTGTCAACTAAACCACAGCATTAAGTGCTATGTCAAGTAATTTTTTTCACCGTTTTCAGAGATGATGATTCTACCACCTCCCTGGGCAGCCTGCTCCAAAGCCTGACTACCCTTTCAGTGAAGAAATTCTTCCTCATGTCCAATCTCAGTCTCTCCTGGTACAGCTTGAGGCCATTTCCTCTTGTCCTGTCGCTTGTTATCTCGAAGAAGAGACCAACCTGGCTACAACCTCTGTTCGGGTAGGGAGTGAGTCTCCTTTTCTCCAGCCTAAACAGTCCCAGCTCCCTCAGCTGCTCCTCATCAGACTTGTGCTCCAGACCCTTCACCAGCTTCATTGCCCTGCTCTGGACATGCTCAAGCACCTCAATGTCCTTCCTGAAGTGAGGAGGCTAAAAATAATAAGAAGCTTCATTAAGTTGTACATCATCTTTGCAGAGGTTTTTCCCTGAAAACCCAGCAGATAGCTTGCATCCAAGGAAGCAGCATTTCTTGAAGAATTTCTTGAAGGAATCTGGGCTGCTGAGTTAAAGTTGTCATCAAAGTAGTTGAATGCCATACTGGAGAATTTTATTCTATTCCTACACTTCTTACTCTGCGAAACTTTGCAAGCCACTTAAACTATTATCTCCACAGATGGCCACAAACCATATGTTCATAATTTCCACACGACCTGCAAGAGGTCTCTGACATGCTATCTATAGGCTCCCAACAGAAATCAAAGCTCAGATCACATTCAGTCCAACTAAAAATAAAAATGAAAAACAAAAAGCCAGAAACTCAAAACCAAATCTTTAGTAAGTAAATAACTAGGCATTACAAAACTGAACTTAGAACATATAGCTTTTTATGGCAATTCACTTCTCCATCTTCCATCTGAGAAAATGGCAATAACACCCAAAATGGTGTTACAGAGATAAAATTAAGTGGGTTTGAATCACTAAGATGCCATGTTGATTAATATTGTTAAAAGAGCCCACTCAAAAAATAAATTTGTATTCAAAAGAAGGTTTGAGTGGCACACAGTAAAAGGGTTCTGGGGTCAAATAGTGAGTAAGGAAGACAAAATAGTATTCTGAATATCTGGACAGACACTTCAGATATGTATGAGGTAGGGATCTAGGGGGGGGAAAAAAAAGTCATACTCCAATATTACAAACTCTTACAAAACATATGTACTATGCACAGATAATAGACTTTGGCATTCCTCTGCTTTTTTATAGCTTCACTTCATAATCTTAATATTATTTTAATGTTTTCAATACAATTTACATGAAGTTTAGTTCACTAATTTTGTTAACAAACATACTTTCAGGTTTGCTGCACCATAACCAGCTTCCCCAGTACCACTTAAAACAAGAAGAAATGATTCTTGCATGTTCAAAGGCTGGCTAGCTCCAAAATTTCAACTTAAAATACTCCTGCATGCTAGGTTCATCAATTATTTTCTTCCTTCTTTGGTTTTAGATATAGCAGGAAGAGAATGGTGTGGCCCATGTTTCAACCCACAGGCATTTGCCAAGGACAGAAAGGTCAGCAGACCAAAAACATCAGTTTTCTTACTTTCAATCTCAAATTAGGCTTTTAGTGTGCACAAAGAACAATTCTGTCTCTGTGTTACTGGCTTGGGAATACTGCCAAAATCTTAATAGGGCCTACTTAATACAGAGACCTCCATATTCTGTGAAAACATAGTAATTGCAATCACTGCAATAAGCAACTTAGATGGGAACAGAAAGGAGGATGAACAGAATCTGGTTTTACAATCACACTTTTAGTACTGAAATGAACAACATAAATAGATACCAGAAGCACACAATCTGCATTCACAGAAAGAAAGCTGCTCTGCTTAGGAATAGTTCACAGGCATTCTTGGAAGCATGGAAATTTTAATCAGTAAACTGGAATTCTCCTGCATTCTTTTCCAGAAATGCAAAGAAGCCTTTAGCATGCTCTTGGTCAGCCTCCAGAGACAGATAAAAAGGGCTTAAAGTCTCAGCATGGAGCAGCAGATGATATTCATCTCATTAAACACAGGCTGGAGTTTTACTTTGCAGATTTGAGTTTAAACTGAGATTTCCAACACAACAGCTAATCGGCAATGATTGTAAACCTCCAGCTTCACTTATGGACTGATGGTCTCCATGAAGTAGAGACTGCAGCAGAAACATTAATATGTAAATTATAGATACTGCCACAGGATTTCAAATCCCTGAAGACAAATGCAGAACCAACAGGAGAGAAGGCAGAAGAAAAAGTAAAGAAAAGTGGGGCTGAGGAAAAAAAAAAATTACTTCTGATCATGAAAGATTTTGGACAGGAGCAATCTTTAGGGGATGCTGGGTGCAACCAATCACCACAGATCAGTCTTCCCCAGAACCTTGAATTCCTGGTAATATTGATAAAATACTAATAAAACACACAAATGTGGTTAATTTTTCCCTAATATAACTACAAAAGAATAAAGATTCAGCTAGAGGAAGTGTAAAAATTAGCTGTTGTGGAGTCTTAAGTACAGCAGTCCTCAGTTCAATATCTTGAGGTGGCTCTTGGATGTCCAGATTAAAATAGTTTTCTGCACACTGATAATGGTGAACTACACTATGTCTCCTTGTACATGTTGATTAAATAAACCTAAAAATTACAGAGGTGATGAGTAGGATAAAAAAGACATTTCTTCACCTAAGCGAATTTTGCAATGTCCACATAATATGTTTTTCTGTATTTCTTCGAGGGTTTTTTTTATATATAAGCTTATGTGTGTACACATGTGAAGATTACTATACTATTGAACCCACCAAAGGAATGAAAATATCATAAAGACAGATTTCAAGACAAGACCACAGAAAAAAAAAGAAAACTAGGTCTACTAGCTCTCTAAGGTGCCACATCACTAAGTGTGATCACCAAAGTTTAAAAGACCCATAACTAGACAGTATGTTGAGATTTTTTAAGGATGGTGAAAAGAAAGAGCTAAATTTTGCTTAAAAGGCTTGCAGACTTAAAATTGGACTAATGCCATCTTGAAACATTCCATTTGTCAAACTATCACATTGTGACATCACGTGTCAGTGTAAAGCTATTGTTAGCAAACGCTGAGTGCTGCGTGATGATTCCTTCATCCTTATGAAAAGCATCAATCATCTTTCAGGAATAAAAGCTGGTAAACCATGTATTTATAGTAAATTCTAACCAGAAACAGATGAAAACTTTTTGTCTTCAAATAAAAACTTCCGAAGATCAGTGTAATATAAAAACGTCAAATTACAACAAAGAGCACGCTTAAAAAGATAATGAGGAAAGTTTAAGCACGCACACAAGCCACCAAACCTTCCAGCTCTGCCTCTCTGTAATGAGATTAACACAACTCCTGTGGCTGCCATCTCCAATCATCACTTAGATTATCGACTGGACTCCAGCCAAGGCTCTAATTACTACACAGAAGCAAAGTCGCTATTACAATAAATTTATTTAATTCTGTGTGACAGCTTACAAGGTTTTCCCCACACAGCACTGGCTCCTTGCACACAACTTTGCAGTCCTGTTACCTGTAACCGTTTCTTCTCTTGGAAAAGCTGGTTTCGTTTTGTGGCCGAAACCTGCGTCCTCTCCTGGTAAGCTGATCTCAGAAGTCTATGCTCTTTTTCATGACAAAGACCATTTTCTTCATGCCTAACCCTTTGAAAAAAAACATGACAAAGGCTAAAAATTAGTGGTTTTCATGAGTTTCAGTGTCTCCAGGATTAAACAGATCAGAATGCTACATGTTACCTTTAGAGTCATAACATTCCACCACCAGAATGATTACATTTCAAACAGATACAGTTAGAGAACAAGAGATTTTTTTTTTCCTTGGCATATCATCCTTTATTATCTCAAACATTTACACTGTTTTTACAACACGATGAAGAAAGAAAATGGAAAGCTTGTATAGCTTCAGGCTTCCCCCAGCTTTATCATATTTCAGAAATTTATCCATCACTGCCTTGAAAGAGACAAAACTAAGGCATGTAGTTTCTATCAATACAGAGAAAAAGCTCTTAGACAGAAGTTTAGAAACTTGCCAAAGCCGTTTTTGCAGCTTCTGTCAGCTTTTCAAGACTACATTAGAGATCATCTGGAGTGTTTGCTCCACAATGCCAAATTTTACTTCTCTCTTGCACAGTGAGTTCTTTCAAAATCGCAGTCAGCGGGCTTCCTCCCAGTCATCTGTACAGCCCTCAGTTGTAAATCTTTGCATGACTGGACTCCAAGGCAATCAGCACATTATGTTAAGTATCAATTCTGTAATCAGCCTCTCAAAATGCACCTGCAAACAATGCAAATCCATTTTGCCTTCCATGTTTCCTCATGAGGGCAAGTGCACTTGCAAGGGCAATTGCATTTCTCTAGAGACAAGTGCATGCATTTCCACAAAGAATACAGATTCAGTTCAGTATCTTCTTTAAAAAATACTGTGTCTCAAACAGTGTTTTTGAGGCATGATTTCCCACTGTAATCTTGCAAAGCAAATACATCCATGCCACACATAAAACATGCATCACAAGTCTGGTTTAAGCATGATTAATCATGCAATTATGATCTCCATGCACGTGTGCTTAACAAGTGTGTAGAACAAGAGGTTTTCATCTATTCTGCAGGACCATCAAAAGACACACAGGCTTCACTCCCTCTCTACGGGCTGCAGAATGTACTAAAAAAGCAAAATAAAGCCTCAGCACTAACACAGGTATCATTAAGTAAGATAGACATAATGACAGTGTAACTGCATTTCTGCATCAACAGCATGCATCAAAGAGACATCCCTATTATGAGGTGCTAGGCCATCGCTGTGCCTTTAATAGTTACAGTTTCCTGTGACTCCAATAAACCATGCTTTCCAGCAGCTCTGAAGCCACCTCCTTCCAGCTGGAACTGCATCATTCCTAGAGAGGTACCCAATTTCCAAGTGGATGATCAAAATTTAGAAAAAAAACCATTATAAACATAGTTTATTTTCAGAACTTTCTTGGAAATTCCATGTGTATCTGTCTACTTGGTCCTGCTGGAAGAGAAACAAGATCTCTCTGATCTCACCAAACCTGACTGATCACACAGCCACAGCACTTGTTGTTCCTAAGCCAAACACAACCAAATCTGGCTCCAACATGCCCCAAATATCCTGTGTCAACATCAAATGTGTTCACGTAAAAACTCATCTCATAATTTCATCAAGTAGAACAACTGGGGCATGAATTTCAGCTTCATTTCTTAAATAAGCTGCCATACACACTTTTCCTGTAAAAATATGAGATTGACTTAACTATAGTAAAATTGCAATGACCTTGTCTTCTGAGGCTAGTCTGATCATCTTTTTAATTTTCCAGGTAAAAAAAACCAGTCTTCTTGGGTATATTTGTTTTGTTGCAATTCAGAATGAAAACAAAAACTGAAACCTACAAATTTTCCTTGAGGAAGCAGTTACGTTTTCCACTAAAAATACTGTTGGAACAGACAGGACTTAAACCCCTGTACAGAAGACAAAAGGTACTCTTGCTGTATCAACGAGACAGACCACACACAAAGCAGTGAAAAAGGCTTCAAGAATCAAGCAAGCAAATAAAAGGGTGTCACAACAACAGTAGTTGAACTTAAGCTCAAAGAAAGGAGTGTGCACAAGACAGAAAAGGGAAGAGGATATTCATCTGATCCTGAAGAATGGCACTGCTCAGACCTGTGCAAAGAGAAGAGTTACAGATCTAATAATCCAAAGAACAGGAACACTTTCATAAGTAAGTTATAACATCTATTTTATATATAAGAGCATTATATATACGTTATACAGGAAAAAAACTAGGAAACGGTATCTACAGGATGCTTTAGTGACTCAATTTCTATGACAAATAAGAGAATACCACCTCTAATACCAAAATCATTATTACAAATTAATGCATAGAGGAAACACATCTTAATGACAAAATAGAGAATAGTGCATCCTAACCTTTAAGGAATAGTAAAACAGCCTCTTAGAGCCTCAGAAAGTAGAAGGAAACAGCTCTGAAGGAGCGCAGCTTGTTTTAAACCTCCCTTATTACTAGATGCTATAAATAGAGTCTAAAAATACCTTCCAATTCTCCAATTTCACAAAAAAAATATCTGTACTGATTTTATCTAATTTTCATGTCTATCAAAAATTACACCCAAAAGTATTGACTAGCACACTGAAGCCTTTATGTGAACAAGCTGCCAGAAAACAAAAGGCTTCTCTTCTTTCATTTGTGCTACTGCATTTGAGAATAGCTTTCAATACCTCTAAAGTATTCTCTTCTAACAACAGTAACTAGGAGCATGGATGAAGACAGACCAAGAAATAGAGACTTTTTTTTTTCCTAAGCTAACTACCCCTCTTGGGCCATCCAACACATCTCACATTCCTCCCATCTTTGAAGTTACTCATTCAAGACATGGCTTAGAATTTATTTCTGTGACTTTGTACAGCGCTGAGCTCAATATTGCTATCTAAGAAGCGGCACACAAAAGGAAGCTCCCAAAGATCTATTAATATCAAAAAATAATCTGGTTTTTACTTTATATTTAAATATCCTTTCATTGCCTGAAAGGGAGCATCAGCATTAACTCCACAGGGAAGCATTGCTCAAGCTGCGTTGCTGTTGTGTGCTCAAGCTGCCGTGTCAAGGATTCAATCCCATTCCCACTCAACATCAGTGAGAAATGTTCCATTTAATTCACCAGTTCATCATGATCAATGTTTTTCAGGGGAATTCTGAAAAAATCGTAGAAAGAAAAAAAAGGGGGGCGGGGTGGGATTTTCATAAACAAGCTCCATATTGATACATTAGACACCCATTAAAACTATTATAATTATGCATAAGTTGTATTCTGCATTTTGAGAAAAAGAGCAGCATCAGTTTACACAATAATGAATCAACAAACTTACCAATGATCAGCAGCCCAGTGCAATGTTGCCTGAACTTGGGTCATGAACCTTTCCAAAAAACTGCTAACTGAAGGATGCCTTGAAGGAAGCTGAAATTTGAAAGAATTTTTCTCCTTCTCCAGTTCTTCCAGTTTCCATCTAAATTTATCAGCTAGAAATTTAAAAAAAAAAAAAAGTTAAGCATGACAAAAGGGTCCTGTTTTACCTGGGGGCAAAAACAGTCTCTCAACAGAAAGTAAAATCCATTTCTCTGATGGTGCTTCTTCCTCTTTTCATAAAATATATCAGTCTGTTCTGCTCAAGGACAAGTTAACAAGACTACAATGTAAAACATCAAACAACCAAGATGTCAAGATACTTTTTTCTGTGACAAGGACAAAACTGCAGGCTTCCCAACACTTCTAATTTCATAGGGCTCCAAAGAATCAGCTCAAAGTTATCATCCATGCTCTTCCTAGAGTAACAGCTGAGAATTAAATTCTAGGAAAAGTGCTACTCTTCACTGCTTCAGTTTGTCTTAAAACTTAGATAGCAGTTACACATTTAAATTTTGACCTTATAAAAGAACTGTATTGTTATTAGGTCAAGAACTGAAGAATCACACATGACACAGCCACATACTTCAGCAGAAAATGCACGTGCAATTATGGCAATTAAACAACTATCACATCCCCAGCTCTCCTGACTTATGCTCAGTTTATCATCCAAAACAAAAATGATTTACCTTCAACTTAAAATAAAAATAACAGCAGTCTCCAAGAGATTGCTTTGATTCTACCATAACCCTACACATTTCTTAGAGTAATCACTTTTCTATGTAAGTTGTTTTCTGTCCCTGTGTAGAAAACAAAGGAATATCATTCTAACTCCTAATTATTCATTCCTGTACATGCATCTTCTCTTGTGCCACTATACCAACAAAATCACACACTTGGACAAGCCTGCTAGTCCAAGACAGAACACCTTTGATGATATATTAGTCAAATTAGAGAGTTTTGAGCTAACCCATAAATGGAAAACCTTTACAGTTCAGTACTTTGCTCATGACCTCACTGCATACAATTTTGTGTGATTAACAATCCTTTTAACATTTGCAATACAATATGTTACTACCGGAATAGCATCCATCTGTGCATGCTTTTTATTGCTTATTTTCTTTCTTTATCCTCTGAGGGGATTTAAGATGAGAACTTGCTTACATTTGCTGGTTTAGTGAAATTATGCATTTTTACAACAATCTATCATTAGTATTGATCTCTGTTCTGCTTCTGAGCCAATGGGGTAGAATAAAGACAGACAATACTAGTAAGATCTTTTTCCTGTCCCAGGGTAAACTCAGTTTGGTGTTATCATTGGGGTGCAAAATGTCAGAAGGGCCTTGCTGAAATGAGCACCCTACCCCACACCCACGTGTGTATGTACCCATGTGTGTATGTACCCATGTGCATTCTATTCCTGCAAAGTAGTGGAGGTGAACCACATCTGTGATGCATTTCTCAGAGGCCACAGCTAAGTAGATTCACCCTACCCCTACCACCACACTGAAAATTGAGCTGACTCTCCCAACCCCATATTTTGACCAGAAAAACATACTAGCACTTGCATGCTAATATGCCACTTGGCATTTCAAACTCAGCCATCCAAAATATCACTGTTACAAACAGAATAGTAAGGGTTGAAAAGGTTGGATTGTGACCAGTGACCACTGAACGCCAAACCATACAGAAACACTTCCCTTTATTCACACTATTCACCACTGGGCTTGCTGGGAGTTGTGGCAACCCTCTGCAGCCATTTAATAACGTCGTCATTGTTCTTCAACATAATTGTGTTTAACTGTGTTTGTCTGTCCAGTTGTTTCATCGTTCTACTCCTACCCCTCCTGGCCCTAGAAACAGGCTATTTTAGGAAGGAAAACAGATGAGGGGATCCACATGCCAATTCCTTCTCTCTCTCTCATTAAATCTTGGCTGCATCCTGCTCTATATATTCCAATCTACGCAGTATTCAATTAGTTTCTACTAACAGACGTTTCTAAATAATTTGTTCCACTGGCATCTTATAAGTAATATGGCCGGTCACATATACTTATCTCTCTGCACTAAATGATTTTTTTATCCTTTTGTCTTTTCAACATCACAGTTAAGGGTTATGTCTTCAGAGACTCCAGCACCACTGAGCTGAACACTGCAGCACTCAGTTTTTAGAACCCTCTCCTGGAAAGGAGACCCCCGCCATTTGACCTGGCTGATATCTTCAGTGCATGGAGAGACCCAAGAGCTTCAGTGCCAGCTGCAGAGCAGGGAACCATGAAAATAAGGTTCATCTCAATCCAGCTTTCAGTGCTGCAGCTCAAAAGAAACCTGGATCAGGCACAAGTAATGGAAATGATCAGAAGTCTAGCCAATAGGATGTGAAAGAGGGAAATAAGTAGGTTTCCTCAGATTAGCAGAGATAAAGACTGAGGTAACTTCCAGTTCTACTACAAGCCAGCAACCTGCAAGGAAAGCAATAATACAATGTTCCCTTAGAACTTGACTCCTCAGTAACAAACCTGAGTTGCAGCAAATGATATGCCAAAAATAATAGACATAGTGAAGCACTAAATCTAACTGCCTTGATTAGACAGGAAATCTCCAGTGTTGGTTTTCAGGTCAGACAAACATCTCTCAGGAATAGCTCTGGCAGAGTTTTAAGGCTGGGGCCAGAAAAACCAAATGCAATCTCTTGTTTTAACCAGGGAAAGTGCCAGATTCTGCACTTGGGATGGGACAGCTCTGGATGTATGGACAGACTGGGAATGAGATGCTGGAAAGCAGCACCATGGAAAGAGACCTGGGGGTCCTGGTTGATGGCAAGCTGAACGAACATGAGGCAGCAGTGCCCTGGCAGCCAGGAGGGAAAACCCTGTCCTGGGGGGAATTAGGCACAGCATCACCAGCTGGGCAAGGGAGGGGATTGTCCTGCTCTGCTCTGCACTGGGGCAGCCTCACCTCGAGTGCTGGGGGCAGCTTGGGGCAAAACAATGTAAGAAAGACATTAAACTGTTAGAGAGTGTCCAAAGGAGGGCAGCAAATATGGTGAAAGACCTTGAGGGAAAGCCATATGAGGAGCAGCTGAGGTCACTTGGTCTGTTCAGCCTGGAGGAGACTGAGGGGAGACCCCATTGCAGTTACAACTTTCTCATGAGGGGAAGAGGAGGGGCAGGCTCTGATCTCTTCTCTGGGGTGACCAGTGACAGGACCCAAAGGAATGGCCTGAAGCTGTGCCAGGGGAGGTTTAGGCTGGATATTAGAAAAAGGTTCTTCACCCAGAGGGTGACTGGGCACTGAAACAGGCTCCCCAGGAAATCTGTCATGGCACCAAGTCTGACAGAGCTCAAGATGCTCTCAGGCACATCATATTCTCTGGGCTGTCCTGTGCAGGGCCAGGAGTTGGACTTTGATGATCCTTATTCCAGCCCAGGATATTCTGTGTGATCTCTTCCACCATATTTTCTAGGATTTTTCAGTCAAGAAGCAGACACAAAAGGCCTTTGCTATTGCTAAGTCATCAGAATCACAGATGCAACTTTCTTTTACTTTCATTTTAGTCTTTTAAACATGTTATGCCAACACAGAAAATACCTTCACAGAATCCAAGAACACACTGATAGACTGAGACACCAAAAGAAACCACACGTACTCAGGTATCTCCATCACAAAGAAAGGCTTAGAACTTTATCTCATACTTCACTTAAAAGTAAGTTACATAATGCACACCTTACATGCCAAAAGCAATCCCCCCATTCGATGAAGTTCTTAAATGAACAAACTTTCATGTAACCAATACATACTGTTTTACAGAAGCATTTTAAATGAGGCCTAATTCTCTTTATCAGCCTTTTATTGCACTGTATTGCTGCCTTGCAGAGTCCTACAGATACCCTAGACAAAGTTCCTACTTCAGACCAAACAGTAGAAGCTAACTCTTAAATTACTCTTCACTGCAATCCATTACTGTGCAATCCACTACTGCCTGTGTACATCAGACATCCCACTCACTTTAAAGCCAACCCAGAGTAGAGGCCTGGAAGATGCTGACTAACTGCTGTTTTCAATTAAACAAGCAGCAGTCAGAAAACAGTAGTGCCTCCAAAGATCATGCGTTGTAATAGCTTTGAGTAAAGGAAGCAATTTCCATAATTTCTAATTGACCATGTGAGAACATCTGGCTACCCCTCTACTTTTTACATACTCTAACATTGGTTTTATTCCTCCAAAGAAAAAGCTCACTTTATCACAACTATTTATCATCACTAAAAAACATTTAAGAAAGTCATCTCAGTAAAGACAGAACTTAATTTGCTATGTACTGCATATATTTACATTTATTTATGTCTGTGCTAATAAGTGGGAAGATAATCAATCATGCTATTCTACAAATTGCTGGACATTAAAAAAGTGTTTCTTCAGCTAGTTCAACTAGGGAAGGTCATTTGATCTTGCTCCACAGTTCATTAAACAACCTCTTCCCTTTTGCCCTTGCATCCCCCCAATATCGGAAGGCCTCAGAACAGGATTTGTGTAGGCTTTATAAGCATAACTCAGACACTGCAGCTCTAAAATATTTTTTCTTGCCTGCTAGATACTTCTGGAGATGCATAATCTCTCCACCATTCACTTCCTTAAAAACTTCAGGGGCCAAGATGAGTGAAGTGTCTTGTATGCTCGGCACCAAAGGCAGTTATGTATTTTGTAAAAACCAAAGAAGTCTCAGGTTAAGATCCAAAGACCCCTCTAGCATCCTGGATCCAAAACCATACACAATAACAGGACTTCAGAGAGGAGACTTAGAACCAGAGTGCAAAGTGACCCCTTTCTGTTCCTGCAACTTAAATGTCTGTCAGCTAAAAGACTTCCTGTGCAAGACACTACTCTTAGATCTCTTTGCTGCTTTAAGTGGGAAAAAGAAATAAAACCAGCAGCTGGTGAACATCTATCCACCAGAAACTTCTCTCTTCCCAGGCTATCTATGCTTTTGGTCTCCAAAATACCCTATAATGGGGAATATAAAAATTGAATCATGAATATTTAAACACATATTCCACTTGGTAACTTGAGGAGTCTAATGTGGAACTTGAATACAGAGAGCATATGGAGGGCAGACTAGTAAGCAAGGTGTCTATAGCCCCATTACTAGCATTGCCCTCCTGCAAAACAACTTGCTGGAGAAAATGCAGATCAATTAATATCCAAATATGACATGTAAAGACATATACTGTGATAAGAACCGAAGGCATTACAGGCACCTGGAATACCTATCTGCTCTTAACTTACAGATAAAATAATTAACAGTTTAACAGTACCAAACATATACATAGTCGAAAATAAACACACTTGATACGTATAAAATGGAGCTTCAGACTACTTGTGGGTAGTTGAACAGCTAGCCTTACCCTGTGTTGTGTAGAGCAAAACCTCTTCTACCTTCCATTCAGCCCTGCATGTGGAAAACAGCAAAACAAAGCCACTGCAAAGTCAAACTGCACACCTGAGCAAGGCTGACCCCAAGAAGTCACAAGGCTGGGGACAGACACCACTGAAGCAACAGGAACAGCAGAATTATGCCTACCCTGCTGACTGTGTGGACTAAAAGGAGAGCATCTGCAGAGCAAAACAGTTGAGTATTGAGGCCCCTATGTCTGCATTTCAGAAGGTCCTAATCCAATCTAGGTTTAGTGTAAAGCCACGGATGGAAGGACAGATAGTGTAACCCCTAGGGGTTCAGCTGTCCTCTGTCTCTACAGCACCTCTTCAGACTTTGTCTCACCTGAAAGAAAACCAATCCATTGCACTACAAGATTGCTCTACAGTGCAAAGCAAATGGGACAATTGGGAGATTACTTTGAAAGGCTCACGCACCTAATCTGAACTAAAATTATATTTGGGCCAGGATCCATTCAATATATCCAGCAGTCAGTGGAAAAAGCAGTTCCCTGGGAAGGCCAGTAAGCAGAGGCTAAAGCTCTCCAGAAAAGGCTATAACCCCCTGAGTACCACAGTCACACATTCATGTTCAACTCATAAAAAGGTAGAGCAAAATGCAAATGTAATTGGCCCACTTACCCACCACTTAATTTTTTCCATTCCAGTCAAAAAGGCAACTTTATGAAATTTCACACTCCAGCTCTGCTCCTGAATTATCAAGACTACCTTGAGGAACAGTGGAACAAACCAAACACCTGGCTGCTGAATACCCTTTGGAGTCAGAAGGTAATGCCACAAAATTCAGACTAAAGCAGGAGGGCCAAAATCTGCAGGAGCTACAACTCCGTAATTCCTTGGTTTGTGAGCATTCCTCAGTTATTTCTCACTCTTAGTACAGATGACAAACCCTTCTAATTCCTGCAGAGATATTCAGTTGATGGTTGTTTAAAGTGAAAACATCAGCAACCAGAAGAGTACAAGAAAATAAATCTCCAGCATTCCCTGACAGACTCAAGGCACCAGAGTAACCAAAACACCCAGTGATGACCTGATGTTTGATGCCACAAGCTCCCCCTGCCGCAGTCAGCATCAGCTTCCTACCCTCAAATTCCTTCTACTTTCCTAGCAATGAGACACCACTATACATAAATCAGGTGGGGGAGGAAAGGGAAGGAAACCTGGTACTCAAAATAGTCCTTTCAAGAGAAGCAGTGGAGAACACTGCCTACAAGATTTCTTAAGAGGGAGGACAGCTCAAGCATGCTCTCTGCCTCCCTGCAAGCTCTGCATTTTCCACCCATCAGCTCGTAACAATTACAACTCAGGAAATTGCTGCCTCCTTAAAATATATAACATTTCAGAAATTAGTGTACTGAACATCTGTTGCAGCAGAGTTGGGAAGTCTGAAAGCTGTAAAATGTAGAAGAACAGACACTTCTTAACTGTTATTACAAAAGGAAGCTTGACACATTGGCAGATATTTCATTTCCCTCCTCTAATTTATATTGAATTTAAGAGTATTCATTTAGAGTTGAACAAAAAGCTACATTCTTAGAAGTTTTACAGATGCTTCCTCCAAAGCACACCACCAAGATTTCCACTTACAGTTTACAACGTAACATAGGAAAGTCTGTCTCCCCAGAAAGAAACTTTTTCCCAGAAAGTCACTAATGCAAAGCTTGGGGCAGACTTCTATCATAAATTTTGACCAGTGCTCCTACCTCATAGAATATTCACAGCAGCAACATGACTGACAGACTGTCACTCAGATCTGTGATGTTTTCTCTGGCTCTCAATAACAACAGTTAAAAGGATTTATGGGCACAAGCCATAGAACTTCATGGGTTTTGTGAGAGTATATGTACAGTTACTTTCAACACCAACAGGAACATAAGTAAGAAGCCACAAAGCCAGAGGGGCTTTGTCCAGCACTCCTCTGGGAAATACGGGAGTTGAGAACCTGGCAGGAAAATATCCGAGCCCTGACTTGGACAATTAATCTCACTAGTTACTTGGCCAACATTGGAAAAATTTTGCTTTCTCATGTTACTGTCTCCTCACCTGGCAATGATGTAGGATGAACTGTACTCACAGCTGTTATTTCTGGGCTGAGTTTAAGGACATGAGGACCATTTGGATAAACTTACAACTTCCTGTAATACAACTATCCTGAAAGCAAAGTAGTTGTTATTTGCCACTAGCATCTCACAGAGGAGCCTCCAATGGACGTTCCAACTGCATTTGCCTCAGAAAACGAGGAGGAGGAGGGGGTTGGAAAAAACCCTACTCCAACAAATTTACAATCCACAAAATAAATGACAGGCAAAGGGAGAGAACAGTGCATTAGATCTACATTGTGGGTGAAAATTAGGGGCAATAATTTCAGAATACTGAAAATTTCAGCATACTAGAAGAAGCTTAATCTCCATTGCTCTTAATCTGACATTTCTGAAAAACATTAAGTTTTTATAGTATCTTTAATAGCAATATTTTTACTATTAAGACCTTCATAAGTATTTCACATTAGAGCATAAACTAGCTACCTTCCATAGTTTTCTAAATGCTGAAGTAATCACATTTTTAACATGCCTGACATGCATAACAGTTAGTGAAATAGTGGGCAGTTTTCTGTACATGACATTTGTAATTCATCTTTGTAACTGCATGAAAAGTACAGTTTCATACAGTTTCTATCCCCTACAGACTTTCTCTTCAGATTTGTTGCATTTGTAAATTCCTTCAAACACCACAAGAGTTCATAGATAGGCATGTGAACATTGGAGACATCATTTCTCCTTTTGCCAGTTCACAATACAAACAAAACAGTGCCCCACTGACTGTTTGCTTTTCACAGTCTTTCATAAAGTTTCCAATGAAACCACCAAGACCCTTACATTTCCAATATGACTTTACAATAAAAATAATTTACAGTAACATCAAAAGATACATTAAAAGGGGAAAAAAAGATGATTGCTTTGCACTTTATTTGATACCAACATTATTCTGCAAGCAGTGCTGACAGTATTGTCACTACATATGAGATTTTAGAGAAATAAAGAAAAACACGTACCGCTGACTCCAGGTCAAATCTGTATCTTTAAAAATGTCAGGCTATGCAGCACAATGGCACAGACATCTCTTGTGAATTAAATTCTACTCTGAAAGAGATCTCACAAGACAAGGAAGCTGGCAGAAATCAATGCAAAGCTCCTTGTCTTGCAATACAGCTCCTTCTTTTATTGGAGATGGTAGAAGAAAAGGTTTGGTGGATGTTTCCAATCAGTGCAGTTCATATACAAGAACTGTCAGCTGCATATTAATGTCAAATGCAGATGTTTCAATCCCAGTTCACCATGTCCCTTTCCTTGCTCCAAGAATCTCTAAGCCAACATCTGTTTTTCTTCACTGCCTCTGAATAAACGCCATGGATTGATTAGAAAACAGATGAGTCAATTAACAGTAAACAGTGCAATGCTCTACAACTAATTGCATTATATTGTGAGATACCTGTCATCTTTATAAAGTTCTAAATACTCCAGAAAAAAAAATTAAAATTGGATGATCTGTATCTGGGTTTTTATATCAAGGATCTTATAACTAGAGACAGTCAGATTATGTTGGGACTTCTTCTTATCAGGCTCTATTTAAGCATCTATTGTGAATCTAAAGTGCTTTGTTCCAGCTGTCAAACAAAGAAAAAGATCCTTTATTATTGCCTAACCTGAACATATTGAGAACACCATCCTAAAGCATAGTATTTGTAAGATTTTATTTTTTGTGAGAGAAACCACAAAGCAGTATAGATAATATAAGCAGTGTTCCACAAAGATTTATCTTCATACTTTTAAAAGCCATGTTGCAAAAATGCAGAACAAAGAAGCACAAAGTCTAGGCTAAGAAACACCAATGAGTAGATGTAGAGTTGCTTTAAGTTGAAGTTTGAAAGAAAACAGCACAGATTTTGAAGTCTGGTGCATATTAAATTGTGCTATGTTTCCCAAGGACTATAACAGGGGAAGAAATCAGCCTGCAGTTCTGCTTAAGCCACCAGCTACAGAACAACACCATCAAAACAAAATGCAATTAGGCAACATTATCTCCCTTCTGTGGCAAGGCACACTGATGCAAAGGTATGAAATAGTATTTCTTATTGATTGAATATTACATACAGAGAACTATAAAGAGAATATAAATGTGTGCATGCAGCCCCAAAGCAATTGCTCTGAAAACTGCAGTGGGGAACTCTACAAGGAAACTTGAAGCTTCTAGAAACAAAAGGCAAGAGAGAAGATAAAGTAAGTCTGTGGTAACAGACCTGAAAACAGTACATCCATTCATTATGGATGAGTACCTGGATGCCAGAATTTTACTTTGGGTTAAAATAATCTTTTTTCCGCCTCTCCTGTTCCCTGCACTCCCCTTCTTGAACTCCTACAATAACGCTCAATGTTTGCTTGTATTCCAGGTCTCACCTCTCTCATTTAATAGTCTACATAAACTCAAATATATAAATCTATTTTCATTGTTTCTTCCTTATTCCCAGTGCTCTTCAAGAATTAAAACTTTACCATCAAATTAGGTTGATAGCCTTCCCCAAGCACTCTGCATCAGTAGATACAAAACCAAAAACTGTTTTAAAACCCTTTAAAAAATAAATACTAATTAAATAACAGCAAATAAAAGATGCTAACTTAGTTCAGCCTAGCCACTTTTCCAATTTCTAGCATCTATCACTGTTCTAGCACCCAAAAGTTACACTGTTCTGCTTTATACAGTAAAGGCCATATCCTAAGAAACCAAGCAATAAGAGAGAATGGTTTACGACATTTGCCATTTGTTCTCAGACTATTCTGACTGTCGAAACAAAAAATGGATTCACAAAAGTAGGAATTTCATAGAATCATGCAATGGTTTGAGTTGGAAGGGACCTTGAAGGTCATCTAGTCAAACCCCACTGCAATAATCAGGGATATCTTCAACCAGATCAGTTTGCTCAGAGCCCCATCCAGCCTGACCTTCAGTACTGCCAGAGATGGGGCATCCATCCATCATTTCTCTGCACAACCTGTTCCAGTGTTTCAACCACACTCATTGTAAAAAATCTCTTCCTTGTATCTAGTCAGATCCAATAACTTTCATCAGCTCCAGGAATCGGAATTCAATGGCAAAGAAAATCATTTAAACACAGAATAGCTGCTGACTTAATATTTGGTGACTGAGTTCCTGCCCTTCCATTTGAACTTGGCCTTATTAATCAATTGCCCTGCAGCAATTCACAGGCACCCTCACACCGCAGTTTCTCCCCTCATTGTTTCTGCCCCTTGATCCCTTCCCACATCTTCCAGCTAACATCTGCTTCTCTAGTCTTCTTTCTTTTCCAAAAAGAGAAAAATAACATTTTTTCAGCTGCCTGACTTACACCTACAGTTTATTTAGCTTACATATACAAGTACTAAGCTCTTGTCTATTTCTTAACTACCATCTATCAACATTGCTTTACCAAATCTGTTTTTGGTACCAAAGTATATATGCAGAACAATTTAAATAATTTTGGGCAGTGAAACTGTAGTTGGGTCCTGCAACTTCCTTTGGAAGGCCAAAAAATATAAAATATCCAATGTAAAAGCTGCATATCTTTTTCTATTTATTCTCCTCTGGAAATTAATCTCAAGCACACTTTGTTCTATTGATCCTGAATTTCAAAACATCCTACATTCCTGCCATTCCCAAAATGTCACTAAATTCTATAAAAAATCCCAGAAAGTTTGTGGTGCTCAGAGCACCACACAAAGTGAACTTCTCTTAAGAAACAGTCTCAGGTTGAACTGGATCAAAGTCACATCTCACTGCAATAACCTCAGAGGAGGCATTTCCTCTGCTATCAAGCCATACTTCGTGTTGGCAGCTTTTTGTTTTGCAAAAATTACTTGTGTTTTGTTGAGCTGACAACTCAGAGGCACAACCTCCCTGAAACAGATCTCTACCAACATGTCATGGCACTGGGAGAGTCAACGCCACCACCACATCCAACCTGTTACAGAGGCTTCCAGACACAACAAAGGTAGCAATTTTGTAACGTTTAGTCTCAGAGCTGCCCAAATTCCACCACCAGGAACAAAGAACAGAACCACTAAATACAAGGCAGGCAACCACCCACACTATGTGGGGTGTGGTCAGAAGATGATGAAAAGCTTAGATGATTTGCTCAAAAAATCCAACATCCTACAAACAAAGCAATGTAATAATATCTCAAAATTCTGCTTCCCCATCGTCATCCAGCCTCCATTACTTTTTCAGAATTCTTTTGTGGAATTATCAACAGCTCAGGAGTATTACAGGAAGAAAAACAACAATTAAGAGTTGTTTGATTATCCTATGGGAAGCTGACAAAACAATCTGTCTGCATGGAAAAGACGTACATGAACACATGAAAGGAATTAGCATGCAAACCCTCAACAACCTAGGTATATTTTCCTTATTGCTGGTTCCCATAAGCCTCATAAAACACTGGATGCTAACCAAAATATCACACGAACCTGCAAATCACGAGCATAGCATAAAAAACTAAAAACAAAACCCAGGAGTAGTTACAGGCATAATGAAGATGGCCCACCTAGAAATAATAACTTTCCTTCTATGCATCTACACATACCTATATTTTCAGGCAAAGAGAAAACATCTCGACTATAGAGCAAGGTTTCATGGAATGGGTTGATTCTGCATGACTGTTCCAGGTGGCCTCAAGTCACACTGGGTATTGTCCTGTGAACACCAATTCTACAGTGCTGCATTACAAGGTCTCAAACCAATAACCTTATTTTTTTCAGCTTCTATGTCCTCTGTCTGTAAAAACACAGATAGCAACAATTGCTCCATAGGGGCCTCATTAGGCTTAATTAACACCTGTGTGAGATCTTCAGATAAAAGGATAGGTCTAATTACACAATCTGAACTGCTCCTTGCATAAGAAACCTTCTATTAACCCTTTCATAAATCGAGCTTTGCAGACTCTCTTCCATATAAAAGACTCTCATCCACTGGAGTCACCTCTTAATCTTCTCATTTCAAAAGCAGACAAAGCCCACCATCTTTCCTGTTTTAACAAATGGGATCCTGGAGTCTTTTTTTTTTTTTTTAATCATTATTCCCCACCTTCCTTCCTTTCTCATATGCACTTCAGCTTTTTACATTTACAATATTCCATCCTGGCTCTGAGCTCCTGGAAGTGTTTCAGTTGTAAGAACTACTCCTCAAGCACACTGGACAGAGGGTAGAGCTGCACAGGAGGAGGTCAGTAGAGTGAAGACCAAAGGCTCTCTAAGGAAGTTCCACAGCTCTTTACTTTGGTGCCCTTCAGCAAAGCAGTTATGAATGAGACAATACCCCACCAATCACTAAATGCAGAGGCCTGGCTGGATTGTGTTCACAGAGGAACAGAAGTAACCACCCAATGACAGCCACTGCAAGAAGTCCAACCTCCTCCAGCATGCAGATCCACAGGAGAGCCTCCCAACCTGAGTGGAATGCAGCAGTGCCAAGGTATCTTCACTGGTCCTCACACTTTAAGCTACAAGACTTGAAAATTTTACACGCAGGCTCACTGCCATACCCAGCCTGAGCCCATGAAGTGCCACTGCCTCCAGCAGCATCTCCCCCTGTTCAGCAGAGCCTCCAGAGGCTGGAAATGAAAGCTGCCAGACCAGTGTTTGTGTTGACAGAGCCAGGTGGGAAGGGGAAAGAGGAACAAAGTGGGACTCTGATGGATGCACAGCTAGAAACTGAGCTTGAGGAGAGGGATTTGGATATTGCCATGCTCTCCAGAAAGGGTTCAGAAAAGCAGGTGCTCCAAAAAGGATGACAGATCTGCCATTTTTATATGAACACACATACAAAAGACAGAACATATTTCAAGTGTGATTCTGTTGCAAACCCCAGAACTGCAGCTCACCAGATGCAGGTTCTGCTTTCAGCCCCTGCAGCACACCTCTTGCAAGCACGTAAAATAAATGTATTAAAGCTTGCTATCTTTTGTGGCATGCATTACATATGAACGAAAACTTTGCAAGAAAATAGTTTTTATTACCACACAACTTCACAATAACTAATCTCTACTTTCTTTGTGAGTTACAATCAAATAGCATTGCTACAGCAGTGAATCTTGCTATGAATTTCACCCTACACCAATACACCCACACATCCTGTTTTACCACAGCAAAATAAACATTTCTATTCCGTCTCCCACCTTGACTCTGTCCAGCAGCATCCCCTGCTATTGAAATTGTTTGAACAGATTGTCTTTGAAGTAACAAGTAATATGTTAATGTATCTGTTGTTAACAGCAACCTGTATAAACACCTATTTTTCCCCCCCTTCCAAATATCTCCTGCAAATGCAACAGAAGAGAGCTGAGCTGCTTTCCCCTCCCACACCCATTCCTTTTTACTTTACCTCAATGGACAGTTAAAGAAGAACTGTGGTAAAATACATAGATCAGACAGATGGCATTTGCTGCTCTTTTCTCAGTCCTGCTACTCAATGGTTTTAAAAAGCCATGATAATTCATTTAAATAGTCTCAGGTAGATCCTGAGTTCCACTACAGCTTTTTCTTATCCATTTTGGAGATGAAATTATTTTATTTACAGGAAGTATCTAAAGCCTTTCACCAGAGCAGAAAGAGATATTGGATTAGAACAAGACACCTGAAATTACTGACTTACGTTCTTTGCTTTTAAATTTCTCCTCAACAAACACAATCCTCTCCCTGCTTTATTTTAACAGATGTGAAGAGCAGCTGACATCTGCACTTCCTGGCTGGAGCAGTGGGGCAGGATGGTTTGGTTCTCCTCTTGTAGTTCTCTTAACACTATCCACCACCCTCACCCTAGAGTGTGCTTTTAGCTCCTTGCTCCTCCTCACAACCAGACCTTCTCTCTTCCCAAATTATATCTGGTCATTAGTTCTCTAATATATTAGTAAATAACCAAGAAAGCTATTATACACTTATATATACACACACACACACATCCATGGGCAGAGTGCATACACACACGTGTGGCCGTCCTCTTGAAAGACATGGCTTCCTTGTCATACACTGAAAACTGTTAATCTAATTTTTATTCCTCTTTTCTTTTTATAAGACAAGTAGCAAGGTTAAAATGCAGAAAACTATTGTTATTTGGTTACAAAGCAATGCAGAAATAAAAAGTTAAGCCAATAGGTTTTACTCTGAAATATCACACTGATGAAGTTTACTGGAATCTCAGTTCACCAGCATCCAAATTGCAATTTAGGCAGCGGTCATTTCTAAGCAAGTTGTTCCTTAGTGATAAAAGACATGCAAATAACTTTTACCATGTTATTTACTGGAGGCTCCACATTTCCTCACATAACTGCTTCCAAACAACAAGCTCCTGTCAAGGTAGTGTTCCATCAAATCTGTCAATTGCAACTCATTTGGCACTACAGGACAAGCCGACACATTGCATAAAGGTCAAGTGGAAAAATGTCCCTTCCACTACATCAATGTCTAGATTGGTAAAGGTCACTCCATCCAATAATTGCTACTACAGAAAATAACTTCGTTGTAATCTACATCATAGAGAATAAAAAAAAAAAAAATTAAAAAAGGAGTTCAAGTGCTTTCATTTTTTCCCCAAGACATGACAAACTAACATTACTGTCACTTCATGACTGGAGTTCAGTGGGCTTGGGAGTATTTAATTAGACCTCAAAGGACTGTAGTATGGCAAGTGATGATACAGCCATTTTATGGATAGCTCACCTGAGGCACACTGAAACAGCTTGCCTACAGTTAAAACAGCAAAAAGCAAATATGATAATGTACACTAGAACAAAACAGAACAGGAAATCTGTTGTGTGTTTGGGCTTTTTCTTTCTTTTAGCTCCCTATTCCTGTCTTACCAAAACTTTTTTCTTCTTCAAAAAACATCAATTTGTGCTATCACAGTCTCTTGTAAAATATAAAATTATCACATACAAATACAGAAATTAGCATCAGGCCACTTTAATCCTGGGACAGAAATCCTAAGGCTAAGTGATCAACAAGCCAACCTACACAGACACATGACCCTTGTCACCCAAGGAAGCCTGGAGCTGTATTGTGCAATGATGGCAGAAAAGGAAAAGGAAGATGTTCATGTTCTCCTCCCCTCAACTACATCCCTCCACCACTCAATTCATACACAACTCAGTTTATTCTCAGCTTCCACTACTAACAAAAGATTAAAAATTCAACACTATCGCTTAAGATTCAGATCCTGTATCATCAAGACAAGTTTGGAAGAAATCTGGCAGTTACTGGGAAGAGTGGTAGAAATATTTTAGAGTTGACTCTAAAACAAGCAAAAATAAAATAATCATACAATCAATGCCCTGACTGTAAGCACTGGGCTTTCAGATTTACTGCAAAGAAGCTTAGGTCATAGACTTTCCAGATACTAGCTGAATAGAACTAAAAACTGTCTGCATCCTAAGCAAACTCTAGATTTATACAAAAAGAAACAACATTCTGTTAAAGAAATGAAGAGTTAATCACAAATGGAACTTTGTCCCTAAGATACAGAATAAACATCAACTACCTGAATGTTTCCAGAATGAGACTAATGGAAATTAAATCACCATTAAGAACAGAATCAGGCCATCCTGTCAGTAAGTACTCTAAGGGATACAGCAACAGGTATCTGAAGCCACATACCCCTAGTTCAAAGCATTATCTCTCCATTAAAAAGAAAAAATCTGGCACAGCAGAGTAACATGTATCTCCTTTCATAGTTTTCACTTCCACATGGAAGAGAAGGCTGGAAGCTGGCACAGGGACAGGGTGGCATTCTTCAGACCTCTTCACTGCCACTTCAGCTGCCACATGCAAGAATGGGAGTGATGTTTGTTTTACCCTCTGGCAGGTTTCCTAACTGTGTCAAATTCAAGTAGTTATTCAAATATACTCAATAACAACACTATCAAGGCCTTAGAAAGCTGCAATGGTTTCTTCAGTGACAAGCACCACGAATGATGGCAGCATCAGAACGTTAGGCTGCAAGCAGCTGCAGTAAAGAAAACCCAAAAGAAAACAGCTTCTCAGTCAGAGACAGAAAACATAATTTTTAAGTGTTTTAGGCTAATGAAGCACTGTGTTTGATGAATGTCCCTCAATGTGTAGATGCTTTACCTGTAACTGCATTGATACAATACAATACTCTGGAGAATACCACCCACCACTCCCCCACCATTCTGGAAGAAGTTATTTGTTTACTTGGAAATTTCATCAAATAGATGCATACTGTGTGAATAAAATTTGCCCTTGGCCAGCAGTCTCCTATCTGAAGAGGTGGAAGCTTATGGATCCAGAACCTAAATATAAAGAATCTGATATCCACTGAAGCCAGTGGGATTCTCAGATATGCAGTCTATTGGCAGACTGGAGTGGTTACATGAGCCTAAGTTGCAGGAAAAAAAAATTATTTTGCTTTATAAAGGGCTACAAAGAAAAGTTTACAGATGCTGCCTTATACCTTTGCCAGCACAATAAGTACATACAACAAAACATGGGCATACTCCACCAGCAGAAGAAATCAGAACAGTCCTGAAGTGACAAGAATTGCCAGACTAGATCAGACCCGGGTCCATCCAGCACAGGATCCTGCCTGCAGCAGTGACAACTGGATGTTCCAACACTTCAAAGCAAGGAGAGAAAAGCCTACAGGGTAGCCTGCCAGCCTCTGCAATAGTGCACCCACCTCTGGTGCTAGGAAATGCTACAGACCTCTTTCAGCAAGCTCCAGGAATTACCAGGCTGCTATGTCTTATATTTAATGCAATTATGCTATGATGAACATTTAGAAATAAACCCTCAGACAAATTCCCCTCGTGCTAACTTTCAAAAAAAACTTTCCAGAAATAACTTTTGTAAATGCATTTAGGCAGAAGGTAAAATCAGGTACAACAGGCAATGTGTCAAATATATGAAAGAGTATAATAAAAAATGCAACTAAGTATTTGCATAGTTTCAAAAAAAATAAAATTCTAATGTTATTCTTTCAAAAAAACTGGTATTGAATACTTCCCTCTGTACAACTGCCTTATCTCCTACATGATATCCCAGTTACTGAGCTTCACCAATGATCAAAAGCCTTTGTTTAAAAAAAAAAATTCTACAGTCATTCTCCCTGATGCCACATCATTTGCACTGTCATCAAATTCACCTTTCTACACTGTTATTAAACAAGATAACTAGTATAAAAGTCAATAAAAAGTGAGAAACATTCTCTTATAAGCAGCAAAAATATCTGTTGTTCAATTCAGGCATTCCTGGTCACTCCATCCAGTTTCAAAAATTTTCCTTTGGAAGCCAAAGAAACCATTATTTGTTCTTGTACTTAACCTGACTCTTCAAACTGCTTGTTGCCTAAAAAAAGGATTAAGATACTCAGATATTAAGACATCCTCTAGCACTGTGGCTTCTTCTCCTTTCCTAGTTTGGCTTTATTTCTCAAACAGCATCTGCTGGGGCTGAATTTACACCGTAGGAGCCCTGGCAACTTCTCACAGCCAAGGTTAAGGCAGTAATCAAATAGCTGTTTGACAGCCCTTTTGCCAGGAAGGGACCCCAAGCAGAGTATTTCTGAATGAACAAGTGCAAAACACCAGAGGACAAAATCCACCTAGAGACAGCAGTTCTGACAGATCCGTATTTCCCACTGGTGTCACCCTGGTAATTAGCACTTCCTTGTCCACTATGTCATCCCCACAGACTTCAGTAACAAGCACCTGCTTATGCTTGGAAGCAGCTGAGCAATAAAGGAAAAGGCCATTTAAATACTGATCAAAAACCAACCATGGCAAGAGCACCACCTGCACAAAGACTACACACAGGCAGCTCAGCACTGAACACACCATAATACTGCTAAACATATCCCAAATCTATGGGATGTTTCTCAAACAGGTATTTGAGGCCAAATTAGGCTCCTCACCAACAGAAGGAAGCAGAATCAATAATACAGTACCAAGTTGGAAGGTACCTCAAGGATCACTCGATCCAACTTCTCTCAGATGCACAGCATAGACAAGACAGCCCAGGATCCTGCCCAGCTGAACCTTAAAGGTATCCAACATTGGGAAACGCATCACTTCCCTATTGATGCCTGAAGGATTTTTCTGCTTTTCTTCTGAGTCCTTATTACACTGTTCCCTATATTCACAAGTATTAGCATGCATACTTGTGATGCCTTAGGTGATAGTTTAGCCTGGTTTCATGGTGTTTAGCAGGCTAGTAGACTAAACACCCCTGAAGCCATGTAGAATTAGAAGACCAAACACCCTGTTTTCATGGGCCCTCAATGTCTCCTAGTAGGACAGATTTTGTAAACTAGAAGTTAGCCCACCCAGGCCCCTATTGGGCCCTCCTGGTAGATATGCTAATGTGTGGAGTCTTTAATTGTATACTCGACTGGGGGGACGGGGCTCTTGCAGCGTGTTCTACCTGGACGGCAGAAGCCATCGAACGGGATCCTATTAAAACACCGAGGTAAATGACCCCCAACCCTCTCACCGTGTCTGAGCCTTTATTTCCTAAGACCAGAAAAAGGCATCACTATGGAGATTATTCCAATGACTGATTGATCTCATTGTGAAAAATTTTCCTTGTGTCCAACTGGTATCTCTCTAGGGGTAATTAGTGCCCATTACTCCTTGTCTTGTCATGTGATTCCTTGCAAAAAGGGACTCTCCATCTTCTTTGTAGCCACCTTTTAAATATGGGAACGTGGTGACAAGATCTCTCCCTAAGCCTTTTTTTCTAAAGGCTGAACAAACCCAGTTCTTTCAGCCTTTCCTCACATTGAAGGCTTCCAGTCCTCTGGTCTTCTTTATGGTCCTTCTCTGGACCCTCTCCAGCCTTCCACATCATTTTTTTGTGTAGCAGGGACCAAAACTGAACTCAGTATTCCAGGTGTGACCTGACAAGTCCTGAGTAAAGAGGGAAAAAGTTGTAAAGCAGGACAGTCATGAACTTCATGAGAGCTGGCAGTGATGAAATATTCATTCAATTTTTTGACCTTACCCTGAGCTCCCAAGGACATTCTTTGATTGGAAATAAGCATAGCACCAGCTTCATCCTAACCTTCAAAAGAAGTCTGCAGCAAGTTAGTTAATCTTGGCTGAGCAGAATATTAACATCAAGGAAGTCTATCCCTCTATTGCAAGTTGGTTTGGGTTGTTACTTTAAACCCCTTTGCACAGAAGGGATGATTGGTAGTTGTTTTTTACTTTTAACTGACCCCAGTATCATTTGTCTACTTGCTTGGAAACCAAGATGATAGGTTTGCATGCTACACATCTGTCAGCACAGAACTGAGCTCTGGCTTGAATACAAACTGAATTTGTTGTTTTTTACTCATATGAGCAAAAGCAGCATTTTTCAGGACACTTGAACAAGACAAAAAAGCTTGACATAATGAATTCTTTTTCCCTACATTCAACAAACAAGTGTGTCACAAGTAAAGAAAGTAAGTCAAATACAGCTCAGCTGCTTTGCTGCCCACACTTCCCAAGTAACTCCCATCTGTTTGCACTGGTGAGGCATTAGCCATTCACAAACACAGGCAGCCTTGCCTTCTCCTTGCTTGGTTGAAAAAGAAACGACTTCTTGTCTTTTTTTTGCCCCTGAGAGAAGCAATAACAATGGAATAGTTTTAGCATGTAAGGCTGCCCCTATAGATTCAGCTTGAGTGGGTCAGTCAGTACAACACTTATAGGTAGGAGGAGCCTAAGTATTTTGATAGCAGAGTAGCAACAGGGCATGATATGGGGAATAAAGATTATTTGTTTCTCTGCCAGATTTCTCTCCTTCTTCTTACTTGGGCCTTCATGATTGTTTTCAAAAATGTTACCAAAAAAAAAACAAAAAAAAAAAACCTGGGAGTTACAGGCGGAGAAATAAGCACCTGAAACAAGAAATATAAAACTGCACAAAACTCCGACTTCTCTACGTGCAGACATGAACAAATTTGTGATGGCAGAATAATAATATCAGAAAACCAAACTAGTGGCAGTGCTTCTGCAGACACAGTGCTCTGAAACAGAATTAAATTTTAATTCTGAAGTAATTCTACTTCAGATTTCTTTTTTCTTTTCCTCAATAATTCTTATGTTTATGCTCCTCGGTATCTTCCGCATTTCTTTCCCTGGAAGACCTTGTCATTTTACACAACATTGTGAATAGTTTTGGGTTTTTTTACACATACACATTGAGTCTTCTTACCCTAGGTTCTGCAAGGCAAGTGACATAGTCTGACCAGAACCTCTTTGTTCTGAACTCCTTATTATTTTCATTATTATTAGACAGCACCAGAATAACCAGCTGATGAAGCCTGCATGTGAATGGGGCTATTTCAGCTCTTGATCAAAAGTGTTTTTTCCACCACGTAAAGGTCATAATTAAAATATTTCAAACCAAAACCCCTGCACTTCAATATGAATTTAAGTTTGATTTTAATTACTGCTGTGCATTTAACAGAGCTGATCTTTTTGTTTTATTCCTTTTGTTTGTTCTTAGAAAGGCCAGGACAGCAAATTCTCTATGAACATGGGCAACAAAGCATGGCATTTGGCCTGTGAATACAGAGCAGCAGATACTGCTTGTACAAATTTGAAGGAGGTCAGAGTCAGTGGAGCTTCCTTAAGTCACCAGGGATGCTTTCTCAAACCTGTAAACACAAGACCTCAGCAGAACTACTAATGGGCTATTGAGCTTTCTGCTTACAGTTCACCAGTTTGACTCTTGCTCAGATTAAGGATTGAGAAATCAGTTCCCCTTGAGTGCTATTTGACAGATGAGGACTTTTCAGCAAAAACCCTACTAGTAGGCTTTGCAGTGTTATGGGGTACAGCAGTAACCTTTTCTCTCTGCATTCCTATGTGCTCATAACTAAGAGAGCCATTCAATTTCAAATGACTCCCACTGAGAAAGTTCTTGCTGTCACTCAGGATTCAGACTGAAAAGAGCCCAGTTTCAGCCCAGCACAGAACTGCAGGCAAAAGTCATTCCATTTCATCATATGCTTTATTTACAAAACAAAACAAAACGAAAGAGCACTTCATACTCATTTGATAACACAAGAAAAATTAATTTATAGGTTGTATTGCTTGCGGGGGGGGGGGGGGGGGTTAAACATACATTTCACTTTAAAACTATAAAACTCTTAGGACTAAAAATAATTTGCTTCAAAAACAGATAAAGTAGAATTCAGTTCCAGAATCAGACTGATATTCACAACCCTATTCATATGCCTTTTTTTGGATGCCATTATTAATTTCAAATTATACACAGCTCTAGAAGTGACAGATCACTGGTGTCACTGCATGGCTGCTCTTCACCTCTATAAGGCAAACTAAAGATGAAAAAAAAACAATCACACCATTTAGTGACATCAGCTTTTCCACCTGTGCTTTCAGAAGAACTTTTAAAAGCAAAGTCCCTCTAGAAGTCTCAAAAATTTTTTCTATTCCAGCAATATTTGTTTTACTGCTATTGGGACGCACAATGGGAAATTCCAAATTCCTGGCTTTTGATTTTCCAGTTTTCTAGTAAGTGATCAGTATTTCTTTTTCATAAAAAGAAATCCTTCCTAGATAGTGATTTTAGCTATCTATATGTTCTCTTCATTTTTCAGGTTTAATGAAGCAGACAAAACTGGTAATCTACTTGACATAATCAATTACCAACTACCACAAAGTGCCAAACTGGCAGTTTCAGAGAAGCAAATGTCATATTCTCACTGTGAAGTTTCAAAGGCATGCATGGAGTCTACTACTTTGTAAAGCAAAGCTAGAACTGCCTTTTCCCCTCACACACGTCACAGCTCCACACTATTGCGATTACATTTATCACAGCACCACAAAACAAAATCTCCCACACCAGTGTGTCTAAAAGCTTATCTGGCTATGGTCAGACTCCTAAAGATATTTCCCTGTGACAAACCTTGTCTGGAAGTCATGGTCCTGTAAAATCCCACACTGAGAATGAGTGTATTTAGTTCCAGAAAGTCAACACCTGTACCTATAATTAAATACTAATCTCATTTGCCTCACAACACAAAAGGAAGAAAACAAAAACTTCCCACAAATTTTGCACAACTGAAATCCTAGAGTTAGACAAAAAACTTACAAAACTCATTTGTTCAAGAGCACTTTAGTCAATACTTAAGTTGTTATACTGTTACTCCTGTCAAATTCAAGAGGTCTCCAGTGTGTTCTCCCTCAGGATAACTCAAGTACAGCAGCTTTTCAGAACACATCAGTTAGCACCTCTTTGCACCATGCCCCTTGAAAGTCTCTTCAGGCAACAGGCAGAAACTGAAATGTCTGAAACTTAGATATTGCTAATGTTAGATATTGCTAATTCCTAACCTTAGAACAGCTGTGCTGTTTATCCAAGTTTAGGGTTGGATATTAGGACAGCATAGAAACATTTTAGGTACAGCACATCATGAAAAAAATAAATCAGATAAAACCCCACTGATTTATAAGCAGGTCTTATTCTTGAGGCCATTATCCCAAGCACTTCACTATATAACACACTCTCTGACATGGGTGCAAGGCAACAGATTCTCTGTATGGTGCCACAGCACATATAAACCCAAATGGGTTTTGTTCTTTATTCCCGAGTTTCTCAAGAAGATGAACGACCCCTGAAGAGCTTCTAGCAACCCCAGGGTTAAAGCCTTTTCTTCAAGATGTTATTTCTCCAGGGAGTTATTAGCAGAGAGGCATACAGGGGCACTTGGCAGTGCCAGAGGCACACACCAATGAACACCCACAAATAAATCAGATCAATAGCACATTCTGCAGTGATCTAAACAAAAAAGGCTGTACATTTTTATTTGTATGTGGTTCCAACATCATGTTGGAATTATGCCTCCAATTCACAGCACATCACCTTGCTTTTTTTCCAACTTTGCCATACATCAACCCAATTCAACTTATTAATTCCATCAACTTTTTCACTCTTCAAAAAAATTTCAGTGAGCAAAAACATGTCCCAAATACTTTCCACACTTCAAATCAAAACCCACCAGGAATCTTGACTAGTATTAAACTATTAGGCAAGTTTGAAGCTCACACTACCTGATATCAGTTTGGATGCTCCCACAGCCAGCATTTTCTACAGACTCACTGAGCCTTTGTGCAACACATGCTATCGTATAAGAATTCTGGGAACGTGAAATTTCCCCACTTGGCTGTTTTTATTAACACTTACTGTCACAACCCTTTTGCTGTCCTAAGAGCACTAAAGATCTCCATGAAACACCTTATTTGCTACTTTTACCTTCCACAGGCTAATGATAAGGAAGAAACATACAGAAGATTGCATACATCAAAGGCAGGGCAGTGAAGCATTGGAGAGCACAGACACATCTGCAGAACTATGAACACACCCCAGCACAGGCAGTTTGGCCTGGACAGGTGGACATGGAGGAAAAGAGGGAGATCTGAAGAGAAAGCAGAAGTTAATTGACTTGAGGCAATCCGACTTTGCAGAGGAGTTTGGAAAGCAATGGAAGGGCTGCAAAGATCTAAGGATTTTGACCAGACACTATCCAACAATCAGCAAGGAGCATTATCATTTCCCCACAAAGGACTCACATTGGAAGGTTTTCATGTTTGCTTTCATATTCATTCAGCAGCTTTTTAAATCCAAAGTCACACAGAAATTGCATTATCATGGCATCTAGAATTTTCTGCCCATGTCCAGTCATTTACTAAGCAGATAATAATTGCAAAGAGCAGGTGTCCCCTTCCCCTTAAAATTTTTATATCCTAAGTGTAAGAGAAGGGCAGCAAAATCAATTTCTAGTTGTTGGTTGAATTAATAGCCACACTGTCTCCAGTGGTCATATTGCAAATTAAATACAATTTTCTTATCTGGGGATAGTATTTCTAAAGAGCTAGGGAAAGATAAGTCTGTCCTGAATATAAAATTTGTTTTCAAGCGCAAAGTAAGCAGATGGGCTGGCTGGGTATCAGGAGAGCCATGTCATTCACTCAGTGGGTACTGTCCAGATAGCACATTAACACTTCTCCCAAGTTACACCCATCAGAACCCAGTGCTTCAAACAGCAATTCAGCAAGTAAGATCTTAAATTACCCATAATTGCTTATTTTGTTCGTATTTTTGTCATTGCTTGTTTGTTTGTAAAAGACTAGCCAGGCTGTCTGGGAACAGCTTGGCTGCATCATGGACTGAGAAACAGAGCCCGGCTACCCTGGGAGGGTGGCCGGCAGTGTCAGTTTTAGACAGCAGATGGCCAGGAGCAGAGAAAGCTTCCAAGCACTCTGTATGCCAAAACTTCAGCAATTTTCCTTTTGTCAAGCAGCTCCCAGAAACACAAGACCTCTTCACTCTGGCCAAGATTAAAATACAAGACTGTAGCAGAATCCCAGAAAATATTACCACGTCCTAAAAATATTTAGGCTGCACAGTTTAAGCAAGATACTGCATGACTACAGCAGTTTCTGCTCCAATATTGGCTAAGGAATTAGAGATACAGAAAACACGACTGCATTTTCAATGTGGAGGCATAACTAGACCAGCAGCAAGATCTGGTTCTACCTCAAAGACACTCATTGATGTGAAACAGAACAATTGGTCTAAAATAAGGATTCACATCAAAAGCATTTCAAGAACCTGCTGAAGATGCATGTGTTACATATGTAATTACTAAAACCAAGAAGCCAAAGTACCCAGAAACGCATACCAGACCTCCCTCTCATAAGCATTGGTCACTACTATTTTAGTATTAAAAGAAGTTTTTCCAGCTATCTGACAGCAAGATAAGGAAATTCATACCTTTAAATTGTAACTACTGCTCAGTTTTATGATTTAAAAAACCAAACCCAACACAATAGCAACTGGAAAGGCCTAACACAGATTGCATTAAAATAAACAGTGATGCTGTTACTGCTGCCTGTGGACAGAAGCCAAGATGAAGCATTTGAACAACAGCATTTTGGTCCACAGTTTCAACTAGCACCAAACAATAAACAGGTATGTGAAAAAAGATTTTGATCTTTTCATTTCAGTCTGTTATCTTAGAGGAACATGGACAAGATGGTAGAGGTGCAAGGCTTGTGCTGCCTCTGTTTTATTGCAAGGTAAATTAAGTCTAATTTATACTTCACATAGGCACTTACTATCCTTAACTATCCAAACTCTTTTGGGGAGGCTATTTGAATTTATCAGAGTAAGAAAAGAAACAAGATCCATTTAACAAAGATTTGGGTTTGAGAATTTGTACAAGCCCTTTTTTTCCCCCCACCCTCTTAATATCTTTACAGGAAAGATATAAAAACAAAAAATGAAACCCAGAAGATTTACCCACAGATTTCAGGAAGCTTCTACAAGCTTGAGATGGAACAAGGCTCTGACAGTGTGGCACAACAGAAAGTTCTATTTGTTCCACCCCAAACCCATTGACAACAAACTTGTAGTTAAGTCTCCTGTGTCACAGCAGCTCTGCTCCTCCAGCATTCACCACCTTTTGTTTAGTCAGCAGCCTCAGCTAAAGAGCTTCACTAAATACACAGCTAGGTTTGAAGATTCAGCTTGCAAAGGTACATGCCACACTGAAACAAGCCCAATCCAAAGCAACATGTTCTTCGAGAGTTATTTCCAGATATAGCTTCTCTCAAATTCACTGTCCCTCTTCAGAAAGAAGCCAAGTTGCCTTCGTTTCTGTGTCCTGTTATAGCAGCCATCTGTCAAGCAAGCATTTTAGTTCAAAATAATAGAAGCACAGTAAAGCAGGGATTCTATCCAACCCTCATCTACAAACAGCTCTTCCAAGAAAAAAGAAATTAAAAAACAAACAAAAAAGACAACAAAAAGAACAACATTCTACCCACCTGCTTGAATATCAAATTAGCTCAAATCTTTAAGAGCCATGACTAGAAATAGTACTTCAAACTGGGAAAAATACTGTTCCAGTTTAAACTGCAAACAGAACCTTGTAAAGACCAAACAGCTACACATCTGGCCAGGTGTTCAGAGTTTTTGCAAAACTCAGCATTTGCAAGTATCACTGTAAGAAGTGGCAAAGGCCTTCCTCTGAGCGCCACTTAACATTTTCAACCCAAGCATTACTGGACATGATTCTCCCTCATTTACTCTCTCTGCAGTTGCCTTAAAACAAATAGCTGGTTCAAGTGTGCCACAGTCCCTCTTATAGCGTAGACCTACAAGAGACGAACAGCTACAAATGCCCTTCCTATTCTTGTGATTAAGGGAAAACGTGCAAAATGAGACTCAAACACCTACACACCATAGGGCTCTGTCCTTGATGCCCTGCAGATCCTGAGACATAGAAAGCACAATTGGTATTAAGAGGTCTTAAAGAACACAAGTAAAGAGCAAAAAATAAAGAAAAAACGTGCAAACACTATTTTTCTGCAAAGCACACAATGCCCAAGTCCATGGCAGTTCACCAATTCACACAGCTCATCCTTTGAGAACTCACCTAAAATAACTGAAGGCTCACACAATGGTAAATGTATCTACAGCATGAATCCTTATTGCTGAGACAGGATAGATTTTGCCACCACAGGCATAAATGTTTCTGTATTCTCTCTGTCATGGACTGATGAGGACTTGCCCTGCTATGCTGAATGACCTTCACTGAAGAACCCTAACTCTGAATTGCATGGTGGAAATTAGCATTCCCTACCAGTTGCAAGTAATGCATCTGCAAAGAAAAATTTTATTCAAAAACCAATTACAATAATTTAAAAGTAGTTCTGCAGAAGCTTTTTGCTGAGTTACAAGATGGTATGTAAGCCAGTAGTGGAGTTCAGCAGCAAGACTAGGTCCTGACAGTTCCCAATCCATTTGCCTCCTGCACCAGGCAACGTTGAGGAGCTCCAGCAGCAAAGAACAGGAAAAAGGTTTTCAAATTTTTGGGCAATAGATTTGTACTGAGCAAAATACACTAGCTCCCACTGCAAGCACAACTCCCACAGACACAAAATACAGAGTCTTTTTTTTTTTCCTCCCATATTCAGCAGTGTGTTTAACCTTGGAGCTGTCGAGCTCCATCATGAATAATGAGCCATGACAACACTCCAAGTGATCCTTGGAGAACAGACCAATTTTTCGTCTATGCTATGCAAGGCAAAATGCTTATATTCCCATGGTACAGCACCTGCTTTGAAAATATACAGTAATGTGGCCATCAAGAGGAGACCATAAGTAAATACAGGAAAAAAAATAATTTCTTTCCTGATACTACAGCACCTAAAAACAGCAAGAGCAATAAAACACATAACATCCTAGTGGTTCCTTTTTAAAATTATACCAGGACTGAGGACATTTGGCTCACTGAATATGCATTTTGCACAACCATTTCACAGCTGAGGAACATCTGCATTTGAAACAACCCATGACAGCTACAGCATGAAGAGAGAACACCCTGCGGGTTTCACAGCACTCTGACCTCTAGAAAATGAGCACCAGTGTGGGACACGAGGGTGGCCTCCACCCTGAGCAGCCCCCAACGCTCTCGGAACAAACACATCCCCCACCCCACACACACGACACTACCAGTAAGTGTAGGGAAAAAATGTAGGTATCTGAATGCCTGACTGAAGCTCCTCTACCAACACCCTAACCATGCCAAGGCAGGTCTTTCAGAAGGCACAGCAAAGCTCACCAGGCAATGGCAAGAGTCATTTCTGTTGTGTACCCCTCAAGCTCAAGGGGAAGAGGAAGATAAAGCAAATAGATTCTCCTAAAAAAAGGAAAAACTAGGAAGAAACAAGATGAAGACTTACACAGGCATTCCCTTATCTCTTAAACAACAATAGAGGGTTGTGGTTGCCCTTAAAAAAATCATCCCTCATTCAGGAAATAAATGCTAATGCATTAACATTAACCTGGAAGACACCATGTTCTGTAACAGCTCAAGCAGCAAGCATTAGTCCTGTGTTTCTGCAAAGGGGAAAAACAAATATATCCTGTGTTGTCACTACACACAGCACTACCATCATCTCTGATTCAAAACAGTTCTGCTCTTAACAGAGGACTCACTCTATACTAAGAGTTATTCCCCAAATTACAGGATCAGCAGTTTTCTTTCTAGCATTACAGTTAAAATGTCTTCAGCCTTCCCCAAGCACCACGTTCATTTCTCCCACTCCCTGATAATACACTGCCATTTATGCCCCACATTATGGCTCTGCACATTTAGCAATTCCATTCCCTGCTAGCAATTATTTGGCAATAAGATCCCTTCAAAGAGGGCTAATTACAGATTTCACTTGAACAGAAATTGGTACTGGGCCGATCTGTAAGCTCTTTAACAAGCTTCCAAATTTCATGCCAGGGAATGCTTTGTTCTCCACCAGGAGCAGTGGCATAGCTCTAAAAGCAGAGGTGGAAAGCTTTGCCACTGCCAAATAAGGAAGGAAGGTCACAGCTCTGATTCTCCTTGCAGCACTGCACCTTCTCCATGCAAGTCGTACCTTGAACACATGCCTGTGTTTCACAAAAGGAAAACTAAGGGAGCCAGTTCAGCTACCATGAAAATAATGAAAAGCAGTCACAAAAAAACCCCTAGTGATAGCTTTATCAGAAATGGAACAAAGACCAGTATGGCAGAAAACAGATCAAGGACTCAAAAGCCAGGAATTGATAAAATTAAGGATTTCTGGTTGCATGCATGCATGAAGCATGTCATTTTCTGAGAACAGTAGTGTCAAGATGGACTTCTAGTTTACAAAGGGATGGAAAAACCCAAGTCAACGTCTCTCAAGCACATCAGCATCCAGTCCCACACCAGGACAAATGTATCCTGCCTGCGTATGTCAGACTTAGCACAGAAATCAACAATCCCACCTGCAGATTCTCCTCACCACTTTTTCTTTCTCTGTCCGCAACACCTGGCGAAATAACATTTCAGCCAGACCACTTATCTGAGGGGAATTAATGCAAAATTCTGCAAAACACACTCTGTGCTAACCAAGTGTGCTAACCCTCCTTGGTAACTAGGGTGGAACTGAAAAGGATAAAGGAGGAAGTGATGGTCAACAGACAACTGGTCCTGTTTTAAGGACACAGGACTAGTGTCCAGGAAAACCACACGAGCTTTCTGTGAGAGACTCAACACAAGTAATTTTCTGTGGTCAACGATGGTATGGCATCACATGGAGATGTCACACCTGATACACAGAAATACTGCTGTCAGACTGGCTGACTGCCTAGAGAATCCCAGCTGGAATCTGTGGTAACCACACACACCCAGCACACAGCTGTTGGGAAGTCTCCAACTGTGAGCTCAACCCACAGGCACTTAAAAAAAGAAGAGTTATGAGTGTTACACATGTAAAGCATGCACATCAATAATGTCTATTTGACAGAGATCAAACTTATAAATGTCTACTATATCCTCAGATTTTAGCATACCTAAAGGTTTTCCCCTTTAGGAGATGCCACACTAAAAGAATGATTTGTGACAGCAGCAGACTCTGCTCCCGTATACAGGCAGGCCCTTAAGACGCCAACAGAACCACTCTTGCAAAAGCACTACACATCTATCCCCCAGACACCATACTTTCATCATCTTGGGGACAGGAAAACAGTCATGGTACAACTGCAAAGCATCACACATTAATTTGGAGAGGCAAAACAGAAGTCTGACCACTGCCCAATTCCTAAAAGCCGACAATATAAAAGCGGCAGGAAAGGAGCTGCCTTTTTCTACACTTACTCTCTGAAGTAACCATGCAGATTTTAGTGAGATGTTTGCAGACTCTTCCAACTGCTAGATAGATCTAGCAGGAAAAATTTAACTTAGAACCTCAAGATTATCAAAATATGAGTACCTGAACACAGACTACTACAACAGGAAACAATAAGAAACTGAATGTGCGTAAATAGATGCTCTAATTATTAATGTGCACACACACAAAGCTTATCAGAAGTGTCTGGGCCTTTGGAAGAAAAAGCATTATTCAAAGAAAAAGTATTATTCAAAGATTGGTATTTGCCATCAGCTCTATCACCACCATATTCTCTAGCTGATTTTGATTGAACTCAGTGGATATCAACTTAATCCCACAGGACAGTATCATTCACTTCTGTAATAGCTACTGACCTTATTTCTGTGAACTCTATTGTAGTGTCATGACTAAATGTGGCAAGCAGCAAATCTCACTCTGTCAGCAGCCAGTGCCTGTCCTTTCTCCTTTTGAAGCTTCCACTCAATTCTACCTTTTTTTTTTAGTCAAGCTGCTTCAAAACAGCTGATCCAGATGGTGGCTATTCGGATTTCAACCTTCCCACATGGTGATGTGGCTCAAGAAAATAAAAACTGTTGCTACCTGCTGCTGACCTACTTTAATTTGATTCCTGCCATATGACAAAATAAGCAGTACAGTTCATTGAACTCATCTTTCACACCTACTTACTGCTATGTAGGAAATATAAAATAAAACTGATAGAGGAAGAAGGAAAAAAAAGAAAGCAGCATGATCCAGTGGGGAGTAGGGAGGAGCAATTCTCACCTCTATCATAGTCATCTTCCTCTATTGCTTTTTCCTGAAGCCTCTGAAGCCGTAAGATCAAGGATTTTAACTATGCAAAGAAAAAAAAAGTTAGTTATGAAGATGCTGCATTTAAAAATACATAGACTATTAACCTCTACGTAATATAAATTTAATGGATTACTACATCACTACAATGGCCAAATTTTGATAGTTAAGCCCAGTGTTTGTTAAGTAGACAGACCTATTTGGAAATCAGCTGAACTGCAGCTACTTGAGCCAAGCATGGCTTTAGTCCAAACACACACAGAGAATAACAAATGATATTTCTTGAAAAGCAAAGGAGATCGTGTGATCGCAGGATATTTTTCACCCTTTGAATAAATGAAAGCACAATTATTAGAGGATTCTGTCAGCATGACATCTACTTCTGCTCACATTGTACTCAACAGTGTGTTCCCAGGCTCATTCTGACAATTTTTTACCTGAGTCTTGCGGAGAACAAATACAAAATTTCCATATGCAAACCCCATTTTATTCTGTAAACAGAAATGCAGTATGAGTATTTTGGAACAGGTATACTCATGTTATGGGTCAGAAAAGAGTGTTCATATGCAGCCAAAAAAGTTTCATTAAAATACAATTTAGGCTCATCTACATAATGTTGATATTTGCATTTTCGCAATGCAAATGGTAAACGAGGAAAGAAAGCAGAACACCAAGAATACCTGAACCACATGCAGAGTGCTCTCTCACACTCCAAAAGAAATTTACTATAATAAAGTTTTGCTTCAAAAGTTAATGCTTCTCTTCATTAACATCAAGAGTCTGGACCAAAGTTCTAAATTTACTAAAAATTTTTAAGGCCTTTACAAGTTTTTGCTGTTAAAAGAAATTGGTTAGAAGGTAGGTTTAGTCCTCTCCTCATTGACATGTCAGCCACAGCCTAATGCAGCTGCAGTTACAAAACTGGAATGTGTTTTTTATAAAATTTATGCATGATCCTTACCAAACAAGCCACTATCAGCCCTGAAAAATGTGAGCCTGGAGAAAGAAGCAGGTATATTCTCAAAGCAAGTATATTCTCAAAGTCCAAGGCCTGAAAGTGCTTGGGAGGGCACTAAAATCCATACTCTAGACATCCTGCACTTCCAAAAGATTTCCCTTCTCCCTGAAGCTCTTTCATATTTAATTCCCATATTTAAACTCAAAGTTGCATAGAGAAAAATAGGTACAGCCAGTCAACAACTTAATGGAAGCACTCAGTTATCAAAACTACACATCAACACACAGATTAGACAATCAACACACAAACCTTTAAATCCAGGATATCCCTCTAAATATGGTATGTGAGAGTGGACTAGTAAGGAAAGAACTATAAAAGCAAAGTCAGAAAAGTATCCAAAATGTTTAATTAATAATAGGCTCTAGGATGCTCCAGAAGAAAAAACAAAAAACACTGCAGACATTCCCATTTCCTCTGTGCTTTATTTTGGTTTTCGCTTCCTGAAACTCCAATCTTTTTCCTCTGAGGCTGGTGAGGAATGCAAATAGTACCAAAGGGAGGAGCTCTAAATCCTCACTATAAATTATTTTCTGTGTTTTATGCCTGACTTTCTTTAGCATTTTAAAGAAGCCTGCAGTAGGAATGATTCAAGTGACACTTTTTTCATACACATGATGTATAACAACCATCTATGCTGAGAGCACAGCTCTGCTGCTGCTGGCAGTGTTTACTCCATCATGCACTACAGTGGCAGGTCATTTAAAGGCTGCCTGGGTACCGCAGCCCAGGCACGCCCACGGCAAACTGACTGATGCTGCCTCTGTAAAGTGCTTTCTATTAGCAGGCTGGGGGGACATTTGGAGCTCAACTAACCAGAGACCTGCTTCTGCTTCAGCGTGGCATGTCCTAGGTGTGTGCCAGATGAAGAGTACTTTTTAAGAACAGAGAAAGCATAATTTTAACAACTTTGGTATTGTCTCCTTTTCTTGACTACTGTTGCCTTTGTTCCTTTCTGAAAACTGTGAGACTTACTCATTATCATTGCAATAGGAAGGTGCTTCAAATTAAACATACAAGACTGGCTAACCAAGGGCAAAGACATCTGAGGGCACAAATCCCCAAGCTCCATTAAAAGAATTAACTAATACAGAAATTAAAGATAGCAATGTTTCTTTTTTGCCTATCAAATAAGCAATACTGAAAAGAAAGAAAAATAATTTCCTATTTTGATTGCATTATATATTCTCAAATTTGTAGTGAATTAATTTCTCAAACCATCCCAGACTATGGGCACATTGCAATTCCAGGCATGAAACCAAAGAAACTGCTCTGTGTTAATGTGTGCAAAGTCTGTAAATCAGAGAACCTAGTTTGAGTTATACACATATAATCTGTGTAAAGAAAGTATTAGAGAGCATTGTAAGCCCAGGTCAGATGTCATGGTAAGAAAGGAAAGAATAAATATTTCTCAGCCTTCTGTCTTGCCCAGACAACAGGTTTCTGCAAAGTCTCCCCAGAACAGGGTGTTTCATTAGGCCTAAATATAATATAGTGCATCTCAGCAGGTATGTGTCTGAGCTGAGATGTTACAAAGATCTGACTTTCTGAAAGACAACAAAGAAACTCAGGCACTAGTGAGACAATTCAAATTAAAAAAAATTAAAATAAACCAAAAACACACACAAAAAAAACTAAAAAGAAAAAACAATCACCTAACCAAAAAATAACCCAACAACAACAAAAAAAAAAAAAAAAAAACAACAAAAAAAAAAAACACCAACAAAATTCCCACTACCCACTCAGTGCACCTTGAACAAATTAGGGCAATCCCAATCCCACTGTGTCCATATTAATCTCTGGATTACTGTTTCCTGTGTGCACAATAAAGCCAATACTTGTCTCCTTTGATCAGGTAAGCTCAGAATGGTTTTCCTCCAATGCTCACCCTTCCATCATGAAAATATAACACACCTGATCCTTCTTAAAGTTGCCCCACCCCTTTCCTATAAAGAGCACAGTGAATGACACTGCCTGTATAGGTTTTAGGTATAAATGTGAGTATATACATACATGCCAAAAGATTCCTGACTCACCAGCCCACTGTTCCTCTGGGGTGGAAGGGGAAAAGAAAAAAGGTTCAGTTCCCAGCTGGAGACAGGGAGGGACTTAACCCTCATTCTTCTTCATGTGGGGAGAGCACCCATTAGATTACACTCTGCTTTCACAAAGTTGCCTCATTCCTAAAAATCATCAGCTCAACTTAAACACTTCAAATTAAAAAGTTCAGTGTTAAATCATGATACGTCAAGAAAACAGTTCTTACCATTACCCCTAATTTTATACCACATATACCCCAAACTGCAGACAAAACAACCACCTGTGAAAATAAATTGTACTTACTGAAGTCAGAAACTGATGCGTGATGTTAGATATGAGAGGATCAAAGTTACAGTAGAACACAGAATAGGGTACTGCAACAATATCACCCATTTTTAAAGAACCAAACAAAACCTGTTATCTCATTTCTATCATGCAGAGCACTACTGTAAAACTCTGAACAAAGGCCACAAAAGCCAGTAGTATCTGAACTCCTACATAAACTTTGATTGCGGCACTATAAATAAAAACGTTTTGAGGAAGAGGCATCAAAAACAAAGTGAGATTACTGACCTTTAACGTACTGCGGTTGCTAAGCAAGCAATCCTGTAGCACCGGTTCATATTTTTTCATCAAAGTATCCCAGTTATGGTCACTGACAGTAAAGCTACTTTCATAGCCTGAGGTGGCAGAAGAGCCAGCAGATGCTGCATCCGAGGAATCTGTAGAATATGAAAATGTTCCATCTATATCCGAAAGAAAGACAGTCTCACAGTCCTGTAATTCATCATTTACTGGGCTCTCATGTTCATGCTGCAAATCCTCACCAGACCTGGAGAAGCAACACAAATCTCCCAAGTGCTCATGAGTTTGTGCCATTTCTTCTGGCTTCTGCAGATTTCCTGTGGTTTTGGGATGCTGAATGACCTCAGCTTTCTCAATAGATTTGCCTTCAACTTCATTTACTCCAGAGGCTGAGTTCAGGGAGAGCTGTATGAAGCTGAAACTTGAACTAAAGCTATCATGTGCACCAGCAGAATGAGGAATACCATCTCTGCTTTGATATTCACAATTGTTATTCACTTCTGTCTGGTCCAGAGCATACATGTTTGGGGGCTTGCTCACTTTAGTGCTGTGGCTTTTCTGCCGTGTACAGAACACAGCAGAAGCATCTCCTTTGCCTGTTGTGGCAGCAGGGCAAACCCCTATCCCTGTGCTACCTGAACGTGGACTATTGCAATGTGAAAGATTTTCACAGCATCCTGGAGTATTTCCAATAGTGGCCAACGTTGTCACCCCATTAGCAGGAACTACGGCACTACAGCGCAGGAATTCCGAGTCATTTTGGCACTGTCTGTGCAGAGAGCAGCTCTCAGAGCTCCCACAGTGCTGCCAGCTATGCTGGAGCTCTGCTGGGCTGAGCCCTGTGCAGGCACCCAGGGGCTGAAACTCGATCTGCCGCTGAGCTTCTGGCCTCATGTATCCAGGTCTTTTTGCCAGCTTCTTTTTACGAAGAGAGCTCGCCGGCATAAATTGCTGGTGACCATCTGCGAGGGGAGAAAAAGTCAGTAAGTGTTTCTGCAGTTTTCCAGGCTTAGCATACTGTAGCATCTGAAAATAGTTGCTTCTGAAACTTCAAGCAGCACATCATTTTCCATTTCAACGAAACACACTGACCATACTGCAGATAGAGAACACTGTGTGTATTCATTCACTTTCTAAAGAGTTGGCACCTGTTTTTAAGTGAACTCACTAACAGGTTCCTCCATCAGGACACAAACCTGGTTACAATGAATCACATCATCTTCCCTATTCACAGTATCACTCTGCTTTTCCATTCTCAACTTGCTAAACAGCACGCTGAAGCAGAAACTCGGTTTAACTTTCTCGGATCCAAAATTATTTCAGACTTACAAGGACATCTAAGACAGGACTGAATCTGCATCCAAAAAGACGAGAACCACGATCACAAAGAAATTTTGTTCATCACCTGTTGTTGCTGAGTGTTCAGTTTCTTGTGTTCATATCCATGTTTTAACACTATGAGTAGCAAGTGGTTCAGACTCTGCTGCCATAACAGATGCAGCTGTAACACCCTGTGGCTGCAGATGTTGGTCTAATGAGATATTGTACAAGTTGTTATTTAGATTTATGATACTACCTATTGATTAAAATGTAAAGTTAAAGGAAAAGTTTTGCATGCAGAACCACCAATCATAGAAAACTAATACTTCAGAGCATCACTGAGGTATTAATATCATTAAGAAGCAGCCTCTGCTCAGTAACTTGATTTCTTTAAACATACCTTACTTAAATACATGATAAGACAAATTTGCTGTGTGCAGAGAACAGGAAAGCAAACAAAAAACCCCACCCAAACAAGACAAAAATACCACAGCGAACATTAAAAGTTAGAGATCAGAATTTAATGTCTGTGTTTTTCATACATTTCTATATATGTATAATTGGTAAAAGATTACATGGTGACTACTTTCATGGATTTACTGCTAGTTAAAAGGTACTCCATTTGTCTGTCCTGCACAATGGGAATCAATGGGAATACAAGCTCTGCACTATCATCCATTTCATAACACAAAAAGATATTGATTGGACCTATTTGCCAGAATCACCCTTCAAGGGGATCTGATGCCAAGCTGAATTATGCCCTCTATTAGCTGCCCTCTACTCACAGACACTGAATCAATTGGGTGTTAGAAATATTCGTATCACCCACACAGAGCTCTTCCAAAAACACAAGTTCCAGATTTTTTTCTTTACATTTAACATTCCTCTCTAACCACAATCCTTTGTCAGTTTTCACATTGACAGATATGCACATAATCTAAACTCCTCAGCAGCTCCTAACACAGGCCTCATACACATCTCACTATGATGACATCCTATACAAGAATTTAAGCATTAGAACTGAAACTTCCCAGGAGAATTTTCCCAACATTCATTACATTCTCTCCAAATAACCTTCAAAAAAAGCAATTTATACATTTTCCATATACTAGAGTAGTGGCACATCTCACCATGGGACTGCAGTTAAGCTTCTATATTCTGCTTCCTATCACCATAAATTAGAATATCCCAGCAGTCTCTTACATTCTCTTTTGTCTGAGGAAAAAAAGCATCACAGAAATCAGAAGTAAAAAAGGTCATGGAGTCCATCAACCTGTCTACTATAAAAAGACAGTGAAATGCTGTACTGGGAGTAATCTAACAGAAGTCTTAACAAACAGGAATCGCTCTCGGAGCAAGGGAACAAAAACTGAACAAAATATTCTTTAAAATTTAATTCTTTTAGTTTATATACAAAACAATAACCTAAATTTGACTTCAGCAGAAGAGATCAGTCACACACAAAACAGTCATTCTAAGGCTGCATATACTCCATGGCCATTTAAAAAGGCCTCATCTGTAAAAACACAAAAGGTTCTCTGGTTTAATTAAAATCAGTTTAAAATTGATCTCACTAAATCACTATGAATTTCTAAAGTAGACAGATAATTGCAGCTCTTTAAACACCAAATTTAAACTAAGCTAATGTAAATAAGGTTTAAATTGGCCAAAGCACTAGATATTCACACCAAGTGACCTGGATGCAATTCTAAAAATTATTGGAGCCAAAGGGGTACAATTCCAGTATCCTGAAGGAGATCACACACAGCCCACACATCTTTGCAGTCCTCACAAGGTTCACAGGTAGCCCTCCAGACAGGTTTGGCATTCAGTTCCTTTCATGGACTCCAGGACTGTCTCCTGGTGAGTCCAGCAGCACAAATCACTCACCTGGATTCCAGAACAGAGAACTGCCTGAGTAACACTCAGGATTATAGTTAGGCCAAGCCATGAGCCATCCAGAGGATGCTACAAGGAGAGAGCTGCAGGTTCTTCGCCCCAGTGTGGAGGCCCCTGAGAGCAAGGTGGAGCGGACAGAGCTGGGACCAACATGAACACAGACACTCACACCTTCCCCAAAGGATAGGGGGAAACCTGATGCTCCACCTAGGGAACACTCACAGTGCCCTCAGCCACCACAAAATCCAGCCAGAAAGTTACTATGGCCTTGAGTGTACTGTTTGGGCACTGTTTACCCTTGTGTCATGTCCCTATTCTCAATACCAGAATAATTTCAGTTGTCTATTATCACATATCTGAAATACAGGGATATAAACTTGCTCTGCATAGCCTTCCAAGCATAGCTGGCTTTGTCTGCATGTCAGAGAGACAACACTGAACCAATACAACTGGCTTATTAAAAAAAAAAATACAGGCCTTAAATTCTTATCATCAATATCTCAATTTGAAGAACATCAAATAACTGTTGGCATTTATCTACAAGATTATCAGAATGGAAACAAATGAAGGGAATTTTAAAACCCTACACTACAGCGTGTCATGCATAGTATGAGACACACATTTAGAAAGAAAGAAAAGCAACACATGGAAGAGCTTTTCAATTGTAATATTAAAAATCAACCTTTTAAAATACATATTTTACAATCTTAGAAGATGATATAACATATATTTAATGACAGATACATGCAAATAATTTCAAATTCAATTACAAAATCTCAGAAAAATTCTTAACAGCTCTTTCACCTCAGCAGTCTCTCCTGATGACCAACATTTCATTAAAAATAACAGTTCAGATCTAGAGCAGAGGGAAAACGAAAACAGTCTATTGCTGTACAGCAATGTTGTTCACATCTTAGTTGCACCAGTGAGATGAAAGAGGGAGAGGTAAAGCCTAAGAGCATTTCCCACTGATGGAAAGAGCACATTCTCTTGTACCTAGCCTGACACTAAAGGACAGCAAAACACTCACCTAATTCAACAGTCTTTGTTTTCAGCCACAAAAGTGCTAGTTGAGGTTTTTTGACCAAATGTTTTAAGAGCATCTGTGGATGAAAAGGTGCAAATACCTTACATTTTTGTTAAGTCAAATAGAATTTTATAGATCAGTACAGAAACTCTGAAGTGATCACCTCCTCACTCCTGCTTTAAGCATGTGAGGCAGAATGCTTGCAAGTTCACTTAAGTTTTCCCTTGAAGTGAGAAATTATAGATGCAGTTTTAAAGATCTGAATACACCTATACTATACACAGCTCATTTTTACTAGAATAACAAATACATCTTCAGAGCATTTGTGGGTGGTAACTGTGATGTGGAAGAAAAGGTATTTGGTCATACTCAAAGCCAACTATCAAAGCACTGCTCCAAGCAATTTCTGTAGTGTTGCTTCTATTAAGGAAGACTTAAACACCTGCATAAAACTACACACAAACAAAGTAAGTGAGTTTCAAATATTTATTATTTACACACATAAATGTTTAACCTATCAGAACCAAGAACGAACCATTCTTGGAGATTAACCTGACATGACAATAACCTAACCTGTTCAGTTTCTTTGTCATAGAAATATGTAAAATGTTGCAGGTCCCTAATCAGTTATAGTTTGACTCGTTTACTGAATTTCAAAAGACATCACTAAATACGCAAAATAAGAAGCAGTGATCTTAACACAGCCTATGTTGAAACAAACAAGCACCACCTCTTTGCACAAATAAGCTTTCAAAGAAAGTCACTTTCAAATAAAGATTTTCATGACTCTTAAAATGAAAAGGTCTCACTGGGCTTTTCCATCTCACTTACCAAGTGTTCACTGTAACTGTGGTTTATCCAGAGTTTTATAGTGTATCCACAGAAGGCAAGCATGGCTGAGTTACATTCTATTGGATACAATGATACAAATGATTTCCTCACCGAGGCTTTCTGTGATTTCTAAGGTCACAGACTGGGTTCAGTTATTCAACTGTTAAATTTCCAAAGCATTGCAAATAACATTCTCTGAGGTCATTAAATGCATCTCAGTTTCCATTCTTCATTAAAAAACACTTCAAAGAGCTGTGCATTGTAAAAGCCAGAGTGCTCTTCTTTAGCCATGGTTTGAATAATTGTGTTTTTATTGACACACTCCCATAATGCATGTCATTGAGTTGTTACAATCAAGTCGCTTACCTCCTTAATGCAACAATTCATTTTAAGCTATCTGATGGAATTGCAGCACCTCTCTCTAGAATTAGAATCACATCAGCTGATATTAATACACCCAATTTTTCACACCCCAAGAAATAAAAAAAAAAAACAGTTTAAACCTGGTATAACCTTAATACTAACAAAGAAAAAAAGTCTACCAAAAAGTAAGTTGGTAAATAACAAACAGTTCCTGTGCCAGTAAAAACCACTTATTTAATCAGGGGAATAAGAGAAATAACCCTTTCCTTAATTACATATCTCACCACAACTCACTTTCCAAATTCATCTCTGGTTGATCAGCCTCAACTCAATCACCCTCCAAACCTCCTTACACAATTGGCATTTCACCCAACCCACTGATACCTGCCTTGGCCAGCTAGAACTGCTGAACTCACACAACCAGCTGCCTAAGAGAACAGTTCTCAGGCTCCTCAGTCATCACCAACCCTCAGGCAGCTCAGTGATCCATCCTGTCAATCCACCTGATGGACAACAAAACATCCCAAGGAAGAACACAAGCAGGTCTGGATAAACAAGCCAGCACCAGCACTGAGTGCTTTCAGCACAGTGAATAACAGAAGACACTTCCCCAAAAATATCCAGCCCAATTTTTTCCAAACCTGTGGGCAAACTTCTTTATAACTTGAAGTTAACTTACTGAGAGTAATTTACTCACTTTCCAAAGAGGCAGATGGACATACAAATTGCAAGCCTACAGAGAATATTCACAACAGAGAACTAATGCTTATTTCAGGAGGTGGGGTGTGGGTGTGTGTAAGGTTTGTTGTTCTTCTTCCTGGGGAAAAACTCCTTTGTTTCCAGTTTCAATGCAAAAGTCTGTAGAGACAAATGTCTTCTTAAGTGGAGAGAACACTCTGGTTCTTTCAGTCAGGATCTGACAACAGCTTTAAATGTTACGTAGAAATAGGGGAGTAAGGATGTTGCATAGAAACGGTGAGTTTTCTTAGGTCTTAAATTAATTTGCAAACAACACTTAATGGGTTTGCAGTCATATCCTATAAAATCATTTCACCAAACACCCCTGAAACTATGAAATCAGTACACAGCAGTCCTTTTCAAAAATGGTCTATTTAACACACCACACTTCTCTTTCATCACTCTGTCTACAGAGTGACAGTGTGGATTCCCACTACTTCTGCTCAGTCAGATCATCTAAAGCAAGAGTCTAATATAAAACTCATCAGGGGGGAGGGGATGGAGGAATTAAAAAAAAAAAAAAAAAAAAAAAGTGAAGTGTGAGAGCACATTGACAGCAGTCAATTTCTAATTCAAGCACAGTTTGAATGCTCCAGCTTGGAGATTTGAATTTTTAATTTCACCAAGAGAGTAGGTTCCAAATTAAGCATCTGATGCACAGTCAGTCTGAAACCAGAATTGAGTTTACTGAAATAGAAAGTAATTTTCTCTTAACAGCTCAGTAGTGATCACATATAATGAAAATAAAACAACGTGGCAGCTCCTGTATTGCCAAGGGTGAGGAGTCAGAAGGCTTTTAGCTTCACAATTTAGTATCAAAGTCCCAGGACAAATGGTCTTCCTTTGCCTGCTGAAGGAAGTTCACCTTGTAGCCCCAGTCAGGCTGTCAGATGCAATGTCTATGCTGTTAGGGCAACAAAGGAGATGGAATGGAGATCCAGACATCAGGAAAGCTGAGCACTAAAGTCCCACAGAAAGCACAGCACCTCAGGATTCAGATTAAATACAAGATATTGCAAAAGCCAGGCACAGACACAAATTGCAGTTACAGCAATGCACAGGACACGAGGCCAACCTGTAGCTAGAAGAAAGGCAAAGAAGTGGTGCTGGTCCCTCACCCTGCTCCCCTGAAAGTAAAGTCTCAAGGCTTTACATGAAGCCTTGCAACTCTTCATGCTCTAACAGAATTTCTGTGCTCGGGTATTCTTTGCTCTTTGCAGAAGCAATTGTGTGAACTGTACTTTTGTCAGCTGACAATAAATTGCCACTCCGGGTGGCGAGATGAAGATTCTTTGGTGAGCCCACAAGGCACAGCCTGCAGCACCACTCTCCTGTCCTCAACGCCTGCACAAGCAGCTTCACTTAATGCAAGTCCTTACCAAATGCCAGCAGATTGCTCAGCATCATCAGTCTGCAGATGTTATAACCTGTGAGGGGTGAAACTGCTCCAGCAAGCAGAGTGCAGTTCCCTAGGGGACCTGCACTGGCAAGCAGGAAAGACACACATGATACCCCTTTTGAGACATTCACTGAGAATACGGCATGGCCTTTACAACCCTAACCCAAGGCTGTGGACAGACAAAACAGAAGCTGGAAGTTTGTTTTACTGGGCCCCAGAACACAAAAGTGAAGACGTCAGCTATATCCTTTTCCTCTAGCATAGAGGAGAAAAGTAGGTTGTTCAGATGAAATTCTGAGATTATCTACGAACAGGCTATGGAAGAAATACTATAGCAGAGATTGCTGAAACTGCAGCAGAATACTAAACAGAGGCAAGAACACTTCTAGCAGAAATCACAGCTCCTTCTAAACACAGTGGGTCAGAAGTCACTTTGCCTAGAGCACGTCAGATATCTTTAAAAAAAGAGTTTGAAAAAATTAACGTTCCAGGAAAGAACACAGTTTTTCTCTAGAAGGTAATTGCACTGAATTACAGAATTTAGCAGATGTGGCAGCACAGAGGGACAACAGCTGTTAATACAGAGGTTGAGAAGATCTCAATAAACAGCTAGAGGGCACTCAAAGGAGGCACCCACTAGTCAGCTAGCTCTCCATACCTTCCCATGTGCCTCCCTTCAGCCCCCTTAACAGCACTTCTCTCACAACAGCAAACAAGTATGTCTCAACTTACCCCCAAAAATCCTCCTCATATGAGCTTCCAGATCCTCCAGTTCTTCAGCCCACCGTATCCCTTCCTAGGTGGAGAGCCTTCCTGCTTCACTCTGCCCATCAGCAGGGCTCAGAAGTTTCTAGGCTTCCCCAGGTGCCTTGAAAATAAACCCAGCCCCACTTCAGAAGTGTTCATTGATTCCATTGCTTCCCTCCAGTTGTTCAGCTTTTTGGCTACCAGAACTTCAGACAGTTCCCAGGGTTTTTTTTACACCTTTCACAGCACACAGAGTCTGTATGACAAACTAAACCAAACCTCACTCTAAAGGCACACTGGCTCCATTCATCCCCTTAGAGCTCATCTCAATGAAAACAGTCTTGTGAGAGCTTCTTTCCCGTGACTGTAAATCACTGCTATTCATGTCTAGGAAATCAAGACAATTACCTGTCACAATTTACTCTGGCATTCTCCCTGGGCTAACATACATTAGCTAATAATACAGGCTGCTCTTACTAACACACATCTATGCTGCTCAACAAAAGCACAGACTTCTGCCCAAAGTTTTTTTTTAACATATTCCTGTCACATGCTGTTTGTGATTCACATAAGTACTACTCCCTAAGTACTAACCCATAGTATCTGCCACCTTTCATTGAACCTTACCCATCTGCTTTTATTACCAAAGTAAATGAAAGCACAGAATTAATCTTCAAAGAAATTGTACCCCTATACGACATAGCTTGTTTCTTAGGTGCCAGGGACTCTGCGGGATACTGTTCTGAAACAAAGACTTGGGCAAAATACTTCAAGTTAAAAAAAAAAAAAAAAGAGAAGTCAACAGAAAAATCAGATCTTTCAAAATATTCTCTGTATTAAAAGAATAAGCCAATGAACAGTTTTTCAGGTCAACATATTCCGGATCCATCTTAGCATTTTAAGTGGATAAAGAAGGTGCAGAATGTACCATATGGCATCAGACACACACACCTGAATAGATCTGCTTCAGTAACAAAAAACTTGGCAGAGGAAAACTTAGAGTGTCATTCAGATCATTTTTGAGAATAAATATAGATTGTTAACTCATTACTTCCAATACTGGGGTTTTCTAAGTTATTATTTGCTTTAGAAAATCTGAATCCAGGATCAGCAGGGTCCTGTGCACAGTAGCTCATACTTGCATATCCCCTTCAGGTGTATGGGATAGGTCTCTGTGTAATTAGGGATTCCTTCTGCTTCTTTCAGGCTTACACATAATACTCCTGACAAGTATTATTATTAAGAAGTAGCAGGCGGAACTGCTGTAGCTTCCTTTTGAGGAAAGCGATTCAATTTCAGAGACATTTGATCTCATGAATTTTGAGGTACAGCAGTAACCTGATGCATTTGCTTTGTGGTTGAGGCAGACAACGTGAGAAGCTACACAGCTTATCCCAGACACAAAGTATGCCTAAGACAGAACAAAGGACTAACACAGGACTCCCAAAAGACAGACAAGTATTTTCACTATCAGAACACACCTAAAGCTTTTAACCTTTAGAGCTCCTGTCTTCATGGAAAAGGTTGGAGATTTAAAAGCAGTACCTGGATAGAATTTTATCTTTATATTACCTAAGCTATCAAACATTATAGTCACAGGTCCCCTTGAGGCAGTTCCTGCAATAATGCTATCCTGTCCAGTGAATTTTTACTGGAAACTTCAGGTTTAACTTATATTTTCACCAGAAGTGTGAAGCAAATACATACATCATATTTAGGGGACTCTCTGTCTACAATGACTTGCACCCATCTACATTTTTGTACTTCAAATCTAAACAAGTCTGAGATCTGAGACTTGAAAATAGATTTATAAAATATCTGTGTCAAGTAAATCCACTAAGATAGTTTATAGACATAAATAGTTAATTGACAGGCTCATTTAATTACTGAGTGAAACAGTGCTAGCTTTATGCTGGAAATCTTTTAATTTTTCTCCTGACTAGGCAGAAAGGAAAACTCACAATATTTTGAATGTACTTGCGATAGTTGCACAACCTAGAGAGCATCCTCTCTCTCTCCAGCCCTCTGTGAGCAGGAACACCTTGCATGACCAGTCTTACAAAAACAAAGTAACAACAAAACCATGAGAGACACTGAGAAGACACATGGATTTTCATTTCCAAACAATAAAAGTGTCATAGCGCTTCACTGAACAGAAACATATGAAATGTCTTAAATTACCTTTAAGTCTGAGTCATAAGCAAGGACTCTGTACCAGAGAAAGCCAGGAAGGCAGAACTAAGAACATCTTTAAGGTTAGAATGCCCTCTTTGGGTATAAAGACATATTTGCAGCAACAGTAAATTTCATCAAGTACAGTGCTGTTTTATGCTACAGAGAGGAAAGCAAATCAAAGAATGCAAGTGTGCTACTCCAAGACTTCTAAAGTTATTAGAAATAACTACCTTCTACAATGTTCTGAAGATACTGCATAACAATGAGGATGACAGCAATCCATGCACAGCAGTGCAGAGAGACAGGACAAGAAAGAGATGGGCATAACTAAAAATAGGAAAGCTTCCAACTGGATACAAAGAAAAACTTTTTCACCCTGAGGGCAGCCAAGAAGTGAAGCAGGCTACCAAGAGCGGCTGTAATGTCCTTGGAGATTTTCAAGGCCCAACAAGATAAAAGCTCTGAGCAATCTGACCCAACCCTACAGTCAGTCTTCCTTTGAGCACAGAATTGGACCAGAGATCATCTGAGGTTCCCTCAAACCCAAACTGTCCTAACATACCTCTAAGATTTAAATACATGTCTCAGGATTTGCAGTATTCCACTTGTTAACTATTCCCACAACAGAAGTTCAGGAGTTTCATTTGTGGGGATGCATCCAACCTTGCAAGAAAGCAACTTCTCTGATTTATAACTGCACAAAGGAGTCACTAGAAGCTAACAAACAATAATTCCATCACACCCTGGAACCTGAAAACAGCTGATTTCCTATAAATAAAATTCAGAATAAAGTTTAATACTGGAAATAAGTAAGTTCTCAAACAGCATTTAAGCATGCATCATCCACACACAGAGAGAGAAATTATAAGGTCAGAGCCTTAAGCAAGACAGATACAGTAAAGCACAACAACCCAGGAACCCCAATTGTTCCACAGCAGCTGGCCTTTAGTTGTTAGCTGGTGATTAAATGATGCTCATGAGCATCACTTAAATGTCACTTTGATCTATTGCAGTTATTTCAGAAAATCTTTATTACTTTTTATTGGCTGTACAAACATTGGCAAGCACTTCTGTTCGCTATATTAAAAATTATTTTGATACCTATTCCTAGGCTGCTTGCCAACTGGAAGACAAGATGGAGCCATCTGTGAGACTACAACTCTCTGAAGACACTTGCCTTTCAAAAACATAATCCCTTAAATGGTGCCAAGGGCATTACACACACAAAATATCTAACATCACGTCTGAACAGCTGCAGCAAAACCTGCCTCTCACACAAATTTCCCAGCAAAGGAAAGAGGAAGACCACTTCTGCCCAGGGAATACTGCCTCTACCCAGTCCAGTCCATGAAGTCCGAGTATGTAAAAAGTCACGCCTGAATAATCTGCCAGACAGATGTATCAGGCAGCCACAACTGTGCCAGAGATATACACATTATATATTACTGAATTAGGCAGCAAATACAGCCATTGCTGTATCTTCTCTTTCTTGGTTTCGTAGAAATCTCAGGGATTTTTGGGGCTAGTCTCTTTCTTCTTCCACTACTTAGCAATGTTGGTGCTCAAAATATGTACACAGGCTGCTACCCAGAACTCCTTATATCCTCTGCATTGTCTTTACCTGGTCTGTTTGATTTTGGTTATTATTACTCCTGGTATTATTCCCTACTTGTCCCCACCTTGTAATCTTCCTTCTAAAAACTCCTCTCATATCTTACATCATGATTTCCAAGCCATTAGAGATCACTTTTAGCCACCTAACATCTAGAACAACTGCCCCTAAGAGACCTGCAGGAAAGACAGCAACCCCATGTACTTCTCATGACTTGTACTGAGCAGTCATACTGGTCTCTCAGCATTAGAACCACAGCCAATCTAAACTTGCTAAGGTCACACTCAGTGCCTGGGCTTCCAACTTTATGCCTAGGCAAAGAACACAGAGTTTCACCAGGGCGTGGCAGCACACAAAGCATCATCACAAGAAGCGCGTGTGCATCCAGATCCAGGAAAAAAGTCTGGACTCTCATCAAGAAATTCAGTGCCACACCAAACTCATCAGAAACACAGCAGAACAGTTGTTACATACCATGCTCACCACTTGTAACAAAGATAAATTATTTAAAAATAATATGAAATTAATTCAGAAAGTGAATGACATGAATATACACTGCCTACTTAAGCCAAAGATGAAAAACCTTATTAACTGCACTGTAAAAGATAAACAGAAGGCCTTGAAGAACAACAGGGCAAGCCAGTAGGTTTCACAAAGGGCAATCAGAAGTCTTACAGATTATACTTCCCAAAACAGCAATGCTGGCTTTTACCTCCCAGTACTACCTCACACAGGAAAAGATGGTAACAAATCTACTCCTGAAAATCTACATCGTAACTATACTCAAGGCGGGCAGAAAACATTTCCTTGGCTGACATGATATGGATCCTAACTTGACCCTGGAACAGAAGATCCCATGGAAGATTCTGTCATTGGCAAAAGCTGGCACCGTAGTAGGAAAATTCTCAATCAGCTAAAAGAACAAATACCCTACTGCTAGTGTTCACTGCATACGAAAAAAGAAGTGAAAGCTGATCTTTTCTTACAGCAACTTGAGACTCCCTGACAAAACTGGATTCTCCTCGTCTTCATTCTCATAGGAAGAAGACATCCAGTTCTGATGGGCTGCTCAGAGGAAACCATTAACTGGAGCAGCTCCTCTCTCACAGCCAAGTCTGTACAAGTCCCAGCAGACCACAAGCATGGGAACACTACAGCAGCTGTCTCACCATGACTGTGTTCAGGCTCCCCAGGGAAAAGGGAAACACGATACCTGTTGATAATTAACTACTTTGGGAGCAACACCACACAGAGGACCAGCTGTTCTGGTGCTGCACCCCAGGCACTACAGACCAGGCCCTTCTTACACAATTCCAGTGAGGGTCTCCTCAAAATTTTCACTGCTCTGAGCAAATTAAAATGTCCTGGTCTCCTAATCAACGATTCTGGCAGGACAGGAGCAATTTCAGCATGATGCCCTGCTAAAGCAGTGCTGTCCCACTACAGTGGCAGCACAGCCTGGGGCCATCCAAGGTGTCCCAGAGCACCTCATGTCCCTGAGACTCCACATTACTGCTGAAGCACAGAAATCAGCACCCTACCCACATCACTCCCACCAGAGACACAGCAACCAAAAAGATGTAAACAGTAAGGAAATCTTACTATAACAACATAAAATATCACCAAACTCAGCAGTTGTGTGTCACCAAGACTGGTGTGCCTGTGGCTCTTCAGGAGCAGAGCTGAGAATGCAACACAGTCACAGCTCAGCCTAAGCTGCTAGTGAAAATACTGACAAGTTAATGCACTAGTCATTAAATGGGAAAAGCCAAGCCCCAGCAAACAGCTGTGCTGCCCGTTTCCCTTCCCCACCGGGATCTCCACGGGCCATTAGCAACAGGAAGCACCTAAAACTTAGACCAGCGCAACAAAATTCAATCTCATCCCTGCCTCAGCAACCATCCTCGTCCAAAATCCTAAGAGAGAATGGAAAGCTCTTGTCCCCAAAGCCATGCTCTCTAACAAGACAGTAAATTAAGTTTATTTGATCAGCCTAGCTCTCGCAACAAAAAGTCAGATATTTTACGGAGCTCAGGCTACCTTGATTTACCACCCTGGACAGGCTCAGGGATGTTCCTTCCCTTGAACCTCATGATGTTTCCCTGCAGCAGACCACTTATGAGTGGAGGAAGGAGAGCAACCAACCACAAGAGTGAGACAGCCATAGCATAAAGGAAAAGCCTGTGGCTATAAGCATTTGGCCTAGCAAGTAGTCTCCCCAGCACCATTCCAAGTGCCTGCATATCTGCAGTAATGATAACCCACAAGACTAAGCTGCTATGTCAGTGGGAAGAATGCTTACTACCATAACAGAAACCAGATACTTTAGGTATCCCACTAAAACAGCAAGAAAGCAGTTTACTGTCATGAAAAAAATTATTCTTCCCCTTCTCATGCTCTCTGGAGAGTTGATGGCTTCCCAAAACCAAAACAAAAAGATGTTAAAAATGGTTCCCTTTATTGCTTAAAGCATATTTTTCAGACCAGTCTGATGATTTTCACCATCATCAGACTGGTGATTTAAACTCAAATTGCTGTCAGATAGATGAGCTGAGCTAGGGACTATAGTGCTCACTCCATTAATCAATAAAGTTGTGAAGCCACTGACAAACTTCATTATCTACAGACACATTCAAAACATCACTATCATCTGATTCTGATTTTTCATTGGTATTATTATTCACCATCAAGCAAGGTCTTGAAAAGCTACACCAATGCCACTTGCCTCACCTTACACAGATCTGGAGACTTGCAAAACAATTCAGAAAATCTAATGATATCAACTCCCAATTCCTGCCTCTCCCACAGATACTAACCCTTTCATTTTAGTTTTGCAACATTCACTATCAACCGCTTGACTTTTCACTCCCAAGGTTGCCTCAAAGTCTCCCTACTAGGAGATTTTCCTCTGCAATGGCTTCCTGCCCTGCTGACCTCTCAGCCCAGCAAAGGAAAACTTTCAACAAGAGCACATTAAACCCCTCCAAAGAGCCAACTCTTCAGCCACTGCAGAGAACAGGGAAAGGTCACATATGCCACATTCATTCTGTTCTTAATTTCAAGGAGCCACTTTTCCCACACAGCTCTTTCCCAAGAAGATTTTATAATCTAAGCATACATACAGTGTGTTTGACAAATTTCTGTTCAGTTGCAGTTCTGACTTGGTTGCTCTTTTATTCAATCCATAAACACGGGTAGCACATACAACTTTAAAACTAAGGGAGCTAGCTAAGCGCTTCTAAGAAAACATTTTTTCCACTTCCCATCCCTTATTCTTAGTACACAACTGTTTATGTAGGTAATATTTACTATTCAAGGTAAAATCTAACTTCGTTGGGGTTTTTTACACTTGTCAGTGTTATGAATAAACAGAGTAACAGAGGGCAAAAAAAGCAGAGTAACAAGACGATTTACTCTGGCACTGAGGTGACACGACTAACACACCTATTAGTAAGGCAGCAAGAGAGGAAGGGAGGAGAAAGGGAGAGGAAGGGGGGTGAGAAAAATCAGAAAAATGCCATTGATCATACTCATTAGACAGCTGGGTCCCAATTAGAAATATATCACACAGAGATAATAAGAGGTGTTCTGGAAGGAAGCTTGGCTGTGAGATGGAGGAGGGTCTGAAACACAGCAAGCAGCATTTCACAGTACATACAAAGGGGAGGCAGAATCCAAATTCTGCAAGTCCCAAAGGAATCACACCAAACAAAGAAACCCTACTTGAAGCAAGCACATGATCTCACCCTTCTGCCCGCAGACTTCAGATTACTCATTAAGCCACTTCACATTCTCAGCATCAATAAATAGGGAAGTAACTCCATGTCAATAGCTAATTCAATTTCCATACAGAAAACTCATGTTTAGCAAACAAAGTATGTCCATAGTGGATCTCAGCTTCCACAGCAGCAGCAGCTTGCAGGCTTGATAAAGAAATATTTCTCCCTGAAAGCATTTTTCAGGTGAGCAGTTAATGGAATCCACACCTATATGCTAAAGAAGAAGAAAAACGAAAATTACACAGTGTTAAATAGTTAACACTACACAGAATTAAGGAAACACCTTCAAATAAGGATACTACCATGCTTAAAATAGGAACAGCAGCCTTTGTTCAGTGCCAGAGGGCCAAGTTTTTCCTTGTGTGACTGCTGGTTTATAAAGGGCGCATTCATTCCGAACACATAAGGGTTTTGCAGCAGTTTTCCTCCAAGAATATTGAATAGTATTACAACATACCCTGGGTTCAATCCTAATCTAAGTGACGCAGCATGAAAGGGCTGCTTTCTGGAAAAAGACACAAGATGCTAAGGATGAACTTGGAAATCACTATGGCAACTCCACAGGTCCCTTCCTGTTCACCTTAGAGGCCGATACTCCAAAGGAGGTAGGAAAATCCCTTTCCACAGGAGTCATTAATACGTGTTATGGCCAAAACCAGAGAAGGTCAGAGCCTGTCTCTGCTCAATTAGAAAGAGGGGTTTGCTCAAAGAAACACAACGCTAAAATGGGAAAAGAAAAAAATCATAACTGGCGAGGAGCGCTCGCGAGGCGTCACACACTCGAGTAAATCGCACTTGAAAGGTCAGCTGGTTCAGTAGCTGTCAAAGGCCCGAGCTATGGAGAGCAAAATAAGCCTAACCGAGTGTGCCTAATTTGTGAACAAAGTCAGAATTAACCTTTAGGGTTTTCGCTTTTGTCAGTACAAAACATTGTTTGCAGTGCTTTCTGTCCTCCTGTTCATCACAATTAATTTATCCTGGTGCTAATAAATCCTCTTTTCTTACACGGACCCACTACAATTCCACCAGCAGCAGCTTAGGCCCAAAGTTTTGACTTCACTTTACTGAAGAGAACAAAGGATGATTTATCTAAGTTTAAAGAGGGAGGAAGCCAGAGGAAATTCAATACTTGCCTCTGCTTTTTGGAGTGCTGCTGCACTGTAATCATCAGTGTCATGTATTAGAACGTGCCACTTTCAGTGCCCAATCTCAAAGAGAGCTACACAGAAAATTGATAAGTCTGATAGTATCAAGCACTGGGAAGAAAAAAAGACATATTGGATATGGTCCTAACCTCAAGTGTACAAAACACTGCACATAAGCATTTGTTGGTTCTTGTACATTCCTTCAACTTGCCATGATCCCAGTATTTTAAGTAACCACAAATCTCTGAACTCAGCTTTTTTTTTTTTCTTTTAAATCTAATATTTATTTTAAACACCCCTACTTTCCAGTTCTATAAGGGCCTAGAAGCCTTGTAATAGTAAAAAATGCACCGTAACTTCAACTGGAAAACCACTGTCAGTGCCTTCTCAGAAGGAACCACAATTTCAACTTCAGCAATGAGATGGGGGAACACCCATACAGCATCATTGAAGGGACGACAGTATTTAAACACCAAGAAAAGCTTTAGAACTTTTTTTATAACTTCTCCCATTTTCAGGAGTTACTGTAAGGCCAATAGCAAATTAGCAAATAAATGAACCAACAGGAAAGGGCAAAACCAGAGATAATGCATCCCAGGGGACTTCACTCACTTCTCTGAAAACTGTTATTACTTCTAATTAGCAGCAGCACTTGCTGGTATACCTTCTGCAGCATATTTTGTGAAAGCCTTTATTATAAAAGCACTTCACTGCAGAACTCTTAAGTTGTTATTCAAAAGCAAAGCAAGAAGTCACTCAAGCACTTGTACACAAAGATTAATGTGGATTACCAAAACAGGAATGAGCTGTTTTCTATTAAACCGTTGGCAAGGATGACTGAAGTGTTTGCAGTAAGTCTTGGTGGACTCATGGAGCTGGGAGAACCACACAACCCAAATAACCCGAAAGACGGCGGCCATACCTAGTGAGAAATGCACCTTTCTCTCCCACTTGTCCTGGGAAAGGTGAAGTGGTTTTTTTTTCCAGAATTCCCCTGACTCCAGCCGTTTGCCAACACCAGTGTTGGTAAGCAGGGCAGCCCTAGCTCGGACCAGCTGAGTGCTGCTGCTCTGAGAAGAGAGCAGGTCATCCACGTTAGAGGTCATGGTCTTATAAAACTCAGTTATTTATAAAAGCACACACACACAGTGTCCGCTGAGCAGGCATTTCCTTTTTCTTCCTTAAGCCAGGACTGGAGACGTAACATGGGTGACTTTTTAAAGACCATTAGTTCCCTCTTTGCAGCTGGTTATTAAAAAAAAAATAAAAATAAACCATACATCTTGATATCAATATAACTGCACTCACACTGATTAAAGTGAAATCGAAGTATCTTATTTTTTGAGTTTAAAAACGACAACTACGTTATTTCAAAGTTGCAAGACCCTTTCTTAAGGTTGAAATTAAGTGTAAAATTAACGCCAACATCACCGGGGGCTTAAAAAAAATACTAAAAAAAGTACTAAAACTTTTGGACTGTGAAATGAAAGATCCGGGTGGGGTTTTATTCGCCAAAAAGAAAAGGAAAAAAAAAAAAAAAAAAAAAGAAACCAACTACATTCTCCCCATACTCAACACGACTCCCAAGAGCGGCCGACGCTCCCAGCCCGAGGGCAGCATCCAGCCGAGCCGCCCGGCCCCTCCAGCGGGGAGCAGCGCTGCCGGCCCCGGCCCCGGCCCCGACAGGGGTGCCCCACGCCCCCGCAATATTCCGGGGTTCCCGCAGAGCTCTCCGGCCGGGCTCCCCCGCCTCACCCATCCTGCCCGCAGCACCGCGCTGCCCCGGCCCCGGCCCCGCTCACCTGGGCCCGCCGCGTCCCCCCCGCCGCGCCGCCTCTCGCTCCCGCCCGGCCGGGGCTGCGGCCGCCACATCCCGACCCCGGCCCGCTGCGGGCGGAAAGCGGCCCTGGCCCGGCCACTCCCCGCCGGGGGCGGGCCCCAGGCAGCTCCACCGCCCCGGCGAAGGAGAGGGCGGCGGGCGGGACCGGCTCTGGCTGCGGCTCCGGCTCCGGCTCCGGAGGGTGGTGCGGGCGGCCCAGCCCAGGGAGCCGGGGTCCTGCGGGTTCCTGCCCGCGCAGTGGTCTCAGGCTCTCCAGGCTCTGTAGCATTAAGCTGGGGGGAGAGGAATCACGGGATCACAGAGTCAGTCAGATTGGAAGGGACCACCGCGGTCTAAGCTCCCTGCTCAAGCAGGGCCAACCCAGAGCACATGGCACAGGATTGAGTCCTGATGGTTCTGGAATATCTCCAGTGAGGGAGACTCCACGGCCTCTTTGCACCATCTGTTCCCGTGCCAGCAGAGTAAAGAAGTACCTCCTCACATTCAGGTGGAATTCCCTGTGCATTGGTTTCTGCCCGTTGCTTCATGTCCTATTGCTCAGCATCACGGAGAAGAGCCTGGCTCCATCCTTTTGACACCCTCCCTCCAGATACTTAAAAACATGCATAATGTCCCCTCTCAGTCGTCTCTCTCGAGGCTGAACTGGTCCAGCTCCCTCAGCCTTTCCTCGCAGGGGAGATGCTCCAGGCCCTTAATCATCTCTGTATCCCTCCACTGGACCCGCTCCAGGAGCTCCATGTTTCTCTTCTACTGAGAAGCCCGGAACTGCACACAGCACTGCAGCTGTGGCCTCACCAGGGCTCGGTAGAGGGGCAGGATACCCCTCTTCCTAATGTATCCCAGGATTCCATCAATCTTGTCCACGTGAGTGTGGGCATGGCTTACAGACAGCTTGTTGTCCACCAGGACCTTCAGGTCCTTCCCACAGAGGTGCTTTCCATCAGGTCAGCCCCTGACCTGTATCAGTCCTTGGGGTTATTCCACCCCAGGTGAAGGACACGGCCAATGCTACACATGCAGATTTATGGCCTCTATATCACACGTCTTAGCATCACGGGGATATGGCTACAACATATATATGTATATATATATATATGTATATATATGTATATATGTATATATGTATGTGTATCAAATGTACTCTTGGAAAGCAATTTATTTCCAGGTTTAGCCACAGTCTGCTTGGTCTCAGAGCCATCATGTGACTGTCTGTGAGCCCTATTCTGGCACTGCTTTGCGTGTCAGATACTGACTGAATTTAGCAAGACATGTACAGTTACTGTGGTATTCATTGGCTTCAAGCAGCCATAAACATCTTGGAAGCAGGGCTTAAAGGGATACTAAGAAAGTTTGCAGATGACACAAAATTGTGAGGAACTGTCGACTCCCTTGAAGGCAGGGAGGCCCTGCAGACATACCTTGGCAAATTAGAGGGCCAGGCAATCACCAACCGTATGAAGTTCAACCAGGGAAAGTGTCGGATTCTGCATCTGGGATGGGGCAGCCCTGGATGTATGGACAGACTGGGAATGAGATGCTGGAAAGCAGCACCATGGAAAGGGACCTGGGGGTCCTGGTTGATGGCAAGTTGAACATGAGGCAGCAGTGCCCTGGCAGCCAGGTGGGCCAACCCTGTCCTGGGGAGCATCAGGCACAGCATCTCCAGCCAGGCAAGGGAGGGGATTGTACTGCTCTGCTCTGCACTGGGGAGGCCTCACCTCGAGTCTTGTGTGAGTGCTAGGCACCACAATAAAAAAATTATGAAAAGTTCTTAAAGAGTGTCCAAAGGATGGCAACAATAGTGGTAAAAGGCCTTGAGGAGAAGCCGTATGAGGAGCAGCTGAGGTCACTTGGTCTGTTCAGCCTGGAGAAGAGGAGACTGAGGGGAGATCTCATTGCAGTCTACAACATCCTTGTGAGGGGAAGAGGAGGGGCAGGCACTGATCTCTTCTCTGGGGTGTCCAGTGACAGGACCCAAAGGAATGGCCTGAAGCTGTGTCAGGGGAGGTTTAGGCTGGATATTAGGAAAAGATTCTTCACTTAGAGGGTGGCTGGGCACTGGAACAGGCTCCCCAGGGAAGTGGGCACAGCACCAGCCTGACAGAGTTCAAGAACTGTTTGGACCACACTCTCAGGCACATGGTGTGACTCTCAGAACTGTCGTGTGCAGGGCCAGGAGCTGGACTTGATGATCCTTATGGGTGCCTTCCAACTCAGAATATTCTGTGATTCTGTGAATTCTATGTACGTGTTTTCATTGCTTTTGTATGACTCCACATATCTTCATGTCACAGAAGTGAAAGGTGCTATCATTTATACGTATGTATGAGTTTTCATTAGGATGGAGGCAATTTCCTTCCTCGTGGTTTATTTAGGACTCTCTTTTGGGTTTGTGACCAGAGTCAGGGATGTTTTAGCTGGGCAGTTCTTATACCACTTCTCAATCTGCCCTGCCAGTGGGCAGGCTGGGGTATAAAAGAAACTGGGAAGGGACAGAGCTGGAACAGCCTGACCTAAACAACCCAAGGGATATTCCAAACCATATGACCTCATTATGTCATGCCCAACAGTAAAGGCTGGGGGAAGGAGGAGAAAGAGAGGAAGTTCAAATTTACGGCATTTTTCTCCCAAAGTCACTGTTATGCATGATGGAGCCCTGCTTTCTTGGGGATGGCTGAATGCCTGCCTGCCCATGGGAAGTGGTGAATGAGTTTCTTGTTTTGCTTTGCTTGCACAAGTGGCTTTTGCCTATTGAACTGTCTATGCCTCATCCCAAGAGTTTTCTCACTTTTACCTTTCTGATTCTCTCTCCCAATCTATTGGGACTGGAGGTGATTCAGCAAGTGGCTGCATGGGGATTAGCTGCCTGCCAGAGTTAACCCTTAGTATACAGCAAATCATTTCAAGTACTACAATCTCGGTACCTTTCCTGAGTCTGACCTCTCGAACTTACGTATCATTGGAATAACATGAATTTCTGCTAAAATGCCCTTTTCTGTTTTGTATTTTAGGTCATTTTAGTTCTCCACCATCTCCTGTATATATTCTCCTCCCTAGTTAACACATACATCATCTTTGCTATCTCTAGTATTTCTCTACTGACAGTTTTATTTCTATTGTTATTCATAATTATGAGCTTATGAGTGCCTGCTGACTACAGCTTTTATTAACTTTGCTAAAGTGGTACCTGCTTCACTCATAGATCATCATATCCACTACATTAATCATCCACATGAAATCAGTGTTTTTGAGATGACCTCCATCTGTCCTGGTCTTCAAGCATGCTCCTTTCCTCTCAGATGCAGGAAATGCAGTTGTAAGTTAAATACACCATCCTGTGCACAAGGAAGTTTCCACAACATTCAGAACAGTCACTAAAAAAAGCCCGGGTTTATCTAACAACTGTCATCTTACAGATTTTCTCTGGTTTCAGTCCATTTACTAAGAAATACAGGACATGCTAGGAGAGTTTTGACCTCCTGTTCCAGTCTGTGTCCTTCCTGACTTGTGCAAGAAGACAGCGAGCAGCTGTGCCTCACATGCCAAAAATAGCCATGCATCCTTCTCCTTCCTTCAGCCTTGCTACAGTGCATCTGATTCAGGTGATGTCAGTGCTGGCTCCCATCATTCAAAAAGAAATTGGTTGTAAAAGGGCAGCTGTATGGGTGCAGACAAAGGGCACATGTAGCACAGCCTTGCCTCCAGCTCAAAGCCAGGGTGGTTGTCCCAGCAAGAGCAGGAACAAGGCAGCACCCACAACACTTCCCCTTTGGACTGTCCCACCCACCCTCTGACCAGTGTGTCCCCAGTCAGGGGATTCCTCAGCTCAGTGTGGTTTGTTCAGTCTGTAGCCTGCAGTGGCTCTCACGCCCTCCAGGGGCTTGCCCAGCCCCACCTTCAGCCCACTTCAGCTTTTGTTCCACACGGCATCCACAAGTGAGGAGTTCCCCAAGTCTCACATGCTGCACAAGGCATCAACTCTTGCTCTGAGGCTGGCTATGGCTCCCTGCCTTTGAAACTCCTGGATTTTTGGGCTTAAAAAACCAGATTTTTCCCAATGTGTCCATGCCTCTGATGATTTCCTGTTTTAACATATCATGTAGTCCCTTTTCCAGACTGTGCAGTGCTAAACTAATCAGACTCACCTTATACACAACCCCTCTCTAATTTTTTTCTATTTCTGTGTTTTTGGATGACAGGATAAAGTAAGTGTTCAGGTTTGCTATGGATTCCTGCAGTGGCATCTTCATGTTTCCTGTTGTGCTCTGTGTTCCTTTGCAAATGGTCTGCAACATTCGATTGAGTGCATCCACACACTTAACTGATGTTTTCTGATATGTAACTAATGCCACTTTTCTCAGTGGCTGTGATAATTTCAGAGTTTTTCATCTTGTATGAGAGGTTAGGATTTCTTTTCCTGGTAAGTGCTGATTCAATCTACACACTGAATTTCATCTGTGGTTTGATTGCCCAGTTATTTAACCTCACAAGGTCCTTCTGCAGTTCTTTGCAGCCAGCTCTTGTTCATGCTACCTCAAATAGCATCAGCAGCAGACTTGTTGCAGCTGTTTATATGAACAACAGAGATTCAAGAGACACTAGTTAATCCAAAGCTACCTAAAGGTATGAAGTCTCAAAGCAAATATTTAAAAGAAGCAGGGCATGAGCTTCACTCAGGGGAAAAAAAAAACCCTGCAAGTGAGTTCTTTGCATTTGTTCTGAATCTACTGGGTGAGCTAAAGTTTATCCCAAACCTCATCACTTCTGCTTCAGGTGAGCTTGCCTTGCCTCATCTGTACTCAGATATGTATATTTAACAAAAAGTCCCACCACCCAGTGAGTAGAATACTCAGCAGACCGTAATTCATCACCTCAGATGATAATTAGGAATATGTGTGAATATGTGTGTGTGTACACAGAACATGACATTCTGTTCCTTTATCCAGAGAGGAACTGCTTTTTAACAGCCATGCTCATTCACTTGCCAGACAATTGGAAAGGAGTTGCACGGGGATGGCAGATAGCTTTTACTGAAGACTTTAAGCATAACTGGACAAAAAGGTGCAGATACCCTTCTGAAGCAAATACCAGTAGGGGAGAATAGTATTCCTGAGTTTTTAATGCTGTTTTAAGTGTGCCCTAACCTAATTATAACCATAAACCTAAATCTGATTCAAATGACATGGTGAGACATCCAGAGATGTGGAGAAATCTACGCCCTCCAGTTTGCCCTAACGTACTTCTGGGCAGTAGTTAAGTGTTTAGATTGAGATGGATGGTGTAAGAAATGACACACAAGAGCATACCTAACAGTGGATACTGTAATGCTGTCTTCTGGTTCAGGTTAGTCAGGAGGGAGCTGGAGCATTTTGCTATTTCTTAATTTCCTTTTTTCATGATAATGGCACATACAGGCAGAGCCACCAAAAGAAATTGTCCTGTCTGCTCTCTCCACTACTTCTGCAATTGTGTGTTCATTCCCTTTCCCCATGGTACTGCCTGCTTTGTGCTGCCAGGAGAGTTTCATCGGCTCTATGATGAACTAGGAATAGATGTGGATTCAAAAAATTTTTATTTTCCCATTAAAAACTTTTCTCCACTTAAAAGCAACAGTGAAGCTACAGCACTACATGCTGCATCAGAAATCCCACCAAATTTTAACAAACACTCTGTACTGAAGGCAGTGCTGCTGCCTTCTTCCTTCTCAAGCAACTTCCTGAGCCCTCGTGCAAGCTCCAAATTGACCCCTGTTTTCCACTGCTTGTCTTGGCCTCTCAGCTTCCCATTATCTACACATAGCTGCTGCTTTGTGTGGTACCTTCTCTTCCAATTGACATCAGCGTGTGAGAGCTCCCCCTGCACCTGCTGCCATAGAGAGCAGATTTCCTGTAGCTCTGTCCTTTGCGACCTCTGGTTCATCTCATGGCTCAGCTGCAAACTCTGCCTTTCTTCTTCTTGCATTCATCTTTGTTCTTCCCTCTCTGCCCCATCACTGCTTCACCAGAGACCTTTTCTGTTTCAGTAGTAAATAGTGTATTCATCAAATAGTGCCATTGAAGGGAAGCCAGCTCTACTTGCAAATTCAAATCAAATTTGAAAAAAGGTTTTGCCTGGCATAAAAATGAGGAAATCCCAGACATGTTAGACTTGTTTATTTTTATCTCTTTAGGATCAAGACATCTTGATCTTTTTAAGCTAGGCTCACATGTAGCACTGTGGCATCTGTCATAGATCGGAAGAGTAAAAGACATCATGTTCATGTTCTAATACGGATTTTTTTCAACCTATTCTTCTCATCCTCTTTCCTTCCCTTTAAAAACCCTTTGCATGGCACCTTTTGAAGGATGGCTGCAGCATGGACTGAAACAGCTGCAGTGAGGTGAGAGGGTGGGATGGGTCTTTGCATGGCTTTAATCAGTTCTTTGGTTAGATATACCATCATACCCTATCCAAAATGAGATGTTCTCAATTTTTGCTGTAGTCAATTCTGTGGGTACTTACAATACCTCTGGAAGATGCTTTGTGATGTGATTAGCATAAAGATAATCTTCTTAATAGGGAAATAAGTCAGGGTGCCTAATGTGAAAGGTAAAAGTCCCAGACTCAGTTATTAAACCATGGAACTCCTAGACATTTCAGCTAAGCCAGAACTTTGTTAAAAAAATTAAACAACTTTTAAAACAAACTCATGTAAATCTGAAAGAAAAAGATGAGACTTTATTGTGATTGCTATTATAGATGAATACATTTCACTTTCCAGAATCACCTGTTTCATTATTCATCTACAACTAGAACAGAGCAGTTTGGCTTTACTGGCATCATTTTCTGATCCTGTTCCAAAGACAGTGACTCAACTGGTGTCAGGGTAGGCTTCAAAACAAGAGTAAAGCTGATAGCTCATTATCACTCAATTAAAAATATTTATGGTATTAATAATCATATATTATGGATAACTCAAAATGTTTGAAGTCCTAATCCAGTGGATATACAATTCAAAGGAGTTAAGACTTTCGATGTTTATTTTGACTGAATGACTTCCTAAAAATTTAAATTAGTCCAAGAAAAGAAATAAGTTTCCCTAGAGATACCTGATCACTAGCAAACATGCTGAGAATTCTTACTGCTGTTCTGCGGGCTTTAAAAATGAATTTTACTCACAGTAGTGTGAACCAGCCATAATTATACATCAGTAGATCAACTGAAAACAAGACTCTGAGAAACAAAAGCAGGAACACTGGTGATTTAAAAAGCAGAATAAACATATTTTTCTCATCAACTGTCCTTTTTACTGAACTAATCATCCCAAATCCCAAATTTCCTCAAATTTATTTCTCACACTTTTCAGCATCTACTGCTTGTCACAAACTGGGGTTTGAACACTACACTACAGCCACTGAGTAAACAAACATTCCTGCATTAATTTTTCTACATCTGGATATGGAATTACTTTCTATTGAGCTGTCATTATTATGATGGGGGTTTTTTCGCAGCACATGTGTATTTGGATTTGAAGTTGTCATTATTTGGCTGTAGCATTCATGTAAATAAACCTTACTTCTTCAACATGTCATCTTAGAATGGCCATTGTATACATCCATTCTCATGTGTGGATTGAGTGGGTCCCATAAGAGGGGAAGGCCATTTTCTCTCATTTTCATTTTCTCTCAACATAACTTGTAAGTGTAGGATCACTTAAATAATGTATTAAACAGAAATGCACGGCATTGAAAGTTCTAATATGTAAAACACGTTCCCTTGCTTGCCAGAAATCCAAGGGGCACTAAAGCAGGATTGCCACCTGGGGATTGAAAGCCCACATCCTCACGCCTGTAGGGTTTGCCTGAGAATGTGCAGATGGGCAATGGAGCAGGCATCCAGGCATTTCTGAGGAAACAGGAAAAAACCTACTGTCTTCTGTGACCTTCACGTGCCTTGCCTGTTCACAGGTATTTCCCTGATTGCTGAGCCAGGAGCCAGTCCTGCTGGTGGTACTGTTGTCTCTGCCTGATTAGAATTGTTAGAGGAAATATTTCTCTGGTTGGTGATACAAACCACACGTAACAATTCTAGGAAATTCTCGTTGTCAAAAATAGATTTAGTTTTTAAGAAGTAAACTGCATGAATTAAAAAGTCCTCCTCATTTTATTCTCCAATTCAGGAAATGCCACGAGGTGACACAAATTTTTCATTTATTAATGCCTGAAAAGAGGAAAGCTGATTCCATTTCAGACACCATCAGATAATACATTTGCCACAGGATGTTATTACAGTTTTAGGCTAAATATATAATATAAATAACCTGTCTTCTGCTATACAAAAAATCTCTACTGGCTGGAAACAATTATTGTGAGATAATACATGGAAGTTTGCCAGTCGTACTTGTTACATTTTCTAGCTCTACATGTATAATTTACATTAGTGCACAGCACTATCTCCGAGCACAGCCAAGGCTCTGCTGCTATATTTATGAACCTACTTTATGTACCAGTGGCAAAATTATAAGGCTGAAGTAAACCATGCAGTGAAGTAATCTAAACCGAATCCTTAGAAGATATTAATTTCCATTCAGGAAATAAGCACCACCTTTAAGTGGACCATATTCAGTATGAGTGAATTATTATTCCAATTATTCTGCCAGCTTCACAACTTGCCTGTGGCTCAATGCCAGCATTTTGCTTAGCAGACTAATGAAAATTTGATTATCCAAGGCACCAGGTCAGCAGCACACACAGCAGCAGTCAGGGGGCAGAGAGGGAGCTGTAGCAGCCACCTTGGTCACACACAAGGCCAAGGAACTGTCCATTACCTCATTTTATTATGTCAGTTATAAAATTAACCAAAAATGCTCCCAGGAGCAATCAGGGCCTAAGACAGGTGCATGTAGACCCAGTTTTCTCTGCACCAGGGATCTGCAGAGAAGGGTAAAGTGTGGGAAAGAGTGTCCTGCTGAGCCTGCCCTGGGACAAGGGATGTTCAAGGAGGAAGCAGTCATCCCTCCTGTGCCCACAAGTGTTTATAAGGGAAGGCAGGGCAGAGATGCACAGGGAAGGGGAGGGAGAATACAACTTCGACAATTTTTTGCATTCTCAGATCAGCAAGTTGCAATTGCACTGGAGGTGAAATCCTAGGAAAGCCAGTGACAAAATCTCACAGGCAGGTCATGGGACCAGACTTCTACAGAGAAAAGAGACCCTCACCATGTAACAGCTCGTCAGCAACCTCAGAATACAACAGAGTGTGCTCTGGGAGGGTTGTTGTAATGTCACCCCTATTTTCTTGGTCTGATCACAGAAACCAGGAAAAATCTCTTTGGGAGCAAATGTCTGGATGGAGATAAGGCTGCATTGGCAGTTCATGGCTCCTGTGTGATTTGCTATGGAAAAGGCTAAATGTGGCTCCATTCAAAATGTTGAAGTTAGCCCCTGGGAAACATTCTGCTGGTGAAATGAAAGTGATGGAAACTGTGCAGATGCCTGCTTTTAAATGGCTGTGTGAGAATGAAAGTTTTGTTTCCCTTTTCACTTTTATTTCCTTATTCCTTGCACGACACATATTTCAGAGTGAAAAAAGGAACAGGAGCAAAAGTGCTTGCTTGGCCTTTTGAAGTTGGACCAAATGTTTTGTCTATAGTAGAGATGAGACTCTGGGGTGGGGGAAGATGGTTGCAGGCTGTGCTGCAGATGCCACTTCTTCTGACTGCCAGGGTGTGGGCAGGAGTCTGGCACCTGGGAGGGCAATGTTGGTTAGAAAGAAGATACCCTGATTTATGGTTCTCATCCATCTGACACGTGACAAAACTCTGCAAAAATAGGATTTATACTAAATAAATTTGGGTCCCTAATTCAAAGGCCATAAGTTAGGATATTCATCTGTCTTACTGGCACATCATGGGAGGACATCAATCTTCACAAGGTCTTATGACAGCCTCAAAACCTGAGTCACCTTCTAGAGGCTCCCATCTCTTCCAGTTGACTGTAGAGGGAACCAAGGAAGGTCACCTTCCTCAGCTTAGCAGCCCAAACTGTGAGAGATGACTCAGGGCTGTAAAAATGGCCACACAAAGAGAACTGCTGTGATTCAGCCCCTGGGAAAAATAACCAGAAAAGGAGAATGGTTTGGGAGAAAGCAAGAGGGAAAAGTAAGATAAATAGGGAAAGCAAAAGAGAAAAAGGGGAAGAAATAGAAAGGAATGAACGGGAGCTGTAAGAGGGAAAGCAATTGCCAAAGGGAAATAACAAAGAGACTGCAGAGGTAAAAGTGTCCAAGAGATCAAGCAGGGAAAGTCAAAAGCAGACAAGTGACAAGCCTGAGCATCCTGTGGAGAAGCCCATCCCTGCACCTTGGCAGAGGAGCAGTAGCTGTCTGAGGGTGTCAGAGTCACTGGTTCAGCCAGCCCCAGGGCCTGGAGGGAGCCCTGCATGAAGGACACTGCAGTTTGCTCTGTCAGGGTCACTCCATGACAGCCCCTTCTGCCATTCCTGGTAACAGCAGAAATTTATCACTTGGTAGTCCACAGCCAGAAAATGGAATTGTCTTTTCCTCAAGACAAATGTACAGCACTGTTCAGCAGACAGAGGGCAGGGTTTGTGATGTGCAGTACCAGTAGGAGGAATTTTTCACTTTTCTGTTTTCAATTCTCTTTTAGATGTGAAATAGTTGGCAAATTATTCAGTGCTTTTTCCTCACTCTGCTGCCAAAATTATCTCAGCTCGACCAAGGTAACATAAGCACAGAGAAGCCTTCAAACATATTCTGTGGGTACTGGAAATCTCTGGAAACACTTCTGGTTTAGTTGTCAAATTTCATACTTACGATGTACTTGGAAAGTTCCACAAATCTGCATGTTATACAAATCCAGTGATTAAAAGTCACTTACTGGTTCTTAACAATAAATATGCTGCTGAATGGCAAAGTTAAGTATGGTTAATAGAAAAGAATGTGGGAGACATTAGCAGTGTAATCGCTTTCATAGGGTCTGTTATGTTTAGTGAAGTTTTTACAGTTGTGCACACACATGCACCCACTGTGAAGACACCAAATTACAAATAAAACAATGATAGGGACAAGCCACAACTTAACTATTTAGACCATTGGTAATAGGACCACCCTTGCAGCTGGATTAAGTACTGTAAAAAGTAGTGAGATGCATTTTCTCTTTGAGAAACCTTCCTGATCACTTCTTGGTGCCGTGAAGAAGTGTTCCTGAGGAGGGAGCCTGCACATCTGGAGCATCCAGGCTGCAGTACAATGTGCCTAGAGCTGCAGCACAGAGAGGCCGAGGGAGGCACAGAGGAAATTCTCACAATTGCCTGTTTCCCTGCGACGCATTAAGTGACTGAGTGATCACAGGCCACAGCTGAATTACAGGAGTGAGTCACAGAGTTCAAAACAAGAGCATCCACTAATTGTTTCATGGAAGAGGCTCAGGGAAGTCTGAAGAAGGATTTTGTAGGATATTCTTTTACTCATTGTGAGCTTTGTAGTCTTTTGTAGCAAAGCCAGCCGTTCTGATCTGAGAGTTTATTTTATGACTCACAGCCCAGGGAGGGCTGAGTTCCAGGGCTGGGCATCCATCCCTCATGGGCAGCTTTTTCTGCTGTGAGCCCAGAACAGCTTTGGAGCTGTCTTCTGGAGCTCTCAGACACCACCAGATGGCTAATGGGAGGAGGGGATAAATGGCCTTGTTCCCAGTCTAGCTGCCCCATTAGCCCTGTGCAAATGTTTTGGTCAGTTTGATTAAGATTTTTTCACCTACATTTCAGGTGTTCAAGGAAAGAAGATGATCTGTAATTTTTATTTGACAAATATCTTTACCCCCAAGCCTCTAGACTTGGATAAGATGTCTCAGTGATCATCCCCTGAGCTTTGCTCAGTGAGGCTTTAGAACCACGTACAAGATGAGGAAAAGCTCCTGGTTTCTGGTGGAGGTTTGCTTTATGGGGGCTGGATCACCATCATTGTCTTGGTTGATGAATGGATATGAATGTGGGGTTCAGGAGGCACATGGACCCAGGGCTCCACTTTGCCACAGTCTGCATCCACACCCTATGTGTGCTGTGGAGTGTCAGCTGCCTTTTGGTCGCATAAAGACAACTCACTGGTGCTCCTGTGGTGCTGTTACACCCTGGCCATGGGCACTGGGGATATGTGTGAGAGGGATGAGTGCAGGCACAGGCCCAGGGGCTGCCCAAACAACTGGGGTCATGCTGCAGGTTAGGAGGGGCAAAAGGACATTCATGCATTGGCAGATTGCTCTGGTGAGGTGGTTGCTGAGGATGAAGATGGCTCCCACAGTGCTTTTTACCGCAGGGTTACAAGCACACTGCAAGTTTATGGCTTGGTCCTGCCTCGTGGCTGTGCTTTGGCCCTTCCCTCCCCCTTCCTTACCACCACCCCCAGCAAGATGCTGTGGTTGAGACACACAACCCACTTGCTTTTACAGTGTTGATTCCCTTGATCTCTTCGGCCTGTGTCTTGGAAAAAACATCTGTTACCCCTCCTGGATAACTCAGCTCTTCCATAAATGCTCTCACCCCTGATTTGCCTGATTTGTGTCAAGTCCCTCTCCCACAGCTTCACCTCTAGTGTGCTCCAAGTTACTGGGATGCAATTTTCAGAATCCAGGAATGCAGAAAATAGTCCAGGACCCAACGTGCACTAGCAGTATAGAAACAGCTGCCAAAAATGTCTTAGTGTACGCTGGGTGTCCATGTACCCATTTCTCTAGATAATTCAGATTAGTGGTCTCCAGCTGCTGTCCAGTTGGTAACCCTGAGCTTTTCCTTTCTGCTGCTCTCTCTGTCCTTTGAGACATGAAGTCTCCTCTCATTCTTGCCATCAACTTTCTGCTTCCACATACCTGCCTAAGACAGGAAAGGGTCACAACCTATCTGCTGGACTGTTGTTTTCTGAGCTAAGGCTTTTTCAGTACCTCAGTACTCCTTACAGTACTTCCTCACAGATCAAAGCTAATCAAGGCTCAGTGACTCATTTGTCTGGAGTAATATTCTTTTCTAATTTCAGTCCCAACCTGAAGATAAAAAAATCAACAGAGAAAGCAGATGAATCAAAATGGGATTTGCAGTTTTGTGGAGAAAAGACCTGTGCAGGCAGATTCACCTGGCAGAAGCTCAGCTGGGGGGTTCAGAGGCAGGCAGGAAAGGCTTTATGCAGACACAGTGATTTCTTCCCATTGAGATGATATGGGCACGAAATATGTTAGGCCCAAAAGCTACAGTCCCTTCCAACCCAAACCACTCTGATATTATTATGATCTCATCCTTGTATTTTTCTGAGTGAAGAAATTGAACAGTGGCTGCTTCAGGACTTGCCCTCCACTAAGGGCTCTCTTGTGGAGAAAGGTCCCTGCTGTTGGCAGGAGCTAGGCTCCTTTGCATTTTTTTTCTATCTGAACTTTTATTTAAAAAGAGGACAAACTTTTTTCCATTGACAAAAAACAAGTGGAAAAATAAGCAGGCTAGGAAAATGAACAGAAATTAGAAACTTGTGCCAAAACTTGGTGATTTTCTATGTTTTGTACTTGGATTTAATGCAAAGTCCATTTGGAGTAAAGGTACTTGCCAAATTATTATCAGGAAAGTGAGAGTTAGCAAAGAGATCAGCCAGGATTCAGAAGGAGTCCAAGTTAGTGGAAAACTATCACATTTGGGGACCGTTTACTAGAATAGTAACACTTATGATCTTGTATTTAAAACAACAGCTTGGTCTCAGCTGTCTAAAAAAACCCATTGCATTACTGCCAAGTCATTAGCTTACAAAGCTCCAGGCCCTGTCTACACACAAGCCTGCCATCAGTTTAACTAAAATCACTATTTAATCCATTTAGAGCAATCAGCACAACCCTTTTTTTGGGTAACCAAATTAACCTGAATCAATACAAGCCTGTTGCAAACAGAGACAAACAATATAAGAACATTGACATCAAAACCTGCATTAGCTCAGGCAGTGCAAGTTTTGTGGCGAGGCAGGAGCTCAAGTCAAGCCAGGGAGATGCTGCCATGGCTCTTTTTGCACCACAGAGCTGTGCCTGAAGCACATCCAGCAGCAGTTCTGTGTTTTGTTTTGGCAGAAACAGTGAGTGGTTCCTCCATATCCATCTTTGTGACACATGTAACTCTAGGCCTCTATTAAACCCTCCCTATCCAGCCCACTGGACTTGCAGAGTTTACTCTCATAGGGAAACTATTCCCTACCTTTAGTTATCCTTTCTGCCTATCTCTGCACCTTTTCCAGTTCTGCTATATCCTTTTGGAGGTAAGGGATCAGAGTCACTCTCAAAAGCACGTGACCCAGGAATTCATACAGTTACATTTATACAGCATATCCTTGTTTTTATCCCTAGTCCTCAAAATTCCTAACATAAGACTGGCTTTTTTGTGCACTGGCAATCATCAAATCATTGAGTTGATATTTTCTTGGAAAAAAATCCCAATATTTTGAAGGGGGTACACAGGGATTATTTTTCCCTGTGTATTGCTTCACATGTACCTGCACTCAGTCTGTTTCCCCACCCTGTCACTCTGCAGGTTCATATTGCGCTTCTGCACATTTTTTAGTCACCTGTTGTCTTTACTACAGTGGATATCTCACCACGAGCAAATTCTTTCACCTCACAGCTCACCTTCTTTTCCATGTCTTGATGTGTATGCTCCTTATGTGTGCACAGGGCAGGGAGGGAAGTGCACAGGAAATAAGGCAGAAATCCAAGTGTGTACTCATATATCCCATTTTCAGGTGCTGCATCAGCAAATGTCCATGGTAACACCCTACAGTAAAATGTGACTCCCAAAAGCAAAGGAGACCAGAATCAGAGAAGCAGGGCCACAGGCAGGCCAGGGAAGGGCTGCCAAGTTTCAGTGACACCTTCATAGCTGCCTATCTCCGAGTTCTCATGCTACCCAGAGGGAGCATCAAGCTCAGCTCTGAGAGCTCCTGATGACCTCAGGGAGAGCTCTGAGCTTTGGCTTGAGGTGAAATTGCAGGATGTAGCTGCTGAGTTTCGGCAGCTTAGGGATGCCACGAACTTCCCTACTGAAGCTGGGGATTTTCAAAGTCTTTTTACTGAAAACACCAACTAAAATCTCACTGGAGTTTATCATAAAGACTGAGAGGACTCAAACTGTCTCCGACCTTTATCCACATGCATGTTGGGTCCCGAGCATTCAGAGGTTCACAAATGAAATGAGTCTTTGTTAAGCTGTGGCAGAAAAAGACGGAAATCCCTCTGAAACCTGTGATCTTCCAGAGGCAAAGGAACTGCTCTAAAACAAACCAGCATCTCCTTCCTCCCATGGCTGTAATCCAGAAAGCAGTTTACATTAATGAGGTATCTGGCCCCCAGCTAAGCTACAAAAAGTCAAAGATGCTCAGATATGAGTGTGACAATATGACATAAAACAGGGCTAATTTTGTACTGCAGAATGCCTGGGTAGCAACAGATGTCTGCAGCCATGCGTCCAGACACACCAGCCTCACCTGATCTTTTCCAATGTGCCAGCCCTGCACCCTGGTGCTGGGTACAGGATAGGCAGAAACTGTGGGTGTAAGAGCAGGAGATCTGTGCTGTTCTCTGGCTTTCACTCCCACAGTGGGTATCCTGTGAGAGGTACTCTGTAGAAGGACCTTAAATTACCCTTGAATGACCTTTAGAAGAAGAATCTCCAGGGTGACAGTGTCACCATTTTTAAGTCTATCGATGCAATTTTATTAGTGATTGTTATCAGTGCCTTTGTTATCAGGGGCAATCCAAGTGATGACTTGGCTGTGTTATCCCCTTTAAAAGCCAGATGTTTCACCATCCCTCTGCTGTGGTGCAGGTCTTTCCTGGCCTGGGACACCCCTGAGCAGCACAGGGCAAGGGAGAGGAAGGACCAGGACAACACAAGGGACTAAGTCACCTTTAGCATTAACCGGGCAATGTCCCAGGGCTTAATCTCCAGCCCCAGCCCCCTTCTGGTCAGGGAGCACAGCACAGCCGCTTCTTTTATCCTGCAGACACACAGTGGGTTTGGAGTCTCCCGTGTTTCTTCCTGAGGGTTTTCTGTGACAACAGCCAGGGCAGGGAAACACACAGGCACACTCACACATGCAGAAGCATTTCTAGGAGTTCAGCAGCTAAAAAGGTTTGCATTTTCTTGTACAGGCAGCATGATTAGAACGTAAATTAAGGGATTTAGGGCTCCAGTCAATAAATCCTTATAGCACTGTTACTTCTTCAAAGTACTAGTTCAAATGAGAACATTGGTATAATTCACAAATCTACAAGAACACATCTGGTCAAAGTTTCTCATGGCTTTTTATTTGCCTGTCTTCACCATATACACATATGATGAGATATAAAACAGAAATATGCTATCCTCTGGTATTCCCCAGATTTCCAAATAGCAGAGTATGCGGAGAGTAAAAATTATTACTATCAGAGACCTACCTCAGTCTAAAAATGAAATTCACACCACATCACTAATTATGTTTATAAGCACTTAAAGAGAAAACAGTAACTTGTAACTCAAAGCCAAAAGCTTGAGCACTCCAAAAGCTGGACACTAGGTGGCAGAAAAATTATACGTTCTCCAGTCACTGACAAATACTCATCCTGTTAGTAAAAAGGCAGGCCCAGGAAAGTTATAGCATGTATCTCAGATAAACTGAAAGTTTATAGCTGCCCTGCTTTTCCTGATCAGTTCAAACGAATACAGACCGTGTTAAGGTTGCTTTTTTTGCTCCTGCAAAGCAACATTTTTCCAACAGCCCATCTACCAGGTGCCATCACAGGCAGAGGCTAAGCTGAAAAGGATGGAAAAAAGATTTGGGAAGGAAGCAAAGGAAACAGGTCCTGCCCATGTCCTGCCCATGCCCTGCCCTCCTCTTCATGCCCTCCAGCAAAGATATATAAACCATAAATAAAATAATTAATAAATATAAAATAACAGGCATCAGGACTTTATGAAGGCGAGCAGGAGGCTCTGCATCAGTGTTTCCAACATCATTCCATGCTCACCAGGCAATGTAAATGCAGGCCTGTGGCAGGTCACAGACACGCTCATGCGAGTGGCTGTGGCATTTTGGTGGTGCAGCTTCTGGCCTTGGCTGGTTCTCTTCTGGAGCAGGAGCTCAGGCTCGCATTGGTGGGAGCAGGGCTGGAGGTTAAAGAGTCACATCTTATTCCAGGCTTGTGGCTCATTTGTTGTATGGCCTGACATGGCTCCATTTTACTCATCTTCTCTCGCAGCCCTGGCATCTGCTGCCTGTCACCTTTACTTCCAGGTGTGAGGTGCAAAGTAAAATACACCTACCATCTGCCCTTGCTGCAGGGAGAGAAACAACCCCCACTCCCTCCTAAAAGGAGACTTTAATGCTCCTATGACACCCAATCTTCCAGAACTGACTACTCAAGCACATCCTTTGTCACACTGAGGCCAGTTCCTGAGCATGAAAGGGTTCATTTTAACAAAAACCTGGGCAATTTGCTGACCAGTATTTTCAGCTTCTCATGCTGGAGTAATGTGATGAGAGGACCTTGAGGAAGAATTAAATGGAACTAGTAGGACCCTTCTGGATTGAAAGGGACTTGCAAGCCTGGAAAGCTCAGGGCTGTGGAAGAACTGCCCAAAGCTAGAAGATGTCCCCAAAACCTGCACTGCACCTGTAGCCTAGCAAGAGTTTATGATGGGCTCAAGAAGTCATCTGACCTATTGCGGCGGTGGAGGAGCAGAGCACACACAACAGCGTCTTTCTTTGGGAGGAATGAACATCTGCATCACATGAAAACAACACGAGGAGGGAAAAAAAAAGATGAATTCACATGTCACTAGTCTGCAAAATCCAACAGTGGAGGCTCAGAGTTTGGCCCCCCCGGGTGGCTGAAGGGACAGCAGAGCCAGCCTGCCTGGCCTGTGGGAGGAGCTGAGAAAGGAACCATCACATCACTTTTGGCCAGCATTCAGGGAGGCACCGACTGGCTCCACAAGAAGTCATCAGCAAGTCTCTTCTGCTACATTCTGCAATTAGGCCTTTCAAAGGGATGATGGGTGAGGTAAAAAGAGGTAGAATTTGTGGGAAATCATACTCCTCAAAGACAACCTTCCTCAGAACTGGAGAAGAAACTTCTTTCATGTTGTAGGCAATTTTCCTTGGCTCGTGATGATTGCAAGCCTCAGAATAACTAAGGTTTGCTCACCTGCAAAAGCAACATGAGATCTGTCCGCCCACCCACCCATCCTGACACATGGCACCATGGCTGCCATAGGACATAGGCACCAGGCCTTATCCGAATGCAGGAATACCAGACCTCTCCCCTCAGAGTCAGAGCACTATTCCCAAATCTGGAGGTGCAAGCAGACAACCCTACCTAAGAAACCGATCGATTCCTCTTCCTGCATGGACACATTTCACCCCAGGATTCCAGCCTAACACGGAAAGGACTGAACCATGGTATGGACATGGGCAATGGCTCAAAGAACAGGACAGCTTGAGAAAGGATAAGTAAAGAAAGGGAAGAAACTGAGAGGGGTTTGAAGCAGCAATGCCAGCGAAATGGACACGTAAACAGCACACAAGGGGAAACTGTGGTCACCGTAAGCATTCCTTTATGTTAAAAACTGTATCTAACCATGTCTTTAACAGCTGCAGATGATGGCAATTCAAACATCAAGTTTTGTGGCTACCAATGTGGGAGTGAAGGGAATGTGAATGGGAAATTGGGTCATATGGGAACTGAGAGCTTGTTGATTAGTGACTGCATGACTGGAAGCCTGCAAACACTGCTCAGTCCAGGACCTGCAGGTTATCAGCTGCTCAGGAAATCAAGTTCCCCTTATTTATGGCCCAAGGCTAGATCAATGCATTGGGGACCTTGTGGTAATTTTAAATTCAGTTCCTTTGGTCAACTCCAAGTCTCTTTTATAGCTGAGTCACTTGGTTTCAAAGTGTTGTTTCCAATTTCTTGCAGGGCTGTCTTCCTGTCCCACGTCCCCCCCCAGTCCCACCCTACTTGCATGTGCACCCGCTGTCCCGTGGCTCAGCCTGCTCTTCCTCCATGCTGTCCCACTCCTTGCCACTCTTCCCCCCTTTGTCTCTACCTCACTTCCTTCCATTTTGCCTCTCCACTGCCTTCACCCTTCCCAACTAACCCTTTACTGTCACACTCCAGACTTCCTTAAGTTTTGACAAGTTTCTTTTCCAAAATGGGAAGTGGTAAACCAACCTACTACTACACACTGTCTTCTGGTAAAAATTCTGTCGCTTTATCTCCTCCCATTTCTATCATCTTCCTTTTGTTTGTCTTGGCTGCCCTTTTGCCTACTCTTAAACTGCTAACTCTTTGAGGGCAGTGCCAGAATCTGATCTGGATGCTATAAAGCACCTAATATGCTAAATATTATAAAAGGTCTGGTTTATTTTCTTTTTTTTTTATTTTGATTTTCAAGAAACTCACTGAACATCCAAGTAAGCAGGAGTTTAAGTAGACAGACATATGTGTCTTGTCAACAGGAAGTTTCTCTTGCATAACTTCTCTGGCAGTTCTGGAAAGCTAAATGTGGGTGCGTTTTTCCTCACTGAAAATTAACAGTCAGGGAAAAAAAAAGTGAACCGGTAAAGAAAACCCATTTCTGAGAAAGGAGATTCCAGAAAGGCAGATGATTTTTAGCACGCAGAGCTGCCCTTGTGAAACATCTGCTATGACGTAGTCCTGTTCTGGCTGCAGACCAAGCGTATCAATAGCTCCATAGAGTAATGGGATAAGAAATGGGAAAATTGCCATTGCTTGTTTAGCAGCTTGTTTTGCTGATAAATGTCTGTCACTTTTCAAATAGCTACAGTGCAATTGTTTTTTGGGGAAAATATTTCCTTGAGCAGGAGGTTTGCAGGCCATTAGCTACTTCCCATCTGTGCTGGTGTTTTAATACACCGCACATACACTTTGCTCCTTATTAGAAATTATTCACAGCTTTTGATTATGGGCAGGCAGCCTGAAGTTTAAAAATCATGTCTGCCATTAAAAAAAATTCTCTTGCCTTACTGAAAATTTAAATCTCAAAATCATTAGAACCACTACGTACTGGTTGAAAGAGCATCTACCTCTAAAGATTACTAGGGGAAAAAAGTACTCTTTTTAGATATCTGTAGTTTTAAAATGATGAATGCCTGTATAAAAGCAGGAGCTGACTAAAGTGGTGGCCACTGTGTGCTCGTTCCATGGCTGGAGGCAGAATGTCACTGAGCCAAGCAGTGCAATGTGCTGGAATTCATCTCATCCCTTTTCAAACTGTGCCATGAACATTTTTTAATTCCCCCTGATAGCTACTGGGACAGACAAGAGACAGACCTCTGTTTAATATCACACACTATGTCTAACAGTATCTGCTTTCACTTCACACACTTACACTAAACAAGCAATGACTTGCAGTAAATATAGTGTGCCAGAAGAGACACAACCGCACTGGAGCTGCATCAACTGAAATGCTAGATGTAGATATCTCAGGGAGGGGGTGAAACCCCAAAATTATTCCTTATTGGCAAGTAGCCTCCTTTCTTTCCCCTCCTCTCATCAGAGAAAAAAAAGGCAGAGAAAAAAGGTGAGATGTAAAAATGTGGGTACTGTTGCAGATTTGTTCCAGGGATATACTTGCTTTATCATCTGAACCCTTTGCATTTTTTTTAATTCAAGAGAATCACATGCAGTTTCTGTCCTAACTAGTTTTTAGACACCACAGAATAAAGTTAAGGGAGAAAAAGAAATTCAGCATTAGAAAGTGCCCACTGAAGTATGAATATAGGAATGGAGCGAAACTTCCAACTGAAGTCCTTCACAGTGGGAAACTTGCACCGTATTCTACCACTTGGACTGACAGGCAAAAGGACCAACATAGAGACAGTGATGATTTTTTAGAATTTATTGTAAAAATAGTATTAAACAATAGGAAAAATGCCACTCCTTGTTCAACCCACTACATATTGCTTTATGGGGGAACAATGGAAAAATTTGACAGAAATGTATTTACCCATTCCTATCCATATATCAGATGATTCCAGCTACTCAGGACATGCTCATGGGAGAAATACTGGCAGTATCACAGCATATGGAAGTGGAAATAAAAAACATGCAGTATTTTCAATTGCAGTTGGGAGGCCTATTTCCTGGAGTCTAGAGATCATGTTGTTTTATCTGTTTTCCTTTAGCATTATGTACATTATCAGACTTTCATAACTTCAGACACCAGCATAAAGCCCTGATTTTTTGCCAACAGTGACATACCCTCCTCAAAGATAAATGTGGAAACCAGAATGCCTGACTTACTTCTGTTTGCAATTTCCTTTCCACAGGAACACGCACATGATATAGTTCCTGCTAACATGTATTTAAAGCCTGGCTAGTCTTTTTTCACTTATACCAGTTCAATCCCACTGGAGGTCCTCAGGGCAGCACAAACAATGGAGAATAGACTTCCAGCACTGCAACACATTTGTTCTGGCCAAAAACTGCTTGTCCTAACACCAAATTACTTTGTATGACAACTTCTTTTGTCTAGAAACAGAAATATGTCCGATTCTGCATTAAATTGTATTACAAAAAATGTAAAACAATGCATTCCACAATTATTTTTGTGGATTTCTGAGCTCATCTCAAAACTGTGAAGTACCAGTGCTCACTCAAACAGAAATCAGTTTTAACAGAGACCCAAAATAACAGGTGCACAGTAGGATTTACCTGGTGCAATTAGCTTCATTATCAATTGGCCAGAAGTTGATTTTGTTTCATACTTTAAATCAGTAATCAGAAAAAACTTGGATTACATGGCACTGTTGAAACCACCCCAGTTTCAAGTCAAGGGAGATACTTACACACAAGTGATTGTTGTAGGTATGACATGAGTACAGAACCCAAATACTTAGAAAACGTGTCAGCAGAAACCTATGGATAATGCTAAATAAGAGCTAACCTAAGCATTTTTTTTCCACTGCTATGCTTCATGAAAACTTGTACCAACAACAGTTTGAGGTGAGTCACACAAATGACAGTCACTGGAGTAGAGTGCAGTGAAATTTTGATCATTCTGAAAGAAGATACAATGGAGCAATACAGGAAATTCCATACCAAGAGGCCGAAGTAAAACATTTTTTCTCTTGCACATTATAAAAAGTATTTTTGGTTACAAATTACCACTGCAAACAGCCTTCTCATAGACAAAACTGTCTCTACCTAAAAAGCTTTGAGAAGGGTCAAAAGCCCACAAACCGTAACTAAAGATCTTTCACTATGTCCTCTTCCCTTCTGAGTAGCAAGAGCCTCCTTATTTTAAGGAAGCCCCTCCTCTTGGTCAATCAATTCCGTTTTGGTGGAGAACACATCAGCCAGCATGTGCTTTGGGATTTCAGACCCCCGTACTTTTAACGTGTAGCAGGCATTCTCTACTTTTGCCAGACTCTGTTTCAAGGTATAGAGCTTCTTGGAGACTTCGTAAGGTCCAGTGTTGCCAATGAAAGTAAAGCCATCGTAAATCTGCCGCAAGAACTGGCTCAGTTCAAAGGGCGTGTCTATGTCCCCGTTCCCAACGCTGCTGATGCACAGCCGCATCAGCTCTCCCGTCAGGTCAGCCACTCCCAGCAGGTAATCCACAGGTGTCACCTTCAGGCTCCATGTATGGGGCTGTTTGTCATGGGAATTGGATGTCTGGGGACACAACGGAACAAAGTCCAGTACAGAGAACTGTGAAAAAGCCATCCATAATGGTTCAAACACACACTAACTCATCTGACATAACTGGAAATTTAAAACATTCTGGAAAATTAAATTGCATGGCACTTCCACATGATCTGATTTCAGAAGTACTAATCTCCTTCCAGCATATCAGAAGGTAATTTCTACTTGAGATGTCATTTTCATTCTAGCAACTATGATAAACATATCCTAACTCTACCATCTCTATTTGTTAACAGAATTATCACATCTTTGTAACAACATTTATTTGCAGTTGTTTGGGGTTTTTTTTTAATCTGACAGATCTCAGCCCGGTAATTTTTTCCTAAATAGTCAGTCCAAAGTTAGCAAATCAATCAAAAATAGTCTGCGCTATGAAAACAAATCGTATGATTTCATAATAGGTTCTTGAATTTCAAAATATATTCTCTACAAGCAGCCACAGTATTCTCAGATCTCCTTTATATCAACTGAGCTCATTAAAATAGCAAACAAAAATCTTCATGAAGCAAACCCATTAAGTTACAAGTTTGCTCCTATATCCAAGTTTCCAATACTTTTTATTGCCATATATTGGTAAGGTGGGACACAATGCAGGTTTCTTTCTGTTCACTTGTTCCCATAATATGCCAACCTGACAGATCCGGTCAGAGGTATGCATGCTGGAGTTAACAACTTCATAGTTTGTTAAAACAAGCGTGCCACTTGTGGCAATGGACTTGCCTCTGGTAAAAACTAATGAATTTAAGCCAAAAACCAGGCTTCTCTGCAACTATCTTACCAAGAGAATAAAGGAAGAATGAGAAGTGCTTTACAGCAGAATCTCTTCAGCAGAAGCAGACTCAGAAATTCATGTAAAGCAGCATTACTGTACACTGCACCTTGACTGCGTGTGCACTTCCGTAGATTGGTATGAGATCACTATTGTGCCCTGCCAACAATCATACTGCACCCAATTTACTGTGGTTGGTGACAGTAGTTTGTATCTATGGGCCATTTAGGGCAGGATAGAAGTACAGGCAAGTCAAGAAACAGCAGATATGGTATTAGTTATGATGGGACACCAGCCTGCCCTCTGAAAGGAATCAGCTCCAGGAGAGTTACAGATGACGCAGCTAAGACATATGCAGGGTGTTTTAACACAAGGCCTCCAGTGACTAGCTCAATACCAGCAGTAACATTTCATCTATGGAGTTTATCCTGCCTTGGATTTGTTTGTATACCCCAGCTTCAGCAACATCAGTATCCACCAGCAGGTCTTACAGGCAGTCCCAAGGCACTAAAAATCCCTCTGCTACATTTGTTAGCTAGTATTTCACTGTCCTGGATCTTTTGCCATACCAGAGAGAGTTCAGTTTCCTCTGAATAAAAAGGATGTGAAATTTCTAAACTTATATCCCACGGATTTAGTTTACTACTTATCAGAATAAAAGGCATGTTTTGAACAAGTGAGTCAAAGCCCACATGCATATCTAATCCCATTCCACTAACTGGCCTTATTTAATCAGATGCCAAAAATGTGACTAAGCCTTCTCGCTGCATTTCCATCCCAGAAAGATGTTTGTCAATTGAGAAAAGAAAAACTTTTACCATGTTTGTTGTTTCTTCTCTGTCTTCTGCTGTAAATATTAGCTGTTTGTTGATCTCTTCAACACTAATCAAAGATCTTGTTTTGATAAAATACTGGAATGAAACTGCCTCAACATATTCTTGAAGTCCTGCAAAAAGCAGAATTAAGCTCATGCTTCAAACTTTCCAGCAATGATCCATGTTCAGAATTATTTATTTTTTAAGAAATCTTTTAAGTGAAACTATTTGAAGGTTACCAGCAGAAAGTGAAAACTGACATAATCCAGAAATAACATTGAAACATAATCTAACACAGGACATTTCTGAATATCAAAGTCAGACCAAGCAAAAAACATGCTCAAGTTTTTACTCCCATTGCATTTTTCATGCAGAACCTTCTGTAATTTCAATATAAAACACCATGTTACTCTCAGAAACATACTAAACAGCAGCTCCCCACAGTGCTCCCACGGGCTCATACTCAGACTAGTATTGTTTAATATCTACATCAGTGTTACAGAGAATGGAATCAAGTGCACCCTCAGCAAATTTGTAGATGACACCAAGCTGAGTGGTGCAGTTGACACACCTGAAGGATGGGATACCATCCAGAGGGACCTGGTCAAGCTTGAGAAGTTGAGCCCATGGGAATCCCATGCAGCTTAACAAGATCAAGTGGAAGGTGCTGCACCTGGGTCAAGGGATCCCCAGTATCAACACAGGTTGGGGGATGCACAGATCAAGAGCAGCCTTACCCAGGACTTGTAGAAGATAATTGTTTAAAACTGAACTTCCCACTTCTCCATTTTGTGGGAATCAGGCTCCTTGAAATATGAAGGCTTGGTGAAATTCATGTTCAAGACAAAGCATCTGTTGTTACAAATCCCTTCAGACTAAATAAATAAATAAATAAATAAACTAACAAACCTGACCGGACTGTGATGTCCAATAAGAAAACCAACAGGTGATCCTGCTTTGAGAGGAGGGTTGGACTAGGTCATCTCTAGAGGTCCCTTCCAACCCTAACTGTTCTGTGATTCTATGAATATATGAATAACTGCTCTGTCCAAAAGAACTCACACTCTAAAATTAAGGCATGCAGGGGGACAAAAGGAGTTGGTCTGTTGGCAAGGGAATAAAAGATGGGATAACAAATGTAGTTTGTACCAGATTTGTATGCCATCCACAGCTACCTGCCACAATTACCTCTCACTACCTACTTAGCAGATGGTGATTTTATTATGCATTTCAGCAAAGGTGAGATCTAAAAAGAAAGAGTTTGAATGTTCATACAGAGATTTCACAGGTTGTCAGTTTTTCCTTATGCACAGAAAGCAGATTTGGGGGAAGCATGTGAGGAAAGTTCATAAGCAGAAAGCTGAAGCTGGCACTGTTGGTGGAAAAAGAGGCAGAAACAAAGCTGGAACAAACAGCCACAGCAGTACTAAGCTAAAAAAAGTTCTAGAGACAAAGTCAATGCCTGTGTATATCTGACCCATGAACAGAGAAAGCCCAAAGAGGACATTAAAGGAACAGACACATGACAGAGATGGTTCTAGCAGAGCTATTCTGAGCCATTTTAAGAGGATGACTTCACTTCAAAGAAGCAAACAGGTATCATGCTGCAAGAGGGCCAGGATTAGACAACAGTTTTGTCAGTGAGAAAATGAGGATGTAACCAAGGGCACCAGAAGTAGAATCCTGTTTCCATTAGAATAATCTTAATACCCTCAACTGACCTGTACAGTGCCAGGACCTCAGCCTATAGAAATATGCAGGAAGAAGCAAATTTAGACTTCACCTGGATCAAAGAAACAGTCTAAATCAAAAAGAAGAGAACACAGATTTGAATAACAAATGAAGGTGGAAATACCCCAAAAAACTAGACATAACCTCAAGGGGTAGGAGGTGATAATTAATCCCATGCGACAGTAATCTGCCTTTTTTTTTCCTTTTAAATATATATTTGAGCAGAAACAACTCAGAATGGCAATTCCTTTATAGTACTCTACAGCAGCAGTGGGAAAAGCAGAATAAATATGCAGCAATCAAACTCACACTCAGCACTGCTGTTCACAAACCAGAACACAGACAGGGAGCTGGCAAGGCCAATTAAACACCATAATTTAATCAACAAAATTCAGGTAAAGCATTCTGGGCGCAAGCAATAGAAAAATACTAGATACAAGCTACTCAGGATCTTTTAAGATAAATAACTCCAGATGCTGCAGAGAAGTAGATTTAATCACTCACTCTTTCCCTGACTTACCTTCTGATGTAACAGGATATGTAACCTATTACAAAATTTTGGCTTTTTCTGTGGATAAGCTGTAAACTACCAGATACAGCAGCACTCAACATGACAACATCTGTGAGAATCTCTCTCTGCTATCTGTGGAAAAGACTATCACACATGAAGAATCATCTTGGCATTTTCCACAGCTCTCAGAGAGACCAAATCATCCCTCAAACCTTTTGGTAAACAGTTTTCTCAATCAGTCAGATCTCCCACTTTAACTCGCTCCACTTTACTACTTCATACATGTTTTGTCCTTTTCCATTGTAAGAGTTTGGCTTCTCTGGTTTTTTTATCTTTCTGTACTTTTTTATGTGGGCATATTTATATGTATGTACACACACAGATCTTTGCTTCCTCCTGACACCCCACCCTAGGTGACATGTTCCAGCCTTGTGCTCCTTCCTTTTGTTTAACAACACCATGGGAATGTTGCACACAGTCTGTTTGCCATTTACTGCCACCTTTTCACAACTGGGGAATCTATCTCCCACTATTTAGTAAGGCTTACAAAACTCAATTACCATCACGAATAGACTGGTAACAAATTCTGTTCACAACTACTTTGCAAAAAATATTAATATTTCACTTTTTCCTTTTATTTTAGTAAGCCTTTTTTGTAGAAGTAGCTACAATATGACTTTTCGATGACCCAAGACCTTGAAATAGGGTACTTCCATGTGCAGGTAGAAGAATGTTTAAACATGTTATGTTTTAGCTTAATGGTAGGACATCCGCTATTTTCAGCAAATAATTCCCAAGGTGAAAAACCCCATCCCATTTCACTACACCATCCAACAATACCTTTCCCCTTTTGCTCGTGTTTTGGATTTATTCCAAAACTGTCTTATTTATGGATTGAGCTGCCAGTAATGGAATAGTTTGTAAGACTGCCTTTTATAGGTTTGGATTTTTTTGTATTACATGGACAAAAATACCAATTAAAAACACTGTATTATTTTTACTAGCACCTCTTAAAATTACAGATGTAAGGTAAAAGAGTAACTCCTTAAGTATTTTGATATTTTATTACATTTATTCTATATAAATAGCTTGTACTAGACAAGTGACAGTGACCCAGTATAGCAGCTCCCTTCTGCATTTTAAAAATTTATTTTCTACATAAGAACTAGAGAGCTACACTGAGATATGTTCTGAGCATGTATCTATAAATAAAGGAGATTTTTCTGCCTGAAAGCTTAGGCACTTTTTTCCCAGCTGATACTCAAGACATCTTTCCTTAACTACATATGCAGCTCTAAGAAGAAAAAGCAGTTTCCCTAAGAAACTTAGCAAGAAATTAGGTTTCTTAAATAAAAAAATAATTTTAAGAAAAGTCATTGGAGCATTCAATCCAAGAATCAAATGCGTAAGACAGAGGAAAAGCTAGTTCTATTTAAAGAATGAGTAAATAATTGAAATTACTTAATTGCAGGAGTATACTAGGGTCAACAGAATCTAATTCCACCTGAGATGTGCATGCATGCATGCATGGAAGCTTCAACCCAGAATGACAGATCAAATAAGAGGTGAAAGTTTCCTCCTAAAATTTTGTTTACTTCATGTCCTCCTTTAAATCTCTGTTCAACAGTTAGAAAACAGGCTCAAATGGATTTCATGCTTCTCAGCTGTTAAGGTTAGCAATGTCAGTGCCACCTGCCATCTTCCCAAATAAGCTGCTTCTCTCCCTATTTCTTCTCAAACTCGTTTTCCTTCTCATCCTTTGCTCTGTTTCTTTTTATTTAGAGAGGAGCCTGTGCTGATGGTTACGACACGAGCAGATAGACACAAGTCTGTGCTCCCTCATGCAGCTCCTCCCCTAAGGTGCAGCAGGAATCACAGGCCAAGAGCAGCCACTAGAAAGATGGTAGGAAGATACACACAGCAAGTTTCTTCCAGGATCACTGCATGAAGGGTGGGGCACATTATTTACAGGGCGAGTCATGTGAAACTACCCGCTTGCTGATTCATTACAAAACCAAAACAGCACAGACAAGGCTCTATCTTATCCTCATGTTTAGGCTGGCAAGTTACACTGTCATTAAAAAAACCAAACAAACACAGAAAAAAAAGATTCCTTCTTGCTCCTCCCCCCAAAACCAAAGAAAGCAGCAAAAGAAACCCCACCATCAAAACCTAGAAATCCCCACCATAATCCAGAAAAAACAAGTCATATTCTTGTGGAAATCCCAAATAGAGAAATAATCCTACAGAATATGGGGAGCATGATAAACTTAAAGATCTCATTTCTAGAAGCATATGGATGAATGAAGGGGAGAGTGAGTGAAATAAGCAAACAATTAACCAGGTACAACATCAATTGAAACAAGTGCACATAATAAATTTAGACGTATTAATACAAAAATTAATCCAGTGTCATATTAAGATGAAACTGCTAATTCAGACCTTAAACTATTCCTTCAAAGTTCTCCGCATACTTGACAATGATTCCTAAGATTCACAGGTCTTTTTCTGAGCAGAAGGGGTAAAAACTTAAGTAATTAAATTAAGACTGAGGCTATGAAACAATCAAGCCATTTTGTTGATTGTGAACATGAAGTCACAGGTTAATTTTATAACATACACTGGAAGAGGATAAAGCCTGTTCTCACAGACAGGAATACTCTGGACATCCTGTTGTGAAAACGGGTTAAAAGAGTAATTCCAGACAGGGATGGATTTTATAAAACAGTACTAACTAACAAATACAAATGAAAGTACTAGAAAAAAGTCTATATGAGCTTACAAATTTGGAAAAATACATCTGTTTCTGTTTACTGAGTAATAATTCAAAAGCTGAGTAGGTTTACTATTATATCAATAATTAAATTCAATGAAATTTCTTCTATAAAGCCCTGAATGCTTTGTTCATTAGTCAATTGCTACTTGACACATCCACAATCACCAAACATTCTGTTCTCTTCTAGCTGCATGTGTTAAAGTGATGTATTTCAGCTACTGAAGTATTATTAATGTTTGCACTTTGTTTGAAGTTGAATACACACCAAATTTAGGGAAAAGGTAATACCAAGATTAGTTGGTTTTCCCAAAAACCACAGAAACAAATATAGGTTCCCTATCAAATAGGTGCCTGTGAGAGTTAAATTATTTCTCCCAACAGGCACAAAAACCCTGCAAAGAACTGCAAAGAATATTTTAATCGCTCATTGCAGAGAACAGATTATTCAAGCCTTTTTAATATTGTTATTAAAAACACATGGTCATGTGACAAATGATAGGCCTTTTTACAGATGAATAATTGTGGGTGAGATATTCACAAACTTTTATTTTGCTTCTACTTGGGGACCTGAGGGATGTACCATGGTTACTTTTGTAATCAAGATTTTTGTTCTGAAGTCTTCGGTTTTATTCCAACACGCCAGCCCCAAACACGGTAATTCTGGAGAGCACTCAATGTTCTACATGAGTTCTTATAAAAAAACTTGTTCCTGTGACAAGTAGTCTTACTGACCTCTTTGACTACCCCCAATTGCCTTCATAATTTATACAGAGTTTTGAAAGTCATCCAGTCATATGGCAAATTTTACACTACTGACAGCCTTGAGGGCAAGTGTTCAAGATACCAAAGAAAGGAAGCTGTGACTCAGCCAGGATGTTCAATGATCAAAGAAGAAAGAGCACCTAACACAACACAGTTTCTGCAGTTCAAAACACAGTGAAAGTTCTTCTTTAGATGTTGTTGTTTCCATGCAACAGATCCAACTCAAAAGCTCATCAGAAGAACCAAGAGTGGCCATTTATCCTTGTAAACACAGACCTGTGAGATGGCACAAAGGTATTTCACCACTCGCCAAACTCTATTTCTCCCCACGTGACTGCAAAACAAAAACCGAACCCTCATGTGCTATCCCGGTTGCTTCTTGGAATGGAGTTCCTCTATGACACATTCTCCTGTGTGATTTTAAATAAACAAACAAAAGAGCTCCATAGATTTTTTTTTTACTTCTCTTATGTTCCAGCTGCACTTGGTTCCTGCAAAGGCTGGAGAGATCTGGTCTGTGAATGACTAATGTCAATAGCTGCGGGGTTGAAAAGAATTCCTGAGCCAGAGCATAAGGTCTCCTCCATTTGCCAGCTATGAAACTGAATTAAAAGACAAAGAATGTCACCAGTTTCAGGTTGTCATGTGAATAACTGCAGTATTTGTCATAATAGTACAGCAGAACTTTAGGACACTTAGATCTTAAGTTAGAAGCAGGAAAGGACAATCTTTGTGATCATGCTGACCCACAGCATGCACCTCTAAAAGACTGTACAGAGCTTCTCTTATGGACTTTTGCTGCTCTGAACAGCTCCTGCTGAATTTACATCTCATTCAGGGATGAGCTGATAATCGATTCTCAGATAATGCATGCCTAGTTTGTTCATGTCAGAATTTGCATTCATTCTTGCAGGTTTGTTTTAGTTTTTTTGTGTATGGACATACAAAACCTGCAGCAGAAAATACAAAGTGAGAGGTTTTGCAGTTGTTTGTTTTTCTCTTTCCCTAGAAAAGCCTAGGAAAAAGGCATGAACCAAAAATAATAAAAGGGTAGTAAAATGCAACAAACTGAAGGTATCAAATTTCAAATAGGCAACTTGCAGAATGGAAAAAAAAAAAACAACAAACCAGTTTGACGAGTGGGGATATGAGTGCAAGGAAACGCAGAAAGTAACAAAACAGAAAGAAATTAACAAAATTGTATCTGATAACCATTAGCTTATTCACTGCAAATTCTGTAAATTTTCCAGTATAATCAGGAAACTTTGTTTCCATTTCTGGCATTTTACCCCTCACCTACAACAGCAAAGAGATTAATTCTTCAGTTACATCCTGTTCCTGTGTTACTGTGTTTTCCCACCATCTTGCATAAACCTGATTGCTTCCTTCACGGACAGCTTTCCTTTCAAGTTTTAGGTGTATTTAGGTCTTATCCTGGGTGAGACATTTACAATTCATGATACCTTCCTCCTGCAGTACAAAGCTTTTCCTTTCTATTACCAACCTACAATTAAATATGCCATCTATTTTACAGTTTTTAAGCTTTCTCAAGAAAAAAACCAGGTGTCCTACTTATACTGTTCCTGATGTGCAGAACAGTACATTGATATTATATCCTTGATATTATGAACCTTGATATTATTTCAGAAATACATGTGTGTTTACAAAGGTAGAACAATTTGAGTATGTTATTTCCATATTTCGAGTTAAAAAGCTAAGAATAAAAAACCCAAAATACAACAACCCCCCCCCCCAAAAAACCCCAAAAAACCCCAATCAGGTAAACACAGAAATCAGTACGTGGATAGTTCCTTCAGCCTGCATTCCAATTAAAACCCTTCATACAATACCCAAAAAAATGTTAGTATTTAAATCATCAGTAATCTAAAGCTGGCCTGCTTGGACAGACCCCACTCATCTCCGTAGCATTTCTTACAGCATCCAGTCTGGTGATACAATATACTGCAGTTAAAAAGTAGCATTCTAGTGCAACTTTTCATCCTCACAGACTTAACTGGCCTGGTCCAATCAAACAATGCAGTTTGTTGCAGTATCTTACACGCCTAAAGTGACTCTAAATGGTGTAAGGCAGGAGACAGAAATAAGCTCCATTATAGCAATCTCTTAGAACACAAATAGTGCCTGCACAAGATAAATTATGTGTTAAACTGCGTCAGTGCTGAACTTTTACACAGAATTTCCAGGATCATCATCAGCAGAAGCAGTCACAGAGCAATAGTTTTGACAAGGTGCTGACATTTTACAGCCTCATCATCTAATCCTATTGAGAGCAAGTGCAGACATGATAAACAGCTAATGAGCTTCCCTGTGCACACCACTCCACTCGCCACTGCTGCAAGCACAGGCACACAGCAGAGGTCAGCCAACAGTGCTCCGCCTGCATCCACCATCACCACCCCATGCCACTCCACCTAAGAAGCTCCAGAAGAATTATGCGCTCCACATTCACTATTTTGCCTTAAGAGGCAAAAAAACTGAGTAAGTCTTCAAATAGCTAGATTTCATTCAACATAGTCATGTTGAAAAGGTAATCCATTCAATCCCACAAAATGCTAGCCTATTAAGCAGTCTTTATTTTTCCCTCTGCCATTACACAAGTTTTGCATTTATGCAGAGTAGATTTAGAACATGCTTTGAATAATTACATACATCCTAACATAGAATTATAGAATTTCTAAGGTTGGAAAAGACTTTTAGGATCAACTGAGTCCAACCACTAACCCAACACTGCCAAGTCCACCATTAACCATGCCTGTAAGGGCCACATCTACATGTCTTTTAAATACCTCCAGGGATAGTGACTCCACCAGTCTCCTGGGCAGCCTGTTCCAATGCTTGACAACCCTTCCCATGATTAAATTTTTCCTAATATACAATCTAAACCTCCCCTAGAATGACTTGAGGCCATTTCCTCATATCCTATTTCTTGTTACACTGGAGAAGAGACCACCCCATACCCGGCTGCACCCTCCTTTCCGGTAGTTGTAAAGAGCAATGAGGTCCCTCCTGAGCCTCCTTTTCTCCAGCTCCTTCAGCCACTCCTCAGTAGACTTGTCCTCCAAACCCTTCACTTATTACACTGCCCTTCTCTGGACACATTACAGTACCTCAATGTCTTTCTTGTAGTGATGGGTCCAAAGCTGGACACAGAACTTGAGGTGTAGTTAGTGCTGAATATAGAGGGACAATCTCTGCCCTGGTCCTGCTGGCCACACTGTTGGTGATAGAGGCCAGGATGCCACTGGCTTTCTTGGCCACCTGGGCACACGCTGGATCATGTTCAGCTGCTGTCAACCAGAAACCCCAGGTCCTTTTCCAGTGGGCAGTTTTCCAGTGACTCTTCCCCCAGCCTGTAGCACTGCATGGGGTTGTTGCAGCCAAAGTGTAGGACCCTACATATGCTGCAGAGGACTTCTTTCTTGTCTTTAAGTCCCATACAGATCTTTTCTGTATACTGTTGCTATTTCCCTCAGCAGTTGAGAGTTAACTATATATATAAAAATACTCACACACATATATATACAAATAAAAAATCCTGAAAAATTTCTTCCTTCCTCTCATAAATCCATACAATCTTTTTCAGTCCATTTCTTGCATAGTGTCTCTCAACAATTTTAAAGAAAGAGTACATATTTCCTCACAGGATATATAAGGTATACACTGCAAAGCGGGCCAAGGGAGCAGGAATTCTATATTACAAATAGTAAAGCTTTAAAAATATCAACAAAGCAGAACATTCTAACATAACAAATGAAGAGCTCTGCATTAAAAAAAGAGTTCATTATTTCAGTATCTCTTTGTTTGCTTGTTTAATCATCCCCTGGGACAATCTGTACTGTTAAGAAACGTGTAGAAAACAGTCATCAGTTTTTGTTGTTGTTCAATTAGTGCTATACTCAGTGTTTGAGCTCATGCAAGTGTCCTTTGGGGAAACGTCCTGCGTGCCATTAGCACTATTCTTAATGAGGGAAAGCATGAAACTCCTTTAGTGCTCTGCCAGAATTGTTTTATCTTCAAGTCGAGAGAACAACTGCTTGGAGTAACCCCAAAAAAAGCATTTAACAATTACAAGTGGCAAACAATATTCCCAAGCATAATACTCAAAGCATTCTTCTATTTATAGGCTAACAGTTATTATACTGAATAAAATATGTATTAGGCAGCTTTATTATGCAGACAATCATGATTCCTCAGTTAAGGCTTCTACAGCGGTTTCCATGATAAGCTCCATTTTCAACCCTTTTACTCCTTCTGTGAGAGGTAGGGTGGGGAACAGGAGGATGTTTCATGTTTGGTTTCAAGACAAAGGAGAATATTTTTAGGAAGTTTGAGGTTAATTAGACATGCTGTTTTTGAGACATGGGACATAAACGTTTCTTTATTCTTTTTGGAAGAAAAAAGCAGTTTAATGGCAATGTTTTTGTTCATAAAAAGCTTTTTAACTAGTTCTCCAGAATTTCTTTAAAATACAAAATCAGAGTTGAAAGCTAGGTTAAAGGAAGGTCAAGACTTACAGCCCTCGGAAATATATAAAGACAAATGATCTAGCACTTTTCGTAGCTACATTTATTTTCAAAAAGACATGCAAGCTTTTTCCACTGAAAAGAAGTGAAGAAGCACTGAAAAGAAGCAAAGCAACAATTAAAGAATACTAGACTTAAAACCAAAACTAAAAGCAACATTAACTCTTATCACTGTTCACCTCCCAATTACAGTTCTTCATAAACACTCGCAGGCAGGTGGAATAAAGCATTCCCTCTCCCAGCTGCTCTCCATCTAAATGTCCCCTCATTCTTCCTGTTTCTAGGAATTTCTATCTCTGCTTCATAATCCTGACATCAAGCATCTTCACATCTCTGACACCTCTTTGATCCCAGCTTCAGCACAATCAAGATTTACAAGTCTTGAAGCCTGCATATTCCTTTTTTTTGCCATCCCTGCAAACTGAGAGCAGAGGACTTAATGAAGGTAAGAGTAACAGTCTGGCCGAAAGTTTGCATTTTATACTTGTTGTGGCACAGAAGCTCATTTACACAATGCCTGAAAGCATTCCCTGTCTTCCCAGTGACACACAGGTATATTCTAACACTCCCTTACAAAACATGCACCATGGGTTGGCACAAACTTCCCTTGCAGAGGAGCATATGTAGAAGACTCATAAATAGGTGCTGTGGATGATCTACAGAAATAGAATGAAGGCCACATATTTCAGTTGGATTTTATAAACAGTCTTCTTAATGAGGCACAAATAACTAATTACAGAAACACCAGGGAGATCTCAGGGCCAAGCAGTATTATACAACTGATGGGAGTGCACAGACTTGCCATTTGCCTCACCTGAAGACAGAGAAAAAGTAAAAGTACAGCCATTTCCAGTTCTAACTTCAGAAATGCATTGGGAGGCTGTGTATTTCTACCCATTAGTTCTGTCCAAAAAAACTGCAAAGTTCAGGTATTTGAAAGACTGCACACCTGACTGCTGGAAATACGGACAGCAGAGTCTACTTCTTCTCCCCCTTATTTAGCACACTAATACCTTCTTGCCTTCCTTTCTTTTTACCTCGAGAGGACAGTAAGATTCGTTCTCTTAAGTCTTCTTAAGACTGTAGTAAGAAAATTCTTTAATTCTATGACAATCTCTCCCCAAGTCCCATGTAAGCATTAAGGATGTGCTACTGTACATGCAACTGTGTGCAGTTCTGGGTGTCACAATTTAAAAAGGATGTGAAGGTCCCTGAAGGCATCCAGAGGAGGGCAACAAAGCTGGTGAAAGGGTTGGAAGGAATGTCCTGTGCGGAGCAGTTAAGGATTTTGGGCTTGTGTAGTTTGGAGAGGACAAGGCTGAGGGGAAACTTCATTGCTCCCTACAGGTTCTTGAGGAGGGGAAGTGGAGCTGATATTGTGTCCCATCCAGTGACAGGATGTGTGGGAATGGCTCTAAGCTGCATCAGGCAGGGGCATTTCTTTTGAAAAGGCGGTCAAACACAGGAACAGGCTTCCCAGAGAGGTGGTTGATGCCCCAAGCCTGTCAGTGTTTAAAAGAGGCATTTGGACAATGCCCTTATCAACTGTCTTGGACTGCTGGTCAGCCCTGAAATTGTCAGGCAGTGGCACTGGATGATCCTTGTAGGTTCCTTGCATCTGAATTTGCCTATTCTATTCTAAAAGTTTTGCAGCAGGGGAGGCATTGAGTCATCATACACAAGCAACAGGTCTCTAACTTCCTCTAACCTCCTTCAGAGTAACTCATCCTGCTCTAAAATGGACAAATACATCTTAGTCATTTTAAGAGGCCGAGATTAACAACACCGGAAAAAACTATTAAAAATTCTGAATTGTTCCTGACAGAACACTTGCAGTTGTTTTCTAAACAGTTTATTCAGGTCCATTCTGGTATTAACGAGTACCTTTATGCAAGTCAGAAATAAATCATGCAGGAAAACCAGTGTAGCTGACGGTGCTTATTTACCAAAATTACAAAGCAAAGCTGAACATACGCTTTCTTGCATTCATTTATCTGTTTTCAGATTGCTATGGCTAGCTTAAATTTAGATATCTTTCATGCAAAAAAGAAATCTAACTTCTGATTTTTGAAAATATATTTATTTTTAGAGAAACAAAACCAGTCATTTTTTTTTACTCAGAGGAGAGAATCTGGATGTAGAAGACTAGCATCAGGTTTGCTTACTTGTTTTGTAAGAACATGGGTACACACAGAAATTATTGTGCAGTAAGTTTCCATATGCCTGCTCTGTAGGTGTACTCTCTTACGTGTGAGATGAGTGAATCTAACTCCAGACCAACTGCTCCTCAGTAGCACTACAGGCAGGTAAGCCTCTTTGAATTTAGTGCCACAAAGACACATATCAAACAAAAGAGAGACAGTTTAGGTGAGGCAGTTGATGCAGAGCAAATGGTTACCCTGCAAGAATCTTGCTCACATGGCATGGCTGATGGCTTGCACCACACAATCTCACAAAGATCCATGAGGTAGCAGACCTCAAACACTGCTGTTCTATACACAGCATTATATCACTCACATGGGACTACAAACTTCAGGGGTTATTCAGACAAACTTTACAGGTCACATTGAAGCTTTCAAAAACTTTTGTTCATAAAACTGAATGCCAGGTTTCTCTGCTTTTATAAGCAGTACTTCAAATGAAAATCAAAAGACATTTTCAGCATGTCAAGATACTCATAATACATTTGGAATAATATAGTTCACAGTTTGAGATCATCTGTAGTGTCAGCATTTTGAATTTTTTCTTTTCGTTGTGTTATTCCAGTACTTGGCTATAAACAGCAGTAAGACACATAGAGATTAAGTGGCTCTAAGAAAAAATATTTTTATCTCATTTGAACAACCCAATGCATCACAGGTAAGAGGACTATGGAAATAATCAGAGCCATTGAAGACTATCAGGGCAAGCTCCTTCTGATTCCAAATTGCCAAACTGAGACTCAAGACCTGTCTCGCTCTTAAACTAAAGTTTGTGTAAGACATGAGTACAAGTTAACTTGAGCATTGTTTGTCTTGTAAATTACATACATGTATTTGCTGCTGGTTTATCAAATCAATCTTATGGACATTGTTAAACAATTAAATATTCAGGGCAAATCTTCAGCTCTCATCAGCTGAAGAAGTTTTGCCTCAACAAGGAAAGATATACACAACTCCAAATATGTTAAAAATGAGATTGATAAACACAATACACTTTTATACCATGACTAAGATGTCAAAGAAGCAGTTACATATTTTACTCATATGTTGCCACAACCAAGGCATATCAATTTTAGGTAGTATCCAGATTGTCAGCAAAGATTCAGCAAAGAAATATCGGTTGACAGCAAGAGCCATGAATGAACTAGGATTTAGTATCTCAAGAATGTTAGCAAAGACTGCTGTTTACAGAGAGGAGCAGAAAAAGAAGCGATTGAAACACACAAACTGGTTTAATGCTTCTGACAGAGAGGCAGAAGCACATTTTGAGCCTAGAAGAAAGAAAATGCTAATCTAAGGATTTTAATTCATTAGCTTTATCAACTCAAAATCACTTTATCACGCAAAATTGGTAATTTCACAAGACAGTCATTCCCACTCTCCTCTTAGAAACTATAATCCCCCAGGAGGTGCAAATGAGTGTGCTACATATACTCCTCTCAGTCAGAGAAGACCACTCAGTACATTTGTTAGAACTACTCCCAACTTCAGTTTAGGTCAGGGACCAAATTTTTCCAGTTGCAGACTCCAATTTAAATCTTCCTTTAAACTGCAATGAAACTGTAGGACAACAGCCTCTCTAATACCAGAGCTAACTTTGCTGGTAGGAAAGATTATTATTTATAACTGTTATAATTATTAATAATAGTCCTTATTTATAACCGCAAAAATGTAACAAATTCAGACCTGCAGCACAAAGAGGAAGTATTGCTACATAAAGAGAAACTAAGCTTAGTTCAAAACTGCATACTTTTCCTATTTTAAAATTATTTACCTGGAGATATAGCTCTGTGGAACTGATACATGTCTTCTCCAATCAGTTCTTGTGCAACCTGCTTGATCTTCCGTCGGACAGCATCCAGCTTGATTTCAGATTCACTTAGTATTTCTTCCCCATTGGGAGCACTGCAATCATAAAACAGAAACTGAAAGAGCAGTTTCCAGAACATGAGCAAACAGTTAAAAAACATTACACTTTTTCTTTTACTAATTGATATATTTTTACAGGCTTCAAGAAAAAGTAGAACTGATACTAGAATGAGAAACAGTTTAACTTTCATAGATACTTATTGCAGGTTCTGAAATTCAGTAGATTCTTACCAAGAAAATAATCAACCAGCCAGAGTTCTGGTAGCGTGGTGTTTATTCAAGACTACAGTCATGATTATTGTTTAAGTAAGAAAAAGGAGAAACACATACAAAAGCTTCAAAAAATATTCCAGAAAACTAGCAGTATTTACAGAAGTCCTTCAACCTCTTAAAAAAAATTAATGTTTTGCAATATTTGGCAGTATTGCAAAATACAATACATTATGTACTTCTACATGTGATTTGGTTTTATTTTTAAGGAAGTAGTTATGGACTATGCTGTTCAGGAACAGCTGAAATATCTGATTCACAACCACAACATACATTTGGCATTTGGAGTTTAGTTTATGTAATTTCCTTTAAACTTTCCCCTCCCTTGAGTCCAAATAATCCATATAGCATATTAGTTTACAGTCTCTTTGAGGACTGGTCTCAAGAAAACATTTAAAAGTAAACAGTAAAATTTTCTGAAATTAAAGCCACAATAATTGCAAAAAACAAAGAAGAAGGAAATATAAAATACAGCATGGAAAACTTCCACTCTCACAAAAACAGGAATGTCTTATAAAACAGGAAACTAAATTCAGGGTAATGAGAAATTTTTTGTTGTTGTTCTTTCGTCCACCAGTTCCCAGCCACCTAGCCCCTGCAGTGGGAGTAGTTATTTACAACCAAGGCTGTAGAGGTTACTGAATTATCACAATACCTCTTTGCAGAAGAAAACCAAATGAAAAAGAGGGCAACATCATAATCTCCTTTTATAACTGTAACTATAAATAGTTACTACTTCAACATAAATATATTGATAGGTAACAAAATGTAAATTAAACTAAATGAAATTACAAAGAAAAGGAATGGGGAGAGCTATTGTAACAGGCAAGACCAATGTTTGTCAGGTACAGCAAACACTTAATGCAACAGGCTATGCAAAGCTTCAGATTTTCCTGTTGCTCTTCTAGTTAGTCTCTGGTTTTTCTGAAGATTGCTTGAAGGGTCATGAGAACACAAAACATATAGAAGCTCAAAACTTCACACAGAAGCCTATCCAGCTGTAGTATTTACATAAACAGACCCCAGGTCACCTCCTATTTGCATTGATGACCTGGGGTGGGGGTGCAACAACCAAAACGGTGACGGAACTGCCCAGGCAAGTAACCTGAAGGAAGGGCGCGTACTCCTCTCTCACAGCTTGCTGAAAGCTGGAAGGCTCTCATCTGCTGCTCACTCTACTGCTTTACACCGGTTTAATAAACCAACCCAGAAACCTGAACCAGCATCTTTTAATTCTCTAACTGGAGTGTGCATTCATTAGCTCGCATCCACCCTAAAGGATGTTTATGGGAAGTTAATTAAATTCCTCTCAACAGAACACTGCAGCTGTTACTCACAGACAACACTGCAAGGCAGACTACAGGTTTCTATGAACATTTTCACGCTCAGTGTGACTCACCTGGTGAACCTGTGGAGCAGAAATATTGTTCTTTTGCTTTCGATCGTTATATCCCGACTGAGCTTCACAAGCCGTTCATATTTATCGTGCCGGGTGTCAAGCTCCAACTGGAATGCTGCGGAGTCAGTCAATACAGCAAAAGCTCAGTTATCACATGAACAAAGTCAGAGTTAAGTAGATACCAAACCTGATGACGCCTTAAAGCAGCCTAAACAATTTTTAAGGTAAAATACTTGCTTTCGCTAAAAAAATCTCTTCCACAATATTGCTGCTCTGCAAATGGACTGAAAATTCCACTCAAATTCAGCAAGACAAATCAAAAAATAAAACCCAACAAACATCTGTTAATAAGATTCATCAGTGCCTAAACCAATCAAATAAAAAGCATCTGGCTAAGGCACATATACGGCTCAAATTGCACCATTTAGTTATAAGAAAGGTTGCATTTCACATCCCAGCTAGACTTGGCCAAAAGTTGAGTATTTTAATATCCCTAAGGATTAGAAATACTAACGAAAAGTCAGATCAATTATTTAAAATAAGATTTCTGACCTGCTGATGTTAGTTCTCCCTACAATGAATATAGAGAAGAGAGGAAGTGTATATGGTTATGACAGTCAAACATTATGAATATTTCACAAATACCATTAACATTTTATACACCAGTACTCTAGTACAGAAATCACTAATAGATGCTTACAAGAAATCTAACAAATTTCCCATATAAATGCCTGAGGTGCCAAAGTCTCTGTGCAAGAAGATGCAGAAAATACACTAAGAGGTTTCATTTTTTAAGGGTCTGACAAGTACCTTTAAAAAAGCATAGCAGTTTGCTGGCAAGAGAGGTTTAGACGATGCTAGAAAAATAGTTCTGTATTTCTCATTGCCTTGGTAAAAACTTGGTTCTTCTAATTTTGTTCTGTTCTCCCCAGTCTTACTCTGAAACTCTAAGATAAGTCACAAATGCTTCTACTGATCTCTTAATTCCAATACATGTCTGTTGGGTGTGTCTCTTCCAAATTCTGAGAGCAAATTCCACCCCTGAATTATCATCAAGAAATTTTCCCTCAGATCATAGTGATAGGAACTTGAGGAAGGGTAACTTCCCCTCATAGGATGACATAGATGACATTTCCAAGGACCATTAACAAATGTCATCTACTGGGAAATTTACTATTCTGAGCACCTACAATATTAGCAACACCCCCAAACTTTTCTGGATAGTTTTGGCTTTTAGACTTTTATGTTGGGTTTTAAACCTGTTAGGGACTACTGTGAAGTACTTTCTATTCTGATGTAAAGCAGACAAATACAATAATGTTTAGCCTAACAAGATGCAAGAAAACCTACTGTATTGTGCTATTGCCTAAAATTGCAAAGGATTAGAACTTGGGGCTCCTCCAAGCTAACACATCAAAACCAGTCAGTCATTTCCTACACACATTCCACTGTAATATCTAATTCAGCACTGAAAGTAAACACTCAGACTCTATTGATAATTTTGGTGGTACTAAATCAGATAATTAAAAATTACACTTACTAAACCTTAATTTTACAAATCAAGGTAGCATCCACTCTCTTTATCACTGAGCTGTCATACTTAAAACATATTTCCAAAAAAAGGGTGTAACTCCTTGGGTTTTGACTAATTAGACCATTTTGTGATTCTATTATTATTATGGAAGACAATTTCTCACTACTTTTTTAGAAAACGTTGGTGCAAATAGATCAATTCAAGCACATCTTTCTTTCAGAGATTAAAAAGAGCAAAACGTGTACACCCATTTAAGGGCACACATTAACAGGGCAACCCTGGTTGTGTGTATAGATCAGGGAAGGAGGGGCAGAAGAGCTGTGCTGCAAAAAGGGACCTGGGGGTCCTGGTTGATGGCAAGTTGAACATGAGGCAGCAGTGCCCTGGCAGCCAGGAGGGCCAGCCCTGTCCTGGAGGGCATCAGGCACAGCATCACCAGCCAGGCAAGGGAGGGGATTGTACTGCTCTGCTCTGCACTGGGACAGCCTCACCTCAAATATTGTGTGTGGCTTTTTGGGCAAAACAATATAAAAAAGATCTTAAGCTCTAAGAGAGTACCCAAGAAGGGTAATGAAGATGGTGAAGGGTCTGGAGGGGAAACCATGTGAGCAGCAGCTGAAGTCACTCAGTCTGTTCAGCCTGGAGAAGAGGAGGCAGAGGGCAGACTTCCAACATCCTCATGAGGGAAAGAAAGGAGAGGAGCAGGTACTGATCTCTTCACTCTGCTGACCAATGACAGGACTCAAGGGAACAGCCTGAAGTTGCGTCAGGAGAGGTTTAGGTTAGGTATCAGGAAAGGCTCTTCACCCAGAGGGTGGCTGGGCACTGGAACAGGCTCCTGAGAGAAGCGGCCACAGCAACAATCCTGTTTGAGTTTAAGGAAGGACTGGACAATGCTCTCAGGTACATGGTGTGATTCTTGGGATGTCCTGTGCAGGGGCAGGAGTTGGACTTGATCATCCTGATGGATCGGTTCCAACTTAGCATATTCTGTGATTCTGTGATTAAGTTCTTTAGATTCAGACAACACACAGAGAAATAGTGCACAGCTCTGGTTCGCCTTTCACAGATTGCTCAGTTATAAACCATCTGGAGCATACCTTTTCCTAATGCTTGTGCCTGACATGGAGACAAAAGACCATCAGTGTCTCTGTCTGCGGCAGTGCACTTGGTGCACTTTGTACTGCACTGAACACTTCTGCAATAAATACAAAGGGTGGATCTTTGAAAAATTTTGAAGAAACCATGTCCCTTCAATTCTTTCTGAAATTAACCAAACACAGATGACTGGATCTCACAAGAAGGGAGGGAAACAAACTGTTTTGAAGTGGAAATAATGGCAACTTTATGATAAACTGATATTCATGACAATAAAAAATTAAAGTTGAAAGTACAGTTGCACTACTCAATTCGAGAGCAAGTATATATACAATATTCTGTATAAATGATGGAGTGCTTTGGCTGGAAGGAGCCATAAAGATCACTTAGCACCAGCTCCTCTTCCCACAAGATCAGGTTGCTCAAAGCCCCCTCCAACCCGGCCTTGAACACTTTCAGAGTTGGGGCAGCCACAGCTTCTCTAGGCAAAGTTCAGGGGTCATGGTTAATCATCTGCCAAACTGACTTACACAGAAAAATATAAACACCCATTTTTTAAAAAGCCAGGAAGTTACATGACATTGAAGTAACCATCTAAAGCAGCCAGCCAGCTTATACTTCACCCTTCTTAGCTTCATTAAAAATATGAGGCATGAGGAAAATTTTACAGCAAGAATTAATCTATTCCCCATCTCAAATCTCCTTGCTTCTTCAGTCAAGGCTTCTCATTTCTGAAGGTCAACTTTGCTTTGTTAGGGGTTGTCTAATGAAAAATTTAAATTTACTGGAGTTTAAATCTGGTTTGGTGAAAAATCCTATTAAAACAATTCAGTGGAAGGTAAATTTACACCTGCCTATTTAAAGAACCTCAAATACATATTAATATTTAAAAGGCATTCAAAATGAACTAAGTGTCTCCATACAGGTCTATATTAGTTAATTGAAGTCTTTTTCTGAAGAAGTGCAGGTATAAACAACTACCAACTCTTAAAACAATGCATCCAGATTTACATTTAAGTAGCTTAGTCATCTGTGCACCACAGCCAAGGTCAGAGCCTCCTTAGTTTCCCAAAGGTCACCATCTCCTCCTCTTGCCCCTGTGGCTCAGATTTTATATCACACCTCTGCAGACCCTACAGTTTTCTGCCACCAAAGGGCCTGGTCACCTTTTGCCTGGCTAAACACTTGTGCAGTTTGCTCAGCATCAGGTTCAGCACCAGCAAGGAGTGCAGGGGGAACAGCAAGTGAGATGGAAACAGAAGCGAGTCATGAACCAGGCAGAGTCATGCAAAATCCCACTCCCAGGACTTCACTGCACAAAATGCAGAACACTAAGCTCTAAAGGTATGGAGTATGAGTCCAATTACTTTCAAGTTTCTTCCCCAGAGAGAGCTGGTTTATTCCACTAATAACTTCCTAGCAATTTCTGCACCACATTTTTATAATCTGGTTTTTCAAATGCTTACTTACATTTAAAAGATGTCATCAAAGCTGAAGGTGGAGTAACATTCTCTTTTTCTTCTCTTCTTTGACCATGTGGAAAATTGTCATGCTTTCGTTTTCTGAACCCACCTGATCCTATTAAAGTTAGACACAACAAAAATATTTAAAAATACAGTTTTGCCAGATCATAAAGAGCACCAGAATGCTGCCTTCAGAGCACTCAACAGCAGTCATATCTTACAGGACAGAATAAGGTAACTGGATGAGCCTTACTGTCAACTGATGCCAGCTTCATGTCATCATGTTACTTTTTCTACCACATTTCTAGTGAAAATTAAAAAAAAAAGTCCATTTCAATGAATGAGTGTAGCAGGATTTTAAGTCTTTTTTTGGTAAGGTCTTCAGGTCTTCACACTCTTTTACGTTTTCTTGCTGTAAGCGAATGGTTGCATGGAAATCCTTGTGTGAACAAGGACCTACAGCATTAGACCTTTCTTTTTTTCCCTTTTTTTTAAACTATTTTAAATGTTCAGCTTGACATTAGCCAATAAACCTGCAAGTTTTTATTACTGTGATTTATGCCACAGGTCTTCAGTAACCGGAAAAAGAAGGCATAATTTCAGCAGACCACTCCTATTCAGATATGCAGGCTTAGCCCCTGCAGCATCGCTTCTTAAGCCCTTACACTCTGCCCATTATCCAGTTTCTTCTCTGAATGTAGCTGCTCACTTTAACTCTTCCTTCACCCTCCTTTTCAGACCCAAACACCCAGAACTCATCTCTTCTGTACTATGTTTTACTGCCGATTCACACCTTGTATTGTTTCATGCCTTTATCCATCCTTCTTCACCTTGGACTGACTCATTGGGTCACCCATTCCTCCCTCTCTCTCCCTCCTTTTGATGACAGCTGGACACTGTTCCTAAGAGAGCCCAAAATTTGGCAAACTTGAATACAGGCATACCTTTCAAATACGTGAAGTTCTCTCAATTTCCTTACAAGAACCAAGGGAACACTGGATTTTAGAATGTTTCCGCTTAATTGTTTATTATCCCAAACCAAAACCAGAGTGGGCGTAGCTACTTTCTTAAACAGAAAACTGAAAATAATTTTTTCCTTCCTTTCTGTTGGACATGAGTTCAGGGATTTGTTTTTCCTATAGCAGTTGAAAACATTAAATACATCTTCTGAAAGTGTGCTGAAGGGAGGTCTGCGTGATTCTTGGCAGTGCCAAGCAATAGGACAAGAGGCAACAGGCAAAAACCAATGCACAGGAAATTCCATTCTTCCTGACTACGAGGGAGAACTTCTTTACTGTGTGGGTGACTGAGCACTGGAACAGCTTGTCCTGAGAGGTTGTGGAATCTCCCTTACTGGAGATGCTCAAGAACCATCTGGACACAATCCTGTGCCAGGTGCTCTGGGATGACCCTGCTTGAGCAGAGAGGTTGGACCAGATGACCCCCTGTGGTCCCTTCCACCCTGACCCGTTCTGTGATTCTGATTCTGTGACTAAACCAACACACAGGCGGCAGAGCAAGCTGTGGAAAATCTGTATTTCACATATATATTATGCTATATGCACAACATTTTATACACACACACACACACACATATATATATATACATACACACACTATACTAAACAGTTAGCACAAGTGCTTTACAGGCCGCACACACACAGCTTCCTTCTGTGGCATCTCCTTTTCCGCCCCCAGGGATGCAGATCGCTACAGCCCCGCTCTCCGGCGCACCCGTACAGCCCAGCGGGAAGGCAGGGCACCCACGAGGGAAGGGTCGGTGACACCCGTGAAGGAGCGGCCTCTGCCACTGCGAGTTTCACGGCACAGCCGAACGGCACCGCAGGGCACGGCAGAGGCTCCGCGCCCCCGTTCCCTCCGAGCCGCGGCGCCTCCCCCCGCTTTCGCCAGCTCCAGCTCCTCATGCCTCGGTCTCCTGGGGATGGGAAGGGGAGGGGAGGGAAGGAGACATCACCTTCCTTGCCGCTCATCCCGGAGCCGCCGCCGCGCCGCGTCCCCTCGGCAACCCGCAGCCGCCCCGCGCTCCGCCAGGGCCCCGCCGCGCCCCCCGCCGCCGCCATGGCGGGGCGCCCCGCGGGTGCCTGACGGCGAGACGCCGCACAGGCGGAGCGAGCCCGGCCCGCCGCCCGCGGCGCGGGAGGAGCGGTGCGGAGCAGTGGCGGCGCGGAGCGTGATTCGGACGTTGCTGCCCGCGAAATCGCGGCAGCGCCGAGGTCGGGGCGTGCATCCGAGAAGGCGACTCCGTGGGCAGCTAGCGGGCGACCCCGCCGTGGGGCCTCAGCGTCCGCGGCACGACGGGACATGTAGTGCCGGGCGGGGCGGCGGCGCGGGCGGAGTGGAGCCGGGGAGCTCTGGGGCTCCCTGTCCTCCGTCCCGCTGGTGGCCGGCGGGGCAGCGACGGTGCTCGCCTTGGACCCGCAGAAAGCCAGTGACATTCCTCAGCCCAGACCCGCACAAAGCGGCTGTCATGTCGCTTTCCCCCCGCCTGTCTCGTTACTGCCCCTTTCTTCCCTGGCATATCAGGACTGCGGTGCTTTCACACATTCACAGAATCAGTTGCGTTGGGAAAGACCTCTGCGATCATCGAGTCCAGCCTATGACCGAACACCACCTTGTCAACCGGACCGTGGCACTCAGTGCCACATCCCGTCTTAAACACTTCCAGGGACAGTGACTCCACCACCTCCCTGGGCAGCCCATTCCAGTGTCTAATCACCCTTTCTGTGAAGAAATTCCTCCTCACGTCCAACTTAAACCTTCCCTGGCACAGCTTAAGACCGTGTCCTCTGTTTACTGCCTGTCCTCTCCTGTCTCAGTGCCCCTTTCCTGCCTGGCATGTCAGGACCAAGGTGTTTTCCTTCCAGGCAAGGTGAATGGGAACACGCCCCCAGCTCAGCACTGAGTGCCGAGTTACTCCTCTTAGTGCCCATCCACGTGGTGTGCCAGGGGAAGCAGGCCAGGGAGGATGGCAAACTGACACTGAGACAGCCTCTGGAAACTGGAAACACTGACTGTGCACCGAAAAGATCTGACAGTGAAGCCACCTGATTCCAGGAAAAGAAATCTGAGAAGCAGCAGATGTAGCTGCTGTTACAGAGAAGGCAAATTCCCAAAGCTAGGTTATTTGTATCCTACATTTTGTCAGGCTTGGTAAAAACTATTTTCCTCTACTGGGGACTTAGTGTGAGTGTTCTCAGGAGACACTGCAGGATTGAGCACAAAGGAGATGGATGCACACTAAATATTTCCCCGCACAGAGGACACTTGATGATGCACTTAGGATGCTGAGCTACAAAAAGTCTGCTTGCCCCGCTAGATTCACACTTCCCTACACATGCATCCTGATGCATTTCTCCGACATGTTTAAAATAGGGATGGATCTTGCAAATCCCCAAACCAAAAGGTTTGCAAATCATGTCTAGCTGCCCTGCTGCTAGATCTCATTTCTTGTCACAGCTGTTGCCTGTTTTAGTAGCTGGATTCCCAAGGAAACAAAGCTCATATGAGCACAAAGGCGGAGTGCTTGCAGCCTTTGTGTGTGGGTGTGTGTGTGCCTGTCCTTCCTCCCCACCCTTAATAATTTTTTAATCTGTTGGTCAACTGGTCGATCTGATTTGTCAGAGGGAAAGAGCCTCCAGGAGTGATTATAAACATCCTGAGTAGGGAAAAATTTTTGGGTGGAACTTGCACCTTACTAGAAACCAGATAAGCCCAGCTGTGAAATGCAAATGCTTCAGAGTCCAAAGTTAGCAGAGCCCAACCTTTGGGAGTTCTGGGACAGCAGGGACACTAGCCCACTATCAAGTCTTTGAGTTTAACAAATAAACAAAGACAGCTTTTGATAAATTTGAATATCAGGTGAGTCCATCAATGGATTCAGGAGGACAGTAAATCACCTAACTCAGATAGCAGAGGAGTAAAACTTTGACAGTGAGCTTTAAAGTCTGCAGGCAGCCAAGCAGGAGTTGCTGAAACCTGGTATTTTCAAATATTGAGAACATGTGACTGTCATGCAATGTTCAAAATTATTCAGAAGTGTAACATAAAACCTCTTTCCAACTTCCTAATCTGAGAAAACAGATTTCAATCACACTTGAAAAACAAGAGGACAAAGAGGATCCCGGCAGAACTTCCTCAGGCCTGATCTGCATATTGAGTTGTGCAACAGCTTGATTGCTACCCTACCAGCTGCACAGGAGATTTCTGCTTTCAATGGGGCAAAATCAGGACATGAAATTATTTGTGTCAGTGTTATCACTGCACACATTCAGGCACGGCCTTTTGTTTTAGAAGATGCACAAAACTGCTTTTGGAAACACCTTTTTTTTTTTTTTTTACTGTGCTATTTCCCTGTTCTTGGCAGCTCTTTGGACAAGAAGCAGAGTTGTTTTGGTTATATTGATGTCGAAGGAGAGTGGAAAGAGTGCTTGCATTTGAATGCTTCCCAGCAGTGGAGGATTTTCAGCCAATTGTAGGGCGTGAAGGTCAGGTCTTCAGCTGATTGCTGTTGGATTTAGCGACACTTTGTCCGTGCACTGAGATACTCAACTTGTTTGACATCAATGGGATGTTGTGAAAAAGAACCGGTTGGGATTTTTCTTCTGAAACAATCCACTTAAATGTGGCAGGGTTAAACCCCTTTGGTAACAGATTAGTTGCAATATTTTTCCCTTTCTTCCAGCTGGTATTTAAGCCTTTTCCCTTCCCCTTACAGTTTTGGGTTCTCCATGCCTGAAGAGAATGGCACCTGCACCTCCACAAGTGTGAAGGTGGAATAGCAATGTTTTGGAGGAGGAATTGGTAGGAGAAAGGAGCTGTGAGGATTTAGGGTAGGGCAAAACCCCCAAACAAGCTAACAACAAACCAACAAGGTTTTCTCAGGGACTTAAGGTCACTCTAAGATGTTGCATTTGGGTTGCACATGCCTGTGCTCCAGATCCCAAGACAAGGTTGGTGACTCAGCTGAACTCTGTGAAGGGCAGACAGAAGAGTGTGGTGGGTCCAACTCAAGAGCCACACTAGTGAGGCTGCTTCAACACCTACAGCTTCAAGGGTAGGACCCAGGTGATTCATCAGACACATGTAACCACCATTTCTTTCTGCCCTCAATCATTATGATGTAGCTCTGTGGAAACTGTTTTAAGATCCCTGGCAGGGCTCACAGTGTAGCTCTTCATGCCCCTGTATGGCTTGTATAGCTTTAGAGACAAATGCTATCTTTGTGGGGCCTTCCCATGTTGAAATAACTGGCCTGGGAATGTCTCCTAAAGTTTCTGCTAAAGCAGAATAGCACTATGGATACTTAGAGCTGGAATTATCCCGGCGTATCCTTTTGGGTTTCATTTTATCTCATGACATGGCACAGTACTCTTAGAGCAAGGTTGTGAGGTTGCCTTGGAGATGGAGGGCTTAGCCACAGGGCAAGCTGTCACACCGAAACGCTCCCATTAGCCAGGGTAAATGTGAATGCTTTCCACAAACAATTGAGTGAAGTGACAAAAAGCTTATGAAACGGTCACAGGGGAATTGCATAAACTGGGGTCAGATGTTCAATTTGAGACTGTTCCATGACCGAGGAGTTTCGCAGCTGGTTGACGAAAGGAAGCGGGGAGGTCAGCTGGTCTCTAGTTGTTATAACAACAACCTGTTATGTTTCTCTGGCAACAGAGATGCCCATAGCAGTGGCAGGATGGATCAGGAGGATGATTTCCTCATTTCCTGGAAAAAGGTTTGAAAGTTGTGAATATTTTTCTGCAGGTAGAATTTGGGATTTCACTCTATGTAAGTGGCAGGATCCAAGTGCTAATATACAACAGTGCAGCCTTTGAGTGGATCAGCAGGAGGACTTTAGGAGTGCACCATGGATTTAGCTGACTTGTAAATGAGTGAGTGGAAAAAAGGACAGAGAGAACCCACAGATCTTCTGCAACATCCATCTGGAAAAAAAAAAAAAAAGAAAAAGAAAAAAAAAAAGAGAGTCCGAACTATGCATTGCTTTTGCTTTTATTCCTAATGTTTAGTTTATATCTTCCAAGGGAAAACTGGCAAGTGACCGGCTATGAATAATGTACCCATGGGGAAAGTTTGTTTCTAAACATGAACAGTTAGTGCCTGGCTTATGTCTGGGTGGGTGTGCTGACTGTTTCATAAAGATCTCATTCTACTGAGGCAACCACATAAAAGAATTGCTTTGGAGGAATTCAAGGTGAGAATATCTTTATTTTGCATCAACACCAACACCCTTAATGCAGTAGAAGTGAAATGCAGAAATTAACCTTTCTCCTTCATCTCTCCCATGCCCTGCTCTGTCTGAGCCCCTTGCAAAGTCTAACTGAAATGATATGATCCTTTGTATTTCTAGCTGCTCCAAATTGGTTCAGTCAATTAAATGCTGGGCTTTTCTGCCATAGCACAGAGGCAGGACAGAGAAAATGTACAGGCTAAAGTTATAGTGTGTTGTAGTTTTGGAAAAGATGCTGGGGGAGTTAAGAGCTGCAAACAAAAAAAACCTAAAACGTTTCCTTCAGCTTTGGGAGTCACAAAAGTGAGGGAACTTGAGGGTGTGGCTCTCATCAGGAAAGGTACATCCAATTACATAACAGCAGAATTTGCTTTGGGTTTTTTTTTTGTTTGTGTGTTTGTTTGTTTTGTATGCATGCCTGTCATCTGAACCGTATGAACCTTAAAGAGTCTCAGATGCTTTTCAGTTCCTACAGCCCTCAGGACCCCCTGTGCCCCTGCACTGCAGTGCCAAATACATATTCGCCTTCACCCTCCTGGTACTCTCCAATGCTGCAGCTTGGCAGTAATGGCTCTTGGCAAAGGAGTTAATCTGATTCATCTGCACTTAACTCTCTATGAGAGGGAATCTGAGAATGGCCTTTGTGTCTACATCTGAGAGAGGCAATATATTATATTATATATGGAAAGCCCTTATTCATGCCTATGTAAATCAGGAATAATTCTCTTTAAATTGGGAGCCATTGAGATGACTATCAAGTCTTGAGAATTCCCAATGTACAGAATATTTTATGCTGCGGTATAGGTAGGGCCAAAAAAACACAGCAAGGCTTAGGTAGTTAGAGAAATGCTTTCCTAACAATTCCCACCAAAAAGTTCTGTTAAAAAAGCAGTTAAGATTGCTCCAGGGCAAAACACACCCACACAAGAAATGACAGGTTAGGGGAACCTTCCCTGCATAAGCTATCCTGCACACCTCACGTTAACCACTCCCAGTGACAGACTCCAAACCCCAGCAAGAAGCTCCCCTTGTTCTGCAGGATAAAGAAACAAACTAAACACCTTCTTACCTGCTTCAGTGCAAACCCTCCGGCTTTTGTAACACTAACATTAGTGGCTGGTGCATGTGGAGAGTCTATGGTGATTGTAGGGAGAAAATGGAGATTAAGTGACCCCTGAGCATAGGCTCTGTTGGTACTGCTGGTCTCAGGGGCCTTCTGTGACTTCATCAGACTCTGCTTTTTCTGTGGCTGGCCACTCCACTTAGTAGATCCCTTCCACAATGCAGAGCTGAAGAGCCATCTGTTGCTTTTATTAGACTGGATAATGAGCTATTTCATATACTTACACCAGAATAAATCTTTTTCCCTTGCTGAAAAAATAGCTACATCTGCACCAGGTATTTGTATGCATCTTCTTCTAAGTGGCTTATTCCCGCTTGGGCCAGAGAAGATTTTACATGAAAGCTGTTTTGTCACCCAGCACTATGGGGTGGAAGGATGATGACACAAAGTTGTAATTGCAATTAAAGCTTTATTTTTTTAAACAGAATTTTATGATTGGCATAGCATACAATTCTGTACTGGAATAGAACAGGATTTAAATAATCAGAATCAGCATATCACAGTTTTCTAGGTAGCTTAGCACAAAATTTGTATCACAGGTTGGCTTACAGTTCCTAATCACCTGCATGCCCTGCAGAATGGGTCAAATCTTAATACTTGGCTTGCTTTGTCAATATAATAATCATAATATAGAATAAAAACATGAAAAAATAAGAATCACTCACTCAAAACTTAGGGAAAGCAGATGATGGTGGAGGTATCTCTGACCACTGGGAGATTGTGGGTTTTGCTGTCCAGTGGCAACTGTGGTCCAAGTCCCACTTTGGTCTCATAACTGCTTGATTTTATAGACAGTGCTCTGTGTTCTGCCACACTTCCCTGTTTTGTGATGGTGTCATCACAACCTTGGTGCGTGGGACCTTCATGTCTGGTAAGGAAGGGAGAAGTCAGCCTAGTGCCCAGGAACCTTGGGGCTGATAGGGAAGGGGGAGACGCATTCTGTCTGGTGCAGGGGACCTTCCAGACATGGTGAGGAAGGGAAAGGACACTGATACATGACCACAGAGAATGGCCATTTGTCTTTTGAACTGGCTTTGGTTAAGCTAACCATGTTATGTGGGGTCAAGAACAGGGGGTGCCAGTCACAGACTTGTATTGAAGAAGCCTTTGCTTCAAAGTGTGTTGGTGATCTTCCATCTACTTTCCCACATAGATTTTTTACCTTCCCACACCTAGTGGGCTACTTTCATCCAAGTTTCTTCTGCTCGAGTGGATCACAGTGAGCAGTACTGACATGTTTCACCTAGTTGTTTAAATGCTAACACAGAGTTAATTCTGCCTTTTTATACCTAGGGGCTCCAGAACAATGTTTTGGCATCACACTTACAGGCTTTATCTGCTGCCCCTCTGCCACAGGGGGCTTATGAGTCTTCTCATACTCTGCAGAAAGGTAAATCTGTGTTGGTCCAGGCAGAGAAACCAGAATTTTTACGCTTGGTCTCAGGGGAGAGTTTTGACACAGCTGCATCAAAACAGAGAATTAAAGATGAGTAGAGGAAGTACACTTGTGTTACAGACCTTTGTCCATTCAAAATGAGCTGAAGAAGAGGTAGTAGTCTAACAATGTAATTGTGAATCATGGGTGATGACCTTGAAGATACTGAGGACTGAAAACCTCCTCACAGAAACTTTCATACATACGCCAATGCTGTGACTTGGTCACAGGCCGTTACTTAAGCAGGTGTCTCCAAAATGCATGCCCTGCTCTTCCTGAGTGCTGTGCTGTATGATCAGCTCTGACCTGGAAAACTGAGATTGTATTAAAACTGCACTCATTACAGACTGAACATTTTATAATTCTGTCACAGTGTGAAGGCCCCAGAGAGCAAATTAATAAAGGTTAATATGTATTTACACAAAAAAACCCCACATTTAAAAGGTCAGCATGAAGTTTTTATTTTCTGTTCTCCAGGAAAATCCACCTATTCCAACAAATCCCAGAGAATCAATACTTGTTTAGAAAACTGTAATAACTGAAACATTAATCTTAATGCTTTTTAAATGCCTCTATTAGTGGTTTCTAAGTTTACCACAGGCTATGTAAGGGTAATGAACAAAATAGGGTAAGCTTGGAGCACGGGTCTTTTGAGGATACATATATATGACATGCACACCTCTACTGACTGAAGAACTATCCAAGAATATTATATCAAAATAGGTGAAATAATTTCTTTGTTCCCATGACAAGAATACATCCCATATGGAAGTCATCAGTATCAATGCTAAGCTTCCCTGTAAGCCCTTTTGAGCCACCCTTATTAAATATACATTACACATACACCTGTGCAAGCTGAAGTCCTGGAAGAACATGTCTATTCCCCAGAAATCAAAGTGCTTTCATTGCGGATGCCTGCGGGGGGACAGTGATCATACAGCAGCCTGAGAGCCAAAGGAATGCTGAGATTTCAGAGCCTGCGTGATTACCCACAGCTGTACAAACAGTACAGTGGAGAAAACAGACTGACCTTGGCCATGTTTTGAGAGTGCCTGATAACCAGGTCCTTCAACAAGCCCTGTTTCAACATGAAGAGGAAAGAAGAGACGGTGACCCTGAGGAACAAGAGGAAACTCAATAATGACTAAAGCAGCAACATCACAAGTCAGCAGTTTGAACATCTTCAGGGGACTGGTCTGGGACAAAACTGGTTGGTGATGACAGACATCTGCCTTATGTATCTGGCAGCATGAGAAGTGGATTAAACCAGATATATGAGGGCAATATCTCAAGTACAAGTAGACAGCACACTTCAAAATATGAATTACTGTGCTTTGACCATCCCAGAAATATCCATGGCAGAGAAATTTTAGTCTGTTTACAAGAATTTTGAAATAGAATTTAAAAAGCACAGTGTTTTTGGTGTATTTCTAAATCCACAGGGCCGTGGCTAGCTTTTTCCAGCTTATTAGTGCCCATATCCTACAGTATAGAGAGAACACTGAGGGGGCCCATACTAGCAAAAAATTGTAATGCTCATCTCACTGACCTCCCTTTTACCCCTGCAAACAGGTATTTTCTTTGCTGTTTCTTCACATGTCTTGGGAACACACCCTCCCACACTTGCAAAAACAAACACTATCACTGGGCTGGCCATCAGCATCCCCTCTCTTATCTTGGGCTATGTCTCCCTAGGGTTGTTAAGTTATATGCTTATCCTCAAGGAATCTCTCTCCCCTCCCTGTGGTGGACAAAACACAGTGGATCACTTAACTGGTAGAGATGTTTGGCCCATAAATGACAGAGGTTCGATTCAGGATCAAAGCTAAGAACTAACTTCTTCCAGAATATCCCATACCTCAGAGCAGGTTGTGGGGATGATCCTCAGAATGGTTGTAGGAAATAGCTTGAGGATTGAAGGAAACCTTAGCTTTGTTGAGCTGAAAAACTGAGCTTTACACAATATTTGTTTTTCTTACCTTTTGAATTCTGCCCTCAAAATGTGCAATTCCTTAGGCATGCCTGTGTTCACTTCCATCCAGCACCTTGGTAAGTAGAAAATAAATTTTAAAAAACCTCAAAACACAACAAGAGCAGTGAGAAGATGGAAGGTCACTATTCTGTCATTCGTGGAAGACTCCCCTCCTAGAACAGGCAGCATGAAAGTGTTTCCCTGTTAAGGCTTCATCTATAGCTGCTGCCAGCTTGGCAGGGAAAGCAACTCTCTGATGAAAACAAATTCCCGTGTTCCCATGACATTGAGTTGCTCCTGCAACACTGCAGCTGTCAAAAAACTTGAGTGGCTCCAAGGAGAAACTGCATTTACCCTGGTTGTTTTGCTCTCCCTTTTCAAACACTAATTTTATATTCTACAGTCAGCCAAGCAACCCTTTACAAATTTTACAACTCATTCTCCCAAGAGCCTGAAGGCACAAGGCATTCACACAGAGCACAACCTGAGAACTGAAGCATAAAATACGTGAAAACACATAAAACCTGTACGGACAGTCCTGAATAAGGTCAGTGAATCTGCCTACACCTTCATGAGCAAGCGCTCACCTGACTGTTAAGTTAGGAGTTAAAACCAGACCATGTTAAAAGCTGATGAAAGCACAAGTAGGCATAGCATATTATTTAGATCTGCCACACAAAAACCCTGCATCTGATTTACAAGAAAGTGTATGGAGCATGTCCTCACCAGATTATCCACCAACTGCATATCAAGAGATTTAGAACAAATTTAGAGACTGAATAACTACAAATTGTATGTAATGAGTAGCTGGGAAACAGGATAAGATGCAAGATGGGTCTTTCAAAACTGCATCATGCCAAACTAAGCAATTAGCTTTCTTAGATGCGATAAACTCAATCCCTCTTTAGGCAGAGGTAACGTGGTCTGTCCCAACTATTGGATTTCAGCAAAGCATTTGATTCAGTACCACAACTTTGGTGATTAAAAGGCAAACTTGGATAAGATGGAGATTAGTCAGCAAACTGTAAAACAGTGAGGAACTGCCTTAAGGGAAGAAGAGAAGTTGCATTGGAAAGGTGCTGTGCTGGGATGAGGGGGTTCCACAAGTACCAGTCTTAGGACTTTCAGTATTTTCACTGACTGTTTAGATATTTTAAAATAACCAGGAGTGTTGTGAAACATGACTGATGTGTGATGAAATCTGTCAACAATAGACAGCTGAAGGGTGTTGCTGGTACGCAAAAAAGTTAAGGGTATATCACAGGCAGAGATCTCTCAGAGATTGAATTATACAAATAGAGTCAAATGGTGTAGTAAAAATCAGACAGAAAAGCAGTAGCAATTATTCTAATAGCATTATGGAAAAGACACTGGAGAAACTTCATCTGGAATATTGTATACCATTCCAGTTAGATCTATTTTCAGAAAGCACTCAAACTGGAACAGGTGCTGTGAAGACATATCCAGGAAAATTACAGGGAATATAGTCTGTTCTATAAGACATTGGAAGAACTTCAGCAAAGCAAAGGCTGAGAAAGCTTATGATTCTTACCATAAACACTGTGGGGGGACAGGAGGGGAAAAGTCAAACTGTTCAATTTGAAGGACAATCTGATTCAAAAATATTTGACTGCAAGCTGGTCATCAACAGACCAAGTCTTGAAATGAGAGGGAAGTTCCTAGTTACCAGAGGCATGACCAAAAAGGCTACCCACAGAGGAAGACAAGCAGCAAATGTTGCTACTTTTTGGTTGTGAGATCTCTTCAGTTTCCAAAGAACCTCTACCACATGGCTGCCTGCAGTGACCCAGGCCAGTGCTCCATGAAATCAATTTCCATCGCTGTTCCTGCTCCTATCCTCACAGCAGCTGCTGGTGATGTCCCAGGAAGGTGTTCTTCAGCTCTGGTCTTACACAAGCAGGAGTCTCACTGGTTTCATAGACTTGAGAGGCATATCTTTGAACCTGTCTCCCAGCCCTCAAGGAAGGTCACTCTCTTTTCTCACAGTGGTGTGCAAAATACAAAATCCTCTTCTATTTTCCAGCTGCCAGTTTTCCAGAGGCGTTCTTCATTTTGATCTTAGGCAGCAGCTAAACAGCTCATTTCTGCAGCCCAGGTGCTTCCTCCAGCACGGTGACAGGAAACGAGCAGGCTCTGAAGCAGGCAGGTTGCCGAGCCCACGTGGTGTTTCTGCCCCTGCCACTGCACTGCTCTCTGCCCCTGGCCCAGCACCGCAGCGTGCCCTGCTCTTGGCTGTGGCAGCACAAGTGGGGCTGTGGGGACCTGCCTTAGCCAGCGCCTGCTCTGTCCAAAACACACACACCACTGCAATTGAAAAGGAGGGGCACACAGGAGAGAGGAGAAAGAAGGGCAGGCATGCAGCTACTGTTGATTATCCATGTTATGGCTACACATCCATAGGGCCTTTCCCCACAGGGGGAAAGAAATGTGTATTTTGAAAGGTTTAACGTTATCTTTTCTGGACCCAATTACTTTAAAAACAGCATGTTTACCATGGGGGACAGTCAGGTGCTAAAGAACAACACAGAAGTGCTCTTTCTTATTTTTGGACAGTAAAACCTCCTTCCTGGAAGAAGGGGCAGAGCAGAGTGAGGGTCAGGCAATAGGACTGTAAGCTCTGTCAATTGTACCAACTCATCTGCAGCACCTTAGAACCCCAAAGCCATTGATCATCTCTTGGGGACTGGCTTTCTGTGTGATCATAGTGATGCACACTTTCACTACCACTGCTCTGACATGCAGCTGCACCTGCCCCTCCTTCCCAGCCATGAGGCTGATCATGATGAAAATGCCCTTTGTCACTTTGTCATTGCTGGCCATGCCAAGTTTACTAAACCACACACGTTTTTTTTATTCAGCATTGTACTGGCCTTGCAAGAACTGGAACTTTTCCAAATACTGCTTGAAGTTACCTGCCTCTGCTCTCCCTCCTTGCTGGCAGGGGCTTTCTGCAGCCAGATGAAGGAGTGGATACCTACAAGGTGTCCCCTGCACCTTAGGAAAGCAGGGTCTGCTGGGAAGGTTAAAACTGACTTTTCCTTTGCCCATGCTGGCATCAAGAAGGTGCACAGAACTTGCCCATAGGTGCAGCTCACGTGAGTGTCACCTCTACTGGAGGAACCCAGGAGCCCCTGGGTTTTGAAAAGGGGATCTTGCCAGTTTTCACAGAGAGCATTATCAGGAAACACACTATGAGCAAGCTTGTGGAAGGCAGGGAATATGGGACAGGGCTGTTCTAAATTTCTGTTACCACAATCCAATCCTGGCCTGGGCCCAAGGCTTCTCAAAATTGCCCAGTACCTACTCTAATGGTGATAGCATTCAGAGGTAAACCTGTTCCTATGCAGATGGGACAGACAAATGTCACAATAAATAGTTCAGAAGTCTATCTTTAGAGCAAAGCTCCCACACACAGACAGAAAAGTTGCTATTTCGCCCACTCCTTTATATGTTGGCCCTGACTGACCTTTCACTAGTGTTAAACCTCTGAGGGCTATTTTCATCCTAGCATAAATCAGCAGTTTCAGGGTTGGCATCACAGGAGGTTACCTCATGGGGACTGTCCCAGCACAACCTTCCTCCGGAGCACACCTCTGGGCAGGAGATAACAGGATCTGCTGTACATGCTGACTACTGCTGGCTGTGGCTGTCCCCCCACCAGCAGAATCCTGAGCCAATAATTTAAAATCTCCCTCTTCCCTTCCTTAAGAGAGGCCCCAAACAACTACCAGTATCTTCCCTTCAGGCAGTGTTTCTGCCACCCTGCTCCCTCGCTGCAGCCAGTGAGGAGGTGAGCAGTGCAGTTTTCTGTGGTTTTCTGTGGTTGAGAGAGAGGGAGGTGCCTGCAGAAAGCAATTTATCCCTCCTAAAGTCTTAACCATGTCTTTCTCTGAGGAAGTACCCAGGACAACTTTGCTCCTGACATCGGTGCTTCATTTAGACACCTGAAATGAGGTGTGGACAAATCCACACCCTTCTGCTTCTTGCATGATGTTTCACAAGCAGAAGTGTTGTAATTCTCTTGCTTGCTGCTCTTAGCCACTAATGTTAGGTAGGATGTTAGATAAAGTACATCCACCCACATTCTGGCAGAGCTCTTTCCCCCAAGTGACATAAATGATAATTTTCATCTTGCTTCACTAGACATTGAACATTGCGTAGTGCAAAGGATGCGTATTTTCATATTTGGCTGTGATCAATAACACAGTTCCTATCTATGGTAACAACAGCCTACAACATCGAGGGTTGCATTCTGTGTGGTGGTTGTCAAAAAGGCTGTGTTTTGTAATCAATAGCCTGAGAGTCTTTCTCAGAAAGATTTGCATTGCATGATCAACAGCAACAGTAGTCCAAGCCAAGCTGATGAAAGAGACAGTTAATCCCAAAGAGCCAAGTCCCTGGAATGTGCCCTGCTCTGGGAGGGCATCACTCAGCTACGTGCATACAGCTGGGTATGTCTGGTGTGGCTGAAGCTGGTAGTTAGCCAGAGGTCGGGGCTTGGTTGGTGGTTGGGGTTTTTTGCCTTTTTTTTCTTTTTTTTAAAGTACGAAAAACATCCACAGTTGTTCCACAGGAAAAGAACAAGTAATGTACCCACATGGAATATATGCAGTTGTCCTTGTTTCCTCCTTGCTTACTTTCACCTTCTGCTAGTGTAATTTGAGTGACAAGATTTTTCCAAACACCAAATTAGAATAAACTGTAGTTCCGTGCAACAGATGAACAGGAATAACCGGCAGGCTTTTAACAAATCAGAAATACTCTAGTAGATACTGAAATACATAAACTTTGCACTGTTTTACAAAAACAGCCAAAGGTACAGTCCTACAGCTGTAGGGTGTCTGTGTTACCCTTCCCCCCGAGGCAGCTACTGCTGAGCTGTGACAGCTGAGCTGCATGTGAAGCAACTCCTAAACCACTTGAAGTTTTCAAGCTGACATGTTAAAGCAAACTCCCCTCACCCAAGCAGGGGAGTAAAATGAAGCCCAAGGCATGATTCCTCAGGGAGGTAAAACACCCCAAGTGACACATCCCCTGGGTGCCTGAGGAGGCCCATTTGCACAAATGAATGGCAGTGGTTTGCACCTGCTGTGCCCAGATGCACACGCCTACACCTGCCCAGTGCAGTGAGGAACATGCTCTGAGTCACATTCAGTGCAAAGTCAGGTCTGAGCCGACCACATGTGAGCACCAGCCAAAAGCCAGCCTGTGAAACAGGCTTTCCTCACCATTGACCCTGTGGAGCTACACACATTCTGGCAATGAAGCACCATCTCTAAAAACCATCCCAAACATAAGAGGAAACAGCAGTGACAGTCAAAGCTAGAACCTGCATAGGTAGGCCATGTCACCTATGGTGGCTGAGCATCACTTGGCTGCATGCAAAACTGCTGACTGAGAAGTGCAAAGGCCTGAATTAAATGAGTTTTAAGATGAGGTGCGGTCATTGACTATCTGCACTTTCCTAGGCTGCTGCTATATAAAATGAAATGGGTCTGTGTTGATTATAAGTGAAGGTACCAAAACATAACCCCTTGTGTGGTGCAGACCCTGGGATTGTTGCACCTCAGGGCACCTGGTTGGGTCTGACTGGCCAAAACTGGCTCCCCAGCTGAACTGGTAAAGTTGACTTTTACCACTCCAAGGATAAAAGGCCAGGACTGGGACTGGCTCTTACCACTCAAGAGAACATAGAAATGGTCAAGCTGTTACAGGGAGCTGACAGAAGATCTTGGAGAGTTGGGTATGCTGTACTAACACCACCACAGGAGGTGGAAGTAGCAGAGGTGGGAGCAGGGAAGTACTTTGTATCCTCCCATTCCAGCTTCTCAAGCTCTGCTCTGTCTAAAATACCTAGGAAAGCCACCACCATTCCAGCTGCTTACTTTGCCACCAGTGACAGCCAACTTTTGAGCGCTCCCCATGTCTCGCTGCCTCAAAGCCCAGAAACAGGTTCATTTCTCCTGGTGGAGGGAAGATTTTATTTCTCTGTCAGGCTTAGAAAAGCCATAACATAGCTGAGCAGATAGTAGAGCCCAGATAAGGGAGAAAAGCACAGGCTCAGTATGGGGCCAGGTGCCCAAGCCATCCATTTGCAGGTAACCTGGCACGCCCAGCACGAGGCACCTGAGCACTGGGTGGAAACTAAAATGTGGGGCAGGAAAGTCGTGTAGCTGAGAGGGATTTACATGGCTGTGCCCTACGTGCTGGGAGGCACAGAGTTCCTCCTGCCTGGCACAGAGCTGCCTCAGCCCTGTGCTGCGTGCTGCCCAGCTCGCACCTTGGCCCCACTTGGATTCGCACACGCCACACAATGCCTTCACATAGATATATTTATCTAGCTAAAAAAAGTTCTGGTTAGCTGTTGTGTTGGCTGTGAGGCTGAGTTGCGCTATCTAGAAGGGAAAAAGAGGCCACCTGGAGCTGTAAAAATCTCAGAAGCCTGCAAAATAAGGAGGGCAGCATGCTGGTGGGAGGTTGGATATTTACTGGAGTGGAAGAATTCCAATAGAGAAATCATTTGTTTTCACTGCATGGTCCCTCCCCCACCATAAAAAAAATATTTTCCTTTTTACATGTTTCCTGGAATATGTGATTGTACTAGAAGAGCACTTTATGCTCCTGCTATGAAAGGGAATCCAGTCCAGTGGGACAAAGTCATTCCTGGAATAACTTTCAATGAAATCAAGAGTTACAACTGGACTGACTTCAGTGTAACAAGTCTTTGGGATATTGGTGGCTGCTGCAGTCATGTTTTTGTAGGCAGTCTGGATCTACAAGTTTTCCTAGTATAATAATTGCAGTAAGAACTGTGAGGTTTTGCAACCAAACTCATTTATGCTGGCAAAATACCTTCTTTGGATGATAGAGAGGTGACTTATTCCACTTAATTTCTTCCAGTTTTTACTTGGGAGTTGCTGTTCTATTATGAAATGTCTTTATGCTGTCTTTATGCACAATAGGTGTGAATGATTACTTATGCATTGTTGTAACAGCACCCTTTTCTAGCACAGACAAGCTAAAACGTCTAAACTATTTTATTTTGTACAGTGCAAATATTAGAATATAGCTGGGGAAGAAAGAAACTACTATCTTAAAACAAAATAGATTGATGCCCTGCATCAATAGCCTGCAAGGCAAATACTGTGTGACAGTAAGAGAACAGAATTCACCAAAATAATCTAGAATACTTTCTTTCATTATTTTTATCAGGGTTGGGATCTTTGTTTCCTAAGCAATGTGTATAAACATTGGCATGAACTTATAGCTTGTATATGTCTATTTTCATTTCTAAGATCCAAGTTAATCTTGTTTGCAGCATGCAAAGAACTTGAGCAGGATGTGATACCACTTAATGTCATCCCCACTTAGAAGTGCAGTAGCCCTGCAGTATCACTGCCTGGCTAGCTCAAGGGGCAGTGGAACACTCGCAGATTTGCCATTGTCAGTTTGACTGCAGATGGCTGAAGGAACTTCTGGGAAGCAGATGTTCCCTGGGGCATGTCCTGAAAGTGAAAGGGAGCATGATAAAGAGAACAAAGTTGCGGGGGTAAAAATCTTAGTATGGGGAAATATGGGGCATCTCTTTGAAGGTGGGATTTCACCTTGTGTTTTGTCCCGGAAAGAATGGAGATAGGCTCAGAAGGTTCTTAAAGGAAAGATGAGCAGGTGTGTTTGATGGTTTAAAATACCTGAAACTCAATCTGTGCTTGTAGAGAGCAGCTTTACAATATTTCCACATGTATGGCACACGTGTGGAGTTTCCCTTAGGAAAACTCCAGATCCGTACCATAGCATTCCTTAAAATAAGCCCCAGAGAAAACTCACACATCCCAGCAGAGATGAAGGACAAAAAGTCTATGTAGGATCTAAAAGGGAAGAAGGAGCTTTGGGGTACCTGAGTTTGCAGATTGCTTCTGCAAAAAAAGGCTCTTTGTCCTAAAGCCTCCCCTTGACAACCCATTTCTTGAGGCAACTTGGAGCTCACAGCAATTAGGCTGTGGGTGGGAGGAATTTGCTCTGGGAGCGTGAGGGCTATTCTGGCACCCTGTAGCTGGCTTTCCCTAGGGCTCCTCACTCTCCCGCCCATCACAGGAGTAATGCGTATCCTTGATGCGACAGCAGCGGGGTCTTGGGACACCAGGAAAGGTGGTGCTGGAAACAAACAGCCACTGCCAGTGATTCAATGGCCTTCAGCTCATTTGCAGTGAGGCCCAGGGGTGTGCTCCTTCCTGCGGCAACCTGGGGCACAGCAAAGTCGCTCCACCCGTTGTGCACGTGCAAAGAAGCCCATCTACATGTACAGAGAAATACCATCAGCCACAATATAAATGGACTTGTATAAACTGGGTTGAATTCTTCTCTTACTGAGGTAAGGAGGTCAGTGGAAAGGGGTGACAAAACAGCAGGCAAAGAAAACAACTTTCACAGCAGCCCTGTGAATGTGTATGCAGCTGCAGGGTCAGTAGTGTGTGTCTCACAACACAAGAAGAGAAAGGGTGTTGCAGCAATCAAGATGTAAGAGAAGGAGAGTCTGGCACAGTTTGGGCTACCAGGCTGGTAGATATTACCCAAAAATAGTCTGCAAACCTAAAAATAGCATGGATATATAAAAGTCTAAAAAGAGATCAAAAATGAAACCCATAAAGATTATAAGTCATATGAGATAATTTTACAGCTTAGAAAAGACAGTGATGAAAATTAAATTATACTAATTCACACTACCTAGTTTCAGTCTCCCATAACCAGAGCCAAAACAAGCAGACAGCTTTATTTACTGTTTTTTTCATTTTTTCTGGGATGTGCAAACTGAAGGTGCTGTATGCCAGACCTCCCATGCTTCTCATATACAGACCGTGTTTCCTGCTTGCACAAGCCTCTCTCTTCTGCCAGCACCTCAAGCATGTGCTTTGGTGGCTACCTCAAAAAGTGCCTGGAGGACTGAAAAGGGGAGAAGCAAGAAACCATCTGTGTCTGGAGGAACAGGCTCTATGAATCCCACTCTGCAGGTCAGATATCTGCCTCAGGTTTGCAGGGTTTTGCAAAGAATTTCATGTGCCACCTTCTCTTGCCAATGGGTTAGCATGTCCACCAAATGAGGTTGGTGTCCTGGTCTTGAGCAAAGAGCAGCAGATCTGACTATGAACAGGGACCAGCAGCTCACACAGGCAGCTGCCTAGCAAGTCTTGGCACCACCGGGGTGTAGCCAGCTGCCTAGGGGCATTTTAGACTTCAGTTACAGACCCAGGACCCTTGGTTAAGCATGTATCCTGCTAAGATACTCTAATCTTTCATCTGATTTAACCCTCCATCCCTGCTCAGGGGTATTAAGGGTTTAGTTCAGCATTTGCAACAGGACCCAGAGAGATGAAGAGCTTAAGGTGAAAGAGCAAGGTAAGCAGAGGGGCTGCAGCAGAGGCTGATCCTTGTCCCATCTGGGGAACAGCACAGAGCCCTGTCATTTGTGCTGTGTGCTGTTGCAAGCAGTGTACATGAGCCGGCTCAGGCATAAGCAGACCCTGCAGAAGCACACAAAGCTCAGTCCCTGGACAGACAAGGGCAGCCACGGAAGGGGCAGGCAGGCTGCTGGGCCAGCTGCAGCATCCCCTGAGGCAGCATGGGGAGAGGAAGGGAGGAACAGCTCTACTCAAAGACCTGCTTGTGCAGTCATAGCCTGTCTGCAACCACAGCCTGTAAGCAGCCGCATGGACCCAACCAGGCTGGAGACTCAAGACTTCTTCCAGCTGTTGTTGAAGTGTCACTACTCCAGTCCAATCCTACCCTGGCTGTTACCATTCTCCACTACCCTCCCAGGTTTGTCAGCAAAACTGCTTGTACACGTTTCCCCTAGTCCTCTGGAATCAAAGTGAGCTGGGCTAGCTCAAGCAGCTGAAACACAAGGTCTGCCTGTATCTAGTTCAGTGCTAGTAAATAGGTCAAGGAAAGCTGGCGGGGTGCGTGTGCCCGAGTGCTGGGTGAGTGGTAATCTCCTCAGCTGGCAGACCTGGAGTTTACAGACTGACTTACACACCTCCGTGCTGATCTGCCCCATGCACCCTGGAGCTGACTTTGGCTTGTGCTCAGTGCAAGCTGCACCAAGAGGGTGAGCCTGGTCAGAGGAACTCCAGATGTGCCCAACACTTTTTCATCCCTACACTCTCTGACTGCCTCTTCCCCCCCACTGGCAGTCACGGAGAAGGTTCAATTGAGGTCCAGCCGGGGTCAGGGGCACAGTCCCTCCCTCCTGGAACAACAGGGTGTGAAAGCAGGGGGTGTGGATGGTCCTGGCCACGTAGGGTGCATTCCCTCTGCCTCAGCACATAAGAGCATGATGCCGCTGAGCTGCCTTCTCACACCAGCAGTTTTCATGCCCCTAGTTGCTTGCAGCTAGTGAGAAATGGTTTTGGTGATGCTTTAAATGCTCAGATCTTGACTACTGGGGCCTAGCAATGCTCTCCTCCTCTGTGTAACACATGTCCTGTGGTGTAGATGGGTTTGGGGTTGAGCTTATGAGAGCACAGAATTTGCAAGTTCTCACCTCTTCCTTCCTTCCTTCTCAAGCACACTCAAACCAAGATGCCGCAAATAAACCACTTTCTTGCAAGTGCCTGTACTACTGTTTTATGGAATTCAGAACTGCAAAATCACTTTCTCTGGGTACCTTAGCAGGCATCAGTGTGAGATTCTCTGACAAGGGATCCAAGGAGACTTGGTGTTGACTTCTCTGTACAAGCAAGAACCTTACTCATTAAATAAGATAATTATCAAGAGGGTGTTTGTGCCCATTCTTGTTTTTGGGGACTCCTCTTTCCCTTTGCCACCATGACTCATAAAACTCATTAAGCCAGAGTATGCCTAGCAGAATATTTAATTACACAGCAGTTGTAGGGTAGTGACGGAATTTATGTTTAGCAGGCTGACAGCGAGACGGCTTTATCTACAAAGCTGTTTAGATGTCAGTATAGCCAGTGCCATCCACAAGGCTGGGCAAGCCATACGAGGCACAAAACCAGCAAGAAGGAAGGTAAAATTTGTGCCAGGAGTAGGCTAAAGACACTAGTGATTTGCATAAACAGTCTGAAAACCTGCCTGTCATCACCATGTCTGGGGCAATGTGTGGAAACATTATCTGGTAAATCAACAGCCTTGCACTGCACAGTGACCTAGATAGGAAATACGATGCAAGGAGGGAGAAGGTGAGACTATGCACTGCTGTCACACATAGATCAGGTTATTTGCTGCTGCTGCTGCTTTTATTCTAGCTATGAGTTTAATAGTCAATAAACCACTTGAAAATGAGTTCTAGCCTCTGCTTTACTTCTCAGACACTCTCACAGCAACACAGCATGCAGCCAGACTAATTTATGAACAGTGTATTTCAGTACTTTGCAAAATGTTAACAAAATATTCTTAAAAGCACTGTACACATCTCAGCTACATGTGCACGACTTTGAGAGTACAGCCTTAGGGTGTCTGAGAAGCTGCTCAGAGGGATTACACCAACACTGGAGTGACTACTTTTCTCTTGTGTGTGTGAAGAGGCTTGTTTACATGAAGAAACTCTTTCCATTGTGGCCTTTGAGACTGCCATAGACGATTCAGTTGCAGCAAGCTAGGATATATGAGGATGGTTTTGCTCACTGGAATAAAAAAGCAAAGGGAAGTTTTTGGGAGCTAATGCATGACAGTCTTAGAAATCCCCTCCCATTTGTACATTTTCTCCCGATTACTTAGAAGCCAAGCATGACCAAGTGATTTGTCATCAGTTTTCGTTATGTGAGGTTTTTCTCCTTGTAATTTACATTACAATTAGCACTTTGTATCACACATTCTAGCCCATCTAAGGTCTGATCTTAAAATTCTACCATAAAACCTCAACACACTAAAAGAATTAAGTACTGTTCTGGTACAGAAAACACATTTCTCTCAACTTTAAAGAAATTGTAGCTGGATGACTTTCAGGAAGGCAGAGGAATAACAGCCTTGTAGGGCAATGGCTCAGTTTTCCTATATTATTATTATTTCCATATTGTTTTTACATCAACAAAATATTTCTCTTAACTCTGAAACTCTGCTGGCCGGAAGAAAAACATTTAAAGACTGCATATCAAAGGTCCTCAAGATCAGACAATAACTTATCTATAGACCAGAATTCAACATGCAGTCTGTAAGCTGGAAAATAGTTTGCTTTCATTTTTCATTCTTCTGTAGACAGAATATTGTCTCCAAAATTAAGCCTCTTTTTTTATATTTTCAGATTTTTTTCCCCCAAAAGCAACCAAACAAATAATGGAGTATGTCTCTTTTAAATATATAGTATACAAGAATTTGATATTGCCATGAGGCTGAGCTATTAGAAGTCAGAGTGAAATTTTCCTTTTTGAATCCCATTTTTTCAAGTTATTTCTTTTGAAAATAATACATGAAACTGCCATCACAATCAAGGGACATATATTAATGAAAAGGGAGAGTGTTAGGACAGACTCTTCTGGCTTCTGTAACAGTCACCTGGTTTCCTTCTGTATTTATGTATTTTTTAGAAACAAAATTCCATGTATTTTGCTCTTGGGACTTAATCTAGAGTTACGTTTGTGATTACTCTGTCACATATTATCACAGTCATGGCAGTCCATCAGAAAAATTGAATAATTTCTACATAGTTAACTACAGCATTTCTTACAGCATGTATTGCTGTATTCACTGGTCCCAGTGAAACCACTTCTTCATTTGTGGTGGGAGGGAAAGATCCCCTCTTCAGGAGTGTTTCTTGACTGATTGAGGCAGGTATCTTCATTTGTCATTTGCAGCTGACTGTCACTGTGGCTGCATTTTCCACACTGCTGGCAGTGGTTTCTGTATAGCATCTAAGGGAATTTCTCCCTGCACACACATTTTTGGGAAGAGCCTTACATCTTAATTATTCTCCTCTCAACCTGTCCTCACACCTCATCTCACCATGAAGGAGATCCTGTTCCCCTTCCTGGTCCCACCACACTTCTCCACAATTCTGCTTCCTCTGCCTCCATCAGAGCTCAGCACTCCCCCACACTACATTGCAAAACCTCCTCAGGGATGAAGACCTCCACTATTTATAGAGCACTGAGGAGAGATGAAAGTTTCCAGAGAGTTTTCTGGAAGAGCTCCCATCTAGCTGCTCTGAAGGCTTACAAAGGGAAACAAGCTTGCACCTTGCTTTAGAGCTTTGCCCGGCATCTAACAACCACTAAACCTTTGCAGTACAGTATGTAGTGCACCAGGCATGTATCTGATGTTATACATTGGCATTTATGAACTTCTGAAAAGCTGGCTTCCTGACATGCTTGAGGCAGATTCTCTACCATAAACACATAGTCTCAATTGATTTTTGTCCTAGGTCTATGATTTAGTGCTATCATAAGATAACAGAGAGGAAAAATTGCTTTTAGCTTTGTGCTATGGTTTTCCTTAAAAGCCTGAGGCTGATATTTTTTAATCAAAAATAAGGTTCCATTAACAAATGCACTGCTGCGTGTTGCTTCACAAAGATATGACTCAGCATTTCTTTTACTCTTTTACTATGCTTTAAAATAGTGGATAAATGATCACTGTAGCAAAAATAAGGTAGGAGTCAGGCTGGGTTCACAGGATGGGCATAGCCACAAACACAGTCTGTGTGTGTATATGAGCTAGCCATGTTCAGCCTCTCAAACTGATAAGCTGCTGTTCATTAAAAAAAAAAAGGCAGCAAGCCCTTGACTACTTTTGCCCACAGCACATAGCTTTTACTGGAGGATGTGTTTGCACAAAGGGAGGAGTGTTGCCTCCCACACAAATTTCAACAACCATTTGAACAATTTGGTAAATAGGTGAGGACGGAGTCTTCATCTATTGTCTGCCTATCCTCTCCACTTAGAAGTCAATCACACAGTAAGGAAGCTCTAATTTGAGAAATCCTTTTTAGGAACCTGCTTTTTAATGAAAACTCCTGAACATGGTCCCAGCATTACCAACAATCTGAGGGTACACACATACACCCTAAAACAAACAAATGAACAAACAACAAAAGACACCCAAAACAGCAACGAAAAAGAGAGAATAATTCCAGGGAGAAAATGTAAGCCTAATGCAACTGCAAGGGAAGAAAAAATGTGAAATCCACCTCCTGACAAAATAAGTGATAACATCTTCCCTTGCACTGTAAGTGGATGAAGAAGGAGCAAATTGCTTCTTGACCTGTTTTTGCTTCTGCATAAAAATTAAAGTCCATTTCTTTTAGTACCAATAAATGCCACCTTTTCTCTAGGTCATTAATTAGCTGACTCAGTGAGCAAGGAACAGGTTCAGGTGACTCTCACAGTGACAAACTGATGCAGAATGATAGCAAGACTCAGACACAACCCAGCACTAATTACATCTCTGTAGAACATACTATCACTCTGAACATAAAACAAGGATATTAAGAAATTTAGCTGTGTGTTTGCACAAAATCCTTGTAAGCTTAATTTTCCAGGACTTAATATTTCAGTACTGCTTTGTAAAAGTTCTCCAGTGTACAAGTCCAACATTATGTTTCAGTGGATTCATGAACAGCATTGTGCCATCTGAATACCCATTGAAAGAGATAAAATTAATAGTGTCAGTTTAGATCATGCAGGGAGGAGACAACAATTTTCGTAATATGGGAATTTAAATTATTGTATATCCACTACTAGCATTCCTGGTTTAGTAAGTATCTGTCCTTGGTATAAATTTCTTGGGACGTGCTTTAAAACTTGATGAAATACCTTACTCTGGTATTAGTCAAAGAGTATTTGCACAGAGGGTTGTACTTGTTGGCATAAGAAGAAAAGACAGAGAACATCATCATATTGAGTGTGCATCGATATCACAAGTTTTAATACTGTATTTGTTCAGTTCTAAAATATCAAGAACTATTATCAACAGCCGGAACCTTTCATCTACTAAAACCTGAAAATCAGAAAAACAAACAAAGAAACAAACAAAAACTTATAAAATCTGGGTCCCTGGCATGCTGTTTGCACCATCAATAGCCTGAAACAGTTCTCCTTGCATCCTGAGATAGCAGTATCAGGTGATGCTAGACACTATCCTGTCTTGGTACAGAATATCCTGCACTTTGGATCTGCTGATTCCCTCAATACAGTTTAAAATGAAAAGCTTCTCTTCAGTCAGAGAGAAAGTAGAAATGGGTCGAGTTACATAATATGAAGTAAATAAGAGTGAAGTTATATGACATGGCTGAGTCAGCTTACTATTCTGACTTGGGTGGTCCTGCTTTTCCCTCCCCAACTCCTGGCCCTGCTGGTCCACACCCTCTCTTACACCACATCAAACCACTTGGTAAGCTGATCCAACTTGTTAATCCAACAGAAAACTGCTCTCTTGAACTGACTCACCAAAGGGCTTGACAAGAGTGATGCTAAGGAGCATGGCTCTGGAGGGAGCAGAACCACCCTTCTGGTGGCAGCAACTCAACACCGTGTCTTAAATGAACCGCAACTGAAGAAAGCGTTGAAGAAGGGCACGAGAGGAGCACTGAAGGCACACAGAAGGGCATGGAGTAAAATCCTGTGTCTTTGAGAAGAATGGAAATTCAAGAATAGACATCATGAAGCCCTTGGGATGGGGTGGACACTGAGGGGTGCAACAGGACATTGCATCATGTTATGCATCAGAAGGGAGCATGGGAACACAGGCCCTGTCCTGGCAGAAGGAAGAACGGGAAGTGACAGAAAGCACGGTACTGAGTCCACCTTGATTGTGGTGGTTCTTTGGGGCTCAGGCTCATAGTATTTGTGTCTCTGTGTGTGTGTCTGTAGCCAGATCTGGCAAAGGAGAGCTCTTTGGGACAGATGAGCTATCCCAATAGTTTTAACAAAACATGAGCTATAATATTGTATCCCCTTGTTCAAGAAAAGAGGGAGGACATCATTGTTCACTTGAAAAACAAACAAAAATGAAGCCTGTCCCCATTCTTCTCAAAAAACTGCCTCATCAAAAAAAGAAAGAACAAAAATCAAATCGCTGAGTGTTATTGAAGAATACCACCTGGTATTAGCGGTATAGTCTTATCAGCTCAAAATCTCTCTTACTATTATCTTTTCCTTCCTGTCTTAAATTACTGGGACAGGTCTCTCCTTTCATAGCAGCACATGTTTTAAGCTCACTGTTTTCTTGGAATCTCCCCTACTTGTACAACTGCCTTCATAAGAAAAAGAGTTTAGGGATATTAGAAATTGTGCTAGTCATGTGTAGAAAGGGAAGAGAAACTGCATCTTCACCCAAAGATAAAATGTCCAGTTTTTAAACAAATATGTCTTCATAGCTTCAGGAACACTTCTTGCGTTCCTCGCTTGAGCTCTGGGTTCTAGGTAATCAGAAAAAAAAAAAGGTGGAGACTCTGTAACTCATTAAATAGCATGATGTATTGCAAGGCATTAGCTGAGGTACTCTCAAGCTTCCCAAACCAAGGGGCAGAGGGCAAGCTGTCCTTGCCTGCACCCCAGGGCATCCCTGTTCTCTTTTCCAAATACAAGACCAGGCACTGGCAGAAGTAAGAAGTACGTGCCTGGCAGCCGAAAGATGAGGAAAGAGAAAATATGATGTGCAATAAATCAGGTACACACAAAATAATCATGGCAGGTCACATCATCCTAACACTGCTCGGCATTGTTTCCACCTTAATGATCTTTCAGCATGTCACCATGCTGAATCATGATGACAGAGGGGCAGGAAGCACATTATCAGATGCAGAATGAACAGGTCTTTTTGTGATAGTGGCGCTACGAAGCGCTGGGCTTTCTTTACGTTGGAGTCCTCTGTTCTCACTCTGGAAGATGTGCCTGCATCAAAATCAAGAAAAGTTCCTGGAGCAGTTCAGATAAATTTGACCTATATACAGATAAAACAGGAATCTCTTTTTTTGCCCCCAAAACTGCTTATCACTGTATCAGTGCATGAATTTCATATGGGTTTAAAAAGTGTTCTTTAAAAGTAATTTTCTGTTCATAACTGGACTTTGAGCACCCTGAGGGCCTGCTGGCTTGCTTAAGTTAGAGGCCAAAAATGTACATAATTGTCAATCTTTAGCAAGACAGAGAGTTCTTTTCTAACCAGAGCCAGAAATACTCCCTCTGGAGAAATCTCACAAACAATGTGAAAAAAGCTTTCGAACTTTCCATGGTACAAAGTTTAAAATGAGGACAAAACCAGAATGAGTTGGTCTTGAGCATTTTCTGAGCTATGCTGTATTTCCACAGCTTTTAGATACAGACATCTGAAAGCAGAATTTTCAGCTCAAAAGAAAAATGCTCCATTGTTTTGTATTTCACTAGCATAATTAATTTTCCTTAAACATGAATAAAATTATTACAGTAGACAAAAATTTAAATATGCATAAATCTCTCTGGATCAACCCTTGCCATATTTTTGGTGTAATAAAAATAGGCTATATTCCCAGATATGAAAATGCATATAATTTCAGACAGATTGAGGGACAGCAAAACCAATTTTAGTTAAACAGCCTGGTGGAATCTCATAATATTAAAGACAGTATTAAACACAAGTTTACATAGAATCATTGAGAATAATCCTTATAATTTAGTCAAACACTTATAAACTCAGATTATAATGAAACATTTTTTCTTTTAAACATTAGACCATTATGATATTCAGTGATAAACAGCCAACTTATTCTATTACTTTAATTTCAGCAAGAACCTTTAGGGAAACTGCAATGGCATCAACAGGCACTAAGCAGGATGAGAGATGGTACAGGGTACTGCAGATTATTTTCAGGGCTCTAAGCCAAATTCTCTGTTTTCTCAAGAGCCCTTTGCCACTTCATGTGTTTTCAGTGGAAAACACCAAGTTCTTGGCATATCAAAGCCTGGACCCTGAAGAGTTCTGAGACCCCTTCAGTTATGTCACCCAAGTGATTCGAGGGGCCCTGTGTTTGGTCATGTGCTCCTCTTTAATGGCTGGCACTAATCCTGCCAGGCAATAACCCCACACCTTCCAGATCACCTCTACTGGGTGACCCTTTCCTTGCTTTGCAGAAACAGGCCAGGGGAAGTATCTGGGAGATGAATAAACCATGCTAACCCTTTGAGTACCTCAGGAAAAGAGCGTGCATTCAACAAAGGAGCACTTGCATAGCCTTGTGGATGTACTTTGTACACTTTGTCCTGATTAGAAAGGAAGTGAGTTTAACAGAGAATCCAACTCAGACAAACAGTTCTCTCCTTTAATTTGGAAAATCTGCAAACTTGTGACAATTCACTTGCTAGTATGAAAAGTAAGCTTGAAATATGGCACTGTTGAAACCAGTGAATAATGGTCTAAGTGGAATAGAAGTAGTCAGGCTGAAGAACTTGGTGGAGTGGTCTGGGTGGAAGACAGCAAATGCTACAAGCCCCCAGGCTGTGGCTTTTAATTATGACATTGTTGTGGACATGCATCTGTCTCCCCGATGCCTTACACTACCACCCACCTGAGGAGCACATGTAGCTTCCAAGAGGCCTTCTGGCGGCAATCAAAACTTAACCTGGAGCCCAAGTACTTTTTTTCCCATTCACAGCAAAACTACCTCACCATGAGATTACTTTTCATTTAAACTTTATTTCTAAACTGACTTTGTAACCTTCTATAATCTTGTTTCTCTGCATTCCCCTTCTCCCTGGGCTTCAGAGATTCTTTTTGGTTGCTTATATAATCTGAGCGCTGCAGTACGCAAGCTATCTAAAGCATGGCATAAATGCAGCCATTATTACTACTTAATAAAAACAGAGAAGTTACTCATTGACCAACCTTTTTTTTTTCCCCCTTTCTAATAAACATATCAGATCCATATCTAAGTGGTGATAAAAAACTACGACCTTGCACTAAGTTTATCCCACAACATCCCTATTATGACTGGTATTTAAAGACTTTTCACTGCATTCTCTGCAAAGCAGTATGTCTCATCGTTAGTCACCAGTAAAGCTCTTTTCCAACATCCACTGACACAGACAAGGAATTAGCTATCTTGGAAAGGCCACTTTAGGGAGCAAGTGAAGAGTAACCAGCTGAAAAGAAAGAGAAGGAAGTCCCTTCCTCCTCTGTTCTGGCAACTATCATATTGGTCATTTTACTTTGTATACCATATGTTGCCTTTTGTTGTGCTTTGTCCTTACACTGTATTTTAAGGAACAAGCCCTTTGGCAATGAATAGAGCCTTATATGCTTGGAAAACATTTCTAGCATGTTGCAGACACTATTGTAATATAAATACTCATGGTCTTCCTTTATATTTATTGTAATATAAATACTCACGGTGGTAATACCACCACCACTCCTCAACACCACTTTGTCACTACAAAACAACCTTCATCTAGTTTTGTACCACTGGTGTAGTGCTGCAATAATAAAATAAGGCAAATGCTTCATACACCCAAATGTGGATTTTGTTGAACTTGGTATTTCCGTTGACCATGCTGTGAAACAGTATGTCAAGACAACCTGAAGTAGCTTACCATATTAGCAAATGTGAAAACTAAGACCTTTAATTGCATCCCAAAAGACATGTGGAAAAGAGAGGGAAAGAACAAAAGACTTTTGAAGCCACATTAGCCTGTAAATTAATAACTATCATTAGATTTTAGCCAGGCACCATATTTGTCTTTTTCTTAGCTGTTTCATGGTTGGATGATTGAGTTTCAAGTCTGTGACTTTCATCTCCATTGTGTTTGCTGAAGGAGTACACAACAAATGCAAAAGATCTTTAACTCTTCGGTTTCTATCTGACAGAATACCTTTGTTTGCATTTCTCAAGTTTTTGAAAATAACAGCCTTGACTCTTTTCATTTAGCCCAGTTTAACAAGGCTGCAAGTCCAAAGAAATCAACTGAATTAATCTCATCTTAAAGCATGCTAGAGGAATGCCTAAGCCTAGTATTTTTGACATACCTCATATACCTCTAGTTGAAGGAGAAACTCTCACTAAACCTACATTAAAAATCTGTCCACTTCATGCTCTGGACTTAAAACTTGGTTTTAACCCACTTCCTTCTGCCCTTACCACAAAGAAACTACTAATCTGGAACTCTGTTTTTAGTTTCCATCTTTTCCAGTTCATTTGCCACCTTTTTTTTTTTTTTCTTTGGTTGTTGTTTTTTTTAATTCACCCTTGGATCTCGCTGGTCATATTCACCTTGAAATTTTATCCACTGGGCTTTCATGACCTTGTCCCCTCAGTACTCCTTTTGCCTTTCTAATAATTCACTCTGGTTTTCCTTCTCATTTTCCATGTATGTACCACAGGCACTTGTAGCCTTGGCACACTTTGTTTCTCCTTCATACAGTACACTCAGTGCCTAACATTCTCCAAGTCCTATTTACTATGCCAGTCAATCTTAAATCCAGTTCTGTAAGAGAGAGAAGAACTAAACCATTTTAACTGCATACATAAAGTCATCTCACTATAATACATTACAGTCTTAAACCTCACAAAAGCCTGTGAGAAGCAAAAGTATTAGTATTCCTCTTCTACACTGGAAGAGAACAAATCACTTATCCAAAGTCATGTGAAGTCCTGTGGCAGCCTCTGGGCTACCAACCAGAGGATTCATTTCACCTTTCTACCTCAAGATCCGTATATTGGCTCCTGTATTTTACACTTACTGGGCTTTAGAATGGATTTGCTTAACTTACAGGCAGCGCAGACCAACTGTATGCATCGTGTCTCACCAGCCCAGCCCACGGTGCAGATACTTGCTGTCTGTTCTCTGAGAAGATGGGCAGGACAACACCCAGCCCAGGAGGAATCCTTGCTCTGCCTCACCACATGGCTCTGAAGCACTGACCACCGTGTTGGGTTGTACTGCAGGGAACAGCGGAATACACTCCACTTTCCTAAACTATACCACAAGCAAGCAAAGCCACAGTTAATCGGATCAGTGGAAGCTTAAACATCACCTCAGAGGAGTCCAAATCCCCATGTGGCTTCTGACAACCGACGTGACTGGGCTGAGACCTTTGTCCCTCCACCAGCACTGCTCCGCCAAACGAGCTTCCTTTTTCCTGTCAGGGACTTTGCCATGTTCATCACAGCAGAGGCCACAACTCCTGGCCTCGCCTTCTTTTGGCAGCTGCATCAACTGGCTCCTTCTTCCTGCTTTTTGCTTTTTCTTTTCTTAATCAGCCTAGCTCCGGCTTTCATTACCACCGAGTTAGGCGGGACACAAGCCACGTGTTACTTATGAAGGAAACAGCACATGTCTCTCCCGCTCTACCAGCTATCCGGCGGGAGTATTTTGGGGCCTACGGGAGTGACAAAACCTGGCCCTCCACTATAGCCGGGTGCCGCCGCCGCCACCCTGCCTGACATTCAAGTCACAGTGCTCGGCTTCCACCTCACCCGCCGCTCCTCGGTGCCCCCACCTCACCTGCGGCAGGCCCACACCCCGGAGGGGCAGCTCGCTACTGGGGTCACGGGCACCCACGGATTAGCGACCTGCCCAGAGACAGCGGGACGGCCCCGGCAGCCCAGACCGGTGACACCCCCCGGCAATTTCCCCACTGTCCCTGCCGGGAAGGCCGCGCTCATCGCAAGGGGGAAGGGCACGATCCCCATGGGAATACTGAGGCCGCCCCATCCTGGCCCGAGGCCTGTCCGTGCGCCCAGGGCCAGGCCCCGCGGCTGCGGCGGCGCCTCTCAGACCCTCACGCAGCGGCGCGGAGAACACGGCTGTCCCCGGCCCGGCCCCGCCCGCCCGGCCCCGCCCGCCTGACGCGCCGGCGGCGCTGGCGGGCTGGAAGTGGCGTACGTGCACAGCGGGCCGCTGGAGTGGCGCCTCCTCCTCCTCGCCCCGGCACAGCAGCAGAGGCGCGGTGGGGAGAGGCGGCGGCCGCGCCGGCCCGTACTGCACCGGGCAGAGAGGCCGGCGGGGAGCGGAAGGCAGCCCCGCACCGCGCCAGCCCGCTCCCCCTCGGCCGTTCCGCCGCCGGCGGGGCGGCGATGAGGCGGCGCTAAGCGGCGTTAGCGGCGCAGGGAGGGCGGCGCGGGCCCCCGCGCCCCGGCCGCGCCGGAGGAGGCCGTGGGCCGGCGGAGGCGGAGGGCGGCGGGGGCCGCGGCGGAGCCGGAGCCGGGCGGCCATGATGCAGTGAGCGCTCCCTCCCCGCGCGGCCGGGCGGGGGCCCGCGTTAGCGCCGCTCCCGCCCGCCTCCTTACATAACGCAACCCGGCGGAGCGGGGCTGCGGCGGCACCACCAGCGCCATGGCGAATGACAGCGGCGGCGGCGCCGGTCAGGGCGGCCAGGGCGAGAGCAGCGGCGGCGGCAGCAGCGGCAGCAGCAGTAACAGCGAGCGGGACCGGCAGTACTGCGAGCTGTGCGGAAAGATGGAGAACCTGCTGCGGTGCGGGCGCTGCCGCAGCTCCTTCTACTGCAGCAAGGAGCACCAGCGCCAGGACTGGAAGAAGCACAAGCTCATCTGCCGCGGCGGAGGCGCTGCGGCGGCTGGCGCGGCAGGGGGCGCTACCGAGCCCCGCGGCGGGCACCCCCCGCCGCCCCGTGCCCACGGCGGGGCCGCGGCGGGCGGCGGCAGCCGGGCGGGGGTCGGCAAGAGCGCAGCGCCACCGTCCCCGGAGGCCCCCGCCGAGGCCGCCCCGCTGACCAACAATCACGTCGCCGCCGCCGCCGCTGCAGCAGCCGGCGGAGAGGCGGAGGCCCCGGCCGCGGCCCAGTCCCCGTCGCCCTCCGGGGAGGCGGTGCTGCTGTACCGGGACAAGTCGAACCTGTACCCGGGCGGCGTGCAGGCGGGGCCCGGCGGGGCCACGCTGCGCCCCAACGGGCAGACCAAGTCGCTGGTGCCGCAGCGACTGGCGTTGGAGTACATCGTGCCCTGCATGAACAAGCACGGTATCTGCGTGGTGGACGACTTCCTCGGCAAGGAGCTGGGCGGGCTGGTGGCCGAGGAGGTGCGGGCTCTCCACCACACCGGCCGCTTCACCGACGGGCAGCTCGTCAGCCAGAAGAGCGACTCCTCCAAGGACATCCGCGGCGACAAGATCACCTGGGTGGAGGGCAAGGAGCCGGGCTGCCAGACCATCCGGCTCCTCATGAACAGCATGGACGATCTTATCCGGCACTGCAACGGGAAGCTGGGCAACTACAAAATCAACGGCAGGACGAAAGTGAGTGAGGGAGGGAGCTGGGACCCCCGGTGCCGGCCCGCCCCTGCTCCTGCAGCCGGGGGGGTTGTGGCGGGGCGGCGGGAGCGGGGCGGCGGAGCCGGCGCTTCCCCGGGCGCGGGCGTGTGTGCGCGCACGTGTGCGGCTGTCTGCGGGGCTGCGTGCGTGTGCGCACGTCCGTCCGTCCGTCCGTCCGTCCGTGTGTCTGTGCGAGTGCCTGTGCGGGGCTGCATTGTGCTTGTCCGCCCGCTGCCGCTCCGGTCCCCGGAGCCGATTCGTACTTGCGAGTCGTGTCCAGTTCTGGGCTCCTCAGTACGAGAAAGCTTGTCTTTCTTTAGAGGGTTACGCAGAGAGTCACAAAGATGTTTTAGGGGTTTGGAGCATCTCTATCGTGAAGAGAGGCTGCGGGAACTGAGCCCTTTTAGTCTAGTGAAAAGAGGACAGAAGCGATCTCATTAATGCATGTAAATATCTCCGAAGTTGATGTAAAAAAGATGGTGCTATACTCCTCAGTGTTGCCCAGTGACAGGACGAGGAGCAGTGGCCATAAACTAAACCACAAGAAATTCCACCTCAACAAGAGGAAGAACTTCTTCACGTTGAGGGTGGCAGAGTACTGGAACAGACTGCCCAGGGAGCTCGTGGAGTCTCTATCTGGAAACATTCAAAACCTACCTGGATACCTTCCTTTGTACCTGCTCGAGGTGCCCCTGCTTTGGCAGGATCTCCAGAGGTCCCTTCCAACCCTAACTATTCTGTGACTCACGCCCGGCCACAGCGGGACCCCCAGCCCCAGCAGGCTTGGGCCGCAGCCTCGACGGGTGGGTTGGTGTCCCGCGATCCACCTGGGGGTTGCTGTCCACCCGGAAGATGCGAAAGGGTTTGTTTGCAGGAAGAAAAGGTGATCTTGTTTATATGCCTGTGTTTTGTTAAAAACCCCTTGACTTGGAAGCTTATCCTCTAGACGATGAGTGCCAAAATGCGAGTTCTTTGGTGGTCTCCTGACAAAAGCCCGGATAACAGTGCTCTGCTGGGCTGCGGGAAGCAGGGGGCTGGCTGCGAGGTGTCCCGGCAGCGGCGCTGCCTGGAGAGCGTGGAGCCATTTGTGCGTAGCGTTTGTAGGCTCGCAGGAATGGGCCGGGTTTTGGTAAGCCTTGGCTCAGGATGTGGCCTGCCAGAAGCAGGACTTAAAAATGTGGTCAGGAGACCCGCATCAGCGAGCGAGTGCCCCGGTGGCACAATAAACCCGTGAGTTACAGTGTGGCACTCTGATAATGGTGTTGTGGCAGGCAGCAGAGTCACAGCTGTGGAGCAGGGTAGCTTTGGGCAGAGTTTTTATTTTACTCTCATCAAGTCACTTTCCCGCAAAAATCTTACTCCTTAGCTCTATTTCAAGACTAGAGAACTGCGTCAAAATCTCCCGTTGTATTAGCCTAATTTGCGATTCCCTTCCAGTGCTTTAAATACAATTCACGCCCTTGGTAGAGAGCTAGTAATGAATATTCATCAGTATCTATTCAGTAAAAAAATAAAAGAGGGGTGAAGCCCCTTCAGACTTTGCTACCTCTGTTAAAGCATAAGGAAGCCAGTGAAATGGTAGGAGTCATCCTGCTGAGGTGGTTGCACTGTCACAGATGGACTGTTGTTGCTGCAGCTGCAGAATCTCAGCTGGTAGGAAGCTGCGGAAGGGAGGAAGGGAGAAACTGGACGGCAAAAAACAGCCCTGGATTTGTTCAGGGCACGGGAAACTCCCGTGATAAAGAAAAGTGGGTGGGAATTTTTTTTTTTTTTTTGGTAGTGCTGTCTTTGCATTTCTTCAGTTGAACTAGCACTGTGCTAAAACTTTTCAATGGGAATATGATCTAGAGTTCTCATAGATCCCTGCAGGACTTTTCTAAGTCAACGTATCTTTCAGGCAGTCTTAAATCCCTCAAGGCTTCAAATTTGCACTCTAAAAATATCAGTGGTTTTGCTGAATTCCAATTTTATGCAGCAAAAAGGAATACTGCTTCTGTTTTTGCGTGCAGTGGTAAAGAATAGGTGCCAGGGCTTTAGAAAAGGGTTTTTGGAGTTGTAATCCTGAATCACACGTGTAATTCCTGGACTACTGTATTTTACATTCCTACTTGGTTTTCATTCGCTGCTGAAATCCCTCTGTTTGGGGGATCAGAACAGGTGCAGGGATCAGATCAGTAAAAGCACAATACTTTACTCCTTGATGGCACAGTAATGCATTATTTTGTCTTCTCACATTCCCTTGCTTATTTCACCACAGAAGTCAGCGGGGAAATTAGTGTGCAGGAAAGCTCAGTTCTCTAAAATTCCAACCAAAGCAGAATGAAAACTGTCACTCTCAGAGTTGAGTAAACAGAAGCAGATGATACCTAGAGTATCACTTCACGTAACTTGTATTGTAATCCTATAACTTGTAACCCGTTGGTGGTGTTGGCATTGAACTTTCCATCACTTCTATGAACTGTCTAGAGGCAGTATATTAAAAAGCAGGAAGAAATTGGCCTGAGATATATGTCCTGGATCTCTTGGCTTGTAAACCTGCCCGTCAGAGGAAAAGCTATGTTGTGTTAACAGAATCTAATTCAAACTGATTCACATTCACCACAGCCACTCCATTAAAGCAAAGGACATGAAATGAGGTAAGATGTTGATTGTGAGTGACCTGAGATTTTATGTTTTAAAGTCTCTGATAGATGTTTTCTCTAGACTACCTGGGGTACCTAGAACTGATCTACTTAAACTGATGTGGTTCTACCTAGTCCTGAGTGTCAGCAAATTACTCTCCAGCCTGAAAATTATCTATACAGCAGTAGTTATGAACTAGCCAAGTACTTGTGAGGTGTGTGGAGACAGCAGCAAGTATAAGAGAATGGCTAACTATTTACTCATCTTGGAAGTCCTGACCTACTGCATTCCTTGCTTTTGTTCTCTTTCTTTCCAGGCTCTGTTTCCTTCTTTTCTCTAGCAGACAGTAGCACATGCTTGCATATTTGAGCTTTAGTGTCTTTTTTCTACTTCCTGTTATTTTCTAGTTTTTTCTTCTTTCATCTTTTCATAAATTCTCTCTCTTTTTTTTCTTTGTCTTACAGTTACCACATTTGTACGTGCATGCATTTCTGTTTCCTGCCTGTCCCGTTCTTACATAACTAGTGGAGGTAAAAACCTGCTCATCAAAATCAGGAAAAGAAATAATCCTGACTCTCACCCAGGTGAGACGGTTTTTGCTCCTTCCCCATATGGAGCATGAAGAAAGGGTTAAGGATAGGGGCAGGTTTCTGATTTTTTTTTTACTAGCTTTCTCTTTCCCATATTGTGGACTCTCTAGATCTGAAGTTTACATCCTTTAGTCCTGGAATAATACTGCGACTTCCCAGTTATGGACTGGGTTCCTAATAACCACCATATAACCAGACATCTGATCCATCAGCTGTTCCTTTTCTGCTCACGAGTACACCTGGGGCCAACCATCTCCTAAACCCTAGCCCCTGCTTTTTGTTGGAAGGACATTAACTAGACAGCTTGACAACTGCTGTTACATCTCTTCAGCTTTTCCTTCATTTTACTTCTAGAAGCCTGTCAGAAGACCAATCCTGTTCACATTGCTGCATTTTAATGCTCTCCTCTCTCTACTAGTAGGCCAGTGGCACCCACTGCTTCTCAGCCACCTGTAGCTTAAAAAATTGCTTTATTTGTTACACATCGTGCAAACTTGCTTTTTTGCTTTTTCTGGCAATTGCTTATCTCTTAATGTGTGTGGAGATCCTGGAGTTTTCTGAAGACCTAGAGGACTCTGGATTCAGACTAGTCTGACTGCCCTATTAAATTAGATTCTTTCAAAGTTAGTAATGCTTCTTCAGAATAATTCTCCAAGAGTGAGTGGATTTCTCATATCCTGCTTTAGCTTTTTTATAAACTGGTCAGAAGAGACTCTCTGCTCTTGCCACTTATTTATGTTGCAGCTTTTCTACAAACATGTTGGAATAATGTTGCCAAGGAAGAGTAAGATTTATGACTGTTCTTTCCACTATATCTTATTCTGCAAAATATAGCTGTGAGCGTGTGGCAGTAAGAAGACAAATGAACAGTAAGAAGTAGGGAATAAGAACTTGGCAGCCAAGCAGGTACTGGAAAGTGATGCTGATGCCAAAACTCTGGTAGAAGGAAGGAAAGTGAACACAGGGGCAGATGTGCAGCTCAGGTAAGTCCTGCTCTGACCCAGGAGCTGTGACTGGAGATCTGGGCTTAGGAATGTCTGTAATGTGGGGAGCTTCCCTTCAGTTTGCTTGTGGCATGTGTGATTACATTGATCCTCCTGTATAATTCAGGAGGTTGTTTCACTATCAGCCTTGAATTTATTTCTTGTTAGAAAACTTACTGCTCTCATTGGTTCCTAGTGAATGACTTCATGTATGGGTTTGAATTTGCCACTGAGTTGTGGGGAAGTGTGGGTACGTCTCTCTCAGTTTCCCAGTATTCACTTGTGTTGCTTTACCTTGATACGAGACCAGTGCTCGTCCTTATCTCTTCTTTCCCTGACTGCAGCATTTCTGTTGGTGATGTTGTTTTCTTGTAGAGGAGTGTGCTGGTCAGTGAAGGATTGTGTGGTGATTCATGGATACGCAACAGCCCACACACAGTTCTTAAATCCCTGCTGGATTAGAGCCTTGACATGTGATGACTATAGTGTTCATTTGTTCCTCATATCCAAGCCTTTTGGGTCCCAGGTGGAGCAGATGATCAGAAGACTGACTGGGCTTTTTTCTGTAAATGAGCTTTTGATTGAGAAGCAGAGCAGCACCCAGAAAACTCTAAGTTTACAGCCAATTTTAACATTGCTGAGATTCTGTAGTTTCTGTGAGATTCTCTTAATAGAGAAAATTACAAAGATTTGCTGGTTTCTATGGGGCAGCTGTGTGGTGATTGTGACTTTGAAGTATGGAACGAATATGGTGTGTCTGAGGGTGGGGAGCACCACCTGTGACTGCTAGAACTTCTCCACACTTCTGTGTGTTAGGCTGTAGTTCAATGAACACTTTGGGCTGGCAGTGCTGGAGAAGTAGTCACTCTCCTTTGCCAGTACAAGTATTTACATGGCCATCCTGTGAACTAGTTTGGGGAACTGATCCATCTGAAAAATAAACTGGCAAAAGAAGTGCTCCTGGTTCAGTGTTCGGATGTTTGTGCTGGCACAGAGGATTGGCAGATGGTGAGACTTTCTTTCAGCAGCAATGCAAATTTATGCCAGTTTAAAATGTTTGCCAAACTACAGCCTTAGTTTAGCACTTGGAGTCTGTTTCTCCCAAAATTTGCCCTTGAAAATTCAAACACAGTTTAAGAAATCTTCACTAGCTATGTATTTTTATTTTTTCTTAACTTTTCTTTTCTTTGCTCTTTTGTGTCCAGTTTGAGACTCTGTTCTTGCCATCAGAAATGCATTCTTCTGTCCTCCAAGAATCTTTCTTGTGACAATTTTAAACAGAAACTTTGCTTGTCTACCTACCGGGTGATCACATGTAACGTACAGTGGAAACACGTATTTTCTCCAAATGAAAACTGATTTGCCCCACACTCCCAGTTTCAAAACCAAGCTACTCTTACTCTTATTGGGTGTTCCTATCCATTATTCTAGAGTTTTATTAGCATTAAAGACGTTCTTGACTTCTCAAGACAGCTGGATTGGCATCCTCTGCCATGAACAGTGTCCTGCAGCTTGCCACTGTTTGCTGCTGGTAAGGAGGGTCCCTGGTCAGCCCCATCCCCTTGTGCCAGCTCCACCTGTTGTTCTTTTTTGGGGGGCTCTGTCTGATACGGCCAGTTTCAGTACTATTTCACGTGTCATGTCCTGCTCATTTCCTCTCTGTTACCTGGTGCATTAGGATAGCTGTATGAAATTCTGGATGGACTTGTTGCTTGCTTTTCCAGGCCATTTTTGACTGTAACTGGAGTTCATGTTTTTTAGTTGTTACTTTTCTGGAGATAAGGAACCTGTAACATTGTAGTTTGTGCACATCAGTGATTTCAGTACACTGTGGAGAATTAATTTTTTCCTGTCAGTGATATCAGAGATTTTTTGACCATGTTGCTTCTTTGATGTTCTGTGCTGTCTCTTCTGCACAGAATGGACTCATTTAATACTGCCTAAGAATCAAGTGGGATGCTTCTCATCATAGCTGTACGGCTCAAGAGGAAGAGCTGTCTTCCCTTCCCTGTGGCCTCTTGGACTGAAATTCTTTGCAAGTGATGTCCTGCCAAGTCATAGGACTGTCTGGAAAGCAGTTCTCAGATCCCTGGGTTAGTTGTATCAGTAACCTTGACTGGTTGGTTGAGAGATGTTTTCCTTTTTTCTGGATGGTGCTTCATTTCTGAATAGTCTGCTAGCTATTTCCTGAAAAAAAATCTGCAGCATATTATTATCTTCTGTGGTACTTACCATGTTCATTATATTTGTAATTCAGTTGTGTTTAAGCTGTCTTGGTTAATATCTGATGGTTCTTGACCTGAGCAGGCTAGGTTGCTACTGGAATTTTGCAGGATGCTGTCTTTCTAGTTGCTGCTGTGTTGTTCTGTACTGGGTGCTAGTTTGTATGTTTGCACCTTTAGGTATGTACATAGAATACTTGGAATTTAAATGAAGGCTTTCTCCTGCAGCAGAAGGGAAACTTCTTGTAAAAGGGAAACGGATACTCTGTGTAAAGCAAAAATTTCTTCTTGCCTATATGGAGACCAGATTGTTTCTCTTCAGGCTCCTTAGAGAGCTCTTGTACAAAGACAGCTCTTTTTTCTGTTCAAAAATTAATTTTGGGACTGTTGTGAGTAGATTGTCAGTGAATTCTTCAGTAGGACACTTGTGGGGCTCCCTGGCTCTTGTGCTCTGCTGTATTTTCTTACTTTTCAGTGGGGGAGTGACTGCAGACAATGCAAGGACTGTACAAGTGTTTTTTGGAAATCAACATACTCAGATTATATCAGTTCAAGTTCTTTATTCATTGGCATGTTTTTTACACTGCACTAAGAAAACAGTGTTTTGAAAGCAGTACTTTCAGTGAATAGAACAGTAGAGTTACTTGACTTTGCAGTTACTACTGAGTGAAATAATCGTTATTTTTGTCTTCTGCATTTGTGACTTACTACTTAGACCCTTCAGAAGGAGGACTAATGCTAGTCTTTGAAGCCTTTTGAGAAAGTCATTTGGTGCTGACCTTGTAAACTCCTTTGAGTTTCTGAAGGTTGTTGGTTAATGATGGGTGGTCAGGCATATTTCCAGTACAGGCTTGTGCCAGAATTAGCTGGTAAGTGGCAGTCGTAAGCTTCAGGTCAAAATCCACTCACTGTTCCAGGGCAGTGTCTGTCAAAAATAGAGCAATGCTTTTATGCACGTAACAGCTGCTTACACTTGAAGACTTCTTGTTCTTTGGTATTTAACTTAAAACTGCTTGAGAGTATTTTTGTTAGCCTGTGGTGTTATAAATAGGAATTGGGTAGAAATGTGCATGCGTGCACGTCTGTGCGGAGGTTGTGTATAGAGGTAGGGCACTTATCAATACCTTGTGTGCATAGTGCTCTGACAAAGAGATGGACCTGTAAGGTAATTAATGGAGCCTAAAGGGAAAGGTTATTTAATACCCAAGGATTAATTTTACACATTAACTTATGCTCAGACCAGCTTAGAGCACATAGTTTGACCACAAAGGCATTCTACATTGTAGAAATTATGTACAGCTTTGAGGAGATGCTGCTGTGTCACCCCAGTGTGCTGCAGTGAGAGCAGAACCTGAGACTGCCTTGCCTTGTTTCAGCAAAAGCAAACATTATGTTGAAAATGATACAAAGGTGAATGCAGTGAGGGAGCTCAGGAAGTTGTTTTTCCTTTTGGTCCTAGCAGGGTGGAGGAATTGTTGCATTGACTGTAAAGTTATAAAATGCACTAAATGTTGAAGACTTTAGGGGCTTATATGTATTTGCTTGGTTTGGTTTTTTTTTCCTGGATTTTGTTTGTTTTGTTTGATTTGTCCTTTTGTATGAAGATATTTTAAATCTGTTTTCAGGAAGAGCTTGTGTTACCAATGCACATCAATTTGTTCTTGTTGATAGCTTGAAATTCTTGGTGAGGTGGCAGAGGCTGCAGGATTCTCTGCTGGGCATAGTCTTGCTGTGGTTTGCTGCCCTTCTGGTATGTGAGGGTCTGTTATCTTCTTGCTTGAGTAGGTCAGAAGGCTGCAGCTATGTAGTTATAACAGTCCTGAGTTACTAGTCAAATGAAACAAAAACATTTCAATAATAGTTTAGCCTGACTGTTGTGATAATGTGGAATTTCAATTGTTATAGATTAAAAACTTGTCCCAACTTTGAAGCAGAAATCTTTACATGTTTAGGTTTCTGTGCTGTGAAAAAGTCCAGGGATGCAACATGTGTAAGGTTTCCAAAGCAGTTTATAGTTGGTCAATAACGTATCTCTCTTGTTTGCTGCTCTCTGTCCTGTTCAAGCATCTGTTCAAGCAGCTAAACCTTGCCATGGGTGCCAAGATCCCTCAACAGCTTCTGCTGTATTCAAACAGTGTGTGGTCTGTTCTCTGCTGAAGGCATTGGACCCTTCCAGTTTCAGTAGTTGCTGCATTGTTGTTCAGGCAGCTGGCATGCAGCCTTACTGCTGTGAGAAAGGAAACTGTGGCCAGTTGATAAGGGCATCTTAAACTGACTCCTTTTCAGCTGGCACACTGGATGATGCCCAGTGAAATAGATGCTGGCTGAAGCGTACCTCTGTTTGGCTTAACCTTATTTGTGTGTGCTTTAGCCCGTCTAGGACAGCACATCAGCCAGGCAGTAGCACTGTTCATAGTGATGGATTTGCTTTCAGGTCATACAGGGAGACACTGAGAGAGCTGGGGCTGTTTATGTGGCAGAGGGGAAGGTGTGACCAGACCATAGCAGTGTGTACAGATACTTGATGGGAGGACTAAAGAACAGGGAGCCAGACTCTTGGCAGCAGTGTTTGGTGGTGAGGCAGTGGGTACACTGAGAAGCAAGAAATTCCAGTGAAATATAAGAAACATGTTTTACACTGTGATCGAACCAAGAAGCAGGTTGCTGTAGAGGTTGTGGAGTTTCAATCCTTGGAGATATTCAAAACCTGATCACTGGTCACCCAGCCTGCTCTGGGTGACCCACCTCTGAGCAATGGGCTGTACCACATGATCTGCAGAGGTGCCTGCCAACCTCAGCACTCCCATAGAAAAAAAAATACTGCAGTTTGAAATGGAAGAGATACAAAACAAGCCAAATTTTACAATCTGTTAAAATATTTTTTCCAGTGATGGCACTGTCAGTATAAGTCCTGTTTATTGCATCTCTGAATGAAGTTACCAGGAGTTTGTCCTACTGGTGATCATTTGCTCCCTAAAGGATCATTGTGGTCAAATACGCCAGTAATGTAATCGAAATACTCCTGCCTTGAATCCCTTTTGGTCATCCAGGTGGTCACTTTTACTAAGTCTGTGCTGCTGCCTCTTTCCTGTTTTCTCCCAAGTTGCCTGTTTCTCCATTCATGTGTGCATATGTTCACAGCACAATCCTTTCCTAGCACAGCTTGCTGATACAAAGCATGTGTACATGTCACAAGACTGATTTCAGCAAACGTTTAAGAAATTAAAGTCAATTATACCTAAAGGGGATTCACACTTTGTCTCCAAAATTATTTTAAAGTTATATATGATTTTGGGACCACTTCTGTACTGAGAGGGCATAGTGCAGCAGGCGTAGTTATCTTTTTCTTGCAAGACCGACAGAGAAATTAAATATGCTGTTTCAAAGCCACAAAGCACCAAAAAGTGCTTTACTTTAATATTTCACATATTTTTACTTTATTTATGTAGTAAATTTGTAACAAACATCTGGCCAAATATTATTTTTGGTACATTTCAGTTTTATTTTGCTTATGAAAAATGCCAGCCACTCCATATTAAAAAAGATAAGTGTGGCGAGGGAACATTTGAACTGGTAGGAATCAGGCTTACGTATTTTGCCAGGCTGTTGAATAAATCAAAAACCTGCAGCTCCCAAGTTACAATCCTTACTTCTTCCATCTACCTTCTAGTCATTTTCTTTCATCTGTGTTCCCCACACAAACTTGCTGCTCCTGTCCACTTCCATGCTGCCTGTGCTCCCCTGGGGATCTTGTTCTGCAGTGGTGTTCCTTTTCTGCTGAGGGAGAGGAGAAGGAAGAAGGAACGGGTGCTGAGAGAGGCTGGCTGCCCCAGCAGGGGTGCAGAGGACAAGGCTTGCCCCAGTTGCTGCTCTCTGCCAGGTACAGCAGTTGCAGGCATCCTGTCAATGGCATGTCCTCTGCAAGGACCGCGTTAGAGAGATAAGGGCCATGCGCCTCTGGGAGATGTCAGCTTGGCCATCCCTACCATGTATCTAGTGGGAAATTGAAGCCAGATGGAGTTGTGTTCATCTGGAGTGACATTTTGTATCAACGAGATGCTAAGCCATGAATTGTAGATTAAAGCTAGGCATTTTTGAGGAGTATCCAGTCTTACTATAAAATCCCCTAATACTTAAAACCATTTGTTCTTTTTGTTTAGATGCTGAAGACCCATTCTGCTCCAAGTTTGCACTTCTTGCACTCTGGCTAATTTGGTTTAGGTTCTAGCAGGCTGCCTTCTTGAGTTTGCTCAGTGGGAGTTATTCCTTATCAATTGTCTGTTTGACACAAGTATTTGGCATCTGTATTTATACTACCATGTATTTGTTGTAAATAATCAATAATTGTTCTGTATATAAAGCTTCAAAGTGTGTATAAAATGATGTTCTCATACATAGTCTACCTCTGGCAATCCTGGAGCTCTGTGACAGAGGTTGTATCTAGACCACTGCCTGTAATACGTGCACATGGATGGACACATTTGCCATTAATTTATGTAATCTTGTTTTAAAAGCCACTTGTACTTTTGGCCTCTGCAACATCCTGTAACAGCAAGTCCTGCAGTTTGATTAGATGGAAAAGGAACTTCCTTTTGTTTAAAACCCACTGATGGTGATTTCAGTGTCTCCTAGACTGTATTGTGAAAACTCACTTCCCAGTAGTTTTACTTGTCATATTCTTAGAAAAAGTCTGGCATTTGCTTGCATGCATTTTTTTCAGCTGACATGCTTTCCCTCCTAAACTGAAGAATTGTAGTCTTTTTCGTGTTTATCCAATGGGTACTGTTTCATTATTCTAGTTATTCTTCTGCACTTCTGTGCAGCTTTTCTGGTTCTGCCGATCAAGGTAAGGCAAGGAGAAGCACAGTATTTAAAGTACAAATATATCCTGATTTTTGTATTCTGGCACGGCGATGTATTCTGTGTTGCCTTTCATTGTTTAGTGATTTATGATGCTTTAGTTGCCTCCTCTGCTGTGCTGAGATGAAGTTCTTGAGAGAACAGCCTGTATTTACTGAATTTTTATTTCTAAAGTGATGTTTTCCAGGTTAGAAGACATCACTGTATAAGGAAGCTTTTTTATTCCCCCAAGAGAACAAATTTCTTTGCACTTACTCTTTCCTAAATTTCACCTCCCATCTTGTTGTTTAGGCATTTGGTATGGATTAACACCCTTCTGTGTGCCTTTCTGCAGCCAGGGCTAGGAGGGACTGCAGCATATTTAGGTATTGCAGGTAAACACCATCACTCTGCTCCTGCACTCCCTTTTCCCAGGTCCCACAGAAATAGTAGAGGTCCTGTGAGAATCCTGCTGGTAACACCTCATTTTTCATTAAAAGGAGGTTGGTTTGCTGTAGTGAAATTGCAAATGTAATTTACTGTTTTATTGGTCTTTCCTTTGCCTGTTCCATTATTTCAAAATGCCTTGGAAGATCCATGGTTAAAGTGCTTTATATTTAAAAATGTCTAATGTTTGCATTAAAATTAATGGGTTGAGTAAATTTGTATTAAATCTCACTATGGCTTGGACAAAATGACATGTAATGACTCTTGAAGGCCTCCTAACACCTGGCACAGACTCAAGAACAACACAGGAGTTCCTATACTGGAGTCCTGACTTTGTCATTTTCCTTAGTGAAAATAGAAAATGGGAGTTGTCTCACTCATGAGCCAAGGCTATGCCAAAATTATATTGTAAGAGGTAATAAGATAAACATACATTATTTTTACCTGTTTAGTCCTATAGCTTTATAAAAGATCTTGTAAACATAGAAAATAATATTCCACTGCAGGACATGAAATGTAGATGAAGATACTATCAACTAGCTTTATTTTCATCTTAGTTGTCTCATATAGCAACTTGAATTTTGCAAATTTCTGGTTTTTACTGTGTCTTTTTCTACACTCATATCCTGCTACTGTGAAGGAACACACCCACTGAAAGACAAAGCTAGTAATAAATGATGCTTCCTCATCACTGAGACTTAGAGTTCTGCAATTCAACTTAGAATAGCTCTGTATTAAAACCCCAGAGAAAACTTGCCTTTGAAGAGCAAAAATTCCAGTGCACCCCCCCTCTGCCTTCCTCCTCCTCCCCGCCCTGCCTTTGGGAACAGCTTTCTGGAGGGAGTGATAGAATTCTTCAGGGGCTCTGTGGGGAACAGAATTTGCCAGTGATGGGAAGATGAAGTCCTTTTGAGATTTTTTTTTCCTTTGAAAAATCTGCTACGCTTTTTTTTCATCATCTAGCCTTCATTTTTAAGGAACGGTTATCTTGGTTTGGGAACTCATAATTAAGGGTTGTCTTTACAGACAAAGTAAATTCTTGTTTTCTAGAGTAACTCAGTTGTCTTCATAGTAGCTATATATCATTGCTTCTATTGATACTGGAATAAAATATATTGGTTTTTTTACTGATCTATGTGTGCCAAGTGGGGGGATAAGTTGATCAATAGGCTTGAGGGCAAAGCTGGCATTCAGAGAGATAGGTCTTTTTGCAAGGCTTTTTGCAAGGCCACTCCATGCAAACATTTTACCTGGAGTACAGATGATGTGAATGGCCTTTGGCACGCAGTGGGTAGATATGAGCGCTGTGCTGTGCATGGAGCACTGCCTTTTTTCTTGTCTTTGGTTGCAAATCTGTGTGCTGAGAGTAACCTCCAAGTAATGTTCAAGATGTTTTGTGTTGTGGTTCATTCAGGGGCCAGAAGACACCCAAAACCAATGACAGCTGAGGCCTGCTGAGGTATCTCACTCGTTAGTGCTTGCAGCTGGATTTCTTGGGGCTGGTAGCAGGGCAGTCGCAATTCAAACCTGTGCTGTGAGACTTGCTTCCTTCCTTACTGCAGCACATGGTTGGCAAGTGCATCCACTGTCCACAGGTCCTTGCCCACTCCTCCCCTTCATCCCTGTTCTTCCCTACAGCCTTTCTCTGGCTTCAAAATCAGCTTTCCTCTTCTTGGTTGCCCATCTCTGGACAGGTGTGACTTAGAGAAGACACAAAAAGAGTTTTGGGTCTGTAGAGTCTTTAGTATAAAGATACAGGGCCATCTACTGCACATAGTAAAAATTAGTAAATCAGTTGTCTGCCCACAGATAATTCCTTGGAGTGCAGTCTCCTGTTTAGAAACTGCTAGCCAGTGTTAGTGTGCAGTGCTAGATACATGTTTTAGGAGATCTGTTGTGTATTTTCAATAATTATGTAGAAATTTCATTTAAAAATATGGTCTCTGCCTGAAAGACTATTTCTGCCAATCCTGAAATCTGAAGTGATTGCTTACTGACTTGAAGGGGAAGTTGACTATAGAAATCTGGAATCTAGGATTTTTAGAATTGGCTGCTGTTCCATTTGTTCCTTAGTTCTCATGATACTCCGCATTACCTTCCCCCTTTCAATAATGCAAACTTCTGTCAGTGTTGCCGTTCCTTCTGGTGTCTACTTTCTTCATCTTCGTTTTGTTTCACTGTGCATTGTCTGTCCATGAGTACTTTCCGCTGCTGTTGCTTGAGTTGATGATGAGTTCATACCTTGGGTATGAGTTGTTTCAGGGTATTTGCAGACTGAGGCAAACACTTTGTCATCTGTTATGCTCTTACCTCTTCTTTTTCTTTTTTTCTTTAATTGGCACAACGTTAAGCTGGGAACAGGCTTTACTTAAGCTCTGCAGATCTTGCATGTAGGTTGCATAAATATGTGCTGTAGAACAGTCTTCTCGGTCTGACGTGACACCTCTGATCTGGGCTACTATTGCTAATCCCTGCAGTCTCTCCCCAGTAAATACTGTGGATTGCAAAGCCCTAGCTGTCCTTTGGTTTACTGTGAAAGTTTCTCCTGACTGGATTTTTAGGGACATGCAGATAAACCTTTCTGCAGAAACATGAAAAAAGGAGGTGTGCATATCCTGTCTTGAAATCCATTATTTCTGGATGGGGTGTGGAATACTGTGCTTCTCTTTCTTACTAAATACAGTGCTTTTAAGAATGTTTAAGAGTATGTAAGTGCTGGCTGCGTGCTAGTACAGCTGGTGTTGAGACTTTTGATTTTCTCTGTGAGCATTTGAGGGGAAAGGTCAAGGTTCTGTGCTCCTCTGAATGCCTTGGAAGAGGGGAAAAAGGTCTCAGTGACAAGTTGTTTAAGAGTTTTCTTGTTCCTGTCAGGTTTTTGTACACCATGGCTTTTCTGCTTACATCACCACTTTGTGTGGAGCTTGGATTCCATCACCTTCTGATTTTTAGAGTGGGAAATTTGGAGTTTGAGGTTAGCATGTGACTTCTAACCACAATACTTGTTGAGTTAAAGATATTCATAACCATTTTGATTGACAGAGCCCTGTCACTTAGCATTAACAGGTTTTTTAGTTTTTGTTCACAGGAAAGGACTGATCTGTGGAGAAGCCTACTTGTCTTTTAGGAAGGGTCAATAATTTTTTTATATATATATATATATAAAATACTATTTTTGTTATGAAATAGTGGCAAAGATGAAAAGAGGTAACTTTTTGGATTGGACTGGTTTTCTTCATAGCAGTTTCTTAATGCCAAGTATAAACAGCGTCGGAACAAATCAAGTGGGTACATTTTAACCAGTTTATAGTTGATAATGCAGCATGTTCTGTTTTTCTCTAGGCATGAGAGTGATGTGTTTTTCCATCATGCTGGTCTCCTGGGCCAGTGGTTGTGATCGATGGGGAGACTGAGAAAAAGCCTATTGAAGCAGCACCAAGGAGCTCTGCAGGAGGTCCTAAACTGGAGATGATCTTGTTGCTGCCATGAACATAAACTCACTGTATGGTCAGCTCAATTGCCATTTCAGAAGACAGTGTGGCTTTTGTATCAGCCAGACAAGCACAGGCGGTTTCCTCAGGTGTTTTCCTCCCTGGAGTCAGTATTGGGTACATTCAGATCTTTCTTATACTCACAAGGCCACATGCTCCTAGAGCAAATACATTGCATTCCTGAGCCAGCCTCCTCCAGGAGTCCATCTGAGGCAGTGCAGCCTTCCCCGTTGCAGCAGAATGCCTCCTTAACCTGAAATGACACAGCTGGCTCTGCTGCGAAACACAGACAAGGGGTGGGCTTGGGAATCACTTTTCTGACTTGGCATGCCAGTGTCAGCAGCCCTGCTCCTGGTGCAGTCTGGAGTGCTGCACAGCCTCAGCTGTTCCTCAGGGCTTTGCCCAAGGACTGGTGGGAACTGAGACAGCTGGAATAGCAGTAAATTTGTTTAATGCCTGTGTGCATCTGAACTGGATACGCTGGGTGATCTGGTTAAAAAAACAAAACCCCTAAGTGTTGTTTATGCCAGCTGTGAAAGAGGCCCGATTATAGGACTGTGGTGGGATTGTAAAGAAAGGCTTGGATGGAGACAGTTTGTGTGTGAAAGCCCATAAAAAGTAGCATGGGCAGAGTCAGCATTTCTTGCGTTTAAATTGTAGGTGGCTTGAAAGCATATTGCAGGCTGTTCATTGCTATTTGGCTTTAAACCTTAGTCGGACTTCTGTGCAGTGCTAATATAAACTAAATCAGTGTCTATAAATCAATGTCTAATAGCATTTCAGTGCATCGTTATTTCTTTTTCTGTAATATATAAATAATTTCCAAGAATTGTATGGACTTTAATAGTAGGAGTTAATGCTATAGTATGTGGTGTGAAGTTTGGAATTCTGTGGGCATGCTGAATCATGTATATCACCTTGAAAATAGCCTTAAAAACCATTTTAAAATCATTCTCTTCGACATACTGTTTATGAGAGTAAATCTTTCTGTGCTTAAAATCTAGAGGTAGTACCTGAAGCCTAGACTTGGATGCTTTACTGCATCTACATGAACATTTACTAAACTTAAGGAACTTGCAGTACAAAAGTATTTCTAAGTATCTGGCTAACCATAGTGCTAAACACGCAATCCTGTTCCCATGCAGTTGTGCAACATTCAAATTTATATAAAGATACCTTTCCTGCAAGCTAAATTTCAGTTATGTGGCTCTCTTGTTCCCTAAAACAGAAACAAAATTGCAGTTTCAAGTAAGGCATGAATCTCCCTCCTAGTAGTTAGCAAAATGATCGTGTACTGTTTGTCTTCTGTAGGAAAGAAATTCCAGGCTTGTCAGCATGTATAGTTTTGAGGAGAGGATAATAGAGATGAGTGATGTTCTTTAAATGGCAAATTTCTCAGCCATTTACTTTCACAGATAAAACAGTAAGGTTTGATGTAAAAAGAAAAACAAAAAACACCCTCCTCTTTCCCACCCTTAATCCTTAGTGTTTTTTTCTTCCCAGTCTCTCCTGGTGCTAAGAAGTTCCCAGCCTTGATGTTTGGGCTGATGTACATGCTTTATTTTTAAGGTAGTGTATCACAGCATCATTAAGGGGTCTTTTTCAACCTTAAAGTTGAGTCCCGTTGTTGTTGGAAGTTTACCCAGTAGATCTCACACAACTGAACAAATTCACTGATAATATGTAATAATCTAAAAATAGGTAACCATGCTTGTTTATGTGTTGTGCATCAGTGTGCTTGCTGATGTCATGTGGTTGGCTCTGGAAATCTGATGCGCACAAAGTACTGTCAGAATATATTTTAAGTGATGTAGCTGAATGAGACTTAACTTCATACTATTTTCATGCACTGTTGTAATTTGCTTTAGTGTTGTGTTATTTTTAGTTCTTAATGATAGTTGCTGCTCTGTGCCCTTTTTGAATGGGCAGTGATGAAACTAGGAAGTTGAGTAGTCTCATGTGAGAGCAGAAAGCTCTGCCCCATCTTGGGGAAAAAAGTTTCAAAGTCCTTATTTTCTAAATGGTTTTATTAATTTCAAAGCAATTACAGTGTTAAGTTAAAGGCAGACTCTTAAAATTTGTGTTGACTGACTTACTTCTCTGTCAAATTTTTGTGCAGTGCCAAAAAAGTGAGTCATGAGTCTGCTTCTCTTGAAGAGAATGGGGAGTTAGCCGTGGAGGCCTGCCAATTCTTCAAACATATATAACATTATTCAGCAGTTGTTTGCATCTGAAATGTATTGGTCAACTTATTTAATCATACTCTAGACAGATACAGACTGACACAAATCAAAGGGTGCTTTGGACACTTCCTAGCTGCAAAGTCAAGTGTTGTGTTTGCTCCTTGGCTTTTAAGAAAGAACTTTCTGCCTCTGATGGCAGTGCCTTTCATCTGCTTTCTTTGGGAAGACTCAATTAAGTATATCTGGGGGATTTTTTTATTTGTGCATTCTGTGTTGTTGACTTTTTTTTTAAGTTTGCAGTAGACTTTGATATCAAAACTATCAGCATGTGTTATGCTGAACCTTAGGGGAGGGAGCTATTACTGCTTTGAAGCACTGACATATCTTGGATGTGCTTGTAAAAATGCTTTTTTAAAAATTCTTTTTACTTTTTTTTTTTTTTACTTTTTTTTGGGAATGCAGGTGGTTTAGACTTGAAGACATTGTCTGTATTCAGAGATATGTTAGACAAACTTCACTCGTTTTTTATTACCCTATTTAAGCCAGTGCACAGCTCTTTGTGTGCATTTTTAGATTTGAACTCCATTTTATTTTCCTGATAAGCAGTTAGATTAAGTTAATGGAAACTAGGCCTTCATAAGATTGAAGGTGTATTTTGCGGTGCCTTCACTGACTCAATTTTAAAACAGCAGCTTTTGGTTAAACTGGCACAAATTTGAGAATAGGCATGTCCTACCTAACCTGGGTAGCAGCCTGGAAAATGCCAGTGTATTGTGTTACAGAAGATACAATCTTTCTTTTTCCTTGCCATTTGTAAGCTGACTCAGCCGTCTCCTTGCCTGTGGAGATTTGAGACTTGCAGCTTTACAAGCTGAGGTACAGGAGAGCAGAAAAGCTCATTAATGTTTAAGCACTTTTATCTTAGTTTAGTAGCGGTGAGAGCTGCAGAACTTCAGCTGGGAAGTGTGTTTTAGATCTTCCTGTTGTGTCTGTCTTTAGCACTGATTTCAGTGGCTCATGGGTTCACCTTTGGAGATGTGTTTCACCAGTAGCCCTGCTCTCCTCAGGGCTCAGTCAAAGCCTCCATGCAGGGAACGTGGCTTCTGCTGTCCCCATGCTGAGAATCAATACCGTCTCCCTCTGGTTAATGCTTCTTGCTTGATAGTTTTGTAAGAGTTTCACTATCCTAATGTTTTATTTGTGAGATATATTCATCAAAGTGTAAGCATGTCCCATGTGCAGAGTCATTTCCTGAATATCAGACTTAAGCAACTGCAGTTCTGTGTTTTTTCCTGTGCCATGTGTAAGAACTGATGAATCATCTAGACTTGTATGCACATTTCTTCAGCAATTCAAGAGGTGAAAAGCATTTCTTGGAGCCTATGGGCATTTATGGATTAAAGGATGATACTTGGAAATGAACTTTGTGTGGTCCTGCTGTTGAGCACAATTAGAATTGAATGATAGAGTACCAAACTTGATGTTGCTACAGTGAAAAATACCTGAGCTTGTTTTTGCTGAGTGGCACCGTGGTTACATTCGAGCTGTTTGGATCCAAACTTCATGTGGCTCTTCTGGCCCTAGAGAGCTGAGCTGAATGTGGCCACTGAACCAGCATGAAAATTTCTGCCTTCTGGCTTATGTCAGTTTATTAGGATGTTTAAGGTGAGTGTCATGAGCAAGTAAGCGTCATGTAAAAATGAAGACGGGGTAAAGCCATGACTTGAAGAGGAATTAACTGCTGGGTTGGCAAAGCTTTTTCTGAAATTTGGTCTGAGAAATCAGCATCTGATTGGCAAGTTAGAAATAAGCAATTTATAAAGGTATTAGTATGTTGTGCCAGACTTTTGATGGTAGGGTATGTTATGTTACTTGATTTTGTATGCTTATGGAATGTGGTTCTATCCAAAGAAAGTAGAAATCTTGTACTGGCCACTGCATTGAAAAGCCTGGGAAGGAGGGAGGTAGGTCGGGTTACTGAACTCCCTAGAAGGTCATGGAAGATGTAATCCGTGTACATAGCTGTGTGCTGATTCTATTAATAGTGTAAGCAGCTATGTCAACTCTCAGTTTTTCCTCTTTCCCTTCCTGTCTAAGTTCATTTTTCATCTCTGTTCTTAGTTCAGTTTGCCTTCACTTTGCCAGGCTTACCAGCTTTGCTGTTAAAATTTTGCAAGATACAAGAGAGGGTGACCTGTGTTTGTCATCCTTGTCTTCAGTTGTTTTTTTTCCTTTTCCTGAAAGAGCAGCTTACTCTGTTCTTGAAAGAAGATGGCACAAATAGCCGGTGTATGCCGTAGTCAGAGTTTATTAGTTTGGGTGGTGGAGGATTGTTGGTTTGTATTTTGGTATTCAGGTTTTTCTTTCCTGCACTCTGCACTCTGTATTTACCATATCTGCAGAGAAAAATGCAAAAGAAAATAATGGTTCCTAACTCATTTGCTAATGGACAAATTGAATGGCTGTGGTGGTAATTTATTATTAGAAAGGGCTTAAAGATCAGTGATTCAAAGCTGCTACAATATGTCAGTTTTTTCTTCCATTTAGTTTCTAACTTAGAGATTCCTCTCTTCTCTTGAGGATGTATAATGCCTTGATTAATTTTTAAGCTGCTAAGTAGCAGTTTACTTTCCCCGTGCATGTTCTTCAGTTGATGATCACTGCAAGGCATGACTTTTTAATGAGAAATCTTTGCAGGGCCTGATATTTCTCTCCAGCTTTTCTAGTTTCACTATGTTGATGTGTGTGAAAACTTGATTCTCTAGCCTTGCTTACTAAACCATGGAGGATAACAGCCAGAAATTTTACTCAGATGGAAGTTAGTATAGAAATACTTAGATTAGCTGTGTCTCAGATTTATTTTACCCTTTTTTAGATTGCTGTGTTTTGGGTAAGGCTGACAGGAGTTTCTCCCTGTTGACATTTTCTTTCTGTTGCAAGTTTCTGTCTGTTCTCGTGAAGAATTTGCAGGAGAGTTACGAATCCAAAGCAAGTTGCACCACTCTAGCATGTTTAAGCCAGTAATCTTGATCCTGCTCAGAGAAGATACTAAACCAGTCTTTTGTTCCTTTGATTTGACTATTACTTTGTTCAACTTGTGAAAAATCATAGCCTGATGTGTGCTTAAAGTGAAATGTGCTTCCTCAGAACTCTTGTTTGTTAGGGATGAATAAATTTTTGAAAAATAAATACATCACAGATCAAATGGGGATCTTTTTTAAATTTTTAAATTTTATTTTATTGTTCTTTGGTTCTTTTATTGCAGTGGTGTGTGAGGTTTTTTCTTTCTTTGAATAACCTGTCAGATGTCCTATGCCAAGGATTCCCAGCGAAGTCTTTGTGAGCACATCTGATGAATTTTGGTAGGAAGTCATCGATCTTGCATTTAGACATCTTGTTTTGCTCACTGAGATTTGCAGTTCCTTTAGCAAACAGCAAAAGCGACATCTCCTTGACTGATGCAGCTTTAATCTGAGCTAAACAATAAAGTTTAAATACTAATATATTTAATATATTTATTTAATAAATTATAGAACACACATCCTCTCCATTATATGTTTGTGGGTTGGGGGGTTTTTCCCTCCTTGTGGAATTTTGTGTTCTCATGTTAGTGACATTCTTCTCTCTTTCCTAAGTGTTTGCTTTAATGCTTCCTTTTTTTAAGGAATGATACCTAAGCTTGCAGGCATCCAGCAGTACAAGGAATGGAGAGGATAGAAGAAAAAGCTTCAGTTTGTTTACCTGCAAGTCTTCCTTCTTTATAGATGGAAGAGGCTGTCATACTTCTGTGTGAAAGGAGGCTGAGACTAGTCCCAAATGAAATCATGTTTTCAGCTGCATTGTTGTGCTATGCCTCCCAAGGTTGAGTCTTAGCTGATGTGTCTTTACATAGTGAAAAAAACTGAATGGACTAAGGTTTATTCCCTCTGATGTTACCTTAGTGCATTTTATTAATAATTAGAGTAATGCCTGGCACAATAAGGATGCCTATTCTTAGCAAAAAATCTGTGGTTTCAATTAGTTCTTCTGTTAACAACTTAATGTTGCTTACTCAAGCTGATGGCCTTATTTTCCAGAGTTAAAACATTTGCAGACAGAACATCAGCAGCAGCTTTAGTGTGTGAGTACTTCAGATTTGACAGACACAAGTTGGGCAGATACCAGAGTGGGGAGGGCTCTTTCATGCTTTCTTCATTACTCATGAATTCCAGGGGGTATCTTAGGACAACACTCGTGCTAGACACGAGTGCTCAGTCTAAAACAGAATGCTCTAGGGTTAAAGAAGGTTAATATTAAAAGTGTTGGCACAGGAATCCTTTGAGTGAGCAAATCCGGTATGTGACTTGAATAAATAATTTTTTTGCAGAAAGTAAGTTTGCTGAATGCTTAAAAATTGTAATGCCCATGAAGCACAAAAGAGGAGACTCCTTTTCTGTTAAGAAAATGCAAGAAATACCTTGAGTTGAATTAACTGATTACTTTTATGGGACAGTTGATGAGACAGGTAACTTTTTGTTTTGGAAAGCTAGCAGCTTTATTGTTCGTAGCCCAAAATGTTAAGGAATCTTGCACTTCCAGGTCTCAAATGCTTGGCTGTACTGACTGCCATTAACAGTGTTTGGTAAAAACAAGGCACAGACACAAATTTTTGTGTGTTCTTGATATACGTGTCTTTGCTTGCTTATTTATACTGTAAAATGTTAAAACAACAACAAAGGCATGTAGGTTCATTATTTATGTGGATCACTTCTTTGTCCTTTCCGTGTGGGTAATCTTGCACTATATGATAGCTTGGAACTCACTTCATACTGTTTCACAAAGCAATATATTTCCTATGTCTGATAAATTGTTACATTTTGTACCTTGCCTTATCACAGGTTAATTTGGGACATGGCAAAAGCAATGTATATTATGCTACAGCAGCTGAGTTGCAAATTTGTTTGCTTTCCAAGTTGCAGCTAAAGGCTGAGTCATTCTCACTGTTATAACAAATACATATTAGGTAAGTTATCGCAGCAAAACTGTTTCTCGTCACTTGATGATAGGAGACGTTTCAGACTCTAAAGTCAAAAACGAGTTCTTTTTAAACATTGAAAGTATTTTAGACTCAAATGATTCTATGAAACTAATATGGCTGCTCTTTATGTGAAGTTAGTGACAACTGGTGTTTCCCCAGACTTTCCAAAAAGTGCTGCTGGTCCTCTTTTTCTTCAGCACTGTGTTGTGTAATACTGTTTGGTTGCCTTGGAGTCTAAGGCCTCACGATTAAAGTGAGAATTGACATTGCTCTAGCTGCTCGATCTCAAAGTTCTCCTCATTCTGTGAGTTTTAGTAGCTGTTTTCACACAGATAGTGAGCAACAGTTAGAGTTTAATTTGCATGATATGTCTCAGCAAAGTCCCTTAAATGAAAACTTTCCTGTTGTTAGGAATCCTGTTACAGGATTGGACCTGGATCTTCTTTCAGCACTGTTCATGCTCCGTGAGAGCTTGGTGGGATTTATGTGTCAAGAGTGTTGGCTTTCAGGGGAAACCAAATACCTTCCTCTTCCAGCCCAGCTTTGCTTTTGTTTTCTTCCTTTTTTTCCTCCCTAAGAAAGGAAATTACGGAACCCTATTACATTATTTGGTATCTTTAACTCACTGTTTTGATTTCTGTGGGTTTATCTTCCTGCAGCAAAACTGATAAGTCATGACTTTGCCAAATATTAGATCACATTCTTGATATGTGTAACGTTTTAATAGCGTGAGGCCTGTAATGATAAAGGCATTATGATTACAGTAAAGAAGCTGAGAAGCTGAAGTGTCTCATCAAAATTAGAAGTATATTTGAATTTTGTATTTTTGAGTACTTTTCATGCAGTGTAGGCACTTCCAAATGATGTGAATGAAGTTCGGCTTAATTGTTAGGATTCTTTATAGTCATGGGCTTACAGCTTGGCAAATACTATGTTCTGATTTCTGCCTAGACAGAGCTACTAAAAACTGCTGTTTCTGTTACCAGAGTATATATGGAAATAAAGATTTTTAAATGGTTGCTGCTGTAGCAAAATCCATTCTGCTTACACGTGATACGCAAATATTTTACTGATTGAACTGCAAGTACTTTTAAACTCCTCAGTTTGCACAAAGCACAGTTTACCCAGCTATCTGCACTGAATGTATTCCTCAATGCTTGCAAGTAATACAAACTCTGGAAAACTTTATTAATAGCATATGGGGGGAGGACATTAAAATTAACAGTATAAAGCCAAAAAATCGCTTTATTGGTAAAATATTTTTTGTGTATTGCATGAGAGGTGAAAGAGTTTGCAATGCAGAGGCCTTACTTAGAATTCTAACTTAACCAGGCTAAATCTAAACAGGAATGTTTGTTTATAAAAGTTTTTACTTTTTTTCATACAGCAGGCAGTCATTGAGATCAGCAGTATGTTGCTTTGCTGGTAGAAATTCACCTTTTTCTTTGGTTGTTGGTTGGTTGGTTTTTTAAATTCATGTTACAATTTTTAGTGCAGACATCTGAGTGCTGTGGTGGCAGTGGGTGACTTGACTTGGAAAACTTTGTTCTGGTCTCTTTTGAAAACCTGAAATAATTGTTATTTCCAGCAAAGGCGTAAAGATACAGGGATGTGCTGTGCAGGGAACCAGCCATGTGCTCTGGTAGCTAATCAAGCTAATCAGGCCATCTGGGAGCAAGGGCCAGTTTGTTTCACACGCACATCCGCATGTCTGAAGACTCAGAAATCGCCTTCCAGGGCTCTTTCAAGTCAGCTGAGCAAAGTGCAGCATGGGAAGTTTAATACACTGCTGTACTGGGAGTCGTTTGATGTCAGAAGGTTATTGCAGATTACTGCTCAGTGTCTGTTTTCCATTTCTCACTTCTTGACTAAAAAGGATGTTTTTGTTGTAGGTTTGTTTCAACAAAGGTTCAAAGACCTCCTATGTACAGGACAAAACACAAGCCCAAGAATGCTCTTGGAGTGATCGAGTAACATGGGCTACTGGTTTTGTCCAGAAGTCTCCTAAAAATAAAGTTTGACAGCATTTTTTGAGAAGGAATTCTTTGCATTGGAAACACAGAGGGGAAAAAAAAGAAAAAAAAGATAGCTGTCTGAACTTGAATCTGGAAGATTTGTTATCATAAGGAGAAGCTATTAAATTACACACAAGACATTCTTCCTCTCTTCTGTGTCATTCAGGGGAGTGAAGTCTGAGTGATTAGTCACAACATGAGAGTAGCCCCACCTTCCATGCCTTAATTAAGTGTTCCTCTCAGTGTCTTTCATGCCTTTGTTGTCCACATCTGTTTGTCTTCTAAACCAATTCTTAACTAGAAAGAAAACACAGCTAAAAACATTCTTTGCACGTTATTTCTGGTTTAATTTCTCTGTTGCTTGTGTATTAATTACTTAAGAATTAATATAGATAAAATGTAGACTTTTCCCACACACAGAGATAAAAGTAATTCTTGTGTTTGATTCTTTGACTCCAGGCTATGGTGGCTTGTTATCCAGGCAATGGAACAGGATATGTACGCCACGTTGATAATCCAAATGGAGATGGAAGATGTGTTACATGTATATATTATCTTAATAAGGACTGGGACGCCAAGGTATGCAATAATTTCTTTCTGAAACGTTTTTTACATACATACGTATATACTTGTTACTGAACCTTTACAGGAGGTTTTTGTTCAAGTCCTTATTTCTGTGCCTTAGTTGTGTTTTAACATTATGTTAACTGTGGGTATCCTTTGCCTCCCTAATTCTGTTGTTAGTGAGAGCAGAGAGAGATGAAGCATTTATTTTCAAGGTTTTGAATGATGTCAGCAGGACCTTCTTGACAGTAAGATTGAAGGAAAGTGGTATATACCTCCCTATAGACAAAGAGAAATTTAAGGCAATTTCATATATTCTTAGTTTAATTTTTCCTTATATTCCTGTTGAATTTTGAGTTTTCTGTTTGTGAAACTGGATTGCTTATTTGAGTATGCTTGTAAAAAGAAGGATGCTGTAGCTTGGAAGCATTTTCAAATAAGCAAAGTGTTACAGTCATTGCTGTATCAGTATAGTTCAAATCAGCTCAAGTCTTGTATCAGTGTAGAGATAGGGTGTCAAACAGATTTACACCACAGTTCAAGTGGTCTAAGAATGTACTACTAGGGGCTATGATAAAGTGAATTTTTAATAAGGATTTTCCTAGTGATTCAGTGGGACTGGGTGGATTTGAAGAACAGATGTAGCTAAGTGGCTGTATTGAGACCATGGAAGAGTAATGCAAAGATGGCTTTGCTAATTCTTTCATTTCTCTGCCATTACTGATGGAGAAGTTTATTCTCATAGTGTATGGGGAAAAAAGAGATAAATATACTGATGCTTCATCATGCTTAGGGAGTAGCATGTGGAAGAGCACATAGAAGCAATCTGAACCTGTGCATTGCATGCAGATATGGATAACAGACTGTAGATGAGAGATATTTTTCTTTTTTGTCCCTTCATAACTTACTTGCATAGAACTGGTAGATCACAAAGCTGAGTCAGATGGACGCACTTCAAGCTTTCTGTTTCTGACGTGCTCTTTGACACATCTAATTGCATCCTACAATTAGAAAATAAATTTTTTGCCATGATAGCATCTTCGCATATAAATGTACTGATTGTACTAAACATCTTCAAGTGCAGCTTTGGGGCATTTTTTGTTGATTTATGGTTTCTCCCTTGGAAAAAAAAAAAAAAGAATACATACCAGAGTGTAGAAGTCAAGCAAATTGCATTTTCACAATAATTGTGAAAAATTTACTAGCTGAATATTTAATTTATTAGCAAAGGCATTAATTTCTTGCAAAACCTATTTTAAATTACAAATTAATATACTACCAAGTATATTGTTTATTGAAAAAAGAAGCTCAGACTGTCTTTAGGAGAAGAAATGGATCTAAATTGTCACTTGTTTGCTGATTTAAATCACAGATGCTTCTGTCATTTATATCAATTTCCCCTGTTAGTACTTGCACTGTTATGTCTCTTATGACATGAAGGTCTATGGTGGCCATCTGTAGTTAGATTTAACATCAACACCATCAGTAGGAAGAAGTTGATGTGACTTAAATATAATTAACCCCATCTACTTGTGCTTATTTCTAGACATACACAGGTAGGTTCTCAACTGTTCAAAACCTGGAAGAGATCTAAATTGACCACAAGTAGTACAGATTCAAGCTTTAGTTTGAAGTTTCCTACTGTTTCCTTATTTTAGTTACACATAAACTTGTGCCATGGTTAAATGAATAATTTCTTTGATGGAAGGGTGAAATTCAGATGTGAAATAAACTGTTCCTCTCATCTATATTGGGGTGTTTTTAGCCACCTGTGTAATATAAGTCAGTCTTGTCCATTTTTTTTTGCTAATAGGTAATGCATCAAAAAAAACAAACCCATCTAAGCTCTCAGCTTTTACTTAAACATGAATACACATTTAATATTTGCAAGCCTTCTGAAATCACTCAGTCAAAAATGTGTTAACAATTTTGTTAAATGAAACTTATTGACAGAAAAGCCATAAATTCATAATTTCTGTAGCAGTTGATAAAGGCTTTTGTTTCAGTTCCAAGTGTCTGAAATATTTTCAAATGTGATATTCAGTACTTTTAAATACAATGAGACATTGTTCTCAAACATTGCTTGAAAATATTTCATTTGTAGGTAAGCGGAGGCATCCTTCGGATATTTCCAGAAGGTAAAGCCCAATTTGCTGATATTGAACCCAAATTTGATAGACTGCTATTCTTCTGGTCTGATCGCCGCAACCCTCATGAAGTACAGCCAGCATTTGCTACAAGGTAGGAGTGATGGACTCTCTACTGCATAATGCCTCTGACAGCAAGAAATGAGAAATTAGTGACACTATGAATTATGACCTGACAAAAAGGAGAGGTGTTTCTGCTAATGCACAGTTAGGCTTCCACTGAGTTGCTGAGTTTGTAGTGATGGCCTGATCTCTTACTTTGGAGAAAACCTCCTGAGTGGGTAGGTGGGAAGTTTCTGAGTGTGTGCTTGACAGAACTGTGTGGGAGCACACAGAGCCATAACCAGACCCCAACTTAGCCAAAGGCTGCCATCTTCATTATTTCTCTGTAGTGACTTTGCACTCTTCTCCCTTCCCTTTTTCCTTAGCACCCTGCTGTGGTACTGGAAGATTGACTGGATACTTCAGTTTCATGTTCCCTCTTGTTGGGAGGGAGCTGTCAGAAAACAGTAATTTTCAAACTAAGCTACCACATTCTAATTTGGGAATTAAGTGAGGGTTGTGGAACAGAAACAACCATTGATACACAAATGTTTTTATGGCGTATTAGAGGAGTTGCTCCCAGTCTGCAGCACAGGGGGAACTTGATCTCTCTTTTGCCCCTCAGAGCAGGGCAGTGGTTAATGCTAAAGGTACCCACATTCACTGCTCCCACATAATAAGTGACATTTTCAGGTAGTGGTAATAGGTAAATCATTTTAGTCATTGATCCAGACTTCCTGTTGCCCATGTTTGAACATGTTTGGATAGCCAGAGCACTGAACATTGACTGGAGCTGTGAGGTAACACAACTAGCTTTGCAAGAAGTAACTTGAAACTGCCTTCAGCACATCCTCTTGCAGCTTTTCCAGAAGCTGTACCGCTTTCCCCTCCCCCTTTCTGCTCTGAGAAGAGTCAGAGGGTGAAATGCCATTTACTAAAGCTCCTTAAAGTCTTTCCTCAATAGCTGGCATTTTGTATTTAAATCCTCTATGGGCAGTGGAAAACCAGAGGAGCCATGTAAGAAGGGGTAGATCATTGTCCCTTGTGCCAAATGTCAAAAATAAGATGCTGCTGCGGTGTGACTCAGTGATGAACTTGACCTAGTAGAAGGATGAGGTCACAGATCAAAGTAATGTGGGCAGAGACTATTCTGGACAAGAGCCATAATAGCAACTCACTAGGAAAAAGAGTGTAAACATACAGCATCAGTGTCACCCTTTCAATGACTTTTCAGATAATACTGCTAGTAGGAAAAAAACCCAAATCCACTGCTTGCTTTATGAAAACTTTCTTCTGTCAGACTGCAGAAGTAGCATCTAATTTGGGCTATGTTTCATGTCAAGTGCTTCACTGGTATTTTCCTTCACAGTTCAGGAGTTTTTTTCTTTTGTGTCCTTAGGTACGCAATAACAGTGTGGTATTTTGATGCAGATGAAAGAGCACGAGCTAAAGTAAAATATCTAACAGGTAAGCTCTTCTTAATATCATTGTTATTATTTTGTGGAAGAGTAGCCAAGTCTAGCCTTGTCTCCTTGGCCCATCCTCTGCACAAAAAAGAGAGAAAGCAGCAAAACTTATGTCAGGTTTTACAGGGAAGCTGACCCAGGGATTGAACTCCTGGGCAGTGATTTGTGAAATCCAGGTCAATGCCTGTCCTGCTTGCACTTCCTCTGAGACCTGAGGCTGCTCAGTATTTTTACATGGGAAATATAGCTTCTCCCTACTCTCCCTAATAGGTGTGAAAGAGAAATGCACCAGAGGCTGTAAGGCACTGCAGAACTGAGAGCTCTGGAAAGAGTTTTGATCAAATATAGGGATTCAGTAAAGTGAATACAACTTTACTTGACTAGAATTTTTAAATTGGAAAAACAAAAACCTAAAATTAAAATCTGTAATCAAAGAATGGACTTCCTTCATTTCCAGTTTCACCAATCTAGCATCTGTTTTCCTTCTCTGGCTTCTTCCCCAAGAGGAAGTTGATCTAATTTTCCTGTTCAAATTAGCATTGCTAGGAGAAATGGCCTAGAACTTCTGTCATGCTCGTAATTGCCATCACAAATTTGTGTTCATTACAGTAGTTTAAAAATAGACCAAAATCAGGTGTACTGCAAGTGCACACACGCACGAACACGGCTTTGTCAAGAGCTCTGAAACCAATGATGTTGAGACGTGTGCCAATCATTTCCCACTGAGATTTCCATTATTTGCTGTTAGGTGTGGAGCTCCTGAGCAGCCCCAGAGCTGGTGCAGTTCAGTTCAGTCCCTCTTGGTGCCCTTGGTGACTGTGCATTTTGGGAGTGGCAGATGCAGCTCCTGCCTGGCTGTCGAAGGAAGCCTCTCAGCTCCGGCCAGGCAGGCTGTCCCACTGCTTGGTGGCACATGCCTAGCAAGGCACAGTGACTTCCTAGGCAGTCAGGAATGCTGGATAACGCCCGCCTGGTCTCCACAGGAAGTCTCTGTGTCTCTAAGTTGTCCTTCATGTCATAAGTGTGCAACTCTTCAGCTCCTGGAGACAGCCTTGCTGGATCAGAGCTGTTTTGTTGCCTCTGCACAGCTTCAGCTGCTGCCCTTTCAGAAAGAGTGCAGAGAAATGGTGCTCCCCCCTCTGCCCACCTCCCTCTCCAGGGTCCCCCTAAACTGCAGGCACTTAAGGAAGGAAGGCTGGGTTAATTAGATTTCACAGAATCAGGCTGGAACACCTCTGAGATCATCAAACCCAACCTGTGACCAAACACCACCCTGTCAATTAGACACTGGCACTGAGATGGTGCTGCCAGAGATGGTGGCTCCACCACCTCCCTGTGCAGCTCATTCCAATGTTTAATCACCCTTCCTGTTAAGAAATTCCTCCTCCTTCAGTATCAGTTTGCTCTTTAATGGGTTTATATTACCATATTGTCGTGGTTTCAGTTCTCATTTGCAATTAAAATTGCATTCTTTGCTCTGTATCTGCAGCAAGAATTGTGCAAGATGCAATTTACTTTCTACTCACTATAATATATGAAACTATAGAATAAAATGTCATAAAATAGAAGACTGTTCCTTTTTTGGATAAGTGTCAGTCTGACTAAAGCCATGCAGAGTATGTGTGTGTTTTTCTTGCTTATGGGATATTGTATTTTGATAGTAAAACTTTGTTCTGTAAAGTGATGTAGACTGTTAGACTGTACTTTGATAAATGCTGAAAAATACAGTGTTCCTTTTCATGTTTCTGCAGGTGAAAAAGGTGTGAGGGTTGAACTTAATAAACCTTCTGACTCAGTTGGGAAAGACGTTTTATAAGCCTTTGATTTAGCAACTCCCCTTGCTATTCTCCCTGATAAATCTTGATGCTATCTATTAACTTTTGAATGTGAATAACAAGATAAAGGAAAATCAACAACAAACCAACATCTTAATACGGAAGCAAACAGTGTTTCAATGTTGCATCAAAAAGAAGGTTCTTTGACTGCTGAAGCATTGTACTATGTGATTGTGACTCCAGGCCTGTGACTGCTTATGTGAAGAAGATAAGCAATCAGTAAGAAACACCATATGCATCTGGACATAAATAAGTGCCCTACATAGAATTTGTCCATCCTTATATTTTGCCAGACCTGTCATCCAGCTGAATCCATTTCATCTCTCCCTTTTTTTATATGGTAAAAGTTTGAATTTTGAGTAATTTTTGTATGACCAGGTACAGTTTATCAAAATTGAGTCTTAAAAAAAAAAGAAAAACTGAAAAAAAGGAAAAAAAGTACAGTATTCTCCAATATAACATGGATCTATTTTTGTAAAACTGTTCATACTGTTCTCCTCTGCCATGAAAGACCTAATTTAATGTAAGGGTTGCCAGTAACTGATAATCACTTTAATTTTCTTTACACCTTAAGTCAGAAAAGGAGCACTTTAATTACCAGCTAAAAATCTGATTGTTTTATATCATATCTCACACTAATCTTAACTTTTAAAGATTGCTGCTGTATTGTTTTTTTTTTTTTTTTGACTATGTTCTCTTGAACCTTATTAACAAAAGCAAATCAGTATCTCGCTATTAGTAACATTCAGTTTGTGGTTTTGTATGTTGAATCCACAGAGGGGAAGTTTCTATCTCTTTTTTCTTTGGTTTCTTTTTTTTTTTTTTTTTTTATTTTGAAGGGGGGATGTTTGGTTGTTTTTTTTTATTTTTTAAGTGACTGGCACTAAGTGAACTTGACACTATCGGTTGCTGTCATTGGCTTTGGGGACCTGGTAAATACCATCAAGTTACAAGAATATACAAGGGCTTTCCTAGGCTATTAGAGGTACCCAGAACCTCCTTACTTACTTGACAGAAATTTTTGAGCTTTCTCCCTTTTCTAAAAAATACTTGCCACCCCCCTTTCCTTTGTATATAAGTTAATAGAATATCTAAAATTCACTTTTTAAAATTTCCTTTTCAAATGTTGGTGTCCCATGCAGTCTGTAAGTTGACACCTTGATCTATTATATAGAATCAAGGAGGTGGTCAGCACACTGAAGCTGAAGTGCATCACTCTATAGGCTCCTTGTGCAATAATACATCTTTAAATTTTCACTGTTGCTGAAGGATTTCCCCGAAAATTGCCCTTTGATCAATACTGAGGTATATATTTAGTAAGAAAACATTTGATTTCTTTTATATTGTTTTTATTTTATCCAGGAGATGGGACATCACAGAACAAAAGTGAGATGTGCAGAAACTGTGATATTCTTATTTTTAAGAAATGGATATTTTGGACATGGATTTTTTTCTTCTTCTTCTTCTTTCCTTTTTTTTTCCTGAGCTTTAAAAGCTTGAGAAAACAAAAGCAAGCCTATCTAAGACAGCATTCATATTTACAGGAGTTTGGGGGTTGTTAACCTTACCCACTGCAGTTTTCTATCTGTCCCTTATTTCCTTACTTAGCCAAAACAATGTGAGTGTACAGAAATATTTCTGTATATATTACAACTTGTGACAATTTTAGCATCTGTATAGTTTGTATTCAATTAGAGACCTTTTCTATGGAAAGCTCAGTAATTTTTTATTAAAAACATTACTATTGTTCATGTAAAACATGAAAAAGCTAATTGTTTAGTAACAAACTGACAGAAAGGGGGAAAAATTCAGTATTGGTATATCATTTAGGAGAACCAACAGAAATCCCAGTTTTGTTTTGATTTCACTTTTCCTTTTTTTAGTAAGTTCTTGCCCTGTACAGTTCTCTTCCTCTTTCCTCTTTTCTTCCCAGATAAACAGACAGGATACCTTTACTGTAAGTGCCTCTGCCAACCTGGCCAAGGAGTGCAAATCTTCATTACTGTCTGGTCTGCAGTGCATTTAGGCTACCAATGAAACAAGCAAAAAAGTCACCTCTTCTACTTCATCTTCATTAGTACTACTTTAACAGAAGTTTGGTTTTGTTTTAGAAATGTAAGCATAAGCCTTTAAACTCATTTCAGTCCCTCTGTAATTCAAACTGCTGCAGTTAAACAGCATATTGAATTCTAATCACACTGTAGGTTTGTGCTTGCCAGACAGGTTTAAAAAGTGCTTAATTTTTCACTCCATGTAAGTCATTACAACAGGGTCAACAAATCAGGTCAGCCATTTCTTCCATGTCTTTTAGAAACTGTTAATTTCATGTCGGTTGAATATTCAGTCTTGAGCATCACCAAGCAGGTCCTTGTTTTAAAACTATTTTTTAAACTGTCTTATGATCTGTATGTGTCTAGTCCTGGTTAAAAATAAAGCTTCATAATGCTATTTTTATTCATGATGTTAGCTGGCTGTGAAATATGAGACCTTTATCTATAGCAGGCAAAGAAATTCAGGATTCATTTACAGGTTGCCTATAAAGTTGTGTAATTTCAAAAGCAGTGTTCATTATGAAAGAGCTCTCAAGTTGCTTGTAAAGCTAATCTAATTAAAAAAGATGATGTATAAAGGTTCTTGAAAACTATGTGGTTATTTGTAATCTTTATAGCTTTTAAAACTACTCTGTAGCAACTAATTTATAAATGCCCCCTGATAAAGGGGGTATGTGGAATTTTGGTTGTTTTGTTGTGGGTGTTAGGTTGGGATTTTTGTTTGTATTTGTTATTTTTTTGTTGTTGTTGTGTTTTTGGTGGGGTTCTGTTTGGGGTTTTTTTGTTTTTGTTTTTTTTTTTTTAATCAGAGCTGTTTCTGCTCTGGAGAAGGATCTGGGCCTTTTTTTCTTTAGACTGCCTACAGTTACCTGGGTGTGGTGACCATTTTCCTGATAATTTCCTCCCTCAAAAACAGGACCATTTTTAGGCTTTCTGACAAGTGATAATAATGTAGAGTCAGCTCTAGTTTTTTCACTACTTTTGACAGGTATGAGAGGTACAAAATGAGTCACATTCAAACAGGATTTGTAAGGTTTAGTGGGATCTCCTCAGTTTTACATGACTCCCAATGAATTACGGGCCCTTGAGAAGTCACAGAAGAATGGTAGAATTTGCAGGTATGAGATACCACAGAATATTTCTCCACTTCTAGTGAATTTTGTAATGACTGTATGGTAATCAAGGAAACATCTCTCTGGCTATGCTTCTGACATCACTCCATCTTTTGTGAAGCCCCCTGCATCTTCTTCTCTGTCTTCAGGTGGTTCAGGCAGAGTAACCTGGATCTTCAGATGAGTCTCCAGCATTAGTGCACCTTTCATGGCACTTGGGTGCCAGTTGTGCTCATTTCTGCTCTAAGGTGATGGTTCTTGGCAATTTTTTAAGTTGAAACACAAATGTAGTAGCACTGAGCTGATGGCAAAGTGCTTTGAAGCTTTTTCCATGTTCACTGCTGTGTAGCTTCTTACAAGTTCTCTTGAAAGTCCCTCTTCCCAACCTTGTTTTACACTGAACAAGGAAGAAGCCCTTCTTGCAACCATCCTGTGTAGACCTGGTTTGGGTTGTTTTGGTTTTTTTTAATTTTCACATTGTTGAGCACAGTGTGCAGGGGGCTTGTTTTGCATAGTAAAGTCAAACACTGCACCAGGGAAAATGAAGTGTTTCTCCTTGGGTGTTCCTCAGAAAAGACATTTGCAGATCTGAGACCTGACAGCCTGTATCATATGTAAAACCTCTGGCTGTACTGACCACTTCAAAGTCAGGAGTGGAAAGATCACATCTCCATCATACTGGTAAGTATGGCCAGACTGAAAAGTGCCATTTCTGTGCATGCTGAGTGCTTTGAAAGAGAGGGGAGAATGCCAAGTGACAGTAGCAAACTCAGTCTCAAAACTGCAGCAGCCTAGCATTTGTACCTTGCCTACAGGCATGCAGATAGCTGCATGCTCTTGCAAATACCTAGTGGGAGTTTACAAGTACTGAGCAGCAAAGACTTTGAAGAAATTCATGGGTCTCAGCTGGGTTTTTTGGAGGGAATAGGGGTAGCAGTATCGATCTCTGGGTCTCCCACTGTCAGCTTTTTTTAATTTTTTCACCTGTAAAACTTGAATGTAAGTAATTACTGCACATGTACCAACGTTTGTAGAGGAGCTGTGTTCAGTCTGGAACATCTGCTGCATCAGAGTTGCTTGACCCTGGCTGTTAGGGGTGGATAGCAGCTGGTGGAAGCAGGTTTCAAGGTCCTCTCTCCTACCAGGCAAAACCAGTTCCAGAGAACTTGCTCTGTTGACTTTTGCTACCACTTACTGTGTTTCATCAAGCTTTTCCTTATGGCTTTTAAGTTGAGTGAATATACAGAACATTTATCCCTTTCCTGAAATACGAAAAAATTAAAATCCCAAACTCATTACTCCCAAATGAGTTGGCTCTAAAAGTGGAAGGGACAGATGAGATGTAAATTGCCAGCCTGTTGGGGATAGGCTCAAGTCCTTAGCAGGAGAGAGAGGAAGTAATGGGTTGAATAGAAATGGCAAAGTAGGATGGGAAGAGACTGGCACATGAGACCAGGATAAAACATGTTGGGTGGGTATGAGGAATATGGGACATGCCAATTAAAAATATGCTATAGGTGTCTGCTTTGGGAGGAACATGAAGCGTAGAATGCACGATGTCTTTGTCTCAGAAAAGACAGTTGTGGATGAATCCCGTCCATCCTTTTCTTCATGGATGTGTGTTGCAAACGAGCGTATTTGTGTCTCTGAAGATGAGTTCATAACTTTACTTGAAGTATGAGTTGGTTTCCTTGTCTGTATTCCAATAGTAAGTTGTTGGACTTTCCCCTTACTAAATATGCAGCTTAAATTCCTATTTGGTAATAGCTTTTGGGGTCTTCTGTAGAATTTACTGTAACTACCTTTATACATAATGTGGCAAGAAATTCTGGAAGAGGTGACTGGCTCATTTAGCCTTTAAGCCCAGTGCCATCCTTTTCAGATGGCTAAAAGTTTGCAGGGCGTGCCTCACATCAGAGTGGGAGGGATGTAAAACACAGAGATGGGCAAACAACTTGCCAGGATCACACACAGGCAAGCTGTGGATACGAGGCACACGCTTCAGGGCAGTGTCTGAACTGAAACCCTTTCTTTCTTTAAAATACTGTTGGAGACAGGAAGTAAAGTTCCATCTCTGAATATTCTGAATAGCCAGTGCTCCTTGTGGGCTTGTCTGTCTGTGTCAGTGTGGTTTGCCAAGGTGGGACAAGTTCCTCTCCTGGGTTTGTTTCAAGGGTTGGTGGGGTTCTATTTTATTTTATTTAAAAGCAAAAAGATGAAGCCAGCATAACTAAAGTGTAGAGATTTCACTCCTACTCACAAATGAAAAGCCTAGTACCTGAATAATTGGGTTGTGAGCTGGTATTTTGCTACCTAAAGAAAGCAAGGGTCAACCAAAAAGCCAAGAAAAAAAACTCTCAAAACTGTCTGAAGGCAAGTCACTTTGGTTGTAAATGTGTCTTGCTTGTTACTGCATGTAACCAAGCTTTATAAATCTATTTAAAAAGATTGCATTATAGCAGAAGATAAGGTGGCAGCTCTAAGAAACAGGAGGAAACTAGAATTTTGGAGCTGGATTAATTGCTGTTGGAATCCTGAGAATTTTTTTCATGCAGTAAGGTAGGAGTGAATGTATCAAAAACAAACAAACAAAAAAAAAAAAAACACTACAGAAACAAACTTGAATGCCACCACCCCTAGATCTGAAAAGTACAATCTTGGTGAGTGCTGTCCCATGAGTTACCAGAGCCAAAAGATGCTTCAGGACTGTGTTTGTAGGAAAACTTGAGAACATCTTTGGACATCAAGGAGAATATTTCTTCAGGGAAAAAGTGATTGTGGACACCACTAATGTTTGCTAAAGGGCCACAGGTAATACCAATCTGTTTTCTGAGATTAGAGTCCAGTTGATGGTGCTCCCGATAGCAAGGACCAAAGTTTGAGCTGTCACATTAGGCATATTTATTTTCCCTTCACTTCCCCTTCCCCAGCCACAACATAATAGTGAGTAATGTGGTGCTGGGCATGTGTGTTCTGCAGAGTCTTATTTTAATGAACAAGCAGAAAGTGTACAAAGTTAAACTCTCTTCAATCCTAAATATTTCTTGTATCTAAAAGAACTGAATGGGTGTAGGCAGCAATTTCTAAGCTTCTTTGACTACTTTTATTTTATCCCACTTGCACTATAAGAACATTTTAGATATTTGGGGCTTTGGGGTTTTTTTTAAAACCCTTTATTTAAAATAGCACATTAGGAAATGACTGTATCTAGCTGAGAGCTGCTGTAACTTCGCAATCATGCAACATTATGCAATGAGATGAGGAGGGAAGGCACGTACTTCACGATAAACCCAAGGCTTATACAAATCCAAGAGGGCAAGCAGGGAGCAAGGGGTCACCTGTGGCCAGGCTGTGACTGGGACACCAGGAGCAGGATGCAGAAATGCTTCAGGCTCCTGCTGGAACTGAAAAAGAGAGCAAGTGGTGTCCCACTGTGTCACAGCCAGGACAAAGCCTCATCTCAAAACATAAAAACATGTTCTTTGTGTCCCAGAGGTGACAGAGTTACACCGCTCTCTTACAGGGGGAGGATGCTGTGCCACACAAAAATCCACTGGGGCAGGGATGGAGCAGTGGGGAAAGTGGGAGGGGAGTGATTACACCCCTTGTCCTTACAGTTGATGCCTGAAGAGGCTACCTCAAACAGAGGCCAGACAGTTAAAAGAATGAAATAGGTATTTGTTGAAAGGCCTTTAACAGGGTACACCTTGGGCAGTGCAAGAGGCTCGCAGGGACCTTCAAAGTTAATTAAGTCTGAGTTTTAATTCATGCTGTCCACAGGGCTGATAATCCTGTCCCCCCCCCTACAGCGTGACTTGGAGAGGATTCAGCAATTAGGGTTGGCAGGGCAGAGCTTCCTTGTACCTGTCCTTGTGTCATGGCACGTGCCCAGCTCCTGCCTGAAGTCCCCCAGGCTCTGATGCATGCGCCAGGAGACTTATCCCCCATCCCCATGGTCTGGGTGGTGGCAGTGATGAGAGCTGCCCATGCCAAACCTTGCAGGAAGAGGGAGAAATGCACAGCTGGAAATCAGCTGATGGTTCGAGATGGTGTGAGCACCTCTGGGCTGTGCCAGGGCAAGGGCAAGCAGGTGGACCTTAATTGCTTTCAGCTGTAATTTCAATTTCACTGCAGTGCTCCTGGGGTTGTTAGGTGGAAGCCCAGGGCTGTTTAGGTGGGAAGGGGCTCCTGGAGTGGTCTGGTCCAGCTGCCCTGCCCTTAAACAAGCCTGATCTGGCTGCCTAAGACCATGTCCAGTTGGGGTGTGAGTATCTTCAAGGATAGAGACTCCACAACCTCTGCAGTAAACCTGTTCCCATGTTCAGCCACCCTTGCTGAAATAAAATTTTTTCACTTGTTTAAATTAGATTTCCCATGAAATACTGCTAAATGTTGATCAAAGGAATAACCCAAAGGATTCTCAGCAGCATAACCTGGAGAAGATGGCAGATTTAAGAGTAAAGTCCCTTACTTGCAGCTCTCCATACTCCACCTGGTACAGGTGCCATCCTCTCTGAAGCCCCTGGAGTGTTGATTCATCCTCAGGATGACTCTTCCCTTGGGATGTGCTTCTGTTTGCCATCTGCCAGAACAGCCCAGATCTGTGCTGTGTCCTTGCAGAGCCGCGTTACCCGGAGCAGCCCGTGCCCAGCCGTGTGCTCCTGTGACACAGCAGGGAGCTTCTCTTGCTGCTGGTGCTGCAGACAGGCCCTGGCCCACCCTGCACAAGGGCACCCTCCAAGAGAGTCCTTTGCACAGCTCTTCGGCTTTGTGCCTCCAAACACAGCCCACTCCTTCCCAGTGATCAAAAACTGCTTACGGATCGGTGGCAGCACACCACCGAGTGGATCCTTTGGGGGAGAAAGCAGATCATTACTGGGATGCTCCAGGGAAGATACCAGTGACAGTGGGAAGACAAAGGCAGGGGAGCAAAGCAGTGGGGGGAAAGTGGGGTAAGAGCAGAGAGGCCCTATGGCCATTCCTGCCATTGTGAATTGTTTACTGAAACCACGAGAAGAATTAAAACCCCAACTAAACCATGTTCCTATAGCTCGTATCCTGTACCAGGCCTTCACTGAGCTCTAGCCCATATCTTGCCCCAGACTTTTTATGCCACTAGTGACAGATCTCTGAGGAGATCTAAACACAAAACACTAAACACAAAAACCATGATCCAGAGATTGACATCAGTTAAAGAAAAATAAAGAAATCACTGCTTTTAAATTAAGCAGTGGTGAAACCAAATACTTGACTCGTTGGGTTTTTCCACTTCAAACATTCTTTGTTATGTGGTTTAGGAAATGTCACATCTAAGACATACTTAGGCAAAAAAGCAGGGGAAATTACATGAATGGAAGGGGATGGATGAAACAGAGACAGGGTGAGCTTTTCAGGCCAAGCTGCTGCACCTGCTTAGAAATTTAATCTAGTCTTAAACCAGCCTGGCCTGGCAGAAGCTGAAAGGAAACAGGAATTAAGGCCATGGCCACATCCCATTTTAAGCTTTCACACCTGTAGTACACTACCCTGGGCCTGTTACACCTCTCTGGCTCCCTGGTTTAGCCGAGGTGCAGGAGTCCTGTGTTTTATAAACCCCTCTGACTTCCTCTGTCCTGCATCTCTTGCAGAGCTGTGTTGATGCCATATGGTGACAGAACATTAGCTTTGTCAGTGCAATGGATGCAGTGTGATACCTGTAACCCACAAAAGGGTGCCCTTGGGGTTACTCCTGAGCCCTGAACTAGAAAAAGGAGCTACTGTCTCATCTTCCCAGCCCTTCTTGCAGCAAAGTTAAAGAATCACTTGCAGAATCTAGTCAGTTGTAAATTTACTTCTCATCTCCCAGCTAGTTGCAGATATTTCTCCCAACCACCACTATTCCTCCTCCTTTAAGTTGTTTGTGGTTCAGTCAGGGCTGCTGCTGGTCCAAGTTCAGCCTGGAGTGCAGTGTAGGTGAAACACGAGCCTGCAATTCTGCACTCTGTTGTCTCCCTGCACAGGTTAGAGAGGAAGAAAGGAGAATTCCCTACGTGCAAGGAGTGCCACCTAATGGCCTGTTGAAGGATCCCAAAGCTCCACACAGCCTGGGGCTTGGCTTTTTTTTTTCCACACACACGAGTCTGTGAAATCACACACACATATTTTCACACATAGCAAAATGCAATTCTCTTTCATGGCCTGTCTGCCCACAAACCACGCTTCAAGGGTAATTTTATGCAGAGTCTTTACATTCATATTTTTAAAAATAGTTTCTTAAAGCCCAGGACTTCAGGACAGCTCTAGTAATCCAGATGCAAGTAAGAACTTGGGTATTTTAGTTTGGAGTGTAAAACTGATGAATGCTGGCTCTTTGTTAGGGAGCAGCTGCTGGAGACCAGCAGTTTCACTTCTGCCTTCACCATGCCAGGCAGCAACAACCATACTTACAGAGGGATGTAGGTCAGGTCACAAGGACACCTGCTCCACCTCTTGTGGCCTTTCAATTTAAGGTGACAAAATTTGACAAAAGGCACAGACATGGTGTTCTAGGATAACCAGACTCAGCAGTGGTAAAGGAGACTGCTGTGGTGGCAGTATCTTAACATTCTGCAGCCAGAGTAGTCTGCATCATCCCACCACCACCATGGTTTGCTCCAACCACTTAAGAAGAGAGATCCATCTGGCTTTTTCCTCAGAAACTTGCTGCTGATTCCTTCTTGTGGTTACCCTTCAGTAAAGTGCATTTTGCTCTACTTGAAGAAATGCTGTGTGTATGGAGAATGTAAGAGAATTGAGGGGCTCCAGAAAAACTTGAGGAAGAAATTTAGTCTATTGCACATCCTCCTGCTGTACCAAGGGAAGTTTGAAGTTTCAATAGCTACTCTGCACCTTAGGAATTGTTATTCACTTCTTGTCCAGTTATGACTAAGCCCTATCTAGCCCTTGATTGTGTACTAGACTATTACCTGGTGACCTTCATTACATTGGTGCAGAGGCAGGTAGCACAGCCTGTTCCAAATGAGCAATATTTCTCTGGTTGTTCTCTCGGAAAATGTTCTGAGAAAGGGGGCTCAGGTAACAGGTTCCTGATTTCACACACTGAGCAAGCAGGGCCTGCTTCCACCCAGACATAAATAGCCTCCTCATCAGCTTATGCACAGGCATTAGAGTTGAACTTGTGAGAATACACTTCTCCCCCATGACCCAGATATGCCAGGTGAAAACAAATAGTGGTTGGACTAAAGGAGAGATGAACACACATTATTGCTTTTAAAATATGTTCTAAAGCAGACTATTTCTATTGCGTATCTTCTTGCATGGCACTAACACATTTTAGTAGCCCTGAGAAGAATTCTTCCCACTGCTTCATCAGAACTCAAGTATTATGAAAACTTCCTAGATAACATTTCCATAAAGTAAAAAATACTTGCTAATATTTGACCTTCAAGATTTCTTGCCTGATAACCAGTTTCAAGGCAACCGAAGAGCTGTCTCATTATAATAATGAAAGAGCCAAGTAACCCCCACTTAGGTAGCTTTAACCTCTGGAACTCCCCTCTGAATCATTCAGAGCAGTCCTAGAAGGTCACCACAAAATGAGACGGCCTTTACCTTTAGTCTGCAGAACCTTCTGTTGACAAAACGCACGCACACGCTTGACCCTCCTTCATAGCTGCTTTGGCTCAGAAATCGAGTCTGGTAACTTGCTTCTCAGATTTCCATTCAGGCAACTTACGCTGCACTTCAGTGAAGCGTGTTTGTTCAAGGCTCACTGACAGCTTGTGTTGTTTCAGGCAGTATCTGAACTCACTCAAGGACAAAGACCAATAGGGAAGATGCAATTTCTCACCTTTGACACAAATTGAGCAGCGTATTTTAAAAACATAGAACATACTGGTAGTCACTGTTATCCTTGTGGGTAGCACACTCTATTCAAGCACATCATTTTACAGAAACAGCATTTGTAGTAACATACCCCAAATGAAGGTGGCCATGACCCATTAGTAACAGCTTGCAATAAATAGCAACTGCAAAGCCTCCTCTCTGGATAAAAGAGATCCTGGCATTAGAATACTTCCTTGTAAAACCACGTATGACAGAGGTGCTGTTTTTTTATAGCTAATCCAGAATTGCTCAATTGTTTGGACAAATATCTATTTTAGGACATGTATATGAGGGACAGACTTGCCTACAGCTTAAGTTCCCCCCTCCCTCAATGGGCTACACTGTTCACTAAACTCCTCATTTTTTTTCTGTTTGTCGTTCAAATGAACAATTTAGAAGTAAGAGAAGACATTAGGAAAAAATCCCCACATTAAACAACACCCACAATCCTCCTCCTTTACTCCCATCTGTCACAGCAGGAAAGACAAACAAGGAAACTGCAGAGAACAATTGTAATGGAAATATCTCTCAAAAATGCTTCATGATGTGAGAGATCCTTTGTGGTGCAACTCTCATCCTCATCTTAAAAAGATAAGATAATACAAATATTTCTTGGTAGTCCTGTCCTTGAAAATGTCAAGTATCATTGGAAACACTGACAGGTGCTGCAGCTTTAAGAAGGAAGTATGGAAAATAACACGGCAAAGCAAGTTTTACTATCAGTATTGGCAAAATTTTTCACAGAAGTGCAACAATAGTGAAACTGTTTTAAAAACAGGATAGAGAAACCAGAAGTTGATGCAATCTGGATTCACGAGCACCCGTTTCTAAAGGGAAATTAAAGAAGGAAAAGTGTTAATACAGAAAGTCTCTAATAAACAAGACTGCTATCAAATATACAGGTGAACCCGTTGGTAAGTGATACAAAATGGCCAGGCTTCGTGGAAATTTAAACTTCAGTAACAATTTATTCCAAGTATGCAAGAACAAAGTAATTGACATTAAACTTCTGTAGTGTCAGTATTTTAAAAAATAAGAAGCATTTAAAATTAGTTAAGAGAGCAGCAGTAATAAATAAACATGTACAAACCAGGCTGATACAGCCATTTAAAATTACTGTAACGAGATATAGAACAATTTTGTTTAAAAGCTACTTATACAAAACAATTCTTTTATGTTTAAGCAAACATACTTACAATCAGTTTTACTGATTGTAAGGAATCAAACTGCTTAATGTTTAACCTGTTAAATACCTTAGTGCAGCAAGAGAACATTTCAGGAAGCTCATATGGAAAACACATGTGCCTGGCACTCATAACTTTTCATGGCACAATGGCTTTAGGACTCAACTGACTGGCCTGCTGGCTTCCAGAAGCAGCAAAATAAAGACTGCCAGGTAATGTCACTTTAATCCTAATGTGTCCTGCTGTATAGCACTGGAAGTTTAACTGGGAAATCATGAAAGCTTTTATGGCATGTCCAGGAACAGTCTTTACCAGTATTCCTAGCAGCATTCCACATAATTTTTACTTACTAGTGTGAGGATACGGAGAGCAGTTACAACTTCAACTCCATTTCAGAACAGGCACACAGGAGTGTAACCACAGCTAAGCAAACCCTGAGCAAATTACCTTTCAAGCAATGTTTCCAGCCCTGATTTATCTTTTTAAGAAACTTCCTGCTCTTTTACATAAGACAAGAATCAAGATGTTCATTTATTTTAGATTCCAAAACGTCAGCCTCGCAGACAGGACAACTGACTTTTCTATCCTGCCTCACAGGATTGCTAGGACTTGCAGAGGACTGTGTAAATTCAGCTCTGGCTTTTGTAGTTGTAGTGACATCAGTACCCCCCTTTTTGATGAAGTACTTTTCAAAGGCAGTTTTGTCTTCCCTTTTTGGCCATTGCTGCAGTGCAGTAACACATTCCAAGCTTTTTTTCTCAGAGGCACCCTGACCTCTTGGGGTCTGCTCCAAACAAATTTGTTTTGGTGACCAGTTAGAAGATGGCACAGTCCTCTTGCCAACTGGTGAGCCTTGGCTTGCTGTTTCTTCAGTGACACGAGCCATCCTAGCAGGCAATCCACAGCCGTTCTCGTAATCTTCTGTACTAGCAGCAGAGGGTTTTGGAAACTCACGCTTTAAGTTGAGCTTCTCACTGGCACCATTGGTATGAAGTGGAAAGATGCCACTACGGGGTAGTTTTTCCAGTTTTATCTCATTTTTAGGGATTGGTATTGTCCTTACTGCTGAATGATGCAGTGAGCCATGTGCTTCACAGTTTCCAGTGGAGCTGCTGGCATTTGTGTTTTTCTCTGAAAGTACACCGTCTCCTCCTCCAAGCCGATATCCTGTTCCACTAAAAGGTGTCAGGTCTTGCATTCCATGCATTTGTGCCTTGCCTGCAAAATCAGATTAAAAAATAAGTTAATGACTTTTTCATGGGCTTAGTATTTGAGGTGCTTCACACAAAAAAACCTGCTACTTGAAAACAGTGCATCAAACTGAACTTTTTGTAGACAATTCAGTTGAGAAGCAGCCCTGTTCTTTGGCTATGTAACAGTAATATCTAAAAAAGCTTATGTAGCTTTTGGTCCATATTCATTCAAGAAAACATTTGGACAAAAAACAGTTTGGAAAAGAAAAACAAAATCATAAGATACCTTTGTTATTTGACTTGAAATGCGGAGGTTTTGCTGTCTGAGTTTTCTGCTTGGACTTCTCTGAGAATTTCTCTGGCTCCTTCACTTTGGTGAAGGTGCCCCCACACGTCTTTTGATGTTCATCCCACCAGAAGTCGTGTGCAGAGGGTGCCCTGTTCATGGAGCGCTTCACATATCCAAAGTAAGGCGCTCTGTTTTGGCAGGGGCCATTGCATCGCCACCAGTGCTGCCGGTACACATTAACCTCATCATAAAAATCATGATAGATCTACATTAAAAAAAATAACACCAAAGAGTCATTTGGGAAGTCACAAATTTTATATCACTAGCTCTATAATATTTTTTTTTAAAACTATTTCCATTCAATTCCTTTCACTACTGCTGCGATTTTTACATTACCGATTAAAGGAGCTGATCAATAAATTTGATCAATATTTAGCTACCATTAAAACAAAGCTTTAAAAAAAAAAGATAGAATATGCAGGAATATGTCTTGGTTATCTTGTTCGAACTGCAATAAAATCACTTTGGAAATCCATCTACAATTTCACCTAGAAGTTGAACTGTTAAGAATGCATTGCAAACAATACCGGTATTGTATTGTCCTTTCAGCTATTACCTTAGTTGATCTTATTAGACACATTATTTTAAAATATTGACATAAATATCATTACCCTCTATTGACATAATTCTTGACTGCTCTTCACATGCAGTGCTTCTGTCCCTGCTACCATTAAACTGTTTCTAGTTTGCCACAAAAGCTTAAAGAAAAATTCTTGCAGAGAACATACCTGAAAATTCTATGACTAACAACTCACATCTTCCTCAACCTGTTCCCACCACCATCCCCAACAAAATAACCATGGAACTGGCACACATTTGGATACAAATTTGTATTGGTACCAACTGTGGAGTGTACAAGATTACTCATACCACACCAAGCAACTAAAACACCAAACCAGGAAGAATGCTCTGTTAAGTCAAGTGAAGAGGATTATTCTTACTGTGACATTTGCTCCAGTCAGGAGATTGATGCGACGCATGTGCTTGCAGAACTCCGGTCCATGAGACTCACGATCTTTGTAGTTATGAGTGACAAAGAGCAGGGCATGGATCATTTCGTGCAACAGTGTCTGAAATGATGCAACCATTAGAGATTTACTGAAAAGCATTGCATTTTCAGTTTCATGGTTACGCAAGTATTTTACTCGTCTACACTGATTGTGGTGCTGACTTTATCTTTGATTATTCATGTATTCAATTTGGGTCATAAAAACAAAATACTTTGATCTATCAAACCAAAGTATCCCTATTCCCACACCACCAAAACATGCTGGAGAATATCACTACAATAAGCAGCGTTCCAAAAAGGAGAAATAATCCTCACACTTAACTCACACCTTTAAAGAGATCATCCCCTACACAACTCCAAAAAAGAGCCACTTTTCAGCAAGCTGAAACTCTACAGCACTTCTGTTTTTAGGCAAATCTGAATGTTCAGCCAGCTCAAAGCAGCAGCTCTGGCAGAGATCCAAGAAGCAACACAAAGTCATGTTAAGTCATACCCTATATCCTTATTTTCTGCTGTTGGCCCTTTTGAAACTACAGTCCATGTTTGGTTTGAATATTAAAGGGTAATTTAGAAGTTAAAAACTTGAGGCAGTTTTTTCTCTTTATAAAGTCAACTAAATAAACAAGTGACTTTAGACTGCTACTTAGAGTTGCCCACTTAGAAACATAAAACTAAAGATTACCATGGTACTGCAACACAAGCCACACAAACGTAGCAGTACAGCCACCACTATTTTATTATCTATAAGTTACTGCATCAAAGAATCCCAGTATGAAATCTGAAATATTTGTATGGAGCAGAGGAGGGGGAAGGCACAATACACTTTATGTGCAGATCCATAAGCCATGTTCAGATACCTCCACAAGATCTTTCCTTGGTCGTAGTTTTAGGAGCGGCTCGCTGAGACGAATGGAACACAGCCCACTTCTTTCATGGTATGAACAGATACCAGCAGAGCTGAAAGGAAAAGTAGAAAGAAAAGAATAAAATCTATTTGTTTCTGTAGCACATGAAGAAAACAAAGATTTTAAGTTAAAATGCCATTCCCTGTAAACACATGCTAGGTCACTCAGAACATGGAAAAAAAAAAATCACTTTGAGTAGTTACTTGAAAAACTCAGCACTGTTAAGCAGAGGAAAAAAAATCCACAGGTTCCTTAGAGTAGAAAAACCTGTTTTGAAGGTTTTGAAGGCAGAAGAACGTTTCCTTTAGAACTTGTGATGGACTGAAAAACACTACATGGAGGCTGGAGATTCACGGCAGCAAACACTGACTTAATTGCTGGTTGTTTCAGTTTCATTCCCCACCCTTCATCAACTTCTGACTCATACCGGACCTACATACACCTTCACCTCTGTGCGCTAATCCAGCAAATACCACTTTTTTTTGTCTGTGTTAGTTCTCTACCAGTGCAATATCCAACTATTTTCAAATGTCCAAAGAATACTACAACCAGCAGAGGATAAGAGGGGGCAGGACTCCAGCCGCCAGCAATTTCATCTGCTGCTGAACTCCAGACTGCACTTCAAAGATCCCTGACTTGGTTTAACCTCAGATTTCTTCTATATTCCCCTTCCTAGTCTATTCTTAGTTTTTCTAATATATTATTATTGGTTCATATTTGCCTTTCTGCCGTGCAGTAAAACTATCATAACGACAGAACCAGAGCAGCAACACGAGTCCGTGAGGTTTCCACACACACCATCTAAGAACAAGCAATTTCTTCCGTTTTAACATCGCTCCGGCTTGCCTGCACCCCGGGGAAAGCCATGGCTGCCAGGGTGCCCGGCACAGATGCAAGGCAAGGGAGAGCAGTGACCAACTCGTGTCGCGCCGCACAGGCTCTGCCAGAGATGCGGGACATTCAAGTGCCCGAAAAGCGAAGCCATGGCACCAGCACGGCGCTAGCGGGGCACAGCGAGGAGCAGAACAGTGTCAAGTGACAGCTCCTCCCCGCCGCCCCGACACTCGCAGCCACACGCTAAGGAGCAGTGCGTGCCAGTCCTTCTCACCGCCCGACACCGGAGGCACGGCGGGCACCCCCGAAACACAAGGATCGGCCTCCCCGCCGCCTTCCCGGCCCTGCGGACCGCCCGCACACCCCCCGGGACAGGGAATGGGGCAGCCCCCGGAGCCGGGCCGGCGCTCGGCTCCACACCCGCCGGTGCCGCACCTGGTCATGCGGGGGCTCCAGGACACCGTGACCGCCTCCAGCTTGCCCCAGAAGAGCGTCTGGTTGAAGTGCACAAACAGGGCGTGCACGTCGGGGCTGGGGTCCAGCAGCTCCCACGCCTCGTCCACCACCGACAGCGGGCGGAGGGGCGAGCGGTACGGAGAGACATCAAGGCGCTTTGCTGCTGCTGCTGTCGCTGCCGTCACCTCCGCCTCTGCCTCTGCCCCTGCCTTGTCCTGCTCTTCCCACTCCTTCTGCAGCCTGAGCGCCAACAAGAAATCCTCGTCCTCCATGCCGAGCGCGGCTCCCGCCGGCTGCACCGCCGCAATCGGCACCCGCTGAGGGCCACGGCGCACGCGCAGCACCGACCCCGGGGCCCGCCGCGTCCTTCCGGGCTGCGCGCACCGGCACCGTTCCCTCTGCCCCTTCTCTTCCCTCCGCCCGTTCCCTTCCTGTCCCTCCGCCCCTTCCTTTTCTTTCCTTTCCCTTCCCGTCCCTCCGCCCCCGCCCCGCCCGGCGCGGTCCCATCGCGTCACTGCGGGCAGCCGCTCCTGGTGCCCAGCCTTGGGGCACAGGCGCGGCGCGGCGTTCCCGGCGGCGGCGTACCGGGTACCGGGTACCGGGCGGCGGCGGCGGCGGAGCCATGGCGCTGCCGCTGGGCGAGGGCGGCGGCGGGAGCCGGCTGCGGCGGCAACTGGAGTCCGGCGGGTTCGCGGCCGGGGAGTACGTGAAGCAGCTGTCGCAGCAGTCGGACGGGGACCGAGACCTGCAGGAGCACCGGCAGCGCATCCAGGCGCTGAGCGAGGAGACGGCGCAGAGCCTGAAGCGCAACGTCTACCAAAACTACCGGCAGTTCATCGAGACGGCGCGGGAGATCAGCTACCTGGAAAGCGAGATGTACCAGCTCAGCCACATCCTCACCGAGCAGAAGGGCATAATGGAGGCCGTCACCCAGGCCCTGCTCCTCCAGGCCGACCGCGACGACCCCGCGCTGGGCGCCCGCCGCGCCGCCGCCGCCGACCCCTTCCTGCCGCTGTCGGCCAAGGATGCGGCGGCCAACGAGGAGGGGCGGCAGCGCACTCTCACCACCCTCCTGGAGAAGGTGGAGGGCTGCCGCGATCTCCTGCCCGAGAGCCCTGGCAAGTACCTGGTGTACAACGGTGACCTGGTGGAGTACGACGCGGACCACATGGCGCAGATCCAGCGGGTGCACGCCTTCCTCATGAACGACTGCCTGCTCGTGGCCACCGCCCTGCCCAACCGGCGCGGCGCCTACCGCTACGATGCCCTGTACCCCCTCGACGGGCTGGCCGTGGTCAACGTCAAGGACAACCCGCCCATGAAGGACATGTTCAAGCTGCTCATGTTTCCCGAGAGCCGCATCTTCCAGGCTGAGAACGCCAAGATCAAGAAGGAGTGGCTGGAGGTCTTGGAGGAGACCAAGCGCAACCGTGCCCTCAGCGAGAAGCGGCGCCTGGAGCAGGAGGCCCTGCCCCGGCCCGCCCCGACGCCCCCCGAATCCACCAACCCTTTCGACGAGGATGAGGACGAGGAGGAGGAGGATGAGCCCTCCGCTGAGGAGGAGGTTGTTGATCTCTCGCTTGAGTGGATCCAGGAGCTGCCTGAGGACCTGGACGTCTGCATCGCTCAGCGGGACTTCGAGGGGGCGGTGGACCTCTTGGATAAACTCAACGAGTACCTGGCGGACAAGCCCGTGAGCCAGCCCGTGAAGGAGCTGCGGGCCAAGGTGGATGAGCGCGTTCGGCAGCTCACGGATGTTCTGGTGTTCGAGCTGTCCCCGGACCGCTCGCTGCGGGGAGGCCCGCGGGCCACCCGCCGAGCCGTGTCCCAGCTCATCCGCCTGGGCCAGTCCACCAAGGCCTGCGAGCTGTTCCTGAAGAACCGGGCGGCCGCCGTGCAGACCGCCATCCGACAGCTGCGCATCGAGGGCGCCACGCTGCTCTACATCCACAAGCTCTGCCATGTCTTCTTCACCAGCCTCCTGGAGACCGCCAGGGAGTTCGAGACGGACTTCGCCGGCAACAACGGGTGCTACTCGGCCTTTGTTGTCTGGGCCCGCTCGTCCATGAGGATGTTTGTAGATGCCTTCAGTAAGCAAGTATTTGACAGCAAAGAGAGTTTGTCAACTGCGGCAGAGTGTGTCAAGGTAAGAGGGTCCAAAGAGGGGGGTGGTGGGGCACAATAGCCGAAACAAAGGCTTCAAAGGTTTAAATTCTCTTTTGTAACCCTAGTTTAGTTGTTGACTCTTGTGTGGGCCTCCAGAGAGGTTTCCTACGTTGAAAGGTTAATATTCATTTGAGGTTGGTTTGGTTGTTTCCAGTTTAACAGAGGAAAGCCTTAAGATTATAATACATATCAAGAAAAACCCTGCCTTTATCAGGAATGCAAAATGTGTTAATTCTTAATTTGCCTTTAACTAGTAGGAGGTCCTAAAATTTACATAAGCTACATCTGGATTACAAGTACTTCAAAACTTTCTCATTGTTTTCCAACACTGTCCCAAACTATGTTTTCATATTTTTTTGCAAGACTTAACTTTCTCAGGTTATGGTTTCTTTCAGCTGTTAATTGGGGGGGAAAAAAAGTTTATGTGTGAGTGGTTATAGTGCAATTGTCCAGAGTGTTTTTGACAGCCAGGGTTTATCTTTCGGTTATTAATTTCTCATTTATGAGATTTTTAAAGCATGAGAAATAAGTGTGAGTAACAATTCTCAGTGTTCTGGCAGTGATAGATTTGGTAAATGTGTAAGATGTAAAGGGGGCCTGCACACCAATAACATCCCGTGCTTTTCTTTGTTATCCCAGGTAGCTAAAGAACACTGCAAGCAGCTGAGCGAGATTGGACTGGACCTCACCTTCATCATCCACGCCCTCCTGGTAAAGGATATCAAAGGTGCTTTACAGAGCTACAAGGATATCATCATTGAGGCCACCAAGCACCGCAACTCAGAGGAGATGTGGAGAAAAATGAACCTGATGACTCCAGAGGCACTGGGGAAGCTCAGGGAAGAGATGAGGAGCTGTGGGGTGGGTAATTTTGACCAATACACAGGTGATGACTGTTGGGTCAACCTCAGTTACACTGTAGTAGCTTTCACCAAGCAGACTATGGCCTTCTTGGAGGAAGCCTTAAAGCTTTACTTCCCAGAGCTGCATATGGTTCTTCTGGAGAGTCTCGTGGAAATCATCCTGGTGGCTGTCCAGCATGTCGATTACAGTTTGCGGTGCGAACAGGACCCTGAGAAAAAAGCATTCATTAGACAGAACGCCTCTTTCCTGTATGAAACTGTCCTTCCTGTTGTGGAAAAAAGATTTGAGGAAGGAGTTGGAAAGCCAGCCAAGCAGCTACAGGATCTGAGAAATGCCTCAAGATTGATGCGTGTAAATCCGGAAAGTACCACCTCTGTGGTGTGAAGTGAACCTAAATGTTCCTGGAAACAGGGTGGCAGCACTTACTGAAGATGTTGTATATTGAACAGATGAACTAAACGGGGGATTTTGAGTCCCTGAAAGACACAGAACTCTAATCTGCTGCATTCCAGAAGCTGAAGACTGTGAATCAATGCCTGCAAGCATGCAATGCTTTACTTGGTGTAGGGAAGTGGGAAGGTGGAAGCCACATGTCCTTGGACAGCATATCCTGTCCAAAGGGCTTGTGTAGTATTTGTGACTTGGGAAATAACTAATACACAAGTTTTGGCCAATTGTTTGTGAAAAGTCTTACATATATATACAGCATATGGCAGGAAAAAATAAATTCTCATCATGTCACTGTAGCAGTTCTTTTTTAAGGCAGTGTTCTGGTAGGAGGGGAAGTGCTGAGGCATTCCTAGGGTGTGGTATTCAGTGAGACACATCCACCATCCAGATGTGACTCAGCACTGCAGATAAACGACATGGATTTGCACAATGTGATTTGTGTGGTAGCAGTGCAGACTTTTCAGTTTCTTTAATATTATCTTCATTCATTTCAGAGGCAGATTGAAATAAAAATGGTTTTAGTATAGGTTCTGGTGTTTGGGTGAAGGGACTTCTTCTGTTTAATAAGCTGGCCTGTCAGCCTAAATTATAGCTGTCTGACAACAAACCTGCTGTCAGAACCATTTGTTCCCTTCAAGAGAAGTGAGAATAAATTGCTTCCCTTCCTCTTTGTGTTCCTCTTCCATGTTTTCTCATGGATCTAATTGGGGTCATGTCCATTTGGCAAAGTGTGCACTGTTGCTTGAGGTGCTGTCACAACTGCATTATGGGCCATTGTCTGCTGGTAGGAACCACTGTGAAGAGGCATAAATGCTCTTGAGACATCAGGGCAGGAAGAGGGCCTGAAGGAACTGTTTAATTTGGAAGAAATGGAATGCTAGTTTTGCTGTACAGAAGCAGCACCTGGTGAAGAGGCTGTGAGGCATTTAGAAAGAGATACGAACTTTGAAATACACACTGTCTCCTGCAAGAACTACCATCATTTCCTGTAATACAGCAATAATCAAGAAGAACTGTCTTTTTTGCAGAAATCACAAGGATTTGGCTGGCAATTCTAATGTTGATGGGGAAAGCTTATACAAATGATCTTATGTTTGGATTGAATGGTGTTGGCTGTCTCATGCAGTACATGTCTGTGAAAATAAAATAAGCCAAGTTTTGTGTCAAGGCTGGCTTTGGAAAGCTGTCAGCATCAACTTCTAAGCTGTGCAACTTTCTTCCCCTTTGGTGCAAACTTTCTTGGTTGTGAGAAAATCATGTTGCAGCTAAGGAACCTTGTGTAAGTCCCTCAAGAAGTGTCCTTAACTGAAATAATGAAGTATCCTATTCCTGTAGCACTTTCAAATTTAAATTTTTGCAGTTTATATCACGGTAATGAATGCCTTGTGGCTGCCTGAACAAATGAAAGGTATCACTAGTAAAACATTCTGCATTACTGTTACACTGAAGCTTCTTAATTTCTCCCAATTTTCACAGTGCTAGTTCAATGCAGTCCTCACTTCAGTGGCTGGGTTTTGTTCTCTTGCTCTTTGGATGCCTTTTGAACTATCAGATTTTGCAAAGCATCCTATTGTCTCTGCTCACTTGCCTTTTGGTGTTTGGGCCTTTTGCTAGCAACTCACAAAAAAAGTCATACAAAATATTTTTAAAGGGTAACTTGTTGCTCCTAGCTTACATTGATTGAAAACCAGTGAAATAGCTCTACTTTTATTTTAAGGGCCAGGAGTTAGAACTTGTGTAACATACTGCCCAAGAGAAAGAGAGGCCTGTTGGTGTTATTTTAGTAGTGAACTGTTTTTGATATTGGAACCTAGTGAAGTAAAGCAAAGTAATATAATCTCTATCATCTGTTTAAAGTGGGCAAAGGTAGCAACCTGATCTGAAGAATACTTTTAAGTGTATTATAAATGAGAGGTTCTCCGTGGTGATGGATATTTTGGAGAAGAGTGAGAAGAGACGGCTTTTTGTCCTGTGAACACAGGTATACTCTTTTTTTTAAAGCAGAAGAAAGCAGAATAAATACAGATGGGCCTTATCTTTGTGTGTGTCTTTGCAAGAGAAGGGTTAGATCTGGAACTCTAGACTGATTATTGTGATGCTTCAGGATTTTCTGCAAGAAGCTGAATTGCAGTTTCCCAATTCCCAAGCATTAACATCAGGCTGAAAAGGAGGAGAGCCCTGTTCACCAGTGAGCTGGTGTAGCACAGCTTACCCTCATCAGAGGATGAAATGTAGAATGTAATTCTGCTACATGCTCTGTTATGCCTCTGTCACTGAGCCCTTCATCAATCTACTCATGGCACACTCAGCCTACTGATTTTGTCACTGCTGTCACACATCAAGCAGTGGGCTCAGACTGATGTTGGTTTTAGTGCATCAGGGAATCTGGCTTTTCATTTGGGTCATCAAACATCATGTTCATGTGCCTGTCACAATTCAAACAGGTGTGGATTTGTATAAACTGCTGTAAGTGGCATTGATATTTTGTAACTTGTGAGTATATTAAAGTCATAATAAAAGAAAAACAATAACATAAAAAGAATAGTGTGGAATTAAGCTAAACACCCTTTTATGTTAATTTAGTTAACAGAGAAAAATCAACATATGCTGAGTCATGGTTTAATAAATTTCATTTTGGAATAGCACTTTCCTTTTCCTGAGCTGTACACTTGTGGAGAGAGTGTTGTTCAAGTTGGGATTTGCAGTAACTACTGAATGATATGGTAACAGTTCTGCTGACTTGAGAAAGAACTAGTATTGGATTTTTGAGACAACTGCATATAAAATCTGGTTTCCATTAGCTGCTGTGACAAAACTGTGTAAAATGGGTTTTTTTCAGATAAATTTATGTATTAGAATTTAATGCAATAACTTTTCTGAATAATGAAGACCATGTATTAAAATTTTTGAAGATACAGCATTAGTGGTGTATTTGTTTTGATCACCAGAAAGAGGATGTTGGTTTGAAGTTAGACTTGCAGTGAAGTCAGAGAGCTTCAGGTCAGTCCCTTGTGAGGGAGAGGTGAGCAGCAGCCAGCTGATGAAAGCCAAGTGATGTCACTTCAGTTACATTCTTAGAAAGTCACTTCAGGGAGGTGACACTGGCAGAAAATGTTTCTGGACATAGAGGGGCTGTACTCTTGTCTGATGGGACTTTGGGTGGGTGTGTGATGGATTGTCAACACCCGGGGAGTGTAACGCTAAAGGGTTTGTTGGCTTCCAGATTTTTGTGTCTGGAGTCCATGCATACTTACCTTGGATGCTGAATGTGTAGTATAGCCTGTGCCCTCACTAGGTGGAGCTTTGTGCGCTGAAACCTCAGCAGGCTGTGAGCAGGCACGGGCGTGGAAGCTGCGCTGCCCTGCCGTGTGGCTTGGCAGGTTCTGGGTAGCGTGCTGGGGGAAGAAGATGCTGCAAAGAATGATGCAGACGTTAGGGTTAACTCTTTTTCATTCCTTGGTAGTGTTTGTGTTCTGCATTTTCTAATTCTTGTACTGTTTGTTTTTTAGTTCTTTGTGTTTTCCTGAGGTGTTTCTATACTGTTGGCAGGTGTCCTGCAGAGTATCTCACCTGCTTTTCCTTAAGGTAGGTACCAACACGTGATTTTTGTTCTGCCTGAAAAACACTGCTACACTCTACCTACTATTATCCAAGCCCCTGCAGAGATGTGAAAAGTAACTTTGTCCCAGCTGCAGTTATCGGTCTCATGTAAAATGTTCAGATTAGTCACTTCTCAAAGTCAAGTTTGTATGACCTCTGGTCATTTTACTTCAATATTGGACTGAAATTCCTGTGTAACTTCATGCTCACAGCACAGCTTTGCACTCCAGCACGGGAACACAGAAGGTCCCCACCACCTATTGCTATAACTTACACACTCTTTAATTCCCTTTGCTGCACAACTGTTACAATTTAATTGGGTTACCTGTTACTTAAAAATTGTAGTAGTTTTGCAGACTCTTGAGTGTATTTTCTCTTGAAGAAAATCAAATCTGGAATGGGGCTTATCTGTCAAGCAGCTCTGTAAGCACAGACGTCTTTTTCCTCATAGCTTCAGGAGTTGTGAGACACCTTCAATCCCTGCAGAGTCTAAGGGATAGTGGGGAAAGACACACCGCAAACTGTGGGGAAAATAGATTGATGTCATTTATCATTTCAAGGGATATTGACTGGAGTAATAGATCTGAATTTGATTGAGCCACCTTGGATGCAGAGTTGTTACCTCTTGAGTATTCAGGAAGCTTTGCTTATACAGCTTCAGCAGCCTCAACATGCCCTGTAATATAGTTCTCTATTTGAGGGTTACAAGCTGAACTAGATTCTCTGCTACAGATGTGCTCAGTTTGACACAGCAGAGAGAAAGTACTGGCAAGAGACCTGTCCTGTGCTGACCACTGAGCAGTAGTACTGTTCCTGGGGCTGCTCAGGGCAGATTTAAGGCAATTTTAGCTCACCCTTCTGTGGCCCTGTGGTATTTACTCTCCCTTCCCATGCAGTAACGGCATTCCTTTTGATGGGCAGAGCATCCCAGTTCCCACCCAAGCAGAAGATGATGTGGGAGGATGGAAAGAACCTGCTCCCCGAATTTCTTGAAGCGAGCCACCAGCAGGGGTCCCACGGCAGCTGTGCATTGAGGAGTGTTCCCTTGGCTCTCCAGCAGGTGGGAATCTTGTTCAGATGTGCTAATAATATCTTGGCATGTGATCGGTGAATGCAGTGCACCAGGAAGGTGGACCAGGGAGAAGAGCAGGTACTGTTAACTTCACTGCTGCTTGGGAAAAGCTTAGAGATGCTTGGACTGATGATCTTTTCAAGTTAATAAAAAAAATTAAAAGCATACAGCTCTTCATCTAATTGCACCAAGACACACAGTTCCTCCTCTGGCCTCCCAGAAACAAAATCAAAAGTCTCATGAAGGTGAGAGAGAGTTAGCCAAATCCATCATGATACAAGGCAATGAATCTAAACACCTTCAAACTTGGGCAAAATTAAGATCTGCATTTTAGATATTTCCCAGACTGACTGGGATGAGGGAAAACTTTGCTTCAGACTCTTCCAGACTTCTGGACTTCAGGTTCTCTGGGCTTTGAGTCATTCCTACTGCTGCTAAAAATCACAGTTCACAGACAAGAGTCTGTGCCAGTCAGACCAATGTGTTTTGCTTTATTTTGTTTTGTTTTAATTATAGCTTTACAGCACTGCTGTGGTCTTGGGACTCCTGTTATGTTAATTTTTAAAACCCAGTATACACAATAGGAAGGAGCCCAGCTCCCAAGCCTAGCTCTTGCAGGATGGGATTGTCAGGAGAGTGCTTGAAGCTCTGCAGAGAATCCTTCCTTCCTCAGGATTCAATGAATTTCTCTCTCAAAATGCAGATCTCTGATAAGCAGCTCCTGCTCTGCTTTATTCCCCCCTCGCTAACAATTGGCAGGACTGTTTGTTTTCCCACTCCGCAATAAAACTTCTCCAGCAGAGGTGCCAGACTCACTTTGTGGAGGAAGGACGTCAAACTGAAAGTTGTGTTACAGTCTGTACCTCTGTCCTAGCACAATTCAGGCTGTGTAAGTCCCTGCCTGCTCTTGCCATTGACAAAGTTGTTGGGGAGGAGGGGGATTGGGAGGCTTGCAAAGAAAGACCTTTGTCCCTCTGACTTCCACCCAGCAAGGTGCTTAAACACACACTGAAGACACCCCCCTGAATTTGGGAAGCCCACTCCTATAGTCAGAGGCAATTAGATCCTAAAGCACTTCTCACAAGTGGAGGATCAGTAAATTTCTTCTGAAATTTGCAAAAACAACTGGCAAAGAAGGGATGGGAGGGTGGTACTAAAGCAACAGCAGCACATGAGCAAACAAAATGTGTGTTTCTGGGACATCTTAGCCCTAGTGTGACAAATGGTCCCAAACAAAGCCTGCCCCTTCTTCGATGGGAGCAGTAGGCTCCATAAATCATCACTGCTGCCACTTTCCAGGAGGCAGCAATAACAGTGTTGGACACACTAAAACAAAGTCACTTCATCTGACCAGCTGTAATACGTGACACCATGTTAGGGTGGAGCAAATGCCCTCAGGAAAAAGATGGCACTTAAGGAAGGGTGCACATGGAGGCTGGATCACCTGCTGTTCTGAGATGTGGCTCCACCTGAGCCTGACACCAGCCCCCTGCCATATACCCTCCCTCATTTTGCCCAGCTCCAGAACCTCCCGTGGTGAGCATTTTCATCCTGCTGTCCACTGGCTGAAACAGGCCTCCTCCCTGGCAGCAGGATTAACCCCACCTTGTTTGCTTGGTGACAAGAGATGTGTGCAGGGAACAGAAGGCGCCAGTGCCGCTGCCCAGCAGCTTCACACCAGAGAGCCTCTCTCCTGGGGTGCCTCTAATCAGTCACTATTTTTTGTCATCCACTGAAGTTTATTACCATTTAAATAGCCTTTCAGCCTGAGATGTCCTGTGGGGTTTCTGCCTCTGCTGCCTCATGCCCTGTGAAATTAATTCCCGTAACAGCATGTCCTCACAGGAAAACGGTAAGAGCTGGTTTAGAAACTGTTTTAAATCCACACAAGTCCTTCTACAGCCCTTTAGTTTGGACTGGGGCACTTTCTAAGTACTTGGCTTGGGGTAAAATATGCTTAGACTTGAAAGTGTTTATTTCCAACCAAAATTACTGCACTGAACCCTGCTTTTTGGGGCAATGTTTTTGAGTACCATGAGCAAATTCCATATTTAACTCAGCATCAGTGTGTTTAGGCCTTGAAGATTTAAGGGCCAGACTGCAAATGCCTTTAATCAGGAAGCAATTAATTGCACAGATTTCCTCCTTGCAGCCAGGGTGGCACTCAACCAGGTAGTACTCCCTGTGAGGCAGTGGCTCACGCCTGCACACTACTTTTGTTACTGTGTATCTCTTCTAATTAGTGCCTGTGGGATGGTAGGCCAGGCTGCTACAGGGGCTTCCAACAAAAGGTACAATCACTTAACACGATCTAAAGATAGATTTAAGTAGAAAATCAAATAGTTTTCATTCCTGATGAGCTTTTTAAAAAATTATTATTATTAGTCTTCCTAAAGAAAACTCACAAGAAGGAGTGATAATTTTGATGGAAGTCAAGGACCTGGTTTTGACTTAAAGGGTTGTTCCAAGTAACTTGTAGTCGAGCACACTCAACTGGAGCTTTTTCCAGAGCACCGTGATGCTCACCCAAGACCACCCCAAGCAGGAAACACCTAGTTTGTATCTCTTGCGCTCATCTTCATGCAGAGGATCACAGTCCTGGTTCTCCCTCAAAAATGCTGTTCAGCTTTACTTGGAGAGAAGTGTTTGGGGAGCTGGGGGCAGGTTTAGCCCTCACTGGCAGTCCCTGGGGCAGGACACACACAATGTCTCACAAAGCAGGAGGGTAAGGCTTAGCTGCCCCTCTGCCCCACATTCAGGCCAGGGCCATTGTTCCACCTGCTAATGCTGACACCAGCCTTGTTCACTTTCTCAAACACAAGCCTCACATCCTTCCTATCCTACATGCTGGCTGTAAAGAACAAATTCCCTCATTATGCTGTTACTATAATTTACTAGCAGAAGCCTTCCTCTCTGCACACACAACTCTTCATGTTTGACTATTACAATTGCATTTTCAAAGTTATAAATAACACGTTAGCCTGGTTTATGTGTTCATGCAAGTCAGGCTATAAACTGGCAGATGAATGAAATTAACTGTCTCCAGAATTCACATTCCTGTCACTTATTCAATTATTTGATCAACATAATTGCTCAGAGCATAACCTAATTGGAAAATGACATGCATTTACCCTCTCTATAGAGGAGGAGAGGCTTATCAGGTATTTTACTGCAGGCACTTTCACTACTTCCAATATTCTGAAAGAAACAAGGGTTTTAAATGAGCCAAGCCCAGACACACAAGGCTTTTTTTTTTTTTTTTTTTTTAGCCAGATGCTTCCCCATCCTTAAAATAGCTCCAGCATTTTGCAGTGCAAGGGTTAGAACATGCCTATACTGCAGCACACACAGGTATCTTGGCACGCATGTATGCAAGCTTCAAGCCAAGCTTGCCTCCAGGGATCTGCAGCACAAAATGCGTTCCTGCTCTATGTTTCTGTATTCATGCTGGTGCTGCAGCTATACGTGTTTGGTTCTTTATGTGACAGACTCCCATCCCTGGGTGCTGATGCGGAGAATATCGGTCAGCTGAGGCTTTGCTGCCAGGAGTAGGAAAAGGCAGAAAGTGATTTTTTTTACTGTTGCTGGTGTAGAAAAGACTGTAAATCCCCACCTTGCCAGCTCAAATCCTACATCAAGGTTGCAGCTTGAAACACCAATACCTTCCAAATTATTTTTCTGCCCCTCACCTTGCCCAGATATCCTGGTTAACATTCTGAGCTTGTGCACTTATTAAATTAAAATCTAAGAAGGGTGTGCTAGAACAGAGGGGGTAGAGATAGAAAGAATCAGGGGGTAGGAGACTCAAATCCTAAACTGGTCCCTCTTTCCATTATTGGCTCTAGCATTGTCTGGAGTTGGAGTATTTAATTTGTTTAAATAAGAGACAGGCAAGCAATTTCCCAAGCTGTATGGAAGGGGAGGAAGCTCATCTATCAACGCCAACAGTTTGTAGCCTATTGTCTGCAGGCCCTGAGGGTTCTCTGTAGGGGAAAGGGAGCTAAGAAAATCAACCCTTTTGCCAGTTGCCTTAAATTTGTGACAGATGGTCTGCACCTCTGTTGGAAAATATTGGGGTGTGTAAATTAAAAATTGGGTAAAAAATTGTGTGTTTTCCTCCTGCTGTTCATGAGCAAGCATCAGGTTTTGTGTGATTGAAAAAAGCTTCAGAAGTGATCTAACACTGCACAAGTGGTACAGGACAGTGCTGGGAAAGTCTGTACTGCGTGCCATGTCCAAGGGGCTGGCACTGCCTATATTTGAGGAGTAGTTCACCAGGTGGGCAATTATTTAGCTCATTCAAGAGGAGATGAAAAAATGAGTGCTTGTACTTAAACCAGAACACTCCCGATAGTGGAGGGTTTTTAGGGTAGGAAGCAAAAGTATTCAATAAGGAAATAAAAATACCCCCACCATGCAGTGCTTGTGCATGTGTCCCAGTTGTCCCTGGGAGAAGGAGAGTTAGGTTCATTAAGTACTTCAAATGAGAATTTTGTCGTGGTGCTTAGTGGGGTTGCTGTGCAGTTTGGACAAGAGGTGCCGTTCCTGCTCACAGCTTTGCAACACACACGGCCACAGCAAGCTGAAAACAAGGACGATGCCAACGTTTGGTGTCCCGTGAGTGACTCCAGGCAGTGGAAAACTGGCGTCAGAGTGTGAAGCTGTGATCTCTAAGCTGTGGCTAATGGAATAAATCAGTAACCTGATGGCGCCACACGACACCGCACATGGGGCATGCAGGCTCCTCTTGCCATTTCTAGGCACAAAGGGAAAAAAACCCCACCAAGATATTGTGGGTATCTCTGTGGATTCAGGATGTTGCTACGGCTAAAGTAGGGCACAGGCGTGCGGGGAAGTGGGCGCTCCAGGGCGTCAAGGCAGCAGGGCCAGCAGAGGGAGCCCGCTGCTGCCGAATCCGGGATCGCCGCAGCCCCGCGCCCAGCCCAGCCCAGCAGCCTCTCATCTCCCCCGCCCCGCACCTTTCCCAGCCTAGCATCCAGCCTCGCAGCCCCGCACAGCCCCTCTACTCAGCACCCCTGGAGGGGTGACCTTGGATTCCACAGCCCTCCGGCCCAACACTCCCCTGTGCCCAGCACCCAGAAGCCTCACGCCTCCCCAGCTCGGTGACCCAGGAGTCCTACAACCAAGCACACCGGCAGACCCACATCCAAATGTCCATTTCTTTAGCCCTGCAGACCCGCAGCCTAGCACCAATCCCCAAATTCCCAAATGCCCGACTTTCAGCATCCCCACATCCCAGCAACCCTGCAGCCCTACACCCCAGGAGTCCTGCAGTGCCTACCACCCGTGCCCACAGCCCATCACACAGCACCCAAGCTGTAAAGCAGTCCCAGAGCTGCACCATGTGACGGCAGTCCTAGAGCAGCAGCTCGGCCCCAGCAGCTCAGCATCCCAGCCCAGGGCACACAGCAAGCGCAGCTGGCACAGAGCTGCTGCTTCTGGCTCTGGGCTTTATTGTGGCTTCTGCCCCCAGGCACAGTGACAACTGTGACTGTGGAGATGGCTGTAGTTATATATTGGGTTTTTTGCCTGAGGCCCTGTTATGAACTGTATTGACAGAGATGCTGTTTCATTCCCGGGAGCTGGAAAAATCTTTCTGATGTGATTTTGCCACAGCCTGAGCTGAGGAGGCAGCTTTACCCATGTGCTAGATGCAGCCAGTGCTACTGATGCACTCCTGGTCCCACTGCTCTGCAGGGCTAGAGGCAGGCATGCAACATAGGAAAGGCAGAGAGCAACTGCCTCTGCAACTTCTTGGCTCCAATACTACAGCTGGTACTTCACTGTGAGCTTTACCTCCACCAGGAACAATCCCTCCCTATGCACAGGAACAGATTTTTCTGCAGAATTTTAGCACTGGAAATGAATACTGGAAAACCTAGTGCTTTTGTTACACTGGGGCATTTACCCTGCCAACTGTGATCAACATGATTGCACTTCTGCAATTGAAAAATTCAATAAACGTATGCAGAAAAATTATTCTCTGCCAGTTTTTGTCTAGTCCTGTCCACTTTGAACCTCTGCTGAACCTCATGCTAGCAGATCCTTATAGAAGGGTGGAAGCATGATCAGTCTGGTAGAGAACTCCTCACCTGGGTGACTTACAGCAAAGCCTTGCTATTATGGCCAAAGCCATGGCACAGGTGTGCTGCTCCTCTGTGAACATATTCCAAAGGCACATGCAGGCTGTCATAGCTGGAATTTCATCCTATTTTTTATTCAAGCACAAAATATCTGGTTACCATTTTCAGCTGAGAGAAGGTGCTTGAAATGGAAAAAGTCAAGTCACAAAATTGGATAGAAAATGAAGCTGTGGAAAATACTTGCAGGCAAACAATAAAAATGCAGTTTGAGTCAATGCTAATATTAAATTTCAGTGCTTTAAAGATTTTTTATTATTATTACTTAAAAGTAAAATTATTTAAATCGTAGAAGACATTTGAATAAAGAAAACATTATTCTAAATGTCAACAATGGAAAAAGTTATGCTTTGATATTCATAATTTTTTCCTTATTACTTATATTTGAGAGATGTATTGGGCATGTTTTCTTTCATAGCTCTCATAAGAAAAACAATAGTTTTAAGGAATCAGAATTTTTCAATTAGAAAACATTTTGCTGAAAACTCCTATCTGGAAGAAAGCTGGAAATAGTTAGTGTGAAAAGTCTAGCAGGAACTTTTCAATTCCAGATGTGTTGTTCTGCTTCCCCTGGTATGACAGAGGTACTTAAAATTAAAGTTCAAAGATGCAGCGCCGGTGGAACTAACTACATATTTCCTGACATTTGTGCCTGTCAGCACAGGGGTGGTTAGACTGCTATTTATAAATCCAAGCTTAATTCATTCTCATACCAAAGGGAGCAATCAAACCCCTAGTGATTCCCAGGGAGAAATCAGGGCCAGTGTACAAGATTATTTCTGTCTGTGTTGTGTTCAGAAGAAAGATACACACAACAAACACAGTACAATCCCAGCCCTTCTCTTCTGAGTCAGTGTCAGCTTCTTAGGTCTTATGGATCTCAAGTCAGGAAGGCAGGATGGTCTTGTGGCTTAGGATATGGACTGTGAGTCAGAATAGTTTATTAATGAAAAAAAAATTGTTCCTCTCATTTATTAGCAGATCATTCTCTAACCAGCAAAATTGCCATTAGAAAATTTCAACTGCAGGCATTTTAAAGACAGAAGGGCAAAAAAAAAGAAGTCCAATTGATATTTGATCATTTCTGCATCAACATTACATTTATCCTTAACTAGCTGTTCTGGAAGGAAAAGGAGAAACACCAGGGTAAATACCAGAAATATCCTGATTTGCATTTTAGTCTCGCTAAACTCCCGTTTATTAAGCTGGGAATGCTGATTAAGGACCTCAAGCTGTGACCCCCAACAATTCAGTCAGGTTACTCCTGCTGCTTAGCAAGGCTTGAGTTAAATTGGAAAGCAGGATAGAGTGTCAGTGAGTTTATCAGCTCTGAGCAGTGTGTTTCTATGCAGATAACCTGCAAGTACCTCCCTGCTCAGCCCCAGAGCCTTAAAGAGGATTCAATAGGTTGCCTGTCTGCTGGTAGGAGATATTGAAGTCCTTCAGAAAAAAAAAAACGTTAAAAACCAATCCTGCCTTGGACCAATCCTCTGGAAATCAGTCATTCAGTCAGTAGAGTTAATGATCAGTTGGTGGGTTAATAGCCAAACCTGAAGTCAAGGATGATTAAAGCTTAAAAAAAAAAAATTAACCACTCAGTGGCTGTAGTCAAAGACAGTATTGAGTTATTTTTTGATGGTTCCTTCTCTGTCTATGCTCCCACAGAGGCTGACAAGGGATATTTTAACTTGTCAAGGCAAAAGCACCACAGCGACAAAACCCTAAGAAGCCCATCAGTTTGCTGCACAGGACCTGTTTTGCATACCAGGCCTTTGATCTTTAAGTGTACTTAGTACTGCCATTTTTTAATGAATGTGGTGAGGAGGTGAAATAGGTCCCTTGCTTAAGTAGGACAATTTATTATTGTCACTTAGCTTGTGAAGGACAAGCCATGCAGAAGAGCTCCAGTCAGGGGAGAGAGGCCTTGAACGCAAGAACATTTATGCTTCGGTTAACACAGAGGCAAGCTGCATGAGGCTTTGCAGAATCCAGTTCTCACTGCATTGGGAAAAAAATTAATTATGTTTTTATTTCTTCACCTTCAATTCATGCTTCCTCAGTTTACTGGTAAAAGAGATTTTAATTATTTACTAACAAAGATAGGGCTTTCCCCTTCTGCATCATGCTATGGCATTAAGATTGCTGGGGAAATGTTGACTGAATGGTGCCACTAGCTGCTGTGCAAAGTCAAAGGATTTTACACCAGTTTCAAGAGACCAGCTAAGCCTGTCAACCCAGCAGGGAAGGAAAGAGGAATCACTGCAAACCAAATGGGGATTTTTCCAGTGGGACCATAGAGAGATGGTATGATATAGGTAAATGATATAATATAGCTAAGAACAACTTCTACTTTCAAACACAAAACCGTTAGAAACAAGTGTCATTTCTTGTTTCTGTGATCTTTCTCTGATGGAGAGCAATCTAAAATCCAGGACAGACAGCACCTAACAGTGTCTAGCTGTGCCTCTAACAGGTCTTGAGTATGTCTTCTCACAGGCAGTGGCAGTGGCAGCAGCATGAGACAGGCAGGGCTTTGCTCAGAACCCACCATCCATGTGTGCCTCACCCACAGAGACAAGTGGTCCCCTGGGGCAGTGCCTAGCACTGGTCAGCTGGGCACACACAAGGAAGGGACCCAAAAGGGCTCCTATGAGGATATCTGGTCCTGTGGTTATCAGGCTGCCCCTTCAGGGACACACCAGCGATCCATAGGACAAGAGGAGCTGGTCAGTGAAGTGCATGGAGAAAAAGTGAATGGAATAGGTGCATCTAATTCCACACACACAAACAAGTATAACAGTGAGGGAGCAAGAGCACTGAAATGTTCCCTAGGCTTTGTCTGGTTTCCTTTCTGTTGTCAGTGAAAATCACCATGGAACCATAGGACTTGACAGTCATTGGATTGCTTTACAAAAGTATGGTTGGAAGAGCAATTGTCAGGAAACACGACTGCATTCCAGGTACCTAGAAACGAAATCAGCTGTCCCTAACCATTCCTGACAGCCCTGGGTGTCTCACCTTGCCGGAGATGTCTCAGTCCCTGGAGGCAACTGCAATATGCAATTGTCCACACCTCTGGAAAGTGTGTTCTGCCATAGTATTGAGCTTTTCATGCTGCAGTTTGAGCTCACTACTTGCTTCCTTATTTACCTCCACATGCTGTGGAGAACTGATTATTTCCTTTCTCTTTGGTGTGGCAAAAGTGAAGAGTGTTCAACTCCCTGTTATTCATAAGGCCTTTTCTCAGGGACAGCCCACGCTTCCCTCACCTCAATGCTGGTCAGTGAGCCAGCAACAACAAATGTACCCCAGAGCAGCCCAGGAGAAGCACACCCCACAACTTTTCTTTTCTGTTACATTGCTTTTATTCAGTGCTGTCTTCCCAACGCTAAACACCTGCTGGATTTGCCTCTAGTTTTGAGTGCTTTTCCGGTGCTAATTCCTACCCCTAGCTTTATTTCCTTAGGAACAGCCAAAGCACATTCCTGTATCCTCTGAGCCCACTTTGCTCCTTTGCTGCTTTGCAGGAGGGCCTCCCTTCCTTTGCAAAAGGCAGCTTTCAAACCCTTGGGGACTCCACCACACACACACACACACACACACACACACACACGTGCAACCAGCTCTACATCAACCAAGACCCAAGACAACCCAAAGCATGGGAACAACAAGAAAAGAGAGCCCTGTGTGGTAGTCAGTACCTGGAGCTAAACAGAGATATTCTACCCCTCATATTTTTTTTGTTAATTGCTGCTCTGGACATTTTTGTTTTATCAGATGGGGAAGGACACTCGAGACCCAGCTAATTTGTGTCTCTTGTCAATGGCTCTTTGTTTTCTTTTAGCTTTTTCCCCCCCCTTATTTTTTTCCCTGGCCCTATAATAATTTCTTTGTTCTCTTTGGTAAGCTGGCCACTCAGAGCATTACATCCCTGTCTTAAACCTGGCTGCAGTACTGCTCATAACAGCAGCAGCAGCAGCAGCAGCATCTGCTGGGGTGGCAGTGATGCGTGGCCACCGAAGCTCCCTCTGCCAGGCACTGCACAAAAAATCACACTACCTGCATCGACCAAACCTAGCTCTGCAGTGACCAGAGAGTCCCAACTGCAGAGGAGAATGCACCTTTTTCTCATAAAACAAATAAAATGCTTTGAACTTTCCCCTCACAGGCACTTTATTGCCCTTGTTCATGGCAAGCTCTCTGTCTGTACAAGTGTAGGCTAGCAGCAAGGTACTAATAAATTAATAAAGTGGAGGCAGGGCACAGGCCCAGGCAGTTGCCCATACAGTTAAACGGTTGGCATTGTCCTTACATGAGTTTGTCCCAGACCAAGCAAATACTCCTGCAGCCAATGCCCAGGCATGTTTCAGAGCCAGGGTGGTTCTCAGCAGGTGGTTTGGGCACAGCTCTCCTGCTCTGGGGGACAGGAGCTTGTCTCCCTGGAGATGGCTGGGCATGCCAATGGGTCTTGGGGGTGGAAAACATTCCTTGGCCTGTCTTATTATTTTATGTGGCCGTACACTTGGTGTCTCAGCACTGCACAACTTTTAATGGATTGACTCACCCCAGGAACCCTGTGGAGCAGGGAAGTACTGTTAAGCCCCTGGGTCTGAAGGGAGAAGGAGACTCATGGAAACACCACAAGGGGTACACGGCTCCAGAGAAGCATTCAAGTCCCATAGCCCTTTTGTGTCTTGTTTCCTGCCCTAGCCCCAGGGCTTGAAGCCCCTTGGGCTGGTGAGGATGAACCAGCCATGGAGACATGCCCCTCATCTGGTGGGGATGCTGAGCTGCCCAGGACCACATGGGGCAAGACAGGGGCCACCTCCTTTGAGCTCTGCAGCTGAGATGAAACCCAGCCTGGTGAGGCTGGACAGATTAAAGCACATACCAGGCAAGCCTGGTCCAGAGAACAGGATCAGGCTTGCACTTAACTTGACCCTAAGGGACTTGCAGAAGCTTAGGCAGGGACACGGCTTCTCTACCCCATACGTTTTGACTTACTGAGACATATGAGGCCTCAGGGCCTCTCAGAGGCCACACGTCAAATCCATATGGATTGTTTGTGCAGAGGAAATTGGTGGGGTCAGGAAGAGTAGAAGCTGCTCAGTGCTTTACAGACCCATTGCCTGAAGTTCCTCTCCTGAGAAAAACAGAAACCTGTTCAGCACCATGGATTTTCCATTTTCTCAGTTCCAATTTTTCCATTCATTTTCCCCATGAGTGTTTTAAGAGGGAGATGATCAGTCACTCAGCTACAGGGTCATCTGTCTGTTTTTGAATCATGTCCATCACTGTGGTCTCAGGGATGGCAAATACAGAGAATCTGTGTTCATTAATTATGGAATTATATGAAAATGCACTGTTTTATCAACAATCCTATTTTGAGATTATATTTATGAGTGATACCATTACTTTGATGCCTGAACAACTGGACCTTTTGACAGAGCACCTTCAGGTTTCCTGGGCCAGTTCCCAGGCACATGGCTAAAGTCCCTGAGGAGCCCTGTGCACCTGGTGTGGGGATTTGAAGCTCCCCACCATTGTGCAGTGGGTGGCCCTGGCCCAAGACACCCAGCTGCAGTGAGCCCAGCCCTGCCCATAACCCGGCGATGAGCTTTGCTCCGGCCAGCGGCCAGCCCGAGGCTCCGCAGGACAGGGATGGATCCAGGGGCCATACAGATCCAGGTTGTGAGGCTTCAGCTGTGTTTATCCCAGCCTGTTTTTCCTCCCAGCTCAGCTCCTACTGACACCTGCACACCTGCATGGAGGGAATATTTGTGCTTTTCCCTGCTCCAGGGCACTGACAGCAGAGCTGCAGTCAGGGCCCATTACCCACTCAGGGTGGGGCTGCAGAACTGAGGGAGGAGGAGGCAAAACCTACTCATGGCCTTACCTTAATTGTTATTCTCCTTGCTGAGTCTTCTTCCTCCGTGTTGCCTCTGGTACAAAAGTTAATTTTCTTGCATCCAATTGCTTAAATCAAAAGGAAAACTCAGCAAAATGAAAAGTACCACTACCACCACCTAAAAAAAGAAAAAAAAAATCCACACAAGAAATCTGGGACTCATCCACTCTTCTGTTAATTAGCCTTAAAGAAAACAATAAAACCAGAAAGCAAAGGAAAAGCTGATGGAGGTAATTGGGCTGGGCTGCTGTAAAAGCAGGAGCTGTGGGAAACAGGGACATGGCTGCAGAAAATATCACCTTGTAGAAAGCCCAGATTTCTGAGGTCTGCCTCTCCCCTGGGTCCTATTTTGTGGCAAATCATAGTAGATGGTGTAATTATCACAGCTCTGCTTTAGACTGGTTTAAGAGGTTGTACTTTCCCGACTGCCTTTGGAGCACAACAGCAGCAGCACACAGATTCCTGCCAGCACAGCTCAGCTAAATCCACCAAAACAAGCAAACAAGCCTTCTGGAAGAACTTGCTGGGTGGTTTTTGCTGGATGCTTGTTTTCAATGACAAGCTTCTGAGAAAAACAGTAGCATTTTAAAACCTACGTGTACAGCCAAGAAAGCTTGTGGACTTTTCCCTCCTTTCCAGCAAATACTTTACTGCCTCTTTTACAATGCCATTTCTATTGACGTAAAGCAAAGATAAGGAATGTTTGCCCATGCTGCCTTGCTCAGTTTTCCATGTGTGGCTTCTGGCTGATTTGCCATGTGTCCCTGCTGAGGTTTCAATCCATTTTCGACTGAAAGCGTCTGGGCTCTTGCTTGGCTTATCATGCCGACACAGCTGGCAACCCATTAATCTCCTGGTCCTGATGCCTTTACTTCAGTAGGAAAGATCTGGTGCTTTTTAGTGGTTTGCATTTATAGCTAACAGAGGCTAGTGCTCAAAGCCCCTAGGTCACTTCTCCACAACTACCAGAGCTGGGAGAGGTTCAGCATTTTCATCCTTCTTGCTCTAACTCTCTGTCAAAGATATGGAGATCTGTAAGGAAGCAGGAGAAGTAGGTTTGAAGCCATGATCACATTATCTACCAGTAATGCTTTGTCCTTGTTCACATCTTTAGTCTGAGGACTTCAAGACATCTTCAAAGTACTTTCTCAAGCACTGACAAACTGAGGCTCAGTTTTCACTCAACAGAAGTTTTCCTGTAGAGTTTTGGGTTTTGGCACATGAATTCTGTCTGCTCCCTCCCCAGCTAAGAAACAACACTAGTCTGTCAAGGTTATCCAGCAAAGGAGCCCTTGGAACTTCATTCTGTTCAGAAAACTGTTTTAAACAAGACTGGTGACAACACTATTGTGCGAAAGTAAACCATTCCGGAAGGGTTTGCCTTGTACAGCCATGCTAGTAGTACTGTTTTGGCAACTCTTTGTTTCAAAATCCAGCTCCAATGGATTAGAATTGCAATTTTGTGGGCCCAGCCTTGTATGCTAGTGAGGGAGTCCCGGGAACAGATGGGATGCTTGAAAGGGAAAGAAAACCTTATACTGTAGCTGGCTTCTATGTGTGATTATGTATACCTATTATGATTGAAAAGTGCTGTCCTGAAAACTTGGGAATTGAAGGTTTACATTCTGTTTGTGAAAAGAGAAATACAGTGCCTGTATAACTTCTTTCCAGTATCCCAAACCCACTCACCGTTCTCTTCCCAAAGCAGATTTCTGGCGAGTTGGATCATGCTGTGCTAAGTGTCTGCTCCTCCCCAGCTGCGGCTGCCAGCACAGGGGATGCAGGATGGACACAGCCGGCTCAGCTAAGCTAGAGATGACCTGGAAGTCTCCACGTACAACCATGTGAACCAGGACAGTGCTGATTTGGATGGCAGGGTTTGCTCCACACCAAGTGAATCCTGTTCTTCGGTTTCCTGCCTTTGTGTCACATGCAGCACAGAAAAAGCCATGACTTTCCTCCTCTGCTAAGCTGCCCTGGAGCCAGCTGTGGATGCTTTCCTGCGATTCCTGCCCTCAAAGTCAGACAGCTATCAGCGAAGAACAGCCTGCTCACTTTCAATAAAACTAACACTTGCATTGGCTTGTTCCAAGCCTTTTAATCCCCACCAAGGAGATCCTAGCAACCGCTTTTGGAAAAGATCTTTAAATGTGGAAAGGGGAAAGGCTTTTCAGCAGTGGCTATGGGGTTATTCCAAATTTGATACCAAGAGGAAGTGGCTGGCTCCAAAAGAGATAGCACTAAGACCAATTGTTATTTTTCAGACTTTCAGAGTAACCAACTAAAAAGGCATGGGACAAACTGTCTGCAAAGGCAGATCAGCACAGATGTACTGGCTGGACTAAGCTTCCAGGGGTGGGAGGATGCAGAAGCAGGCAGAGGAGCAACCCCACGGAAGAGACAGATCTCTCTGCTCTCCTCATGTCCAAGCACTGTTAACAAAAGTGAATGGTCCCATTAGGAAGCTGGTTTGACTGCTCATACAAGGATGTGTATGGCCTAGTGAGAGGTGCCCTTGGGGACACCCCACAGTGGTGGGGAGGTGGTGGATTTCCCCTGGGAGTACTGATGTACTGAGCTCTGTTCACTAGCTGGTGACCATTTCAGCCCAATCTGAACATATTTTACAAGTACCATATCACTCAGCATTATAAGACTGTTTAGTATTCTGGTTTTCTATGCCTAGGGGACACATGGACTGATCACTCTCTTGCATTCCCGTTCCTCTCACAGTGTTTGCATTTGGGTTTAAGATGTCAAAAACCTCTCTCCTGCCTCACTGCTCACTCCCTCCCTCCCTCTACGCTCACTGCTCTACACCATCAGCCTGGGTTGTGGCTGCCTCTTCCTGGTTCTCCAGCCAAGTCTGATCACATCATCCTCTGTCACAACTAATTTGCAAACAGGGACCTTATTCTTACATGCAGTCCTGCACCTGAAATGCAAAGACATATCCCTGCACTTACTTTAGCAATGTAAAAGTGTCAGCATTTTTTGGTCTGGCCACTGAAGACCCCCTGGTCCAGAGACAAGCTCTGCATCTCCTATTGTGCAGCTGGAGTCTCCCCGGCACCTCTCAGCTCTTTCTCTGCAGGTCTGGGAGACCAGACTCCTTATATCTGTTGTGCCATAGTGGGGACATCTGGGGAAAGAAACCTCAGGTGTGGCAGGCTCCTCTGGATCTTGACTCCCCTTTGAAGCAGTTCTGAGGCCTGAAACTGTGGCAAAGTAAGGGGTTTGGGTATGGCTTGTGGGTGGGGTGCACAGAGTGGGCCGATGAATTTTTGGTGCACACAGACTGCTGGGGTTCATCCCTATTCAAGGAGCCTCTGGATATTTAAACAGTGTGAAAACAAAACAGATGCCTCATATAACCCTGTAAAGAAAACTTATAAAGGATTTTTAGCCTGTCTAGAAAAGAAAATGGCTGATGTAGAGAAAATACCTCTGAGATAGATGACTTCAGGAATTACAGATTACATCACTGAAGATTGGGGTAGGAGTGTACATGGAAGATGTTGGACTGCAGTCCATTTGAGCATGAAAGCCATGGAGATCTAGCTGCCTGTGGGGTCACATGAAGATGCCCATAAATGCAGGTCACCCCAGTTCCAGAATGGATTGAAGAGAGTGGTCACATCAGGGATGAGAGTAGGGCTGGAGCAGGCACCAGCAAAGGCAGCCAGCAGGGTTTCTTCCCAGGAGTGGTACAGCTGTCAGGAAGGCTGTGGCAGAAAAGTTACTCACTAGCCTGCTCTAACAGGGAAGGGAATGCATAGGAGAAAGGAAAGTTTTCCCGGCTGCTGGAAAGAACCCTAATGAACAGAAGCATGGCAGACTAGGATTTTGACAGCTGTATTGGGAGTCCACCTGAGAAACTAGTGGGATTGTCACCACTAAGGAAAACTAATAAGGGGATTCACCTGTGGGCTGACAGGCATTCTGCCAAAGAGTACCTGTGCTGCAGATACCACGCCTGTTCTGAGTGCCGGCAGCTCTGCTCTGGCTCCTCAGAGATGTGTCCAGACTGAGCTGTTGTTTCTCTGCTCAGCTCTCTCCTCCATCACTCTCACCAGTCCCACCAGTGTGCAGCACATTATCCAAGCATGTTTTCTTCTCCTCCAGCTTAGTCCTTGGACTTCCTCACTCTCTCCAGGTTGTTTCTGTAAACAGGGTCTCCTGTGGCAGAAATAGAATAGTTACAAATCCCAGTGAGCAGAAGGGCAGTGAAATGCAATACTCTACAGGGCAGGGGCAGTTCCATCATTCAGATGTTTGGCAAAACTGGTATCTTTCTTATTTTTCTTACCAAGACATTTATCTGCCATCACCTAGGTCTTACCCAGTGTGTCTCCAGCAGTGCTCAGGTGACCTGCTGGCTCCACTGCTTGATCCCTGCTCTGAGCCAGCAGCGAGAGCCCTGGGAAGAGCTCCCACCTCTGTCACACCCAGAGGGGTGTGGGGCAGCCCTAAGGCAGTGAGGGGCTTACACCACAAGCTGGTAAATTGGTGACTGTCACACAAAATCAGGACATGCAGTGCTTTTCAGCATCTGTGACCCCAGATCAGCTGAAAAGGATTTTGAAAGTGAGATAAAGGGCTCACCTCCCACCGTGGTTCTCCTGCAGAGGGACTGCAGATAGGAGGCCAGGGTTAATTTGTTTTCTGAATTAAATAGGAATTTGGGAGCCTTGAAGCAATTGTGCTTTGTTTTGGTTTTGTGGGGTTTTTTGCAGGGTTATCTCAACAACAGGTTTTGTCTGTGAGTTTTTGGTACCCTGTCCTAAACTCAATCAGAACTTAGCGGGGTGGTGAGAGTTTATTGTGTTAATAATGTGTTACTTACTGATACCATTCCCTAGGTAGTGAAAACTTCCCTGAAATCCATACATTGGGCATGAAAATGTTACTAAAGAAAAAGCTCTGGCAAATATATATTTCTTTTGAACTACAAATCAAATATATAAGTAGTAATATCTTGTACTTCTTTAGCCCTTTCCCCTCACAGTTCTCATAGAACAGCCTTAAAAGCACTTCTCTGGAGTCAGAGCAGGGCAGAGCAGTCCTTTATGTAAGCTGCCTTTTCTTTCCCGGCTTGCAGTCCCTTCCTTGTTCTCTCCCTCCCTTACTATTCTTCCCCTTTCTTTTCTCACCAATTCGCCTGCCAGTGATAGGCTCAGTTGAGTCACTGGGATCCAACTCTTTGGAAAATGGATGGAGGCATCACTGATGGGTTTTTTCCCAGATCTTGGGGTTGTTCCTCTTGACAAAGATCAGTATCTTGGTGACAGTCCTGCAGAGTAGGCCATACCCTCCCCCTGAATATGCAGCAGTCCATCACGTCATGTTCAGAGCATGCTGCCTCACTCCCTCACCTCTCTCCCTGTCAAGCTTTTCAAGTTTCTGCAAGAAAAGAAAAAAAAGAAAGCTTTCATTCTCCAAGGCCAGCATCCAGTTAATATTTTTTGTATCATAGGGAAAATGATAAGCCAGGGTATAACAATGACCTACTTCACATCCTGATAAAATAATTTCCTCTCTCTGTCATTTTTCTTGAAGAATAATATTTGACTAACACGAGCATGTAGGCTAGAGCAAGAGCTTTTCTGTGAATTGGCTGATAATATGTCAAATTCAGCCCTGAGACAGACAACTGCCACCCTGTTGACCTATGTGGAGTTAAGCCTGTTTATCCCACGGCTTAGAGCTCTGAAAACAATTGGGTTCAAACCTGTAAGATGTGTGCATGTGATAGGATTGAGGCCAAAAGCTCAGAAACGGGGGCTATCTGTTACAGCACCCCTCCATCAATGCCCCCTCAGCCCACTGCCACCACGGCTGCCTGGGACCTGCCCTGACTTGCTGCTGTGGTACAAACAGGCCCCCCCTCTGAAAAACAACCGGTTAGCTCATCCTCTCACACAAAAGACTACTGTACTGGGCAGGCTACATTACAGTATAGGGCAACCATGCAGCTCTGAATCCACTCACGTCCCCCTCCCCGAGCACAGAAACAATGCAGACTCTTATAGCTATCCCACTGCAGCCTACTTAGCTCAATGCATCAGCTGTACTTGTCTGCTGAAGGTGTTTAAAAATGTACACGTGGCAGTTTTTGCTTGCAGCATTGCATGAGGAGATTTCTCACATCATCTTTCAGTGCTGTTCAACTGGGTTGTCACCCAGTGCATATTGCCCGCCCTCTCATCTCCCACCTACAGGAGTTTTCCTTGCGGTTGTGCATCTTTTGTCTTAATGAGTTCTTGTCATGGCATTGATCCAGGACATGAATTTGCCATTTGCCATTGCTGGTAAGGGGTGACATGGCTTGCACATCCTTGTGCCTTCGGTTGGTGTCAGAGATTGCAGTACAACTGCTCACCTTCTCTTTGCCAAAAACGGACAAAACAGACAGGAATTCGTCTGCTGTAACGACTTCATCATTTCAGGACACACTGCCCAAGATGGCCAAAGCCAACCAGCTTACAGTCCTTACTGTATTTACTGTCAGCACATTTACTGTATGCTGACTGCCAGCATCATATGCCATTCCACAGTACTAACAAGGTACCTGATTTATGGGATGCTGCTGAGAGTCAAAGGTAGTTAAAATGTAATTGTAGTGCTCCTTTTATTTCTTTCCTTGCATAAATATGGTATGAAGCTAGTCTGGTCTATTGACTTTTCTCCAATTTCTTGTTCCCTGAGGTGGAAAGTTCCTCTGGATTTCAGGAGATGGAAAACTACCAGCTGCTGGGCTCTGGCAGAAGGGTAACACAAATCTTGGCATGGAGATGGAGACTCCTCTTGACAGCTCTGCTCCTCAGGCACAATAGGCCTTTCTATCAAAGCTCATGAGGTTGGGAGACAACTTTCCTGGGTATTGCTTGGAGCCTGAAGAATAAACTCTGAGGGAACTAGATCCTGAAAAGGTGTCCCTCTTCCCATTGTATATGCCTCTCCCCAGCAATGCCTTGTCTCGTGCAGCAATGCAGCTACACATGCACTGGGAACCATGCAGAATAAAGATGAGACACTGGGCTGCAAATGTGGCTCTGCCACTTGCACAGAGCAGTAGGGAGGAAATGCACCAGAAGTAACAGTACCCAGTCTCCATACTCCATGCAATTCACCAGAAATGACTGAAGATATTCCTTGTTTTATGCAGATCCTGACTACCTTCAGAGTTTCACTGAAAAGCAACTTGTTTACAATTCAGAAGAAGGGACACAAACCTCTGTGCAATTAATCCATTTTCCTTTTGTCTCACGTCAAGGAAAAGGAGAACCTATGGCAATTTTTGGTACTGGGGCTGGCACCTGCCTTTGGTCAGGGATCTGATTTGTCACCAGTGTCACTCTAATACTGAACTTATACTGTTGAAACAGCATGGCCACTCAAGATGTGACCACACCACAGACAGCTCTGAGCTGCCTCACGTTACAGCACAGCAGCCACACAGTAATCTCAGGCCTTTCTGTGGAACACCTGCTGGGCTGAAAGTGCCTAATACTGAATTAAATGCTGTGATTTTGCAGCCAGGTGGCTTGCTGTAAGGCTCTGCTATGGAGGCAGCAATTCCAAGAACAAGTGTGGCAACAAGCTGCCATGGAGGTAACCTTTCAAACAGCTGCAGCTGTTTGCAAAGCAAGCCTGCAATGTACACATAATGTTTCCCGATGAGAATAAGCCATATTAGCATTATCCTGGCACAACTGCATCCATACTCTAGGGAATTAGCTGCAGTAGTATTGTTAAAGCAATTCAGCTTTTCTAAGTAGACAGGCTATAATTACACTAAATTAAAATAGAATGCTTTTGTTCTAACATTGGCTTCCCCACGAGGACTTGTACCAAAATAACCAAAGGTATGAATTAAGCCATTTCTGTTATTTTAGTATAAGCCTGAGTGCAGGCAGGCTCCCACTCCAGTCCGTCTACCTGCCACTCTTGGCAGAGTTCAGCTGTCTGGGTGATAAATCACAGGCTTCATCACAGACGGATAAATGTATCAAAGCACCCAATGGGGAAAATTTCCTTGTAGCCAGGTGCCCTGTGATGGCTCTCTCTGGGGCTAATGCCATATGTGACAACACTGCCTTTGTTCATTTAAGAGAAGGGTAATTCTGCAGGACTGGGATGTCCCACAGGAGGGTCAATGGCCCCTACGAGCATGAGGGTTACACTGAGCCTCTATGCTCTGCAGGTTGCTGTGCTCCATCCCTGCCTGGCCGTGCTCCTTGCAGAGAGTGGGTGCTGCTGCACTGGCACAGGGCTCCAGGGAGATGTTTCTTCCCTACACCTTCGATTGGACACACAGTGTATCCAACCCGGGGTTTTTGCAGCTGTCTTCAGCCAGGGAGGACCTTGGCTTTGGCCCTGCCTTGGAATGTCCAAAATGTCTAAGTACACATGAGCCACAGCCCTACGGTGAGCCACAGCAACTCTTCCCATGGAAGAGGCCAGGGCACTTAGGAAAAGGTCAGCTGTACAGAGTGCTTTTTGCCATGATAACACGAGCCTTTGCAGGGCCTTTGGTGGTCAGACCACACTGCTCCAGGGTTTAAAGGAACAGGAAAGTGTCAGCTCCAGTGACCACGGGACATGCAGATGGGGCATGACGGGCGGCTGTAGCATGTGCTGCCTCACATGGCTTTCCACTGCTCTGGGGGAAATGGGGAAACAGCACCTCAGGACTCACTGGCGACTCAGCGATGCTAAAAATGGTAAACTGAAATCTCACCTCTGCCATAGACTTATCAGCACTGATTTGGGTAAATTGTTTAAGATACATGCACTTACTACCTGTCAAATGAGGTACCTCAGACTCTGCAGGTGGTGTGGTCCATATTTGTATGGTGCTTTAAAGGTTCCCAGAAGAAATATGTTAATCATGTTCCCAATCGAACAAGCTGTTCATCAGCCTTTCACTTTCCGTGTTCAACTGCAAAACCTTCCATGGCCAACTTATTTCAAAGGTGCTTAAAAATGAGGCGCTCACTTTCCCACGGCACATGGCCCAGTTTACCCCTCCCCAAGCGTGCAGGTGGGAGCTCACTCAGCGGCTTCCAAAGGTAACACGCCGAGAGCACCCGCCGAAACTTCAGGGCGCCTCTGCCCTGCTCAGCCCGAGGCACTGCCCAACACGGAGGCCAGCGCTGTCCCGGCCCGGCCGCACCGCCACTCCCTCACGGCGGCTCCGCGGGCAAAGGCAGCCGCGAGCCCCGCCGGGCCGGGCGGCCCCGCCCCCCGCGCGAACCCAGCCAATGGCGCGGGGCGGCGGGGCGAGCGGGCCAATGAGAGGCGCGGCCTCGCGGCCGGGCTCGCGGCCGTGGGTGCGTGCGGCGCGGGGCGCGGCGCCGCCTGGCGGCCGTGCGGGGCGGCGGCGTGCGGGCCGTGCGGCGGCTCCTCCCCGCGCCGGCTGTGTCACGCGGCGGCGCGGGGCCGGCGGCCGCGACTCTGGCGCGCGGGGCGCGGCGGTAGCAGAGCCGCCCGGAGCCGCCGCCGCGCCGGGAGCCGCCGGGAGCCTCCGCCCGCGCCCGGGCACCGCCAGCGCCGCCGGGGCTGGCTTCGCGCCGCTCGCGCCGCTCCTGCCGGCCCGCCGGGGCCCCGCACCGCTCGCCCACCGCTACCGCCGCCGCCGCCGTCGCGCCCCGCCGCCCCCCGGCCGGCGGCATCGGGCAGCGCGCCGCCCCCCGGGCCGCGGGGCTCTGCGTGGCCGCGCGGATGCCGCCGCAGCAGGAGGGCGAGGCGGGATACATCAGCAAGCCGGTGCCGCCGGGCGGCTGCGAGGTGCCGCCGGTGCCCCCGCGCAGGGTGCGCAGCGGGCGGGCGGCGGCGGCGCTGGGAGCGGCGCTGGGCGGCCGCTGCCGGGCAGCGGGGACCGGGGCCGTGGCCGGAGCCGGGGCCGGAGCGGGGTCCGAGCCACGGCGCAGCATCAAGTGCGTTCTGGTGGGGGACGGCGCGGTGGGGAAGACCAGCCTGGTGGTGAGCTACACCACGAACGGATACCCCACCGAGTACATCCCCACCGCCTTCGACAACTTTTCCGGTAAGTGAAGTGCCACGGGCACCGGGGCAGCGGGAGGGGGTTCTGCCGCCCTGGGGAGCGCCGTGACCCGCCCGTGCCGCTCCCGGGACCGTGGCTGGGCTGCGCGGAGCGGGGGGCGCGATGGCCAGATTCGGTGATTTCATTAAGTATTTATGGGGAACAGGACTCCACGAAGCAGGACCGAGCTTGTCAGGCTGCCATCGCAGCCAGCAGCACCTCCGGTGTAACGGAGCCTGGCTGGCAGTGGCAGCGGGTGTCATGCCCGGCCGTGCGGCCAGAGCCCAGGGCTTTAACTGGGAACTCTCCGGTGTAAACTCTCGGGGACATCGGAAGCGCCTAAAGGGCAGATTAAATACTCGCCTTGTCTCGCCCTTACAAAGGGGGAAGTCCAGGGGTTTTCCTGCGGTCCCACGAAAAGTGGAAGCTTTTCGTGTCCCGGGCGTGCTGAATGTGTACGAGGGAATAAAACTAAACCTCTGTAGCAGAATATCCCGGACTGCCGGGCTCGCTCTCCGCTCTGCCTGCAGAGGACTTGAGCCGTCACTGTCTGACTCATCTCTTGTAGTAAAATGAATCGGGAAGCTCTGAAGGGCTTGTGTGCGCCCAGGTGTTAGTGACGGACTCCCTTCCAGCTCTGCTAAGCTGTTAAATCTAAAGTAATTGAAGAAAAGGCTATAAGAGCTGAGGGATGATAAACCTTCCTTTTTTAAAATGTTTCTTTAACGCAAAACATTTAAAGTTGTATTCACCACAGTTTTCCCCCCTCTCTCCTTTCTCTCCAAAGCTGTTGTGTCTGTCGATGGCAAGCCGGTGAGACTTCAGCTCTGTGACACAGCTGGTCAGGTCAGTGGAGCCACTTATTTGATTTAAGTGACAGCGGGAGGGGAGAAGTTGTTGCTGTTGCGCAAAGTAGTCCTGCAAATGACTTCATGGATTTGAAAGTATTCCCAGTGTTTGATCACGTTATTATCCGCTGTCATTTTCACTGCTGCTTAAGTGCTGCTTTGCCTGTCTGTTGAAGGGTGGGGGTCGTACTGTGACTCCGTACAGGGGCTGGGCACAGGCTGCTGCTCTGTTGGCTCAAGCTGCCGCTCTGTTTAGCCTGACTAGAAAGGCTGAACATATTGGGGATTCGGCCACCTGGTTTTCTCTTTGAGCGGTTGTCACTGTCTTTATTTTTGCTGAATAACTGTGGGTTTAAGAATTAGGGTGTTTGGGATGTATGCATGCAAAGCATCGCTAGCTGTACGTGTCCGGAGATAGCTGTGTTTTTGAAGGGACTGATGCTGGAGGGAGAAAAAAGTCCTTTTGGGTGTTGTCAGTGGAGGCTTCGTATTTGCCATTCCCACCCCTTTAGAAAGTGCTGCTGCTGCAAAGCTGAGGTTTGCTGTAATCTACAACCTGAAGAGATGAGGGTGGCTCATGCCTCTCCTACTTTGCCTGATACATAAAAAGAGCCCATTTGTTACTGCCTTGGATTTTCTGGAAGACCCAGGCTTGTACTGCCCTGAGCAGTGTGCAGCACTGCTTGCCAAGAGTCGAAGCTGGATAACCAAATGTAGCCAAAAGTATTTTGGCTACCTCGCTGCCTTTGAAGGCAGCGGGAGCTAGGATCCTGTGCAGCTTTGTGGATCTAGGTCTATGCCTTCACCAAAACCATTATGAGAAATCTCAGTGGTCTTAACATACAAACCTATTTAGATGAGTAGTAACTGGGTGCCCTACTTAGGAACAGGGTTTTAAGGGCTGTGCAGTAGTAGACAGCAGTATAGGACTCCCATGTGCCCTACAAACCAAAGCTAAAATCCTGCAAACAGCCTTGTGCAGGTAGTGATATGAAGTCAAACAGTAGAACTGTTGCACGGTTTTGCGTCCTACTGAAGAGATGGGGTGGTACTGCAACAGTCTTGGCTGTGCATGTTCGTATGCAGAGCATGGCAGGTGAAATTGCCATCAGCCTGTGGACATGCAGTGCCTTTGGAAATGCAGCTGCAAGCTCCCAGAGGGATGGGCAAGACCTGTCACCCCTTGCCTTCCCTGCCATTAATGGTTAAGGTGTTTGCTCTGGCTGCCCAAGTGCAGCTGGAATGGGTAAAGTTACTGCCTTTAAAATGAAAGGGTTATCTAAACTGACAGAAATTGTCCTGAGTAGAAGATTCCTGGCTGGATACTTTGATAAAACTGCTGCTGGGAGATGGCTGCTGAAATCTGCAGCTCAAGAAAGCATTCCAGGCAGTGGGAAATTCTATTTCAGCATCACTAGCCCAAAGAGGTGTAGAGTCCTTGCAGGCCATGTACCTACCATTGACATGGCAGGAGTGTACTTGGGGTATAAAGGGAACTATTTCATCTTGGTAGAAACCCTTCATATCTGGGGCTTGCTTCCAAACGCATTGAATTGAGCCCTTTTGAGGTTTGTCATGTAGCAAGGAGAGGCAATTACATGGCAAGATGCCTTTCTGTTGTTCAGAGCAGCATCTATCAGTAAATGAGGGGTTTTTCTTGAGCCAAGTAGTGAGAGCCTGGTTTCCTCTGAGACTTAATCTCAAGGAATCAAGAGAGGTAATGAATCTTACTTTCTTGACTGGTGTTTTATAAATCGCTGTCTCTCTCAGAGATACTGCTGCAGGGAATTCATTTGAGCAGAACAAGATTTCTGAGGCTTCTAGGGGGCTTTAAACTGAATATCCTGGGCCTCCAGAGGCTTTAAAACAAAATTTCACATCTCAAAAATTAACTTGCGATTCATCAGTAAACTGGTACCAGAGAGATATATTCAGCTTTATATTTCTGTGCACTTTCAATTCCAAGCTTTTGAGAACATGGCCCATTTTAATTAAAATGTCACTGCTGTTGAGGTAAATCCTACCTGTTCAGGCTGCTAGTGTTACCCTGGTTTTATCTTGCTGTCAGCATAAAAGCAGCCTGCCTGGAGTAACCCTTACTTCTAGCTGCATTCCTCCCTGAGGATCAGCACACCTTTGTTACCATGAGGTGTTTGACTTTCTTGTGGCTTCGTCCTGAAGCTGAAAAAGGGCCTTGCTTTGCTGGAGTTTGCACTAAAAGAAAAAAAAAAAGCCCAGAAGGGTAGTGCTGGGAGTTTGTTTGATGTGGCATGAGTGGGAGGGAAAGGTAAAGCTCTTACTCTATGCCGTTGGCATGTTAAGCCTGCACATTGTAAGTCATTATTGCTCCCATCAGATTTAAATCCCTGGGCACAATGGCAGGGAAATTATTCCCATATCCTGTAGGATGTTGCTAAGTAGTTACCAGTTTAAAAGCCAGCTCCAGGAAAGGTACCCAGAAAGGTATACCTGCCTTGCACGCCTGCTTTGCTTTGCCCTTTTGCCCGTGTCTGTCCACAGAATAGCTTTGAAGTATGGGGTGATCCTCGTCAGAGCTTCTCAGTGACTCACCCTAGAAGAGGTGGGCCTGGAGAAAGTGCTCTCTCCCTCTTCAGTTTGTGGCTTTGTGTACCCGTAACCTGCTTCCCACAGCTTTGCTTCTTTGCTGCACTAGGGCAGAGGGCCTGTGTACAAAGAGCAAAGGAAATATTTAAGCACTTGTAATAACCTGCAGCATTAGTTGGAAAATGTCAGGTACGCGGGGAAGCCACCACCTTTGTCCTGTGTGCCCAATGGTGGCAGGGTGCTGGCTGGCTGGCAGCCACGACACCACAGGCTGGCTACAGGTGGCTTCTGCTTGTATCACACCTTGCTGGGTGGTCTGGGTGCTCATTTTGGGGTGCCTGTCAAGAGGCAGTGGCAGGTGATCCTCAGCTCCCCCAAGGGTCAGGGCAGGCTAGAGCTGTTCTTTGTGTGGAGTACTAACAGAGTTCTGTTCTGTGCAGGATGAGTTCGACAAGCTCAGGCCTCTGTGCTACACCAACACGGACATCTTCCTGCTGTGCTTCAGCGTGGTGAGCCCTTCGTCCTTCCAGAACGTCAGTGAGAAGTGGGTTCCTGAAATTCGCTGCCACTGCCCCAAGGCGCCCATTATCCTGGTTGGGACACAGTCGGACCTCCGGGAGGATGTCAAAGTCCTCATCGAGCTGGACAAGTGCAAAGAAAAGCCGGTCTCGGAGGAGGCTGCAAAGCTCTGTGCTGAGGAAATAAAAGCCGCGTCCTACATCGAGTGCTCTGCTTTGACTCAGAAAAACCTCAAGGAGGTCTTTGATGCAGCCATCGTGGCTGGTATTCAGTACTCGGATACCCAGCAGCAACCAAAGAAATCCAAATGTAGGACTCCAGACAAGATGAAAAACCTCTCCAAATCCTGGTGGAAAAAATACTGCTGTTTTGTATAGGGGTTGCAAGGACCTGAGTGTTGCTCTGGGGAAATCAATAGAGGCTATATTAGCTGAAATCTCAATTTGTGTCATCTTGAGTGTGTAGTGTAGGTCTGTATGTATGTGTATATGTTGCTACTGGATAACTCGGTTGCCCTTTCAAGGGTTGCAGAAGGATTCTTAGTTAAATAATTGCTGTGTATCAGATCTGGCACCCAGTTTTGTGACCAGAACTTCTCATTGAGGAAAAAAAAAAGCACCATGTGTCTGTGAGCGTAGAAGGATTTGTCCAAAGGATTCAGCTTCTTCTGTTGTAAGGTGTATGTGATGGGGAGGAGCATGACAGAGGCCTTCACTGCCAGGGCTTTGCAGGAGGAACGCACAAGCAACGGTGGAAATGTAGAGCTCTGTACATGGACGATCAAAGGGAAAAATAACACTGTGCCTCCTAACTGACATTTGTAGCTTTAAAACCCCACTCCTGCTCTCTTTGTGTCTTCCCAAGCCAATGCTCTTAGGGATCACTTTTTAAAGGGTATGCAAGAGGTGTAATCTATACGCAAATGCCATGGTTAAAAAGGTCATGAATATACCTTCAGCTTGAGGTGAGGTAACCTAATCCCTTATGGAGCTGGCATCTCATTTGTCACCTCCTGACTTTCGGAAAGTCCTTTCTGTCCTCCTTCCCCTGCCTTTCCCAGGAAGCTGAGTGGAAGCCCGAGAACGTGACCAAGCTTTAACTCGCTACCTCGAGCAGTGGCGATTTCCTCTGTGTTTTTGCAGACATGACGACAGTTCATCTATTTCAGCTCAAAGGAATGTAAATACTGTTGTGTTGGGGGGTTTTTATTTTTTTTCCTAAGCGATGTAATGAATATCTGTGCAGCACCATATAAACCGCATCTGGTTTTAAGTCTACAGCCAAGAATTTCAGGATGCCCCACTTTACCTTTTAAGGCTGCTAAACAAATAACAAATCAGGCAGATTGAGATTTATAACAAACTGGACTCTAGAAACTGAGGCTGCTGCATCCTCTTCGTGATTCTGTTTCCAACCAAGTTAATGTTTCCCTTCTAAAGGCAACAGTCCCTTGTGGTTGAATCTTGTCCAAGCTCATAGTTGTGAAATTGTCTGAGGCCACCCCCAAAATGAACTGATAATTTTTTTTTTCCAGATCAGTCCAACAGATTAATTGAAATGTGCCTAAAACGTAGCTGAGGGATCAAGATAGAGCTGAGTGTGACCTGTTCTCTGGCTGAATCTGGTTCCTACTGAACTCTAAGCCTAATCGCAGTTCTAGTGAGTTTCAAAGACCCAAATGATAATGTGACTCTCTGCAAGAATCAGTGTTTAAACCTGTTCTGCAGAGGACATTTAGTTTGTGCTGTCTGCCTTTTTATGGCCACAACTACTTTTCCCCCCACCCCTTAGATAGTTCAAGATCAAATTATATTTCTTTTTTTTCCCCTTTGGCCCTAGCCTTGAAGTGACCTTTTCCTTATTCTTAAACTAAACTGTAGTGACAGAAGGCCAGAACCTTTTTTCATCAGAAATGAATCAATGCCTGATATAAAGAACTGTGGAGGCCATTTGAGTTGATAACACTGACCACAGTTTACCTCCTGGCCCATTAAGGAAAATGACTCTATGTAAATGGATTCTGGGCTATTGGCAAAGGCTCCACAGACAGTATTTTTTCCTTCTCTACAGAAGAGTGAGTGCAAAATGGATAATGTTCCATCACTGAAAACTTGAAAATGGGATGGAAATCTTTACCTAGGGCCTAATTCAATAAAAATATGTTGGCTTCTGCACTGGAAGAGCCTGGAAAAAGAGTTTCCACAGCACAGAAGCTGGATGCATTTGACTTGGTTGCATCTGGTTAGTAATGGTTTAATGTTTACTGGTCCCAAAATTAACATCTGAGCCTTTGTATTTCTTACTCAAATGCTTTGACAGGATTTCAGATATGCAGTCATGCTGACGTCTTGGAAAAAACCAGAAAGCTAGATTTCTCTTGGGTGCTTTGCTTCTCTGTAAAAAACAGTCTCAATCGATCAAAAATGTGGGCTTGAAGAGGAGACAGGCTTCAATCTGAGCAGCTTCCACTTACAAAAATAACAGAATTTCCTCTGCAAGATCATACTGCTTGGTATCATGCTGAACTGGAAGCAGTAGGTTATACTTTATAAGCAGCCTGTTTCATAGCCTGGAGTAGCATTACTTTTGAATGTAGCCAGCTGTGACTGTTTCTGAAGATGTGATTTATACACAACTTATTATAGCCCTTTACTAGGTGTGTGTAAGCTGAGGTCTAATAACTCTATGGATACTGCTCTACATGGGGCGACACAGGGTCTAGGTTTTAGAAATATTACTTTTTAAATTACCAGTATTTTATGAGTGTAAATGAGGGGGAGATGTCTCTATGTAGTCTATAATCTGATGTGCCTTATAAAAAAACTCTCTTCTGTTTTCTAAGTGTAGGCTATATTCCAAAAGAAATATTTCATGTGAGAATGATATAAATGAGGTATTTGGAAATAAATTCTGACCTGTGTATGTGTCTGCCTCTGCTGCCTGCTCAAGGAGGCTGGAGGGCAGTCCCTTGGCCATGCACTGTGCCCATACCCAGCAGGGAGGGACTGCGCTCCCAGTGCCCCAGCAGAAGTTCTCTGCTCAGAAAATTCAGCCTTTTCCCTGCACTGCCCCATCCCCAGGGGGTTGGGCTGGGTGGGAAGGGTAGGATGGCCAGCTTTCTGTCTCCCTGCCAACACAGCAGCATCTTGCTGTGGCCCTGTGAGGCATGGACAGGCTCATTGTGCCTGGCCCTGAAAGCGGGGTGAGCAGCAGGGAGCACAACTAGGGGTATCACATGTGTCCTGGGGGAGCCAGAGGGCATTTTTGGAAGAGCAGAGCCTGTTCCCTTTTGGCACCATGGGTCTTGTCACTCCTTTCTGGGTCCTGTCCCTCATGCCAGGGCTAAGGTGAGTGAGGTTTGAGGTTGTTCATGCGCGGGAGCTGGATGGATGTGGCACAGAAACCTTCGACCCTTCAGAGCCACTGTGTTAGCCAAGTGGGGAGTAGCATCTATACCTCCAGGCATTCCCACAGATCCAGTGTCCTACTCCAGAGAAGGAGCTTTGCTCTGGACCAAGGTTGGTAAACTGTCCCCATTGTGTTTGTTTTTCTGGGAGCTGAGAGGAGCAGGAACGCTGGGGGTGGCAGACCAGATTGCCCTCCCGTGCCACCTGTCTCTTGGGTTATAAGGCCAAGGCATTTTCAACCATGGGAATGCACACAGCTCGCACAAAGTAGAGGAAGGAGATCAATGCACTGTTCCTCTTTCTCATGGTTGTTTCCTCACTGGAACAAAGCCTTGGCTTCTTCGCTGTGTTAAGAGCCAGGCCAGGCAGTGATGGGAGGCTGGTTCGCCCGGTGGTGCCTGCAGCACAGCAACCCTGCCCTAGAGCCCAGCTTGCCAGATGGGCAAACCCCAACTCCTTTCTGCTGATACCTGGTGCTGAGTCACCACCGCCCTTGCTGGTGCCTTTGGAGAGTTGCTTCCATGGGGTTTCTATGCTATGGGGAGTGGAGTTGGGGTGTGCTGGCTGGCGGCCAAGTCACCCCACCTTTGCATGCTGACTTTTACAGGAAAAGGGGCTGTGCTAGCTAAGAGTCCAGAATCCGCTGTTGCCAAATCCTGGCATAAAAATGCCTCTGCTACCTGTAGGCATTGCTTTTCTGCTGAGGTGGGCTGCTGTCTGACGCACCCCAGCATCTGGACGGGGCTAAGGCTGTTCAGGTCATCCTTTACACCACAGTAACTTTGTGTCTGGGTGTGCTGCTGTGATCAAAAGGCTCCCTCAGCTGCCCTGCGTAAGACGCTGGATGGGCTGGCAGCTGAGGCTGATAAGGGCATCCTGAAGCAAGCCCACTGTACTCCCAGGAATGCTGAAATAGCTGATGGCTTGTAATGGATGGAAGTTCCCAAGGGAGTACTTTGTTTTCTTTCATATGAAATTAAAGTGCTCTAGGAAAAATTTGACTTATTTTTTTTTTAATGGAGAAAAAAGTCACCTTTACCATTTTCTCCCCTGTGTTTTAAGGATTGGACATACTTCTAGGGTATGATTGAAGGTTGGCTAGAGCTGAGACATTGACAAATGTGACTGTTTGTCCTTATGAGGTGTCTGTAAGGACACTTTGCCACACTTTGCTTTTGATTTTCTTTCTGGACACCAGTTACTGACCACAGAAAGGGGGGCACAGCTGCAGGAGACAGGGTTTTTGTATGACCACATGGAGCTGGTCTACTGTTGTCATATGTATTATGCTTAAACTTTGAACACTGCTGAAGCATGTGAGTGCTCCTACACCGAGCGACCTTTCTGAGATGTAGCAATTGATGTGCTCAGGGGTTTGTACAGAAGAGATCCCTGTCAACTTCTGCATTTAGTGTTGTCCTGACATGCAGCAAGGTGAGAAGAGAGGAAAAACAACTGCTCAGGAAAGAGTGAGACATCATAAACCTCAGGAGAACTGGCAAAGAGACTCCGGAGCAATGGGGTGTGATAGACACTACTTTTACCTACTTTAGTCATAAGCAGATTAAAAGCCCAATTAGAGTAATGCATGAGGAAATGAACAGCCCCAAGGAAGGCTGTTAGGTATTAAAATACAGCCTTTTCTTTAGGAAGTCTCAAAGCTGTGGATAGCTGGAAGCTGGGAGGAAAAATCACTCAGCATTTGCTTGGTTCTAACATTCTCTCTTTAAGCATCTGTGCTGACTAGGGACAGGACGTGGGATGAGATGGACTTTTGGCATCAATCAGCCTGACTATTCCAGTCTATTTAATGTTTTTGAAAGAGCAGGATGGGTTTCAGGCCAACAGCAGGGTGGCAAGATCCAGTAAGACCTTCTGAAGCCTTAGCTTCCCACATTGCTGGCAGCCAGCAGGAAGATATAATGGCTGAGGGTTGTTAATTACCCAGTTAGTGCAGTCCTCTATGTATAACCTGAGGAACAAGCACTTGTGTGATCAAATGAAGTTTACCATCTGAGGCAGAGTATTCTTCAGCACTGCTGATTTATTTCTCCACAGTGTTAACAGGATGAATAGATCAGTGATGTGTATGAAAAAAGGCATAAAACCTCAGCTTGGGGCAGCTTTTTATTCACCAAGGGAAATGTGTCTAGAGAAGGAAGCATGAGGAGCAGCCCTGCTGATCTGCAAGGGACTGTACCAATCTGAGGAGCTCTCCTGGCTGAAGGAGACCTGCATTAGACACTGATTCAGACTCTAGTGCTGAGAGTGTCCCCAGGCATCCCTTGTTCCCTAGGTCTATGCATTTAGGTTGGATCCTGATCTTATTATTTGGGGGCAGAGGAGGAATCCTTTCACCCAGGTCAGCAGAGTTGCAGACCTGTAAAACTTTATGTAGCCTGAAAAAGACTCAGGCAGGGATCCCTGTTGAGCTTCTGGTACTGCAAGTATGCTTATATGGCATTGCCTCACTGTGGCACTTTCCCCCTGGCTTCACTGTGAGGGAGGAATATTGATCCTCTCCTGCTGCTCAGACTTTTGCTGCTCTCTGTGGTTCCCTGGGATGAATCTCCCATGTACCTATCTGAAGTTTCTACTCCTGGTCCACAGCTCATTCAGTTAATTCCAAACATTTTTCTAAAGCCCTTCTCTCTGGGAGGGTAATTTTAGCAGCAGTGGCCAATTTGGGTCAATATAGATGGGACAAACATGACATGGGATAAAGCATTGTCCTTGTTCAGACAGCTGCTACTTTTCCTATCATGGTGGAATGTCCTTGGCCGTGTGTGTGCCATGGGCTCTCTGTGGCCACCTGGCCTGTGTGCCTGGTCATAGAATCACTTAGATTGGAAAAGACCTTTTAGATCAAGTCTAACCATTAGCCCAGCACTGCCACGTCCACTACTAAACCATGTCCCTAAGTGCCACATCTACACATCTTTTACATACCTTCAGGGATGGTGACTCCACCACCTGGGCAGCCTGTTTCAGTGATGCCAGCCCTTGAGATGTTTGTTGACAATAGCAGAAAACAAATTACAAGCAAAAATGTGACTTTAATATTTAGTGTTTCCATTTTCAAGTTGCTGATGGAGTGAGAACTGCATGTATGGTATCCTGCCTTTTGTCCTGGCAGGCACTTGGTCTTCCATGGTACAGCAGGGATAATAACACCATAGAACAGCTGCACCATTTTCCTCTGCCTCACTACACCTCACAGTCTTTCAACAGAGGAACACTGAACAAGATTTATCTGAGGGCAGTGCTTGGACAATAGCTCCTGCTCCACCACCCTCTCTTTCCACAGCCGCCCCTCCCCTACATTCCCCTCTCTATAGGCAATTTTCTCATTTATTTTTAATTCAAAACGGCATGTTGCCTGAAGCCTGGTGCTCAGCATTTTTCTGCTGCCTGTATCCCATTCTTCCATCTTTTGAGCTCTGTCATGGCCCTTCCACATTTTAATTACAAGCTCAGCAGGCTTCAGGCTTCCCTGTTCCTCTGAGAAACAGGGTCTGAGAAAAACCACTCCTTTTATTTTCTGCTTGTTTTTGCGTAATCTCCTACAACCCCAACTGGGTGACTCTGGGGAGATGATGGGCAGCGTGTTGCAGAGCAAAGACTGAAGAAGATTTGGGTTGTGATAGTGAGGGGTAAAGTCTCTCCTGCTGCTCACTGTTATGGTGGTGATAAGGCGGCTCCCAACGCAAGGGTGGCTGTTGACTTCTTGGGGTGAGGGCGCCTGTATCTGCTGGGTTACAGGCAGAGCCCTGGCCATTTTCAAAGGGCTTTGAAGTACCCTCTGACAATCTCCTCTGGGAGATAAGAGATTGCAGGGAGAGGAAGGCGTTCCTGGAAACAGCTTTAACAGCATGTATGTTTATCTAGGCTGGGTAACCCAGAAGGAGGCCAAAACTTGGGCCGCTGACACCTGAGAAGATATGCAGGGGTTTAAGCAGAAAATGCAAAGTAATGCCAAACCTCGGGGTTCCAAAGTTTAAATCAATCCATTCTCTAGCATCTGACTCAAGCCTGCAATTGAATAAGGTGTTTATGGGTACATCCCTCCCTCATCTTTTCAGTATTTGCATGGAGCTGTTACTCATGAATTTGCCTTCTCCCTCGCAGATGTGGCTGTTGCTGCTCGTGTGGTCACCCAGGACAGTCAGCCTCAGAGGTCCCACACCTCTAGAGGTCTAGAGAAGTATTACGTAAAAAATATTTGCTTTTATTTGTTTTAAACTGAGCTCCTGTTCATTCCATCACATCATCTGCAGCTCCAGCATTGTTGGAGAGGGTGAAGAGCAGTTTACAGGTAAATAGGTGGCCAGGTGACCAGGAAAATGTCATGGTGACTTGACCCACTGCCTTCTCTGTTTTGTAAACAACCATTGTGTTTGCTTTTTTCCTCCTCAGCTGAAGAGTCCCAGCTTTTATATAATGATTCCTCATAGAAGAGTTTCTCCATCCTCTCAACCATTTTGTCTGCTGTCCCTTTGGATATACCCTAGCCCCACCATCCCACTCCTGAAGGGCAGAAAGCAGAGCTGCAGGCAAAGTCTATAATCCCATGTTTTGTTCTTTAGCACTCTTCCTGGTACTGCCCATTATTTTACTGGTGGTGTTTCAACAAGTTTTGGTGTTGACCTTATCCAAAATTTTCTGGAAATCCAGCCATCCTGTCCCGAGACCTCCCTTATCCCCAAACATGCCTCTACCCCATAGAACAGCAGCAGCTTCCCAGAAGCATTTCCCTTCAGAGAAGACAGACTGGCACTTTCCCAACAGACCATATTGTCCATGTGGCCCATCATGTTACCCTTTATTGTAGCATCTACCCTCCATGTGAACATATGGGAATAGTCTGTTGCGAGAGAGGAACCAAAAAGAAGAAACTGCCCAAGGATTCTTCTGATCCAAAATTTTAATGGATCTATGATCTTGACAAACATGAAAGTCAAGTGACTGCTTTCTGCATCATCCCCTCAATCAGGAGGGGACAGACTGTAAAAATTTCCTACTGCACCACAGTACTCTAAGGCTCCAGAACCCTCGGCCAAGACTTTCAGGTGTGACACAAGTCTTTGCCACTTTGGTGGATAGCTCACCAGGGATTGTTCAATAGTTTTGCTGATCACTGACCCTGTGGAAATCAAGTCCCTTTATTACTATTCCAAGTCTGATTGCATTAATCTCCAGTTGCATTTTGCCTTTAGGAGGCCACAAATTTTTGTGGTACTTCAGGTGGGAGGCAGAGCAGCAGTACAAAATAATGTTCTCCTGACAAAGTTCTTTGAGAAAGAGGTCTTCAGGTCCTTCTTCAAAGTATAACTTAAACTGATTTTGACTCACTGGACAAATGTTTTGTGCAGGACATTTTATCTGCTCAGTTAGAATGGATACTCATTACATTTTATAAAAATTACACTGAGAATGTTCCCATCATAAATTTGGCACTTGTGCAAATACAGCATTTATGGTGGCAACACAGAGAGCAGATTTGGCCCAGTAATTTTGAAATATTCCTAATTTTCTGGGAGACTGTGATACCAGATTTTCAGCAATGTACAACTGCTGTTGCTTGACTTCAGGCTATGGGGACACTTAACATACTGTTGCTGTAGGTCAGGAAACAATGAAGAATGATATTATTATAGCTGCTGTCTTTAGCAGGAAAATGCAGAAGAAGCAAGTTGGACTCTAACCTGATTTTTAAAGAGGTGAAACTTCCCCTTTTTGCATTGGGAGCTTACTGTCAGGATGCAGACAGCAGCCTGTAGATGTGATTAGGCATTTTACCTCTGTGAATCCAGAGAAGTAACTGTTACATTCAATGCTTTTGGGAGCAAAAACATCAAAATACTGATGAGAAACAGACAGGAGGCAGTTGGCAAGCCTGATGATGGAAGGATGCCTTGATAAGTGCCATTATTGTTAGGGATCCAGGCCAGATTTTTGGAGTTCTTCATCTGAAGGGTCAGCTAAAGCAGTCACTAAACCCCTTTAAAGTGCCACAAATCCATCCTAATTGAGACCAGGTGGTTCTGACTGGAGGCTGCATTTGCCGGTGAAGTTTTGTGGCGTGAGCCAGGACTGGCTGACCAGGAAGCAGCCCCAGATCCTCATCGATCTGCAACAGTTCAAAGCGAATCCACATGTCCCAGAAGCTTTCTTACGGGCCCTTTGTGTCACTTTTCTGTACTGCTGAGGTCTTAACATTTATGAGGCTTGAAATGTTGACCTGTGCTTTGGATGCAGAATACCACAGAGGAGAGAGTGGCGCCACAGAAGAAATGGCAGTGGCACCGGGCAGAGACTGGGCTGCAACCAAGCAGTGCCCTGGGACTGCTGGGGTTCTTCACGGTACTGACACTTGTCATCCCTGTAATAAACAGGATAAAAAGGTATTTGGGGCTGGGAAGTGCTAGATCCTAGGTCCTGGTTTAACACAAGCCCCCATTTGCTCTGTAGCCCAACCTATTGGCATCAGAGGCGTTTCCACGGGAGGACAGCACTTGCTACATAGGTTCCTATTCATCTTCCCTTAACACTCTGTATTTCTCACCCAGGCACTTCTGTTTCTGATAATTAGGAATTAAGGAGGCAAAAAGCACATTCTCTTGTTTACAAATAGCTTTGTCTCCCTGGGTTGACCAGAGTGGAGGATCTCAGGACATATTGCCTGTAAAATCCCCATAATGGAAGGATTTGGCATTGCTCTTTTTTCCCCATTTCACTTTTCCTATTCTGGTTGGTAGCTTTATTCCCAAGAGCAATATTGCAGATTGATAATTTCCCTGGATGCTGCAACCAGGCTGGAACTTCTGCTTCAAAGACTATTTCATTGCTTCCCACAGGTCTCCACAGCCGAAGCACATCGCCTCTCAAAAGCGAACACTTGAGTGGGAAAATGTGTAATAAATGGAATGGCAACATTGATGGTGCTCATTTGGAAAAGGAGATAATCTCCTTTGTTTGCACTACCACATGTTAACGGGTGAAGCATCTGCGACGTTTGCTCAATAAAGCCAGTGCTGGATTTGCCTCCATTGCCTAGAAAATCCTCTTTAATCTTGTGAAATGCTGTCTCTGTAATAAGAAGTATATCATGACTTGCATCGCTTTGCTTTTCCCCCTCTATTGTCTTGATCCAATGTGGTGCCAATTTGCAAATATTTAGCAGGATTAAAGCATTAGGCTTGTGTGAGGGGGAGAAGCATCATGTAATGTGAAGAGAAAAAGAAGAGACGGAATTTAATGTATAGATGTGCTTCCAGACACTTTTTACTCAACTCTTACAGCCTTTTGGTTTTACTTCTCCTCCAGCAAGCTTTGCACCCAGGCAATTCATACCTCCACGTTTTTATGACTGTTAATAAAAATTAGATGTTGTTCAGTCCTTTTGGGCTGCATTTTGAGACAAATAAAAACCTAATTTATCTGTGATCCACTTGGCAGTGCTTAGACGTGAGATTGCTCTTTCTGGGTAGCTTAGGAAGGCCTTAGCTTCGTGTGCTTTTCTAAGCAGGCAGATGGGGCTTCTTACATGAAGAGAAGGAGAGTTTAGGTGAAATGAAGAAGGAGAGAGCTTGAGTTTTCTGTTTGCAGTCTGGTGCTTTGGCCTGCAGACTCAGGTCCCAAATCTGCTCCCGGTTACATTGTGTAACTCTAAAACAACTTGATTTACAGCAGCCCGCTCTGGATTTAACTCAGTGTAATTGATGGCAGAGTCTGGTCCTTATTATTCATTCTGCACCCAGCCAGTTTAAAGGGTCAGGGAAAATATCTGAGGAACAGAACTGCCTTTGATCTTTGGTTTAATATTTCTGCTACATTTTACATACACAAAGAACTATCGTGGCCTTTTGCTAAGAATTGTTTGGCTAGGAGAGATGTGAAGTAGTCCCTGTGATGGTGAGGAAGCTCTGGGGTGAGTGAAGTCTGAAGTAGAAATGGGTGAAAGAAGAAGATGGATTTCTCCTGCTGTTATTCCCACTAATAAGGCTGTACACAGGTGGAAGAAAGAAAAATGGTTGGTGAGTACACAGCCTCTTTCTTAGATATTTTCATTTGAAATTGTTGGTTTGCGCTGACACAGAAAATGACATTGTCAACACCAACACTGTCACTGTAATACATAGTGGGATGGTTGCACCCAAGAATTCACATTTGCCAACATATACTCTACATCTGCACTATGCAGTCATTATTCTAAGTACAGTGGCAAAAAAAAAAAAGTCATTTCAGTTTACTGTTTGCACATTCTAACTTTTTTTTGTGACATCGGTGGTGATACTTAATTTCCCCACTGTCCCAGAATGTAACAGGAAGTGTCAAGAGGGTTATGTAGAGGTGATACCCCTATCTGCAACATCTGTTCCAGATATTCACCAGGGCCCAGCTAATAAGTTGTATTTGATGCTATCTGAGCATAACTTTCTTTTCTTCTTTGCTTTGCAATTCACCTGTAGCAAAACAAAGGATGGAGACTTGAGAGTTGTTTTCAACACCTTACAAGAAGCTGTGCAGCGTGGCTTCCCTGGCATGCCAGCAGCTCAGGTTTTTCTTTGAAGACCCATCCTCTCCAAACCAAGTTATCAGCCATGCAGAGCAACCAGTGAGAGGGTCAAGTTTAACCCTCAGGGACTGTTCTAACAGGCTTCCAGATATTCCCATTATCCAACAAGTCTCCAGGCCAGACAGACTATGGTGGCCACTACGTGTTTTGAGGCATCAAAGAGGAATGATGGCCTCTGTTAGGATTATCAGAGTTTAAGTTGGGTGCAGATTGTGCAAATAACTTTGTGATGTTTCAGGGGACCAGGTCTTGACCATCAAGGTGGAAGCAAACATGAGGTGTGAAGGAAAACAGCACATAAACACAGTCTGCTACAGGGAGAGAAAGCCTTAGGCAGTGGAAGGGATGGGCTTGGGCTTCAGAAGTGTTTCACTTTTAAATTCCTGTCCCTGGTTAGAGAAAAATCATTACCATTCTATGCTGAGATGTCTGTGGGGGACCTGCCCATAGTGACTAGGGAAAAAAAGGATATGAGCCTACATTTTCAACAAATTCCTTATATTGATCAGAAAAGGAGGCTGCCTTTAAAGGCTGTTCCAGTCTTTCAGCTGGATACTTAACAGGAATTAAGAGCTCTTCAGGTCTGTATCAACGTTTTTATCCAGTAGCATATAAAGCACTGCTGCCCCATTAAAAAAAAAAACAAAAATCAGTGTTACTGGTGCATATGAGTGCAAATTTTGTCTGCTTCTTTTGCATATTATTTCCATGACTTGTTGATATTCAAGCTGATGCTGTGGAAAATTGGCTATTTTCACTTCACACAGGGAATTAATTATACTTTTGCCATCCTAACTTGCAGAATTCATGCCAAATAATTTTTGTGTAAGATTAGGGGACTAAGCAAACCTATGAAAAGCCAAACAGCCCCACTTCCCCCTCCCCCCCATATTGAGGGACAGGCAATCAGAGGCCAATTAATGTCCCCAGGAAGGTTTATGCATCTTGGCTTGCATCCAAGCACAAACATGATAATGGCTGGAAAAAAACACATTTGTCCACAGCCTGTGCCAGCTTTTAGCTTGAAGTCCATGAATTGTTCCATATGTGACAGACTGATAGGACAACCCCACAGACAGAGCAGTGGGTCTCCGCTCAGAGTGCTGGCTGAGCAGCAGCAGCCCCTCCAGGTGGGTGAGATGTCTGCAACCCTGCTTGCTCATGTGTCCTGCAAAAAGACACCCATCCTGCTCCCTCCTGTTCAGGAGAGGCTATCAGCAGCACATGCCCAGCCCAAATTGCCTGGATCCCTGGGTTACAGCTGCACAGAGGACACGTACCAGTTCTAAACTCCCTGCTCTGGGTGCTGCCCCAGCTACACCCAGTCCCTGCAGCACTAAGTGGTCCAGGAATGCCCAGGGTGTGCTGCACACACCCTGCCCACACAGGCCAGGAGAGCAGGAGGGAATTGCCTCACCTGGAAATACCTGAAATACCTGTAGACCACAGGGTGCTCCCTCACTACAAACTTACCCAGCACCCCCAGGACCTTCCCTCCCTATGCTCCAGCTTATCCTCTCTGCCTCTTCACTCCTGATCCTGCCTAACCTTGGCAGGGCGAGGGTTCACCCTGTCCTTCCCTTCCCAGGGAATGCACGTCCTCTCTTGGACCAAGGGTTTGGGTTTGGACTGAAACTTTGCCTTGTGGGGCAATTCCTATGGTTTTGGAGTGGATTTTCCTTTCCAAGAATCTGCTCTCCAGTACAAGCACAGTGAAGAAATTTCCTCTTGTAACTAGTCCTTGAGCTTTAGAAAAAATACAGCTGTTCTTTGAAAAAGGCTGGTTTCGTTTGATGACTTTTTAGTTTTAAACACAAAGACCCATATGAGTTTTATGTCCGCTCTAAGAAACTTCCATTTACCCTTTAAAGAACTTTCACTTACCTTCTAAAAACCTGTGCTATAGTTGAACCTGGAGGGTTGAGCAGGATTCCTCTCACAGAATTCCAAAAAATATTCTTCCATCTTTCTCACATGGATTTTGAACATTTCCCAAAGAAAGATCACAGTTTCCAATAAATGCATTAGGTAGGATATCGTGCCCTGACACTCTGCCCACAATGCAGACCTGGCCTATAATCCCAAAGTTTCCATTTCCCTTTGTGTAATCTCAATGTCTGCCTGCTTGGGGCACACCAGTTTCCTGGCTAGCAATGCCACTTGGCCAGACCGTGAGCTCAGAGGTTTTCCAGCAATTTTTTCTTTGCAGCTGAGCATCTGTGTGCTCGTCCATTCCCTCCCTCACCTGGACAGTGCTCACAGCCCTTGCAGAGCCAGGCACTCAAACAACAAGCAGACATCCCCAGGCATTTTGATCTTGATTTGACCGAGCCTGGGCACACACTAGTGCACACACACAAGTCACAAGTGAGTGACCTGTGCAGGAAAGTCTCTCCCAGGCCTCACAGACAGAAGTGGCTGTCAGTGATTTAAAGCTGCTGTCTGCAGAAAACAAGGGGATGATGGCTCCATTGCTCTGCACACAGCAGGGAGCAAGGGAGCAGATATCAGGCTCAAGCAGGCCTCGCTTTGTGTCAGCAATAACCGCAGGGTCACAGGAGGATTCTGTTATTAAAGAAAATAAATTTGGGTAAGTTGGGCAGTTATTCTCCAGCGAGCTGTTTGAGACTGATTGATTGGCCCACAAGTGGTACCAGGAACATGAGGGCTCTCTGACCGACTGCTGCTTTTACAGCCGTACCTCTCCTTCTCCCTCATCTCCACTTTGTTTTCTTTAATAGATGAGCGGAATAAAATGCAGGTGAACTCTGTGAACTGCAAACAGTGGGAGCTCAAAGCTTCTTGAATTGAGACATTCAGGGCCAGCACAGTATGTACTTTGTGCTGGGGCAGGGCTTTGGTGCCTCTGGAGGAAAGTAAGGCACTTGTTTGGAGCATGCACAGCTTTAAAGAGAATAAAATAATAGCATTTGAGGGAAGGGAAGGGAAGGGAAGGGAAGGGAAGGGAAGGGAAGGGAAGGGAAGGGAAGGGAAGGGAAGGGAAGGGAAGGGAAGGGAAGGGAAGGGAAGCGAAGGGAAGGGAAAGGGAAGGGAAGGGAAGGGAGCCAGTGTAAGCTCTGACCCATGATCATGGAAAGCAAATCAGCCCCTCCAGGCTCTGCTCAGTGAATGCCGCACAGCATGGCTTGGAAGGAGATAGCAGCTGAGGACTTGAGAGAATGCAGGCATGAGAGTGCTGAGAAGAGAATTCGTATGTGAATGCACAAAAAGGAAAAATCAAGGTGATAGGGGAGGTTTCTTCAAGAACTTGTGTACAGGAAAGGATGTGATTAAGGGCACAAAAGAGAGCAAGACCTCTAGAGGAAGTAAGTACAAATTTTCTAGGCTTCTCAGTGCAAACAAGAGCAAAAAATATGCCAGTACTAAACTGGGTAACTGGGATCTGATGGGTTTCTGAATATAAACCAGAGTTTAATATAACTTTAAAAGAAACTCAGTAGGGTATGTAAATGGGGAGGTAGACTATATTGCCCATGAAATAGCTTGGAGAGTCTGGAGAGACTAAGAGATGTAGCAACAAAGTTCTGCATCACGAAAAAAAACTGGTAAAATGAAGGACAGTACTTAGAAATTTGTGTTGTACCTGACTGAGAGAGCAAGAGGGATGCAAAATAACCACGGACAAATGCAGGTGGGGGAGAGGAGATTAGAGGCACTTCTGTCATACAGTACACCTCCTTCTGCTCAGTGTGAGCCTGGCCTGGGGTATAAGGGTGAACATTCAACAGGATAGAGCCTGTGTTAATAGCAGGGACTGTTTGGACTCCAGCATCCAGGCACAAACCACAGCAATCCAGTGTGAAGAGCAGCTCGCATGCCACCTGCTGAGGACTGAGAAGAGCATCCTTATGACAGAACATCAAGGAGAAAAAGGAAATATCCATTGTTTTCTTGAAGTAGGAATGACATTTTTGTGGAACTGGAAATTGCCTGGAGTCTGTGGAAACATGGGGAAAGGCATTATGATTTCCATCTCCTCTGGACAAGGGGGGAATTTGTCACTGGGAAGGGCCTGCAGCCCCAGGCATGGGGCTGCAGAGGGAATTGATCCCTGCAGCACTGGTCCCTTAACATCAGTTGTAATGAGATATAGTGTATGATCTCTGAGTTGGTAAATACCTGTTTTATCATTGCATTTCCAATAATGTATTCCAGGGAAAGATGGTTTATGGTCATTCTGCCTTGGGTATCACCACAAAATGGGTCATTCTGTTGATGTGCAGGGAGCATTTCTTCATGTTGGACAATGGGCGGCTCTCCAGACAACAGGGAGGCTGCCTGGGGTGTGTCCAGTGAGCAACATTTGTTGTCTTTTATGGGAATGGTGGTGCAGTGAACAACCAGTGTCTGGTAGAAATATGATAGTGAGGTGAAAGCAAAAAGTCCTCAGTCACACAGCAGATGTGATAGACAGCTGTCACTGCAAAGTCACACTGTTCATGACTTGAGTGAAAGACAAAAATGAAAAGTAAGAGAACAATGATTCATTTTGGGCAAACAAGGTGGAACTAATACTGGTAAAATCTAGTGGTGCTCATCAGCTAGGAAAGAGTTAATTCCAGTAAGAGCACAGTTAATTCCAGCTTCCTAGCACAGAAGCTGGGAAGACTGACATCTCCCTCAGGCAATGATCAGCCATTGAGATTTTTTCCTGGTGATGTAACGGTTGTAACGTGACATCTTGCACACCTTTCCTGGTTGGAGTGGTGATCTGCAGAACAGGAATGATACCCCTATACATTGCTCATGCAGTTGCCAAGATGTCATGAAACCTGAAGGATTTATTTTCTTTATAATAGCATCAATTTTTCTTTTAAATAAAATCAATTATTATTTTATTAATCACTGCTTTGTTGCGTAGCACTGTGGGCCACATTCTTGCATTTCAGCTATTCCAGCATGCACCATTTATACCAACATTTGGGATATAAACAGGGGGGTGTAATGGAGGGAAATTAATCCCGTAATCCAAAAGTAGTGACTTTCATTGTGTTGCTAACAGGACAGTGAATCCTTTCTGTGGTATTCAGGACACATGCTGGAAGGACATTTCTCTCCTGTGGGTTCCTGTAAATATATGTATATACTTGCCTGCCTGTGTAAATGTCTAAAATAAGGTGGAGCACCTCAAAAAGCACCAGGCAACCAAATCCTCCAACACAAGTCAAGGGCTGGGCTGCTTTTCCAGAATAAATTTATAGTTTGTGGAGGGAAGCAATCATTTTGTGATTGCTGTGGGCTATTTTAGGTATCTACCACAGGAGAAGATGAATTGTTTCCTGTAAATGCCTGTTTATCTCTTTTAACTGAACCCAGGGTGTCTGGCTCACGTGTAGATGTCACTCACATGTAAAGACATTTCAGACAATTCTACTGCAAAGTCTGGGAAGAGACCGCAGGCAAATTTCCCAAGAGAACTCAAGACCCATTTAACAAAGAGCTAAAGGAACAGGCCCTTAGATCCCAAGGAAACAACTGAAAACACAGTTCCTACAGCTCCTGAAATGCTTCTTCTGTGTTAACTACATGGTCGTGGAAGTCTTTGTTCCATCTTCCCTTCAGAAATGAAGTGTTGGCAGCTGAGCTCAAAGGGCAGTGCTGGCAGCACAAGCATTTCAGAGACTATCAGCTGTAGCACCTGCTCTGCTCTGGAGCCTCACCGGGAATTTCACACAGAATCACAGAATAGGCTGAGTTGTAAAAGATCCTCAGGAACACTGAGTCCAGTTTCCAGCTCTGCACAGCACCATCCCCAGAATTCCATCAATGTGCCCAAGAACATTGTCCAGATGCTTCTTGTCAGGCTGGTGTTGTGACCACTTCCCTGGGGAGCTTGTTCCAGTGCTCAACCACCCTCTGGGTGCCCAAAGGCAGAAAGGCCAGAACACTTAGGCAGTTAAATGCTAAGTATTTCCCAAGGTTTCTGAAAGAGGGCATAGTGAAAAAAGTACAAGTTAGCAAGGTGCAGCACCTGACTTGGGGCCACCTTTGGAGTTGTTGAGCAGCTCTGACTGCTGCAGAAAGGAGCCAACTGAAGTAGAAAAACTCCAACAGAACATAGCCAGAGTGCTGCAGGGGATGGAGGAAAGGCAGGAAGTTTAGCAATTCTGCATTTGTCCTCTCAGAGGAGACAAGGAGATGGGGCCGTTATAATAAAGAGTGCTTTGCTTTTCTCTTGCACTTTCCAGCTAAGAGCATGAGGTGTTCACATCCTCATGTCACTGTGGGGTTCCTACTTGTTTCCACCTTTTACAGAGGGAAGCAGAGAGAAGGACTGTTGTAAGTGAGCTCACACAAAGACAGGCAATGGCAACACTGGGAAGAGAGCTGTAACTTCCACGCCCTTATCCTCTACTTCATTGGCAGGTGGTGCCGCACATATGGAAAGACTGAGGCCCTCAGACAACCTACACAGCATCATGCACAGCAATATAGATACTGCTTGTGGAACAGAAAAGGGTCAAAAAAATGAAAGAAACATTTTAAAACTTTGCTTGCCTAGGGCAACAGAAAGTTTGCTGAGTTGATCAGTGATTATGAAGACAAGTGGGGTATGCACCAGGATTTGTGGTCACAATCTGAAAGTGTCAAGAATCCTTGTTCAGTTTCACGTAAGACATGGCAAGGGTCACCCACAGTACTGATGAGACTGGACAGAATCATCCTGAGCCTTGCAATGATCCATTAACTTTGACTTTTTTCACTTCCTCAATGAAAGCTGTCTTATGATACCTGAGTTTGCCTCAGTTTCCATTCTAGGATGCAGGAAAAAATGTCTCTGACATAGTTGCTCCTTTAGTTTCTGATACTGAGGTGGAAAATGCTCGGAGTATGAAGTTGTTGCTGGTACGGAGCTGAACAGAGCCCTTCAAGAAGTTAAGAAGGGCATCTCTGGGCCAGGATCATGGGATCACAGAATAATTCCGGTTGGAAGGGTCACCTGTGGACTCTTTAGACCAAGCCCTGCTCAAAGCCAGGCCAGCTTTGAGGTCAGGCCAGGCTGCTCAGGGCTTGATCCAGCTGGGGCTTGAAAGCCTCTAGAGATGGAGACAGCACAGCCTCTGCTTGTCTGAGTTCACAGGTGGGTGAACATGGAAACAAGAGAGAGAGACCCGGCAGATGTGTTTCCATTTCAAGAAGATATTAATGAGCCTTAAGGCTGAAGGACTTCCTCTAGCCAAAATTCCATGCCCGCTCCAAGCCTGCTTGTCCCCAGTTTTGCTGCAAGACCCAGGGTGCAGTGTGATATGGCAGTAGTGTGACTGTCTCAGCACAGAGCAGTGGCTGGGAGATATTCCCTGTTGCGGGCTATCCTGACCTCACACTGTAAGTATTAGACCTTGGTTTTATTAGCCTACTATTAAAGTCTGGGTGTGTTAAATGTATTACATCAAAAGTAAGGCTGGTATTTCTACTCCTACAAATGAGCATGGTGACATGCAGACATGCTCTCAGAAAAAAAGTAAGTAAATATTTAGAGAAGATATGCCCCTGGAAATAAATGATATGTAGTGGTGTATGATGAAAGCAATGAAATCAGATATTCCTTTTGGTTTCTTCTCTACTTAGAGCTTTTTTCCTCTTCCTAAATGAAAGCCCAAAATATTAAGGATTTATTCTGCAGGAGACTGACATTCTCTTCTTAAAGCCTGAAGGCTTAAAAAAGTTCAAACCCAGACATTTGTCAAATGAAACATTATGTTCAGTTTGAAACTCAGCTTAAGTGCTGTCTGTGTTATCCCGTTAGTGAGGCTTCCCTAAATCCCATTTGCACATCAGAGCTGCATATTGCCTTGCAGATTATTATGGTTACTTACAGTGGCCTCTGACAACACCCCTAATTTAACAGTGTCTCATTCCTGTGAAAAGGATGCTTTCAGACAGGATTGAGGGAAGGAAAAAGAAGACTAGGAGTAGCAGCATATTTCGGGCACATCTTCTGCATCTTCAATAGAGACCAACACCTTCATTTGGGGCCAAAAGGAAGTCTACTGGAAGTAGCTTGGCAGGGGATATGGGGAGGACCACCCTGTCCCTGTTAGTGATGATGAGGAGCATAACAAAGGCTCTGGTTCTCTGAGAAACATGGGGCCAGGAACACTTGCAGTCACAGACAGCTTGCCAGGGTGCGGTTTGTCACTGCCCTGATATTCTCTTGTCATATTCAGATTGTCACTGTTCCAGTTGGGGATGAAATAGACCTCGTCAGACATTTAATAATCTTCAGGGTTTTAAGGCAAAAAGGTAGAAAGGAGGAAATGATTCAAACTTGTCTTTTTGGCTCAGACAGCCTTTTTCCATTTTGTCCTTGCACCTGGAAGGCACTGGCCTGGCCCCTTCACAGCATGCACATCCATAGCTGACAAACCTGGTTATTCCCTGTGGCAAACTCACCTAACGTGTGCACACAGAATTTCCTACAAGCTCAACTTCTTTGTGAAATCAAAGCAATGGCCTTTTCAAAGCCTTTTAAGGTCCTCATTGAACAGCAAGGTAATTATAGCCAAATACCTGTATATGTACTTGCCAATGTACTTCAAAATTTCCACACAATGGCTCTCAACTACAATTGTCTTTCTTGGATGTGACTTGCCAATAATATCCACAGAAAAAGTGTGCATCTTGGATCAGTCCTTGGTCAAGGTGGGAGTAGAGAGTGGAGGCATCACGTTCTTCAGGAGCTGTACCTCTAGATTCATGTTGAGAACAAAAGCAGAGTTTGGTCTAAGGGTCCTAATTTCTGGCTGAGCAGTTCTGATCCACTGTTTCTCCTGGTTGGGTGTATAAGTAGTAGTATTCAGGATCATTAGATCCTATTTGCATGACCTTAAGCTTTGACCTTCCTATACTTCATGCCTAACTTTGTCTCTCCGCTGGATAGATGCTTGGAGGAGAACCAGGGGACCGTCAGAGGGACTGGGGCAGGAAATGGTTTCATGAGCCAAAGAGAAATTGGAGAAGGTTAAAAATTAGCTGTGCAAATTCTCTGCTGATATCAGTTGGCCTAACATAATGAAGCTGCATTAATTTACTCTAGGAAACCATCTGACACTGCTCTTTGTACAGGACTGTGCTGACAGAGTAGCAGCCTCTGGGAGAGACAGGGAAGGCGTCTGCGCCCCATTCGGCACTGACCCTTCGGTGTGGACTTTGCTTGCATGTTTGTTCCTGCACAGCCCCCACAGCAAGAGACAGGGAGTTTTGCATGTGTGAAAAATAATAAGTCTGGATGCAGAAAAGCCTTTGGAAGCCCTAAATCACACCAAGTTTTCTGTAAGTCTCCCCTAATGTTCCTCAGTAACTTGTTCTGTAGATTTACAGCGTTTGCTGAAAAATGTTTGTAGGAAGCCTGAGCAGCTGAAATAGGGTCTGAGAACATCCCCAGCTTGCAGTGCTGTCATTAAACATTAACAGTGAGCAGCTGAGCCTTCCATGGGCTGCACAGACTTGTGCTCCTGTCACTGCTAGTGGGAGCAAGCTTTGTAAGGAGAGGGAAGGAATCACACCCTGGCATGCACAGCTCAAACCATGAGTCAGAGGAACGGAGGAGCAATGGGTTTACACCAGGACTGCCTATCTTTGCCTTTGAGGATGATGTGGGAGGCATGTGTCCCTAAGATGAGAGGCTGGGTTAAGCAGGCATGGAGCTGCCTCAGGCAGCCATTCATATTGCTTTGGTGCTCACATCACTTTCTATCCAGCTCAGCGCTGCAGCGTGGTGAGGCAGAGAGGACATTTCACAGGGGCTCAGGTCCAGCATCAGAAAGAATAATTTAATAAGAGGGTTTCCATTGATTACATTTGTGATGTCCCTGTTCTGTGCTAGCCTCTCCAAGCAGATTTGGAATGGTGCAGATGCCTTCCCATGGTGGGGCCAGCACAGGAGTTGGCCACTGCCAGCCTGGGTACATTCCAAGCTACAGTTCACAGCAGGTAACATTGATTTTTGCCCTGTAGACCTCATTGCTCTGACACAGACAGGTGTTGGCATTTGCTTGTACTCACACAGGACTGATAGTGTCTCTCCTGCCACCAGTGTAGATGCAGTTCAGCAGACAGCTGTGCTAACTCCCTGGAAATCCTAAGAGAGTTAGTGGGGAAAGGAAATGAAGATGGACAAAAGCTTAGGGGCTGAGAACATGAGTGTCCCAAGTTGGATTTGCCACGTTGTGCATTGTTCTGTGGGTATCCCCTTGCTGTTAGGGCAGGTAGCTCAGCCCGCTGAGGAGCCTCCCATCACCTGTGCCATGATAGAGCCCCTGAGCACGGCAGCTACTGCAGTAGCTATGGCACAGTGCCCATGGCTTTCACCTTCCCTTGCTGCAGCCATACCTCTGGGCTTGCCTTTGAAGGCCCCTTTGCAATCATCTCAGGGACAGAAATCTGGGGTGGCGACCTTGCAGACCACTGCACAAACCTGTTCTCTCTTGAGGTGGAGCTTCTTGATCCCGTGAAGACTGCCTGATGACTGATTTTTGATGGCTCAGTCAAAGAACAGGAACTCCTGGGTCTGGATTAGTGGACTGATCTAACCTAGGTTCTTCTCTCCAAGCGAGATCTGCTAGATACTGGCATTACATCCTTATTCATATAAAATATGCACAATTTCCCTTGTGTGCATGCAGGAGTCGCTTGGGGTAGTACCACTCAACCTCACAGAATCAATATGCGCCGGCCTCAGGACAAGTGAGCTTTGTATCAATCCCAGCCCTTTTAGAGAACTAGGAACTTGACTCTGTTTCCAAAAGAAAGCAGAATCCACTCCCTTTTGGAGTGGATTTTCAGAATGTGATGCCACAGCTGCATAGGTGGACAGGTAATTTCAGCAGAAATAAACGAGAGACATGAAAGTAAGAACTGCCAACCCCACAACTCAACACATTAAGGTTTTGAAAATGTGTCCTTTAATCTTTCCTTTTCTTTTTTTTTTTTTTTTTTTTTTTTTAAGTTACTGGAGGTTTCTTGGAATGGTGGCACATTTTTTATAGTCTATTATGTGCTTCATGGGTAACAGAGGTGGAATTTTTCCAACCTAGACTCAATTCATGTTAGAGCACAGGGGAAGACAATACACAGGAAGTCTTTAAAACACAGGACAAGAGCACATGAGTTGATGATACAATAATTGGAAACTCTATTCATCAGGGTATTTAAGCATCTGACTGATTCTGCCTGGAAACAGTTCCACTCATTTCACTAGGATTAATCACGAGACTATAAATGAATACTTTAAAATATCCTGCAGAATCATGGCCTGAGCAAACAAAGCTCATTATTTGATTTTTTATTCACATGTACTTGTTTCAGGACCCTCAATTTGCTTGCTGGAGACTCTTGCAAGAGCTTGTTTTACTGGCAAACCTGGAGTACATTTTTAAATCCTGTGTGAGGAGTCATGGAAAACAGCTTTTGAATGCCTGTCCTTGAGCAGTTGTGCCAGGAGAGCTGGTGCCAGTAGGGGAAGAGCCCCAGTGTCATGTGATTTATTTGTCTGAACAACGTAGCTTGGATTTCATGAATCTGCAATCCAATATTTAATGGAATAAATATCCAAACCAAGTTCTGTTTTAGATACCTGATACATACTAGGTGCTTGGATAAATAATAAATCTGGAGAAATCCCAGTATTATCCACGCTGTTCCACCCACAGGGAAAAAGAAGTGAAACGCTTCCTTACCCTGAGAGCCACTCACTCAATCACAGTAATAATACTTCAGTTTTCCAAATGCATCTTCCATTTCAAAGCACTTTTCAAATGCTAATTAACTCTGACCATAACCTTGCCAGAAAGGGAAATATTATCCCATACTAGACAGGTGAGGAAGACAAAGACCTAAAGAAGTTCCCTTTCCTTGCCCCAAATCTCACAGGAATCAGCGGTGGACAGAGCTGGGGAGCTCTTTTTCCTTTCTTGATTTTTGCAGTGTCTGCTCTTGTGCTTTAGCTGTTTGCCTAATCTGTGTCTAGACACCGCTTCCTTGTCAGAGCAGGGCCACTGTGGGGGCTGCCTGCCTGCCCCGAGCGAGGGTGAGCAGTGGGAGCTGTGCACCTCCACAGCCCCAGCCCATGCTGAGGTCACCCGTGGGTGGAGAAAGGAGCCAGTGACTGCAAGGGCTTCAGCCTCTGCCTGAGACCACGGTGACTGGTGGGAGATGACACAGGGGGATGCTGTCCAGAGGAGTGCAGACCCACTTTCAGCACGTCCAGCAAGGCACATAAGTTTCCCTAAAGCAGCCCAGGGCATCAGGACAGCAGCTCCTGGGTTGGCTCTTCTCCCCCAGAACAAGGTGGGGAGCAAGTGGGCGCTCACTCTTTGGGTCTCCAAGCCACTGGGAAGGGAGCGATAGCCTGGATGGGCACAGCTGGCAGGGCTGCAGCAGGTCAGGCTGACAGCCAAGGCTGGATGATCTCTAAGCCTCCCTGAAGGGCACCACTTGGAGAACAGAGCATTAAGTACTTTCCAGGACACAGTAAAAAGGTGAATAAACTCCCTTTGCTGTAGAAGGGAAAGTGTTTAACCTCTAACTGGGTGCTCTGTGCTGGAAACAGTTCGCAACCCCTTTTTTCCTCATCCTCCTCCTTGCAGCATGGCCTTGCATGTGGGAAGGGAGAGGATATATGTTAAGGCTATTCACTTTTACAATGTGAGAGCAGGGAGTTTTAGAGATTGTGGTGAAACGGACTTGCTGGTCTGTCACAGTGAATATACAGCTTCATCCTAAGCAAATAAAATCCAGATTGTCCTAGTATAGTCCAAACCTGTTCCTTGACGGAGAAAAATTGTATCAGCAGTACCACATAGTTTCCTGTGTAGTTACAACTAACACTAGGAAGAGCATAGGTTAGGGAGATAAAACATTTTTCATTTATCCCCATAACTGATGTAGCCATACCAAACTACTTTTTAATTACAGTGCTAGCTCTGTCCTACTGCAGCAAACCTTGCATTTTCCCATTATCTGTTATATTTTCCCAATTTCTCTGCCCAGCAGGTTGTAAGCCACTTCAACTGTGTTTAAAGCATCTCTGGGCTTTTTTGCTGATGCTCTAATGAAAGGCATTTAGTCAGCAGAAGGCCTCAGTGACTCTCAAATCCCCTGAGACGGGCTGCCCCCAACCCTGAGCCCTGTGCTGGCCTCCAGCACACTGCGAGCTTGCCCAGGGGAAGGGCTCCAGGGGGATGCTCCTGGCAGGGACTGTCCCTGTTTCACAGATGAGCAAACCAAAACCCAGGAAGATAAAGGAGTTCTATTCCCTGCAGCCTCCACTGGTGAGATGGTTACTCCGCTGTGGACTGAGCCACTGGGGATTATACTGGGGGAAGGAGCCCTCTCTCCATCACATTATGACAAGGAGAGCTATGCCAGGGGATGAGCTGTTAGAGGCAGATCTCTGCCTGCTTACAACCCCAGGTCACTGGTTCCAAATACATAACTCAGCTCCAGGAAAGTTGGACACCAGGGTACAACCATTAGAGAGAGACTTACACAGGGTGGAGATGTGAATGGGCACGTGGGAGCCTTGTTGGGATGGGGTCGCTGGCACTGCAAGGAAATGGGAGCCATCCTGTGGCCTGTTGGCAGCTCCCTCACTGCTCTTTCTCTTTGTAGGAATGAATGAGAAGTGTGTCTGTGTGTGTGGGGTGGGCTGAGCCACTCGTGCTGACAGTCTTACCGCAGAGAGTAAGGCAAATCTAGAATAACTCACAGAACAAGGTGTGTGGGTGCCATAATGAGACTTAAAAGTGGGGAAATTAGAGCATGGAAGTCTGTACATGCATTTGTTTTAACTCCTATTTGCATGATAGGAAGGGACATTGAAAAAAAGAACAGTAGAGCATGTGTGGGACACAAACATTCCTTTTTATATTCTTGTAATTCATGCTTTACATAACTAAATAAATGTCAGTGAGTTTGTTGGAGAGGGTGGAGACAACAGTCTGTGCTCATCAGAGAGTGAAACAGAAAATTTGCTGGACCCACCCATAAGATGAGGATCTTCCTGATTTTTTTTTTTCCCTTGATATTTACAGAAGGTTTGCTCTCACTAGAAAACTCCAGAACTATCTGGCAGGTGTGTTTGAAAATGTTTATGACCGTACTCACGACTTCACATCTGTGAAACATCGTCTGTGCTGGAGCCTGAGGGATAGCTGCAAGCATCTTTCCTGGCCATTCCTCTACAATCCTCTCAGCAGATTTTGGCACCTCTAGTTTTTACATGAAAAAGCAGATGGGAGAGAGAACACTTCAGAGAGGGCCTAACACCTTCTTAGCCCAGAGATATTTTAAGCATAAATCTGCTGGAAGGTCTCAGGAGGTTTCAGGCTCCAAATTCTCCCAAGCAACTAACTCAACTCTGGTGGCAAATGCAGAAATGGCCATGAAGGAGGTCCAGAGGCAGTGGAACCACTCCAGCCATAGCAGAGTCACACCAAATGGTGCCAGTGAGAAAATTTAGTGAGCAGAGGGGGAGAGCCAAATCCTCCATGCCAGAAAAAGTACCAAGTTGTCTTGAATTGATAACAAATTTTTCAGTACAAAAGGGGCCAGATGAGCCTCTGAGGCTAGCCTGAATGAATGTCAGGAAAAATAATCACAGGATAACACCAGGGTTTTAGAGCTGGATGTCTGCCTCAACCACGACGGAGCTTTGTTTCAGTGCCGGCAGGAGCACAGTGACCCCGGTGTAGGAAGGCAGGGTGCCAGGAAGGCATCATGGCACAGCAAGGAGCTGCCACCCAGACGTCAGGACAGGCTGTACCTGTGCTCCTGACTTGTTCTCACTGGGCAGAGAAGGTTCTTTGGCTTAGACCACGTCAAGAAGTTATTTGTTGAGGGAAGATCTAACACCAGCAGCTGTTGCTGAAATGAAGCAGGGGCTATGGTTTGACCACTGATTGGAAAGCAGTTTTGTACAAGGCTTTTCCAAACCCACCACACTTCTCACCTCTCCTTCCCTATTAATAATTACAGGCACAGTGCTGCTGGTGTCAAGTTGCTATAGAAGCACTGATTAAGCTTCTTTGCAAGCTGTTTAATAAATAGAAAAAGACCTTTTCTGAGATTTCCCAAGCTTTTTTTCCAAACAATCAGCTGCAGAGCAGCCGGACTCCCCGCTGCCTCCCTGCTCCCTGACCCAACAGCCCTCTCAGCTCAGCACCCTGGTCCACTCCAGATAACTTGCCCCAGCTGCAGTGCCAAGAGACCTGCTTTCCACAACAAAGCCCCGTGACTGCTGTTTAACACAAGTACCTCTTCAAGCAGAGGTGGTGAGATGCTGCTGGCTGGTGCCAATCTGTTGCCCCTCAGGGCTGGCACCACTTACTGATGTGCCCCTATGTGTTCTCTCCCTTGTATCTTCTGTACAATAATGGGGTTTTTTCCTCACCATACTGGTGCCATTTCATAGACCAAATGCCTAAAGCAAAGCATTAACACTTAATTTCAAGGGGAGGTTGTTTTTAAGCTTCACGTGTCTCCCCTGTTCACTGCACAGTGTCTGTCCTCTCTGTCTTCAGGTTTCAGCCTGCCCCTGACTGAGTTGCAAACAGCAGTATCCCAGAATGACTGCTGTTTCCTATTCCCATCACTGGCCATAATTAATGGCTGCTAAAGGAAGATCAGGACTGTCTTTTATATACACTTACCCACCCAGCACTCCTTCAAGCTTTGTGTTACTCCACTGGAGCCTTGCTGATTTATTAGAGCTCAGGCAGACCTGTAGTCATAACAGGCTGGGGAATATTTTCTCTATAGATTCAGGATTAACACAGGGATTCAGACCTTACTCAGAGAAGGGATTACAGTGTGGGTAAGTGGACCCCTGGAACATATATCTAATGAGCTCAAAAAGCAGTGGCTGGGGACATGACAGAAGACACTGCACAGAGCCCAGGCCATAGGGTCCCTGATGCCTGAGCTTCAAGCAGCTCTCTGGGTATGCAGCAGCTCTCTGGGTATGCAGCATTCCATGTCATGGCATGGGCATGGGCACTGCTGCCACGCTCACGGACTCACCTCTCTCCCCCTTGACTTCTTTATCATCCACCAAAGACGCAATCAATTTCTCAGTCCCTTCAGGAGGCAGATGAAGTGTAACATGTCACATGGGCATTTTCTGCCCTATAGAAGGGCACATTCCTTTGCCCCTGTATCACTGGACATAGTCAGGCCACAAATTTTTCCAGCCTGTAACATCCTCCAAGGCACAAGGTGCCATCCAGGAGGGGTGGTCCATGGTTTGCTCCCTTGGGTACTTGCTGCAAACTACCTTCCCAAAGCCACCACCCTGTGCTGAGTTACATCAGATCACAGTGTAATGCCTTTAAATCATTAATCTCTCTGACTTCTGGACTAGCGCCTGAAAAACTGATGAAGGCCAGGCTGAGTTCAGATCAAACCAGAGGACATTGTGGTTACATTTATGGTTTTTCAGAGGATCTCTCACCTGCAACCACAAATCTGCCTTTATTTGGCTTGAGCATGATCCAAAATTACCTCAGAGGTCAACAGTGCATGTCTTGCGGATTAGTAAAAACTACTGACTAACCTAACGTAATGCATTATGACTATTACTATTCCGGGAAATAAGGGTGGCTGCAGTCTGTTGTTTTGTAATAAAATCTAACATTGATTTTCCCCTTTTGCAAAAATAGCCAGAAAAAAGGCCAGAAAAAAATAAGGCATGGGAGTGTTCTGCCCTCTTCATCTTGCTAAATGCCACAGCTCTTCCTACAAAGAATTCATTGTAGGCAGCACTCCAAACCTGCTTTACAAATGGGAATTAATGTAACTTCCCAGCACCTCCACAAGATAAGTCAGAGGGGCTGAAGTCAGTCTCCAGAGAGGAGCCAAGACTCAGATGAGTGGTGGTCGAGCCTCTGAGGGAGGATGGTGGCACTCCCTGAGATGCCTGGTGATGCAGCCCCAGAGCTTGGCTCCTGCCCACCGCCGGGCTGGCGCTTGCTGTTTACTCCAGCTGCTCACTCCAGCTGCTCCTGTTCAAAGTCCCCCAGAACCAGTGGTAAAAGCACCACTGACTTTCCCGAGGTTGAGATTAAGTCACCTTTGCCCTACTTGTGTACTTGTAATACGGTAGTAATAATATTTCCCTGCTGCCCTGTGGCCGGCGAGGATCTGTCATTGCTCCTGTGGCTGAGAAGGGTGCACAAAAGGGAAAGGAGAATAAATATTTACCCAGAATCTGATACAGGTAAATCCATCTGTGGATTGTCCCCTCCTGCAACAAACTTCCCTTCCTACGGGAAACTCTAGCCTCTATTTGGTTAAATCATTTACGCACATTAACGAACAATTAGGGAGGGAAGAGGGGGAAACCAGCCGACAAAGCCTTCCACAAAGGAGCTGCCCTCGGTTTGGCTTGTTTGATTTAGGATAGGAGGGAAGTAACCTGACTGTGATAGATGAGCACTCTGTCACGACCCGGACCGGACCGTCTGTAAAATCAAGTCTGGGTGGGAGATTTAAGACAAAGGGCCAGACACGGTGTTGGTTTAAACTATTGTAGTTCCTCTGGAGCTGCTGGAGCATTGAGAGTTATATTGGGAAGGTCTGGTCCCGTGGGTGCTGAAAGAGGGCAGGGTTGTGGCAGCCCCACGCTCTTGGCAGAGTTCTGGCTCTGTCAGAGGAGTTGTGAGCTTTGCTCTTGGTCATTTAATTCATGCAGCTCAGCCTTGTGATGGTCCCTGGGGCCCAGCTGTTATTGAGAGCTTTCAGCTTTTCACATGATATCTATTGGATGTGACAATGTACACATGGGTCACATGCTGCTCTCTGAGTAAGTCACATTTAGGTGCAACATCACCATAAGAACAGCAAAACCCCAAACCCATCCTTTTCACCCTAGTGCAAACTGCTCCCCACTCCAACTTTTTTTTTTATGGACTCTTTTCCATCAGTGTTCCCTGCTGAGAGCTGCACCAGAGGTCCTTCCAGTAATCCTCTGCACATCCTGGGGCTCTTTCCATACAAGGAGTAAGGAGCTGGTGAGCTGGCATGCTCTCCTAGTACAGATTGGCCAGAAGAGGCTAAAGCCCAGAAGGCATGTCCCTGTTTTTATGACCATTTGGGCTGAGAAAACATATCTGTGAGCTGGAGCTTTGGTTGCTAATTCTGACTGAAGCTCATCAAAGCTAGAGAGATGGAGTGCAGAGACTGGAATAAACTAGATTGGCTTTGTGCTGAAGCCAGGAAATACACATCAAACAAATGCAAATTCAGGGAGAAACACTGTACACCTATAAATCTTTGTATAAAAACATCTCTTTTTTTCCTCGAAAAACAAACAGAATACTGCCATCCCAAAGTCCTTTCTGCTCTGAGTAACACTGCCAAGCACTTTGCAGGCTTTCCCTTGCAGCTCTGCTAATTCCTTCCTTTGAGGATGCATCCGAACTGTTATTTCAAACAACTTTCTCCAACCAGAGAAACCCAATACTTTAGAAACAGGGTACTGAAGTAGAACCTCCAGGTCCCCCCGGCTCATTCCCAGCATTGCTGGGTTTGCCCCTTTCTCATGTGTGGGAGCCAATTCACTTGCACATTTTCTGTCACAGCAGCCCTGGAACAATTTGCTGGAGTTTGGGGCAGGACTGTGAGGTCACCAGGTACACGCTGCCCTCTACAAGCCAGGTGGGGATGGCTTGAGAGACTGGCAGCCTGGCTGGAGTCTGTTTGGTTGTGTAGACATGCTTTGACGTGGCAAATGGCCATAACAGATCACAGCAGACTCAAATCCCAGCGGGTGTTTGAAGTTAAATCTCCAGAGGTTCAAATATTAGCCTACTCCATCACCTGTCCATCAAATATTAACTTACTCCACCAAGAGTACACTTAGCCAGTCCCTCAGCTCACTGTTTCCTATACTGGTAATTTTTCTTGAGACAAATGCAAACCACTGCATCCTGGATGCTGCTGCTCTTGCAGAAGGAGATAAGCTCCAGCCCAATTAAGGAAGAACATTAAGTACCATAGATTCACAGCTGGGGATTTATATCTGCACAGGGACTGAGGTCAGGATAAAGAAAAATAGTTTCAGTGCATCTGTGAATCAATTTGTACATTAAATCTGCCTTCATCTTGGTAATGAAAGCTGGACTGCCAATGCCATGTATTTAAAAAAACATAAGTCACACTCCTAAACCTCACAAGATCAGATCGAAAATCATACAGCAAAGTGTTCTTTCAATCACTTTTTGGTCCTGAAGGTGTCAGGAATGTGTGATTTCCTTACTTCTTATTTTTCAGGGTGAGTTAGATCTGTGCTGCTGTTTCTACGAGTGAGGAGAGACCTGGATAACCCACTCCCTGGGGAAAACAGCTTGGGGGAAAATGGGTTACAACTCATGATGAGAGCTGGCAGCACTGCACTGGCAATACGATCTGTGCTGTCTTCTTTGCCTTCACACATTAGTTGAAATCTTCTGAGGGTCTGAAAGCCTCCAAGGAGCTTGGGCCATCCAGCTTTCTACGGCTGCTCTGTCTTGCCCCAGCACTGCCCACCCCTGCTGGGCCAAGCAGGCATGGAAGAGCAGGGGAGCAACAGTCAATGGGACTCACTGGAGGTGGCTTGCAGGTAAAAATCAGATTTTAAAAAACAGGCAAAAAGCACACTCTCTCTCTCTCTCTCTGTGCCTGAAAGGTGATATAAGTGGCAAGTTTTCCCTAATTCTTCTTAGGTGCTTATGTAGCTTTGGTTCCATTGCTATGGAGAGGTGGGAAACAGTGGGGTTGTAGGAGGCAGCCTCACACTTGTTCTAACATTGGGTCTTTGCCCAGCAGTGAATAAGATTGTTTCTACCTGTATTATCAAGATCATGTATTATATTCACAAAATGTTATTTTTAACCTCTGTATATCATATGCTCCAAACTGATTAATGATTAACTCAGAGCGTGTATTCCTGGTCCTCCTTCTCAGCTGTGTTAGGAAGCTTAATTGAGGTGCTTTGAAATTCCAGAATAAAAAGTTCTACCAAAGTGCCATGCATTGTAATTACTACCTATATAAGAGATAAGTGATGATCTTACAGTAATCTGATGAAAGAATAGAGATTTTACTTGCTATTTCCTCAGTCACAGACATTCTCAAAGAACAGAGATTGCAGTATGAGAACTTGCTTAACACCATAAATGTGTAAAGCTGGGCTGGTGGTCACACCTTCATCATCTCAATGAAGGAATGTGTTTTGGCCTTTTTTCACTGTACCAGGATTTAGCATCCACAGCTTCCATTTTTCAGGAGTTTAAACTCTGCTGGCAATGTTATCACGCTCTGATATTTGAAATGGTTTTGCATAAGGACTGCACATGACAACTTGAGCTGCTGTGATCCAGGCAAAGTCACCTGGCTGCCAGCCAGGGAGAACAGGCTCCTTTCTCAGGCAAATTGCTCAGTGGTATTTTTAGCTACAAATGCGCTGTCTGATGCAGTTAGTATGGGACTTGCAGGGCTGCAGGACACATCCCTGCAGCTCCTGCTAGGAACTGTGACAGGCATGTGCAGAGCACTTGCCAAGTGTGAGCGCCCTGCTCGGGGGGCTGGCCGGGAGCCGGGGAGGAGCCCAGCATTGCCGGGAATGCTGGTTTCAGTTCCGGGAGTAGAGAGCCAGGCCAGGCAAGCTGGCAGCTCTTCTCCCCATGCTGGAGCTGGTTATGTGCGTTACAGGACAAGTCATTAGTTCCTTTGCTAGTAATAACATAATCATGACAATTACGTCAGCTGCTGTTAATTGCAGAACCAACCTTTCCAACCCCAAACCAAACACTGAAGGGGGTTGGGCTCCTGACAGAGCTAAGCTGCTCCAGCCTTTCCCTGCAGGCAAAGGTGGCTGTGATGTACAGCTCATATCCTTCCCACTAGGTGTCCAGGCCAGCACTCTGACCTCAGCTAGTGAGTGAGTGGAACATGGTCTGTCCACTCAGCAATGCGGTGACTGGGTGTGTCAGCATGGAGGCACCCGCCCGGTGAGGGGGTGCAAAGGTGGTCACCTGCCTTGGGATGTACCAGGTGATCTGCTGCAAGCATCAGGGAAAGATGCAAAGCTTTGCTCCACCCCTCTCAGACCAAAACCAGCACTTCTGTAGGGGCATGCTCTGCCCTCAGTGAGTCAGTCAATGACAGTGACTTTCCCTGGAACAGGTTTTCCAGAGGAGTATCTCCAAACTGATAATCACCCCTCCTCCTGCACGTGGCAATGGGCTGGAGCTGCAGTCAGGTGGGAGCTCACAGAACTCAGGCCCTAATCCTATAGGACTGTGGTGAGAAGGGGACACTTTTTCCTGTGGGGCATTTATGGGTAGCAGTTATTTCTTGTACTCAGTATTGGGACAGAAAGCAGCTTCCCTACCAGCAGCTTCCCTCATTGCAGGAGGTGACAAAATGCATGAACATGACTTTAAATACATTTTCAAGTAGATCAAGTAGTGGTGTTTCTTGCACCTTTAACACAGCAGGCTGCCAGAAAGCAGATGCTGATAGACCAGCTACTAAGTGGCCAACGCCTGAATTACTCCTCATGGTGTTTCTGGTACATTGTAGCATTAGACTTAAGGTCTAACAGCCCAAGAGAGACTATCACGGTGACATAGTCAATCAGTTTCTGTAAAACAGGAATTTCACTTCAGTTTTCACTCCACCAGCTTGGGTAATGTGTGGCTGAATTTTATAGAAGATTTAGAAGATCTACTCTTGAATTTTACAGGTGGCAGCTTTATAGCATCATTTACAGCTTTCAGAAATCATTTATCCTGGCTGCTAAAAACTTGCACCTCACTTCTTGTTCATACTTTGCTATATCACCCTACGACTTCTGGTTTGCCAAGTGCTCCATAATATGCTGGGGAACTAAAAGTGACAGGGAAGACCCAAACGCTCCTCTCTGGCTGATCCAACAGCCCTTGGAAGCTACAGCAGCTGCAGCTGGTCCAGGGAGAGAGCTGGGATGCAGCCCTGCAGAGCTGCCGTGCTGGCTGTGGTGGGCTCTGCAGCAGTGCTCTGCTGTGAATTGTTTCCCACTCCTTATCGTGGCTTCTTTTGGTGTGTGTCAGTACCAGTAGGTCTTCTGCAGTAAAACAAAGTTCATTTAGTTGGGCCAACCCTGTAAAGATTTCCACAATCCTCAGCAAATATTTTAGAGGTGAGGTGGCAGATTCCTTCTTACTCCTGTGCACATACCTGCATATATAAATATATATATTTATAAGAGATGTAGTCTTTCTGCCACTCCTTTAAAAGATTTAAAAATCTTTTCCCCAGGGTGTGTGTGTGGAATCTGTCGTATTTCCAACATGTTGCAAATCTGCATTTCCTATTGATCTTATCTTCTCTGCTGTGCTACAGCAGTCTATGTTTCACATCTTAGCCCGAGGGCCTCCATCCTCATTAGAAATCCTTTCCCAGGAGACTGGAGATGCACCAGCTGATCACAGATCACAGCAGCAACATCCAGTGACTAAACTGTCTGAACCCCCAAAATCAAAGCAAGAACTGGTAAGTGAAAAAAAAAGGTACCTTCCAAGCAGGTTTTCTAAAGCCCTGGTCCTGTTTGGCAACCACGACAGTCACCTGCCCTCTCAAGTACTTTGCAGGCATTTCCTGCTGAAGGAAACAGCATGTGCTTATCACTGAAAAGAGCAGCTGAAACTTTTATCTTTTCTTGTGAGCATTAGAGTTTTCCCGCCTCTCTTAGCTCCAACAACGATGTTATCCCACTTCTTTATTTCTCACAGTACCTGTGGGCAAACCCTGCTCTCCCAGCATCAGAGCCCTCACAGCCCCCTAAATCCCAGGGGGCAGTGAGCATGCAAAGGGCCCAAGCTCATGAGAGCAGGATGGTTTCTGAAGTTATGGCAGCAAGAGATGGCTTTAATAATTTAAGAGCTCTGACCTGGCTCTTTTAGGCCATCTTTGCCCCAGAGCTGCTTGTCAGGCAATGCCTGAAGTTGCTGCCTTCCTTTGACATGACACCTTCTGAAAACAGTTCCTGGACTTCATCAGACTACTTCTCCTTGTAGTTGTGCTAAGCCTCAAGTGTAAGGCTTTCCCAGCTGCAAATCTTAACTGAGCTCCTTAGCAGGGCATTGAAACCCATGCTGAAATCAAAGTGGTATCCTTCATTCATTCCTCTTGCGGTCACAATAAGCTCTTGAGCCCTGTCTTGTACTGTGACTAACACAACAGGACCCTGGCTGGAAACTCAGGGGATCTGCTGAGTCCAATAAAAATAATACATAAAAATTTCACTTTATATCGGGAATAAGAAAACATCAAACTCATATCCTTTGTAATATCCAACACATGTGAAAATCCGCTACAAGGGCAGAAAGAAAGCTTTCCTGAGTCGTGCTTTTCTAGTTGAAGCTGCTGCCTACCCCTCTGCTCACAGCAGGCAGGGGAACCGCAAAGGAGCAGGTGTTTTTCACAGATGAGACAAGCCTCTGGTCAGTGCCTGTCGTCCGCCTGAAACACGCCACTAATTTCCAGTGGGGTCCCTACTCAGCTGTGCAAACATGGGGGTTTTTGAGGATTAGGTTCAAATTCACACGAAGTTTTGTGGCTGTGTTTTAAAAAGAAAGATGAATCAAAAAAAAAAACAATGGCATGGATTACTTTCCATTTGGAGAAACAGATTGCAAGCTTTCCTGCATTCTAAGGCTGGACTGACCTCAAAAGTATACATCCTCAGCAGTTTCCATTTGTAGATTTCATGGCTCTTTAGTAGAAGGAACACGGTAAAACAATGCCGCTTCCATGGGTTAGAGACGGGCTTAAAGGATTTCTTAAGGTTGTAGAGAAAGTACTGGGCACAACCAGGATCTGAACTGACTCCTAGCTTTAGGAGGTCTGCTTAAGAGGAAAGCTGTCTGCCTCCCTGGACTCATGAAAAGGGGGTGGGAAGAGCTTGAAGAAAGCTTGTTAGAGAAACTATTTTCTATTTTCTGGTGTCCGTCTATTTAGCCCCACAAGGGGTGCAGAAGAGGCAAAGTGCAAGCACAAGCTGTATAAAAAGGAGAGGAGGAATCAAACCTGACACCAGGGATGAGTTTTGGGCAAAGATTCAGGTTGCCCTCTTGTTTACCCCTTCCACTGAACCCCAGCCACTCTGAATAAATTGACTTGCATCCCCTGTGGAACCTTTGACACAGGCTCTTTCTCCTTGCCGGACAGTGGGGGCTGTGACTGGCACCACAGGGAGTAAGTGGCTGGAAGACTAATGATGCGACATGCTGATACCTTCATTTTTACTACATCCAATTAAGCAATAAATGATTCTGGTGGAAGTGTGGAGCACACAGATTATTATGCAAATCAGGTCACTGTGCTACCAGCGGGCTCCGGCATTGCCCGGAATAGCACCAGTAGGATATTAGTGCAAATGTCACCTTTCTCCTCTGTTAGTTATTGCCTCCCATCTCACCCATCATGCAGCTTCCCTGAGGTCAGAGCCATGATTGCTCATCGACTTGGGAGTGCAAATGGATTTTAAAGGGGATTTTAAATAAAGCTTCTGTCTCCTTCCATGAACATTCTAACACATCCAGAGCTCGTGGCCTCTGAGCCTGCTGCACTGGCAAATTTACCTGAAGAATTCACCTGGAGCCAAGCTGCAAATTGGCTCATGGGCATGCTCCAGGCTAGAAAAAGCACCTACTTTTTGGGAGGTGGAGGACAGAGCTGCCTGAAAGAAATAAGCTGAGGGCTCTAGCTTTCCTACCAGTTTACTTACACCATTGAATAGTAGGAGGAGGGAGAAACGCTGAGAATTTTGAATCACTTTGTTTCCCAAGTTATTTTGTCCTCTCCACTCCCCTTAAAAGGATCTCTTTTGGTCTGCGTTCCTAAAATGAAAGTGAGAGGAGAAGCCGAGCAGTTTGCCCCCATCGCAAGCTGTTGCCAGCAGACAAAGGCCATTGTTTGCTGCCACCGGTTGTTGTTCCCGTGGTGGCAGCAGCCCCCAGCACCAGCCCTCAGCTCTGGGCCCTTTTTGTACTCAGCATGGCACAAATAATTGCACAGACCCTTTCTGTAGATTGTTGCAATTTAAAGAGAGAAATACATTTCTCTGCATCTTCCCACAGGCCCCAGGTACACAGAAATTCACAGGCTAAAGCTGGGGGACAGGAAGGAAGAAATCATCACCCATCACCATATCACATGGCCCAGACCAAGCACACATGATCTCTCAGGTGGAAAAGGTATCACTCCATTGGATGCACTTGGGTAGATCTGTCCCTCAATTGCCGGATCCAAAACCTCAGGACACAGTTCAGTGGGGTTTTCTGCAAATTTCCCATCCCTGTCCCTGGTGCAAAACTAAACTGAACTGAACCCATCCACAAAGGGTTCTGCAAAAGGAATGTAACTGTCCATGGCCAGTGATGCTAAGGCCAGACCACTATACACAAGGCTGATAGAAAAGATGAATGCAAGCAAACCCAGGTACATAAAATGTGTGAAGGACTCTGCTAACAAGGAGATCTGGGTAATTCAGTGTCTTCTTTGAACACTCGTAGAACAAGTCGAAGATGCCTGATGAAACCTGATCAAATTGTGTGGATTTCTTTAAATTTGTCTTGGAGTTTTTGGGGGTTTACCCAAACCTGTGACTTGGGAGACAGTGAGGCACATGGTCTGAAACAGCCAGGAGGGCCACCGGTCTCAGCCAACCAAAGGTCCCACTGCTCGATGTCTCTGGGGATAAATGATCTTCACCACCATAAATAAATCTTATTGGTTTAGCCTCTGATCCTACTTTGCTTTGCACCAGGGTAAATGTGAAACTGCCTAACCCACCTCAGAATAAAATAACAAAGGGGGGAGAGAGATTGAGATCTTTCTTCTTTCTACTACAGTCAGCAAGGCAGAATTCAATATTTTCTTCCTGTACCTAAATTGGAGAGAAAGAGATATTTTTCTTTTCAGATTGCAAGTTGAATTGATTCTTGCTTGCTCCTTTGGGATGAGTGAAGTGCAGTGACTTTTTAAAATGTCAGAAAGATGGGAAAATTCCTTTGTCACTAGGCCATGATGCAGAGCTAAGGAGTGTCCATCACCTTCTGCATTCTCCAACTCACTGTGATTGCACTGGGATTTGGAGATAGAGAAAAAAGCAGGAGGGAAATACACAGGTTTTAGAGGTTCTTTGCTGCTCTGATAAATTGTTTATCAAAGAGCAGCAAAGCAGTTTCAGAGTTTCCTTTGCATTCTCCTTTTAACTGGCTTTGCCTTGGCAGGCAGGAGTGCATTCCTCAGGCCTCATGCACTCTGTGGCATAAAAGGATAATTTTAAGGGGTGTATTTAAACATTACTTAGGGTGGGAAGGTTCTATCAAGGAGGCTCATGTCCATGTCCCACTGTATCTTCTATTCCAGGTGCCCATGGTGAGAACACAACGGGCACAGCCCAGCTATGCAACACCCAGTGGGGGACACATCCCCGTGGTGTCTGGGGGCTCCCACACCTCCTGGCTGTGTCCTTCCTGCTCCACTCTGCATCCTCCCAGGCCATGGCTGATCACTGCCATCACATCCTTGCCAGCAGCTGGGGCTTTGCCCAGTGAGGAGCTGAGAGCTACACAGCCTTTGCAGATTAAGCTTTGTGCTTCCATGTGCCTCTTGGCTCTGGCCAGCCACAGCAAAGACGGGGGGCTGGAAGTTGCATCCTGCAGTGCTAGGAGTCATTTGCTGAAATGCAGAAAGCTGGCTGGGGATGCAGCACTTCTGCACAGCAAGGGTTTCCCCATGGCACTGCTCACCCAGAGAAGCAGGGAATTAAAGATCCGTCTTTTAACAGAGCACGTTAATGGCTTAATGGCTGTTGCTACCTCATTTAGACTGTAACAGAGCCCAAGCTGCAAAGGATACCTTCTGGTCACATGGAAAGGCAAGCTGGGCCTGTAAAAATATTCTTGTTATACAGTGTATATAAAACATTATTGTTTATTTATTAATTAATATGCTTATTTTAATGTCTCAGTTCTCCAGAGGTACCATCTTACATCCCAATTAAGTCAGTGTCCACCACAGGCACAAAATCAGATTTATTCAAGTTTGCCACACAGTGGAGGCTTCTCCTTCCCCAGGGACAGGTAAAAATCCTCACCAAGTTGATATCCTAGAAATCTCTCAGCCAAGGAGAAGCAGAGAGATAATGTAGTGTGCAGCTAGCTGCTGTCTTGCTTATTGTAAGTTTATTTGTTGAATTTTTCCAAGTTACTCTATTCATAACCCTGCACCCCTTTCCTTCTTCCTCCACCCTACCCTCCAGGTTTCACCAGAGAGGCAGAACAGTGATGGCCTGATCACTCTTTGGTTTTTGAAACAGTACTATAAAAAAAAAAAACAAAAAAAACTTCTGGCAACCAGGGAGAGGAGCCTAGAGAATGTCAGGAAGGTGTATCAGGGGAGATTTAGCTTGGATATTAGGGAAAGGTTCTTATCCCAGAGGGTGGTTGGGGCACTGGAACAGGCTCCCCATGAAGTGGTCACAGCACCATGGCTGACAAAGTTCAAGAAGGGTTTGAGCATTGCTCTCAGGCACAGGGTGTGACTCTTGGGGTTGGTGCTGTGCAGGGCTGGGAGTTGGACTCAGTGATCCTTGTGAATGCCTTTCAACTCAGGACATTCTACTGTTCTATAATACAAATCCCCATTAAACAAAACAGAAGAACCTCTGGATAGTGTTTCTAGTAGCACTTTTGCATCACCAGTAGTGAAATACCATAGAGCATTTCAAATGCTTTTCACATTTATGTTTTTTTAATCTTCTCTTGATTTTCCCATCTCTCAGTCTGGCCAGTGCCACTGCCAAGCATTTTCACATTTGTTTGGGGTCCCATTATCCCATGGACGTGACCATGTCTCTGGTGGTATCAATCTGTGCCCAACACAGCCACCAACCCTGGGGTCTTGACTGCACCTCTGGCTCGGCAAGAGTAATTCCCTGTTTTCCCTCACACTGCTGGTGAGATGGTGGGGCCAATGAGACCACGGCTCTGAGACCCTACCCTGTCTGTGAGCAGCTTTTCCACCATCCCTGGCTGCCATGCTGCTGGTTGGCTCAGTGCCCAGAGTGGAAAATCTTGGTCTTCCAGCAACAAACCCAACTGCACCCAACCAGGTAAGCAGGGTCTGAGGTAGAGACCATTGGGCCAGACCTTCCCCAGCTGGAAATATGGGCTGGCTTGAAGACATGGGCACAGCCTCCACTGCTTGCCAGTCCTCTGAGACACAGACTGGGTTTAGTGAAGGGAAGGCTTTTGTGAGTTCAGTCACTGAAGTCTCCAACTCTTCATTCAGGTCATGATATTTACCTTCTGGGCCCAGTGATGCACAGTACTGAGTTTATTAATTTGCTTCAGCACCTTCTCTTTCAACACCTCAGGTTCTTCTGGTGCATTATTTTTATTAGCTGAGTGCAGTAAGCCTCTCCATCCCCTTCTCTGGAAAAGACCAGCATTTAAAGGCATCAAATACTTATTCTGCTGTAAGATTATCACTTTGTTTAATTGCTCTGCTTCATAATGACCCAGTGGGCAAGTTTATTTTCTCATGTATTTCAAGGAGTAGGTACATTTGTGTCATTGTTTGCTCCTCCAATTAGCTTTTCTAATGTACTTATAGTTGCTCATTTGTGGCTTTTTACAGAATTAAGAAAAGACAAATTCTTTTCTCAAAATTCTAATTGTATTTTTTTAATCTAAAAACCCATTCTGCAGGATCCTGATGCTAAAATAAAAGCTGACTTAAGCAGTATATCCCTTGTACTTCCACAGGCAAAAAACCTTCCTCACCTAGAGATCCTTCTATCCAATACCTGCATTCCTCAAGGACTCCCAAAACTGTGACCACCCTCCTGGCTGCCCAGGCAAGGCCCCAGACCAGTCTGTGTGATCCCAGTGTTAGGTTTGATGGTCACTTCTAGCAAACTGCTTCATATATATATGTGTGTGTATATATATATATATATATACATGTGTGTGTGTGTGTGTCTGTATGTGTCTGTGTGTGTCTGTGTGCATGTGTGTGTCTGTATGTGTGTGTCTGTCTGTTTGTGGGTGTGTATGTATTTCTGCATGTGAAATCCCATCAACATACAGACTGGTTAATTATTCGTGTGGAGTGACTTCAAAAAAAACCAGGGGTCAAACTGAAGCCAGCTGTCAACCTTCAGTCAATTCCAAATTAATAATACAGCACAAGATGGCCCTCTAAAGGTTTTTTAATGTGTTTATATCTTGGCTTGATAAACACAGTCAAGAGAGACAAGATGGAAGAGGCAAAAAACTTAGCAGGGTTACTTTTCCTTAAAAAACAACTTGTGAAAACATCTGTGCAGCTCGCAACTCCCCAGATGTTCTTTTTAACAGAGCACTTAAATTGTTTATATTTTGCCTAACACTGGAATCGTGGCAGATTATTTTTGTTGCAGGGTCTTTGCAACATTTTGTAGGTGGTCTCGTAAAAGAGAGCAGATATTTAACCCCACCACTACCTCCTTCTCCTTTGCCCTGGTTGTTTACACAGCAGAGCCTGGTACCAGTTCCCTCCGATAGTGTGTGCGTGGGGGGCCTGGGGGCTTGGCTATCGCTCTGCTTTTGCACCAGAGTCACTCTGTTGGCTCTGCTGTGGAGGCTGGAGGCTGACAGCGGTGAAAATGTGAGATGAGATGATTCAGGCATTTCAATTCAGCCTGGGATGCCGAAAAGATGGCCTCAAAATGTTATTTGCTGCCTTTGACTTGTTCTCACCAGCAGCAATGGGACACTATTTCAAACCTGCATGACTTGTTCCTCTGAAGTCTGTGTGATGTGCTGTGTAAAAAAATGTGCCCACACAAAAAGGATCTGGTGACCAGAGTCTATATATGCTGTGAACATCAGTGGATTTTCTATTTGCATGGGCTGGAGAGCCATGTATATGGAACCATGTATATCTTTTATTATGTACAGGTAGAGCTTTCAATTAGGAGTGTTTTTCTTAATGGTTATTTTGCCATATTTTCAGGAGACGCATGAAGAGCCTGTGATCTCATAAGGTCCAAACCTCCTTGGGGTCTGAAGGGCTTTACCACCTCCCCAAAAAAATCCCACATCATGATTCCGTGTCACATGGCACAGCTGCAGCTCCACAGGCTTTCAGATGGGCCTGTGTCTTCTGCTCCTAGCCAAATTTCTCTGCTTCAGCAAGTTTGGGCAGATTCGTGATTAGATCAGTTTGTGGATGGCACATTCTCAAAGGAAAACCCAGGAGCTGAAGGAAATGGTGTGAGCTGCTTTTTATGCTCAGCTTGTAGCTCTGACTGGAGCTGATGCTCTTTGCATCCTGCCCTAGAGGGCTGTTTCTAGCAGCAGGAATACATTTATGAAAAGCTGTTAGAGCGTGGCCCAAAGCGATGGGCAAAGCAAGGCTGGATATGTCTCCTGGGGAAGGCTTGCACAGCTGGAGCTGGGAGCTGGGTACATTGCCCCCAGAAAGGTCAAACAGGATTCACTGTAGATGTCTTATTGACATTGCTGTCTTAGGAAGTCTTTTTGAACATGTCTATATGATAGACAGACAGAGTTAGGTCACATAGGCTGAGGACTTAGAAGATCTTGTATTACTTTAATTAATATGTTTTGTTGTTTTGGTTTTTTTTCGACTTCAAATGCATCAATCCTTACTGCACTGGGTGGATTGAAATGAAAGATATACTGGGTGAATTTAAATTAAAGATGATGTAGAAACACTCTTCGTTTCCCAGTAATGATATTTGCAAGCTGTGCTGACAATATTCCATACTTCTGACAAAACACAGACAGTTATAAAAAGCCATTTCTCCAGAGCCCTCTGTGGTTAAGTGTCTGAATGCTGGAGTAGAAGCTGACAATAGTATGTGCCTGGGATACAACTTAGAATATCATCTAATGTACTCTTAATTTGTGCTTTAAATTCACAGTGCTCACTAAAGAGTGTGCACCCAGCTTTTTACATCAGTGTGCCCAATGTTAGCCGAGTCTGCTTACTCTCTGTATGGGTTGGTTGTTCCGACCAGTTTTCTCTGATTTGTTGGTGTTTTGTTCTTCCTTTTTTTCCTTTTATAGGCACTCCATTTGGTTTTCCCATGTGTGGGGAAAACATTGACTTTCAGCACAAGAAGCTGCTCTGCGGGGAGCAGTGGGGAGCGCACCATATGGCATAGGAGAAACATCTGCGGATCTCTGACGCTGCAGTTCTGCTTCATGGGCCCTGGGTGCATTTCACACATGTGCCAAGGAGAAATGAGTATGACACAAGCACTTTCCAGGAGCCTTGATGTGTGAGAAACAGAATGAATTTGCTAGAGGAGGCTGTTAAAAAATCAGAGCGCTACATTGTGCTAAACCAACTTCCCTAAAGGAACTGTGTTGCCCATATTTGCTCCCTTTCCTGTTGAATTGCAGTGCCTATTTTCTATTGCCATCGTGCAACGCTGAAAATAAATCTCGTGGTGAACAGAGATGGCTCGTCTTACAACTTGTGGAAAGGTTAATTAAATGTGCGTGGTGCTGGCACTTGTTCACAGCAGCCTGAACCCAGGGATGACAGATTGCCGGGGGCGTGTGAGCAGCTTCCTCCCTCAGCCTCACACAGCCCACACCTCACAGAGCCACTCAGCAGAATGTGTCTCACACGGCCAGAGAATGTGCACGCTTGGCAGCAATTCTGCTTCTACAGGTAAAGTTGTTCACATACACAGGGACTTGCTGCAAAACAGAGCTCAGTGCCTGTGTTTCAGGCAACATTTTTGTGGCATTTTCCCAACTTTTCCAAATGCTCATTGGTCTGCTTACGAGTGCCTTTTTTTCTTTTGGCCTTGTCACAAAGATCTTTTGCTTGCAATGATCCTGCTGTTGTGTAGTGGTAGTGATGTGGATAAGCGCTTGAGTGGAGGCTGATGCACGCTTTGAGCATGATCTCTCTTCTTGGTTTTGCCCACAGAGCAGGGCACAGCTCTGTGCTCAGAACCACTGGTGACATCGAGCACCCAGACATTGCCAGGGACTGGCAATGCTAAGGATGACCTGACATTGAAAGCACTTCACAGGGACTGCTGAGACTCAATTCAGCTGGTGGCTCTGTAGAAAATCCAGTAATTTCTTAGCTAAAAAGTACAACTATAATCTTTAACTATAAGAATAACAAATACAGGAGCAGAAAAAGTAATTACCGCTACTTAGGACTGTAGTCCAGTGCCTGAAGTGCCTTGCTGAGCCTCCTGTGTTTGTGGCTTCCTTTCCCCTTCTTTTTTGCTCTGCTTAGCCCTGTAAAACAGAATGTAGGAGTGTATGTGGATCATTAAGGAGATTTAGGAGTAAAATCCTAGTCAAGTCTGTGAGAAAAACTCTGCTAAGTGGCACCAGCCAAAGGCCCCATTCCCACACATACTTATACACGTGAGCAACCTCACCCACAGGAATAATCACCCTGGAGCCCGCTAGGATCAAGGACAGATTCCTGTGTCAGCATCATCATCAGTGGGCATCTCAGTGTGAGACTTGGTGCATGGCTTTCCTCAGTGTATCTCCCACAGCGAGCTGAAATGCTGTCCCAGGGTCTTTGATCAGGATACACTTCAGTGGGATTTGAATGTTGCATGGGTCTTGACCTGCAGAGAGAGGAATTTTACCCTTCCATAAATATGGTGTGCCATGGCAGGTCCTGCTCTCTGGGGCTGGCTGGAGCTTGGGAAAAACTATCCGGCCACATCATTTCTAATGCGGATATGTGGGGTTTGCTCACGCCTGGCTTGCTGGTGCACGTGGGCTGCTCTGCTCATACACTCTCCAATAATTTCAAGAGAGGCAGCAAATCAAAAAGCACTGCATGTGTTTCCTGAACTCCCACTCAGGGCTGGTGGTCCAGTCTCAATGGGCAAGCAGAAATGGTGCCAGGAGTGAGGATGGTTGTAGGGCCCGTGAATACCTGCTGCACATAATGAGGGTGAGACCATGGACTGTTTTAGCAGAGTTCATCATGTGATGATTTCCAGTCCCCTGTGATGTGAATGTGAGAGGCACAAAGTCTCTGCCCTCCTGGGCACTGCTTTGGTGTGTGCAGCACGAGCTACTGTGCAGCTGACATGAGCGTTCCTTTGCCCTGGAGAAGAGGCTGAGCCATGCATCAAGGATGCTGACAGCCCAGGGCTGTAGATGTGCCAGTGCACAGCCTGTATTTTCTGGAGCGGGAATACAGAGTGTGTTTACCTTGACTTAATGATGAGCACATTTAGAGGTTGCCATCACGGAAGACTGAGGAGACTGATGAAACCAAGGTCTGGTTCCTCCTGGACTGAAATACAAATGTTTCCTTTGGCATTCTCTTTTATTGGCTCCGTTCACGGTGGTCTCTGAGGAGCCCATCAGAGGCCTCTGTGCTCGCTGTGTTTGGAGCATGGTTTCCACAGACAATTGCCTGCAGCCAGCAAAAACAGATTTGCCAAACCACATGTAATAAATCAAAACACAATTTCCAAGTGCTAGAATGGGCAAAAGCTATGTCTTATTACAATGCGCTCCTTCCAGGACAATTTCTCAGCCTTAATTTTTCAGGAATATATAATGACAGGCAAGAAAACAGGTGGGTAGTAGAGAAACAAGATGGCACAGATGGGCTTCTCACTGCCTTAACCTGGTTACTCTCAAAAGCAATCATTTTACCACTGTCAGAGTTCCAGTCTTTAGGAGCTGCTTCATATTCTCATGTTCTAGGAACTCCCACAAGCAGCCAAGCAAGTTCAGTTACAATTCTGCACCACCCTTCAGAAGTAAACTTCCTTCAGAAACAGCTGTCTTCTTTCTAGATACAAACAATCCTCCACAAATGTCAAAAATAAGGTTTTACATACTTTTTGCAAGGTTATGATAGTACTGTTTCTACCTCCTAGACATTCATAGGTTCTTTTTTATGTAATAACAAAACTTCTCATATGCTGCAAATTGGTTTGGCACCATCCTAATGTTTTTAACATCAGATCGCATTGTGTCTATTGCACTGTGTCAGAACATACTCACTGAAAAAATCTGAAAGCAAAAAAACTACAGGTGGGATTAAAATAAACCCAAACCTAAAAGCTGGGTCTGTTCAATGAAGGTCCTAGCACAAGTGTCTGTTTCTTACTTCCACTTCTCTTTTTCAACTGGCATCTGAAACTAACCTGAGTTTCTGCTTCAGAGACTCCAACAAGATGCTTCTTGGCAGCTTTTGCCTGTCACTGCCTCTAACCCTCTGTAGGGTTAATGTTTTCAACAGTGGATGCAAATGTATACCACCCCTCAGGATTCATTCTTAAAGCTTTATTGTATGGGAGCTTTCTGATGTTTCGACAGCCAGACTTTTTGCTTGCATCTCACAGTTGTCCCTTCCCAGGGATAAGGCTTTTAGAAATCCATGTGACTCGTTCAGTTATGATCCACTAAGCACAGCTCTGGCAGCTGATTTGTAGAGGAATGCGTGTGAACCAGAAGGTGCCCTGAACTACTTTTGAAAGTGCACCTATCTGGTTACCATCTTCATTAGATAAATGTTAATAGAGTGAACTTGGCTCCCCTCTCCCCCAGTTGTTAGGGGCAAGGTTTGTAATGTGGATCTGAACCTTTGTTTCGTGGAGGACCCACAGTCAAACCCGTGTCACCACTGCCTGTCATGAGCATCCCTTCAGCTTGGACCCTCAGGAATCATCATCACCCAAATTTTGCAGCTTGCATTTCCCAGTCCCAAACCCTGCTGCAATATCACCCTTCTTTCTTTTGGGAGGCCCACACACATATCAAAGTTAAGTACATATGCGGGGGAGGAATATTCCTCCCTTATTTTCCAAAGTGGTTTTCAGGGATTCTCACACTCCTGGTGGGAATGAAGCATACAGCTAAGTCCCTTTAACTTTAGACTTTTAGCTTATCCTTTAGCTGAAGTTTAATTAATTATTGTGGAATGCATGCTAACTACATACCAAATACCTTACTCATATCCATTATTTTTCTGCAATCTTTAAAACATTTTGTTTTCTTGAAGATGACATATCATAGAATAGAATCATGAAATGGTTTGGGTTGGAAGGCCCCCAAAAGATCATCTAACACTTCTGCCATGGGGACCACTAGACCAGGCTGCTCAATGCCCCATCCAACCTGGCCTTGAACACTGCCAGGGATGGGGCATTCACAGCTCTCCCGGGCAGCCTATGCCAGTGCCTCACCACCCTCACAAAAAGGAGTTTTTTCTGTATATCTGACCTAAATTTCCGCTCTTTTCAGTTTGAACCCATTACTCCTTATCCCATTACTACTGTTCCTGATGAAATCTCCTGCTGGGGCTATGCTAATACAGTTAGCACCTGCAAATGGGTCCATAAAAAGAGGCAAGTTCCCATTCACTGAAGTGAGAGACAGAAGGATGCTCCTTTACCTGCACCCTCCTCCACAGCACACCTTCAGGCATGTTCCTCTGCAGGGCTTTAGTGTGACTAATTGCAAATGGCAGAGGAGATGGGGGATACCTTCTGCAGGTGGAGTGAGTATTGGAGCATTTCCATCTGAAAGTGCCCTCCTTTGTTCCGAATTTGCAACTAAGTCGGGGGAGGGAGGGGGGAAGCAAAGTTTTGAATGATGTGACAAGCACTAAAGATAACCTGGGCGGTGATCTCTGCCTCAGATAAGAGTTAGCGTGCAAAGAAAGCAAGGAGACAGAAGGATTTAACAGCACAGCAGAGCTGTCAGAAACTGGTCCCTCAATCTGTCCCTCTCCTTTCCTAGCTAAGGGAAGCTGAGAGGGGATTTCCAGATCCCTTCAAATATCCCTGCTGGGAAATCTCTGTCTCTCCCAGGCTTATTGTGTTTCTTTCCCTTTCTCTCTGACGCCTTTTCCCCACCACCAGAGTACCCAACATCTTCCATTTAAAATAATTAACAATAATGAGGTCCCTGGTGAACTTTGTATAATGACTGTAATTTCTGTCTTTTCCAAGTGAAATTCTGCCCTGGACTGGGTGATCTGCCTCCCCATAGGGATGATGAAACCCTCCTTGTATCTTTGAAACCATTGACCGGGGGAGAGACTAATCTAAAATCCTTTAATAGCCTGTGAGCTGGGCATACTGCACGGGGGGTGCAAGCCAGGAAATATTTTCTCTCTGCCCAAAAAAAGATGTCTTTCTTTGCTTTTATTATTTTCAAAAAGCCACGATTTCCAGAATTGGACACGAGGACACCCAGTTTCAATGAACACCCTTTTCAAAGGACACAGAAACACCTAGTGTTGGCAGAATAGCCTGAAACAATAAAGTCATGAGGCTCAGCCTCTCCTCTTTCCCCCTTCACCCTCTAAAAAGGAAGACAAGACAGGAGGCTGGGGAAGAGCCCCACATTTGGGGTTTGTGGAGCTCTCACATCCCAGACAAAACCAGCACAGACACCTGGCTGGGAATGCACTCACCAGCATGGGATGCTCAAGCCCCGGGCAGGCAGGGTTTCTAATCGTGCACTGCCTCCCCTGAGGTCCTGTTACTACTCCTGCCCCAAGGGCAACGTGTGGGTCAGAAGGGGAGGAGAAGGAGAATTGGGGATGTTGGTTGGGCACTCCTTTATCAGATTTTACGGTGGGGTGTCAGAGTGGCAGTTTCCCTCTGCCTGCCCCAGCACTTGTCGAGGTCTAATCCAGAATTATGTGGTGACCACTGATGTGGTCCACGTAGCCCAAAGTTCCCACATCCTTTGGCCCCTGTGCCAGGCCTCCTCTCCATGGCTAATTGCTAACATCTGTTGGGTCAACCATTTCAGCCACATGCAAAATCCACGGTGGGGATCTTTAGGCTTTCCATAAGAAACCACTTTCTTTCAGAATGGGATTATCCACTTTATTGAGCCATAAGAACATGCAGATCTCGCAAGGCCAGGCAGCCCTACACTCTCCAGGGCAAGGGGAAATTACCCTCTTATTTATTACATGAGGTGGGAGTCTGTTTCCACTCCCTCCATATGATTCACAGACAGCAGAAGAAGGAGCTTTGCCCACTTGCACCAATGATCTGTAGAAGTGAGTGTTTTCTGGGCTGAAGGCAGATGCAAACCTCTGCCCCCAGATATTAAACCAGAAACTTCCACACTTACTGCTGATTTTTGCAGCAGAACACTACTACTGAAATAGTGTCTGGAGGCAGTGATCTAATTTACCCTGATGGGATATTCTGTAGCCCTTCTCCTGTGCCTCCAGAGGCCCTGAATCATGGAAACAGTGCTTTTGCTGCCTCTGCAGGCAGGGGCAAGAGGGATGGGCAGCTGCCCACAGTGAAGACAGGAACAGGATTCCCCTGCCCTGGCCCTCAGTCTGGAGTGGACTCCGTTCTCACTCAGCTCCATCTAGCCATCAGACTGGGACATCCTCTGTTACCTTCCCAGTTATTGCTTTCCTTGCTCCAGAGGCTTGCAGAGATCCACGGACAGCAAGAGTGTTGTGAAAGGGAAAGATGCTTCACTTCACCTGGGGTTCAGGACTTCAGCATTTCCATTTGTTCCAGGTAGAAATGACAGGCAAAAAAAAAAAAAAAACCTAACTAAAAAATCCCCACAGTTCTCCATGAAAGATAGAAAAAAAAAATTAGTTTAACTGAAACATTTTGTGTCAATTTTTGCCTTTTAGTTAATGACATGTTACAGTAGAGATAATAACCCTTAAAAAGCAGTCACATTAAAAGGCAGCTCCTGAGAAATCAAAACATTTTAATTCTGTGACAATATTGAAACCTTCCACTTCCCTGCTTTCAATCTTCCTCATTGCTCCCATTTTTCACAAAACACAGTTGACATGGCTGGCTCTGACTGCATACTTGTAAAATAAAACAGTAAGATTTAAAGGCTCATGCAATGTGATGGACTGGATAGATTTTTAACTGGTTAAAAATCTGCTCCATCCTGACTCCTTCTGTCTCCTAAAGACTTCCCACCTTTTTGGTTGCTAGTGTGTCAGAACTGCCTCTGCATTTGTGTCTGTATCTGTATCTATATATGTACCCATATCTATGCACTCCATATTCCCACTGCTTTCTGAACTGCATCACGTCACAAACACTCCCAAGGGACGATTCTGACAGAGCAGCATGAGGCTGCACCCTCAGCCTTCCTGGGTTACTCCCAGAGCGGAGGATATCTCCTCCGCCCCCTGCACCTCAGCTATGAGATGGACTTGTGCAACACCTCTGCAAGGGTCTGACACAAGCAGGAATACAGCTGGACTCCAAGAAAGGCAAGAATTGGGTCTGAACTTTATGGCTTGTCAGTTAGTCCTTAGCCTCTCATCAGGAAGCAAAAAATGCTGCTAATCAGAGCAAGTTAGCATGTTTTGACATCTCAGCCTGGACTTTATATAATTGCAAATGCTGAATTCAAGACCATAAATCAAATATTGGGAGTGGGGTTTGGTACCAGGTTACTGGGTTTAAAGGGTCACTTCTCTTCCTGCTGCCCAGAATATACGAGCTACAAAACAGTGGGTTAGAAGAGATTTCTTTGATCATCAGTAGATTATCTCTGGGATGGGTGTGTCCCCTCCTGAAGAGCCCAGAACTGTGATGCACTGTGGGTTACACCGTGCCATGTTTTCCATCCTGCCTCCCGGTTGGTTTCTGCTGAAAAGCCAACATGTGCCATGGGTTGGAAGCTCTGGCAGCAGTGCAGCCTGCCAGCAGCCTGGCTCAGTCAGTGCCCCCAGGAACCCCACTGGATGCAATCCAGCAGCAGAAGCTGAGGAGCCCAGGTTGCAGCTGCTCCATTGGCCAGTGCAGATGCCTTGGCCCAACACTGAGCTGCTCTGTGGTAAGGCTGCTTTTCCTCAGGTCTAACTAGGAGGTTCCACATCAGGACATAAAATACCTGAACTAATACTGAACAGAAGATAGTTGCTGAACAGAAGTTCGTAAAAAAAAGCCAAAAATTTTCTGATTTATCTATGGCTGATAACTAATCTACATATGCAATTCTCTCCTCTCCTAAGCAGGTTGTGGCACTGGATAAAAGGGATGTGGGTAACATGTTGGTGCCAGCCACATCATTAAGGATCTTTTAAAATGAGAGATGGTCAGATCAGACTTTGAAAGGTAAGTCTCTTCCTCCCACTCTTGGCAGGACTTATGCTGTTAGCTGCCATTGGCTCCTTTGTAAAGTTCACCAGAAAATGTTTGTTGTATCAAAACCCTAAAGTCTGTCTGTGCACAGTTTGTACCAGGTCTCCTCCACTCCTAAGTGTTATGGACTTGTCAGTCGTTTTTACAGGGCTTCTTTGCAAAGAGCTGGGGGGGGTCTAGTCCAGAAGGATGTTCTGGCTATCCTAAGCACAGAAATACTGCAAGGCTTCAAAAATTGTGGGAAAGAGACCCTTGCAAGGCTTTAATCTTCCCTCAACATGTGGCTGACATGTTCACCATTGCACAGAACTTTCCTTCTGAAAGGATTACTTTATCAGAGAGCTCTTTTCCTCATTAAATTAAAAAATCAAACCAAACTAACCAAGACCATAGTTTATTTTATTTCATGCTAAGGGTTTATTTTAAATGTATTAGATTTCCTTCTTTAAAAAAAATGCAATAACTGATAACGAGTGCATATGGATCTTTTCAGTTTAATGCTTTGTTTACACTGAACACTGGTTTGCTGCAAAGTGTGTGTTTTAAATTACTCTGCTTGCTTTTTTTTTAAAACCAAATATTAACCTCTTTGTGCATGTGTGAGAAAGAGAAGGAGAAAGGGAGATGAGAGGGAGCTGGATGATGAGGACCACGTTGTGTGCTGCATTGTTGGTGGGATGCCTCCTCCCCTCCTGCTCTTGTGTCATTCCCACTGCTCCTCTCCGCCACCCTCAACACAAGAGTCTGAATGTGTAGCAATGTAATATAAGGTTTCTGGCACAAAACACAAAGGGAGACAACAAAGAACCTCCCTTTTTTGCCCAATCCAGGGGGAATTGTGGGGTGTAAGTGGCCCTCAGTGCCATTGCCCAGCTGTGCAAGAGCACTGCTGTGAGCCCCCATCTCTGCTGGTGACCTGAAGGATGGTGGTGTCACCACGCACAGGGAAGCATGTGGGCTGCAGCTCCTTGAGGTCACTCATTCTAGTCCAGGAATCCCAGCTGGGGTAAGGGCCTTTCCTCCTGTGGAGGAGGCCAATTCAGAAGACCACCAGGACAAGTTACAAGCACCTCTGCAGCCCCATGCCCTCGGGCTGGCTTTGCAATGAGCCCCATTGCTGCTCATCCAGCAGAGCCCACAAGCCATGTGTTGCCTGGGCTTGCAGGCTTGGATTGGCAGTGAGTGGAGCAAATGTCTGTGCAGTGATGAAGCATCGTGCATGTAGCCATGGTGCTCCACCTAGGCTACTATTTGTCACGAATTTGCCACTCCTGCTGTGAATATGTTTTTTGCATCTGCAAAGGGAACAGGTAAAAAGGTGTTTTCCCTCTTGGGGCAGCAGCAGGGTAAGGAAGAGAGGCAGTGCCACATGTCTCTCCCCAGGAACAGTTTACAAGGATTGCTGGACCCCTCCATCAGGAGGCAAATCCAAATTTCTCCTACAGTTACAGAAATGTACGTGCTTGGTTAGAACCTTTTTGGAGCCGAAGCCTGCCTGCAGCAGCCTGTCACTTTGAGGAAGAGCTATTCCTGGGCTTCCCTTAAGCCCATGACAGTAATACAAAGGCCTGAAATGGTTTTACAGATTGCACTCAAGGTTTTTTGGCTCGAGCTGATTCAACTTCAAAAGCCGGCAAATCCACAAAATTTCTAAATCTTCTCAGTCTGTTTCTAAACACAGACCTGATATGTTACAGGATGCTTCCTGTCTGCTGGACGCATACCCCCAGTATTAAGTGAGCACTAATATCACAAATTGAATCCCCTGGAATATCTCCAGACTGCCTAGAAAACATGACCCAGACTTGAATTAAATCCTTTAAAACCAGAAACAAGGCTTCTTGCGAGCACAAATCATGTGGTTTTTAGTGCCTTCCAAAATGAATCTCAGCTCTGGGCTGAAGCTGGCCTCACACATCCTTTGCAGTCCACAGCCTAGATTTCTCTGGTTGTCACTGTCTCACCACTTGGCTGTAAATTCATCCTTATAAAAGTGTACTTTGTCCATCTGTGGAAACTCTCAGAAGGTAAATGACTTCTGAAGGGAAGGACAGGAGCAGAGCCCACATGTACAGGTCTGGGTAGATCTTGATAAGAAATAGCCCCCTTTTTTTCCTGATGCTGCACACAGACCCTGTCTTAGTCCCATTCTTCTTCTGTTTGTCTTGTCTGTGTCAACTTAATTTAGCATCACTGTAATCTCTATTGTTGTGGTAACACCCAATCCCAACTGCAGCTCCATTGTGCCAAGCACAACCTTGGAAGGTTGTCTCTGCTCCAGGGAGCCTCGTTATTCAAATGTGAGACACCACAGCAGACAGCCCTGGGCAGGTGGACATGAGCAAGCACTGGCTTGTGGTCTCTGCACACCAGACAAAACATTTTCTAGCCGATAGTCTGGTGGTGATGCTCTGTTCAAACTTTCCACAGCAATGGGTGAAAATACACTACCTTTCTAGTTTTAAGCGATAGAAAATACAGGGGAGTGTGCCAGAAGGGAAGGACAGAGCACAGTATTTTGTGTTCTCTTTTTCCATCAAGTGTGTAAGGCCAGTGCTGAGGTGCCCACACCCCCACCACTGTCCCAGTGCTGCTACTGGGACAGTGCCCATGTGCCTTCTGATGCTCATGTCCTGCAAAGGTGGCAGAAGCAAGAGAAGGAACAAAGGCTTTGAAGAAGAAGGAAGCTGAGTTATGTCTTTGCTGGGGCACTGAGCAGAGCTGTGGGAAGCAATGGGTCTGCAGGTCCCTGTATTTGGCATCACTGTGTGTTTGCCTTTCCTCTGTAGGGTGAGCAGGTTTCCTCTGGTGAGTGGAGGGCCAGGGCTTTTACTCTCCCTGTGGAATGACCACGACTAGCAGGCAAGTGCTCCAAAAGAAAAATTAATCCATCCAAGACTTCAGACAAGCCAAACCTTGCAATTCCTATTACGTGCTCCCATAGCACCTTGTTTTCTAACAGACCCTGTATCACAGCAGGGCCATTATAAACATGGTGAGGTGCTGTAGCTGGCCAGGGAAAATGCCCCCCAGGCTGTTATGCACTGCTCAGCCAGGGAGTTTCAGGGAAGCACTGCTGCATCAACAGGGTGAACTCTCCAGAGTTCTCAGCATCCAGTGGCTTCTGGGGTGCTGCCTCTGGCCAATTTTTTAGGCAGCATGGGTGCTCTTTTGAAAACTTAGCCGCTATTTTTGGGCCCGTGGTGGGAAGAGATGAAATTCTTTGCAAATCATTTCTTGTAGAGGCAAATCATTAGGGAAGGTGCTTGTGGCGGTTCAGGGAGTAATTGCAGTTGTCTGCCTCTAAGTCTCTTTCATCCTTTCCATTCCATCCTTCCCAGCACAGTTATCTGATGTCTATTAGAGCTGAGTTTATCAGCCTTTCACCTGGGAAACTCTGGCAGAATTTTTTTCCATTGCTTCATAGTTAATTTTCCTAACCTGGAAGAAAAATGGCAGCTTTTAAACCTCCACTGTCCTGTCAAAATGGTTGGCCAATGAGTTGAAAAGCTATTGGCAGTAGATAGAGGCAGATGAACTCACAAGGCCTGATCCAATAAGCCTTGTTTACTTAGGGAAACAGGCTAAAACCAGCTGTAGCCTGGAGATCATAGTATTTCCACTCAGGACAAGCCTTTCACCTAACACTCAAAGTAACATTTCCTACTCCATCTGTAGCAATTAGGAGGCAAGATGTGTTCAGGGCAGTTTCAGAGCTGCTGATGTGGACCCCACATGGACAAACATGTCCCTCACCACCCTGCAGCCTGCCATGCAAGCAGTGACAGGCACTCTCAGGGCTCTGCTGGGTGGATCTGCCTGGAAGGGCAGGCACGTTTTCTGGGGAGATGGAAAAAGAAATGGGCTGGATCATCTGGAAGAGGGGAGGCTTCTTTTGTTAGGGAGAGTGGCTACAGGTGCAGAGGTGCCATGTGCTTTTGACTTAAGAACCAGTATACATTATTATTTATGATTAAATATCCATCTGTCAAATTAAAATGCCTTCTTTTGAAGTTGCACATCACAGAAGAATAAGAGTGAAGCCACAGACATCTCTGTACAATGTTTTTTTGTCCATCATTCTCTGAAGCCTATTGAAGCAGAAAACACATTTGCATTACAAAGGATGCAGTGTCTTTGTGTCTCAGTGCAGTGTCTCAAACCTGAGCAACCTTCCTTTCTAACGATGGTCAAGTAAAAAACCTGTTCCAAACTAATCTGTGGTGTGACTCCTGTCAGTTCAAAGGAGTTACAGCAAGAATAAAGGCTCCCCACTAATCTCTTTTTCCAGGCAGTGCTCTTCCCTTTCAGTGCAGCCTGTTGCATCAACTCAGCTACAGAGGAGGCACCAGCAAAGAGTCCCCAAGGACCTGGTTCTTCTTGGCCCCCTCATGGTGCACATCAGGCTTGACAAGAATCATCTGAATTAACACAGTGTAAAACATGAGGTGAAAGAAAGGCAAAACCATGGAGTTTCTACTCATCAAGTCCACCTCCAGTATATCAATTTGGAGTCTTGAGCATGTTCCTCTGCTATCCCAAGATTCAAAAACCAAAGAAACATGACAACTTAGCCCAGCTGTTTCTAAAAAAAAAGTTTTCAAGGGATCAGTTGTTTTCCACACCTTTATGTGACCCCTCCAAAGGCCTGGATTTGTAACATGGGTTTGTTTTTCTTGCCTTCACACTCAGTCTCCGAGGCCACGTAGCAAGGGCCCTGCCCTGCTTGCTCTTGTTCTACTGATGGGATCTTGCCTCTTTCCATTAAGAAGTCTCTTTCGTCCCTGCCTCCTGCAGCACAGACCTCAGTGAAAAGCCCTCCCTGCACAGGGAGGACAAAGATACAAGGGTCTGCATGCCACCAAGGGAGTGAGCAATTTAAGTGCTCCTTGCCAGAAAAGAGCTGCTGCAGACGGCTGCTGACTGCGGAGCCGGTTTCTGACAGCAGCAGCTGAGGCACAATGCTCCCATTCAGCTGCTGACAGGTCCTCGGTGCTCACAGGACGGGCTGGCCTTTGGCTTAATTCAGTATGTACTGGATGAATCACATAAAGGCTTTGCTCCCTGCACTCACTCCAGCCAGGAAGCACAGCACTGGGGGAGCCTAAGCAGCCTTTGCCTTGTTTTCAACCCCAGGATTTGAAGGAGACTATTTCACTGGCCATAGTTTGTGACTGCCTTTCCATGAAGTCGAGTCTCTTTCCCACTGGTTTTATCAGATTTGAAGGAGAAAAAAAAATGCTGCTAGAGCAGAGCAGTAGGAATATTTTCTGAACTACCACTTGTTTTTTGCCACATGCACAGAACGCATGGAATGATGAGACACATCAAGTAAGATCTAACATAGCTGCAATCCTAGTTAAGATCAAAGATGTGACTTCATAAACGGACCTAAAGAGCCAGCAGGCTGTTACCTGGGCAGCATGCTAAATTGATTTTTCAGGAGACAGAAGGATTTGAAGGAGACTATTTCACTGGCCATAGTTTGTGACTGCCTTTCCGTCGAGTCTCTTTCCCACTGGTTTTATCAGATTTCCTTGTTCTCACTTTCATCCTGTGCACATTGCTGGGTGGCTCCTGCTGTTTGCAGCTCCTGCTCTTGTGCAGTGCAGATTCCTCCCTTCCTGTGGTATCAATGCTGCTGATCCTCAGTGGTACCTGAGCATCACTGCCAGCACAGTATGGCATGGTGGGCAGCAGGAGCAGCCTCTCTCTTCACCCTACAGAGTGGCCTGCAGTTGGGGACTTCATTTGGATTTAATCTGGTGTAATTTCTTTTTGGAACGTAAGGGGTGGAAAGGCAGGTCAGACAGTGAAAGTGAGGGATTATGGTTTAGGCAGGCATAGCATGTGACTCAGAGGGAATAGTTTTGAGGCAGACAGGATAGAAAACATCATAGTGGTTGTTAAATGCTTCTTCTTGCTTCCTCCAAAATTTTCTAAGCCAATTTGATCAGGAATTCACTAAGAAAATCCCATTGTGCTCCTGTTCCTACATTGTACTTCAGCCTCAGTGAGGAAAACCATATCCACACTGTACACTGCAGGCAAAGCTCTGGCAGCCTGGGCACGGAAGGAATATGTATAAGCTCCAGCTTAAGCTGCATGACCTTGGGAGTATTGGCCAAGCCATCAGGTTCTGCCCCCCAACAGGGCTTGTGCAGCGCACGCGATGCTGTGTGAGCTTCTTGCAGGCAAATGCCATCCCTGGACTCTCTGTCTCCCCTGGGAAAGAAGCCTTTGCAGCATGGGATCAACCTGCAGCTGATGAAGCTGCCCAAAGCAGGACCAATGAGACCAGCTTGCCTAGGGTAATGTCCAATCGAATTTGGAATAGTTATGAAAATGAAGATTGCTCATCCACCCTGGAAGCCCACTCCTGTGCTTAGCCACAAGCATAGGGAAGTTCTTTATCCTAATATCCAGTGACTCACAGAATAATTCAGGTCACAATGACTAATATTATCTTATGACAAGAGGACATCTTTTCTTGATGTGCACAACCTAGTACTTGCAGCTATTTTGGCTTAACAGTTGTGGGGGCATAAGAGGGAAAGGGGGGCTCTCAGTACGTGATGAAGGGCTGTCTGAAAAATTCAAAGGTGGCTCTGTCTAAAAGCCATGCTCCAAAAGCTTTTAAAACGCCTAGTAGCTCAAGCTTGGCTCAAGAATTTTGAAATCTCATTGACGAGCAAGGCTTAGTTTATGGCTTTAGATAGAAATCAAATAAATGTGTAGAGTTCTGGCTAAAAAACACATTTAGGATTAATGGCTTGCAGGATTTAAAAATAGCTGTATCATTTAAATTAATCTGAAAATCCTTTGGTGGTCCTACATGGTGAAAGCTGCCAGAAACAACTACAAGCAGCAGGACATATTAATGTATTTTTCATAGAGGATCATGTGGGATCCAGTTCTGCCTATGAGGTCTCTTCCTATCTGTCAGTTGAGCAGGAGCAAATAGCTCTCTGAGGAAAGGTATGTGCCTGCTCATGGGGCTCATCTGAGTTTGGATTTTGTTGCTCTGATGGTGTCAGCTCAAGTCCTGCCATTTGGTGGCTGTGAGGAGCCCCAGTAGTTTGAAGGGGCAGCTGAAACAGCTGTAGCTCTACTCCCTGCCTGGGTCAGCCCACAACACCATCAGGAGAGAGGTGCAAGTCCCTGGACAGGGTTATCAGTGATGGGTATGAGCTGTGGTGACAAAGGGAGAGGGCTGCACACTTTGGAGAGGCAGAGGAGGAACAGGGCCAGACCCTGTGGTCAGGCCCAGCCCAGGACCTGAGCACTCTGTGGCACTGCAGCAGTGTCCCAGCAAGGTGGGACTCTGAGTGATTCTTCACAATGCCTGAGAGCTGACAGCTCCACATCAGACACTGCAGCCCAGTGGGTCCCAGCTGAAGGTCTGGTTCAGGCTTTGCAATCACCATCTTCTCCTGTGTGACTGTGATCGTGATTGGGATTGATCCTCTCACCATTCGGCCAGGAGCCAAAGAAACACCTATGGCAGGTTCCCAGAGCTGAGGACAAGTCCTTATCAGAAACTGCTCAGCTTTTTTTGTAGGGTGAAGATTTCTGTATTCTTCTGCTCAGTGAAAAAGCTGACAGGTCTAGAAATCAGTTTCCTACAATCTCTGCCAACCATACCAACCCCCCAGCATTTCAGCAGTTAAATCAGGTCCTACCCCACCCCTCCCTGCCCAAGAAAGCATGAAGTCAGGAAGGGCTGCTGTAAGGCCCTCTCCACCAGTATACCCAGAGCAACTTCCCCAATGCTGCTGCAGGTCTTTTTTTTCTGCTGAGCCTCATTACTGAGATACTGCTTAGTGGCACAGGTCACCCTGGCTCTCTGTGCAGCACTGTTGCACAATTCATGTGTAAATGTCAAGTTTTAGCAGATCCCAGCCTTGGCCCTGGCCCTCATGCCACAAAAAAGCACGAGTAGGCTGCTGCGGGACAGTGGGGAGGGAACAATAGCTGCTGCATATGGGACAGGTCAATGGGCTGCCATATGCTGGCTCCCTCAGCGCTTTGCTGCTTAATCCCCACTTTCAATATCATGAGCAGTGCTGGATGCTCACTGCCTCTGCAGAAAGGCAGTTTATACTCTGCCTTTTAATGTATTCTTGGTTTTAAGTCTAAGTGCTTCTGCTTTGTTCTACCCTTATTAAGATGGAGAACAGATTAACAGGGAAAGGTTAGCTCTCTGACAGCCCCACGAATGAGTCCACAGCCAGCCTGGGAAAGCATGAAATTCACCTTACAGCAAAAGGCTCCAGTCATGAAGTTTAGTTTGTGGCACTCACCCTGTGAATGTTGGGCAGGAGTACAGAAAGGGCTTTGTTCAAGCTTCCTTGCCTTGATTTATACGATGAAGGGGTTCTTGCACCGCATAATATTTCATCTGTGCATGAGGCTGTGGTACTGATGGAGCATGAAATTCCCCAGTGATCAGAAATGAGGTCTCCACTCTGCAGCTCCTTATTCTGCATCCTCCCTGGGATCTCATCCTGCATCTGTGCCCAGCAGCACACCGTGTCTGGCATCCCCCAGCTGGTAAAGCAGGCGGGGCGGGGGGTTGCAGGGACCCTGATGGGTCCTCACGCTTCATTCAGTGTGACACCAGTGACCATATGTCTTTCTGATTATAAAGGAGCAGTGAGGCTAAACAGCTCTCCTTTGGACAGCAGCCTGTGTTTGCTGCAGGATTTCAGGACACCTGTGCAAAGGTACTGGCAGGGGCATCTTGGTCCCAGGTGGGCATCCTGATCCCAAACTACTCAGCTTGGAGATATCCTTAACAGGATGGCCTGCCTGGCAGCAGCTGCACAGGACAGTGGGCTTGCTGTGGGAGTAGAGAGGGAGCCTGCCTGCAGGAGGGCTGTGAAACCCACAGGTTAGCCCTGCTCAAGTGGGAGGTGGGACTCCAGCTGCTGTGTGGGTATTTGCTACTGCAGCACAACACCTGCATTGGCAGGGCTGGAGCGTTTCCTCAGCATCACAGATGGCACAGCAGAGCGATGGGATGCTCCTGGATTTCCCCTGCTGATTGATTCCAGAATATCCCTGCAGCCATCCCTGCTGCTCTTCCCACCACTGTCCCCTGCAGCAGGGCAAGGAAGGTTCCACCTCCTGCCCCTCCTGACAATTCTCACTCCTCTCCACAGACCATGCTGCCCCTTAAACTCTTCCAGGACCTCTCTGGCAACCCTTCCATCCTCTTCAGTGCAAGGTGCTACAGTCCTGCCTTGCTCCAGCACTCCTCAGCTGCTTTCCTACAGACAACTGTGCTGTGGATGTCTTGGGGATAATTTTGTTGTCCCTGGTTTTGGCTCCACAGTTGAATGGAGATGGTGCTGCTTGTTCATCTTCCTGCCTTCTGTACAGAAAGGCAGACAGGGACAGGGATTTAATGCAATCAAACTATCCAAACCTTTAACTCTGAAGACCACTTTGGGAATACAGCTGAGGTTACTGATTCATATATCCCCACTGAAGATGCTTATGTTGGTGGGCCTGAAAAATCCTTTGTTGGGTTAGATTGCTCCTCAGGGAGGTATAACAAAAAGGCAGAAAAACTGGCAACCCTTTTCTGGAAGCAAGGCTCCAAGTGAGAGGTCTGAAGTAGATTAATTGGTGGGTGATGGCTGGGAATCTGATGAGCTGCTGCTTAAAATTACAGCCTGCCTCTCTGCTTATGGGACAGCTGAGCAACACTTCAAAAAACCAAGTGTGCCTGGTTGTCTTAAATTATCAAATAGATTTTATATCAGAGAACGAGGCTCCACTAGAACCCTGGAAGGATATTTCATTTATTTCATTTAGCAGACAGGAGCACACCACCCATATAGCTACAGATCCCGCCAAACTTAGCAGTGAGAGTGTGCAGCCAGATACTGCAGTTGTCAGAACCCAAGGCACTCAAACTTGACCAGGGAGAGAGAGAGAGAGATTTGAACTGCAGGCTTAAAATAGGGTTTGAGCTTAAATTTTGCTTTAGTCTACCTCTAATCCTTAATAATCCTTAATATCTCATTTTTTTCCTTTAACATATGAATTGATGTCACTGGTTAATGGAGCAATGAACCTGGGAACAGGAAGCCCCAGTGTTACATATATATATAAGTCCAACATCATGCTGTGCTTGACAATAAAATTATGTAAGCAAAGCTGCAAAGGCTTATGGTAGCATCAGATGCCCTGGGATGACCTGACTCATATGATTTTTCATTCTCTTTCATTCCAAATTTGACTGGACCACAAAAAATTTAACCCCAGAAAATATCATTAAATATCTCAGATATTCTTTCTTCCTTCTGTTGGTTTGTTGTCTGTGTCACCGCATCTGCTGCCCATGGCTGTGAGCTGAAAATGTTCCCCCTCGCACAGAACTTGCACACTGCATTTGAAATGACAGAAAAGAGTGAAACCCTCACAATGCCATCATTACAGGAATCACAGGGCTCCTGTTGCTCACCCGTGGCTATGGTTCAGTCACATTTCTAAAACACTTCCATTTGATGTCTTCATAATGACCGTCAGACCTCAAGACAGCTGCTCTTAGCTTGCTCCTCCCCAGCAGGACTTTTCGTCTGCCATTGCGAGCTAAGGCACAGGAAAGGCATCTCCAAAGCCAAACTCTAGAGGCAGTGGGGATGCTTGTACCACTGCTAGGTGAGTTCCTTTATTCCTGGGCAAAACTCCCCCAGGGGCCAGGGGGATTGTGCCAGGAACCAGGTGAGCACCAGACTTAGGCCAGGCTGCACTCTCTGTGCTGAAGGGTTACAGCAGTGCTGCGAGGGTTGTGGGGGAGGAAAATTTCCTCTTATCCATCAGATTTTTCCATAACTGTTGCCTTCTGAGGTACACATCTCATGTGTTTGGTTGAGGCCTGGGGAAAAAAAAAAGTTTAATAAAATCCATTCCACTTTTTTGTTTTTCTTTCATGCAAAATAAGCACCTGTATGCTCCTATGATGAGGTCTGGCAGAGATGCCATGGGGTGAGGAAGATTACTCCTTGTCAGGAAAGGACCTATTACAGTTTAAATACTAAGTGGGTGAGTGGGAGGCTGTTGCTGTAGGAACCTTCCTATCAGTTTCCTAAACTCAAATGACAAAAATCTCAGGCCTACCAAGGGGTCAACACAGAGATTTTCTTAAGCAGTCAGGGCAATGTCATATATATTCTCATGCTTGTCTTCTATGAATGAAAACACTAATAAAGGACTTTGGAAAGTGGGTATAGTCTGCAGCAGCCACGGCACTGGCCTTTTAAATATTTAATTAAAACCTTACATGCTTGCTTATTCTGATCCTTATTATTTATTAAAATAAAAAGCTACCCAGGGGGGTGACTGAAAAGTCACAGTGGGGTGATGTAAGAGAAGAGTGAAAGGCTTATTGTATTCTCTTAGGTGGAAAAGACAAGCTCAGAGATGTTGAGTGACTGATTAGGACTAGTGTGTCCACTATAATCTTAATACATCTGGCACAGTCACTGGCAAAACTCATCTGTGGGTGTTTGCCCACAGGAAGAAGTATTTTGACTGATTTTGTTAAATTTTAGCTTCAAATAATGTGAGACGAAAGGCAAAAGGATGCTTTTAGCCATGAAAGTTACATCTGTACTAAAATAGCCAGAGGTTTCTTGTTTCATAATTAGAAGTCTTATTTTATTAGTAAATGAAGATTGTCAATTATCTCCCTCTTTTTCTAGCTCCCAGATAAATACCTCTATTCATATCTCTTCTTCCCATTTTCCAAATTGGTAGTTTTCTTAATTTTTTATTGTTTTCTTTTCTTTTCTTTTTTTTCAGTTTATTAAATTTACAAATAAACTTAATATAAAGAAGCCGTACATGATGTTATTTTTAGCACCATTAGGAAAAAACTCCAAGCCATATGAAAAGTGTGTGCTGCAAGCAATCAGAATGATCATTCTTCAACAGAAACTATCTTCCTCTTTTGTGTTTGTAGAGCTGGCTGTCCATATTCGTGGGTCAGACTATGGTTTTGCTCGGTTCTTCTACCAGGATTGGTGAGGCTGGAGCCAGGTTCCTGCTGTTTCTCTTGACTAGAAAAGGTAGTTTGTTGTTATGGGGCCAGTCAGGAAGAGCAGGACCCCAAAGCCTGCAAAACGAGCAGTGTGCCTTTGGAGCAAATTAAGGAGAGCTTGTATTTTTCTTGACAACTTTCAAGCAAAAATTCTTCTTTGTTGTTTTGGTTTGAATCAGAAACTGCAAGTGACAAGTAAGAAAGGCACTACTGATATGACCCACTTTCAAAGGGAAATTTCCATGAGAAGCCCTGGAAATGAAGACAAGTAAGTCTCGCAGAGCATTACAGACCCGAGAGCAAGAGTAAAATGATGACAAATTCAGTTAATACTGTTCTTCCTCTTTTAATCTACTATGACAGAGAATACCTTCATGAGCTGAATGAAGTGTCTCAAAATAAAAGTGAAATAAAAGTAAACTGAAATATCTCTTCTTCATGAAGAATTTCACAGAAGTCATTACCTTAAAAAGATGAAGAAGAAAATGTCACTACCTATAACATTACTACAGACATTTGGTTTTTTTTTTTCAAATAGGAAATACTACTGATCAAAGGACAATCAAAAAGCAGTATTGAGCCAGTGTACTTTTGAATGAGTGATAGTCTTTTCTTTTCAAGTGAACCTTCATTCATTTTACAGATGGAACAAGGAAGCAACACCCCAGTTACATTACTGGGTGATTGGAATGACAAAATCAACCATCACTAGTAATGTCCAGGCTCAGGCACTTTACTTCATGCCTTATTTACATGAGATGGCTGCAGCCACATGAATCCATGCTGTTCTAGTAGCTGAGAAATCAGGAGGCATTATTTGCAGGTTTTCTCATGCTCCGGGCTGGAGGGTGGTTTTGCATGCCCATGGCAGGATGCCAGCTTGTTGTCAGTGAGGCCTATTAGATCATTATCCAGCATCATAGCATATCACAGAGCCAAGCAGTGCTCCCAAAGTGATAAAATCCTGGTTCCCTGGTGAATTTCAGAGAAATGTTTATAGTGGCACTTGTTAAAGTTAAATGTCTATTAATTGTCTTACTAAAATCCCTCTATTTTGTGGAAAGCACACTGTATTCAGTCATTCAAACTCTTTCTGGGAAGAAAAGTGGGGTGTGGGAAAAGCCTGAATATTTGTAATTATTGATTTCTTTATTTGTAATAAAATGCTTTGTATTTTTCTTTCTTTTTTTTTTTTTTTTTGGAAGAAGTGGGCACAGGAAAAACCACAAAGATGAATGTTCAGTATGTGTTCTACATTCTTTTAAAAGTCCAGGTTTGGGAAAGCATTTCCATACCCCGTAAACTGATGGATTTATTTATACAAAATTGCAATAAATATACACAAAAAGCTGGGCAAACAAGTGTTACTCAGATTTTGTTTGAGTGGAGGAGGGATTCAAAAAGGTGTTGCAACACCCTGCCAGAGCCCATTGCACAGGAGGGGTTAAATGCAGATAGAACATCGTTTGTGTCTTACCACTCACATATTTACTATTATTGGCATCTTTTAATATGCAAGTTACATGGAAACCAACTGCAGTTTATCACTGAAACTGCTGGGCATGAATTTCACTGTTCTTACTGGACTGATTCAAGACTGAGGCTGAACTGTTCTTCAGGAAGCCGTAAGAATCTGCTGTAAGAAGCTGCTGCAAGGCTGATAGAAACTTCCACCTCCTATCCCACCTTAAACTGATGCAGAGGTTCCCTGGTGATGCCTTTTTGCATCACTGGTGTGCATGGACCAGCAGATCTGCACTGAAGCCCCAGCATGGCAGGAGCTCACTCTCTGGCTGCAGTCGGGTACCCCTCGCCTGAGGTGCTGCCCATCCTTCTCAATTTGCAAAGTGCCCTTGGACAGGATGGTGGTGCCAAGCCAGGCAGGTGCCCCACTCAGATCCTTTCCCTGTTGCTCCCAAGGACTTTCTAAGACCAATATCAGGATCTTCTCCAGCTGTTTCCCCATCTCCATTTTTCTGTTACTAGATAAGAACAGGAGAGAGAGGAGGCTTACTCTGCAGAAACTCCCAGCTGTCACAGGCTGCCTCTTTACCAAGATCACACACCACAGTGGGGATTCCCTCCTGAGGAGCACATGCCTGCAGCAGCACAGGGTCTCTGCTGCCCCTCATTTGCCATTGCTGAGCTTGCCTGTTTGAGGGCAGCTCACTGGAATTTCTGTACTCACAAAGTGCTCTGGGTGCAGATCTAACCTGCAGCCAGCTCAGCCCTTCTGGACTCTTTCACCAGTCAGGAAGCACCAGCAGGACTGACTGAACACAGATGTAGCCTCTCTTCAGTACCTGCATGGTGTCTCAGTACTACTGAGTACTCAGTAGTATTTGCTCAAGTACTCAGTACTTTTGCTCAAGGCTAAATCTTCCCTTGGTTCTCCCCAGGCAGGTGCAGCCCTTCAGTGCTGGATCCTATGAGAGAGCTGAGTTCCACTGGAACCAGCCAGTGTTGGATCTGGCCTCTAGAAAGGATCCTTGCTGCTCCAGCTCACCTTCAGGGCATGTATTTACTGCTGAGTCATGAACACTTGCAAACCCTGGCTGCTGAGAGAGAGAAAAGCAGGACATAAGTCTGAGCAGTGTGAGCTGTGAGGCAGCAGCTCCAGCTATACAAATAACCATCTGCAAAATGAGCCCCTGAAGCCTAAAAGAAAGAGAGATCAAACAGATTATTATTATTATTATTATCCTTATTACCTCACTCTCTGTCTGTGAGGACTGCCATGTTTTATTCATTGAAAACACAGATGATCTGTCTTGCTAGGATCTGGCACGCTGGCTGGGTTTGCCAGTGTGGGAGCTGCTTCCTTCCTTCCCTGTTGCAGGATTTTTCGGCCAGCTTGTCTGCATTGCTGTGTCCCATCATGTGAGGAAAGCAGCCAGGCTATTTGGGATTGCCACGTAGGGGATGTCTTTTATCGTCAGAACCTGCTGAGAGGGAGCATCAGGCCCCACAGTTGGGGGTGGCAATGGGTTTTTAATTGAGGCATCAGATCTGGATTTGCCCTTCACAAGCTCAAATCTGGAGAAATTCCGTTGCTATCTGAAAAGTCCTGCAGGAATAATGCTCCAGGAAAGCTGGTAGCCCTTCAGGATTGTACTGCTCACTGAACAGACCAAATTATCTTGCACCAAATGCTGGACCAGGCATTAAACCCAACAAAAACATCATTTGCCCTTGGGAGTGTGAGATCCTAAAGCATTTGGCTTCTGTCAGAGAAGATCAGTGCTTCACAACAGGGAGAACCAGGGTACACAATTTGCTGAGCTCCCTCCTGCAGGCTGGATCTGTGACCTGCTGGAATCCAGAGAATCTTCTCCTGTCCCTCAATAAGCTTTGCAGCTGATCCTCTGTGTTGCACTCTGCTAATTCGGCATCAGCTGAGTTTGATCCAGCTGAAGGTCCATGGAAATTCAAATTTCATAACCCATGGTTACATCCCTGTATGAAAGCAGTCTGAGTATTGCAGAAGAGGAAGAACGGGTGTGGCTCTGCTGTCACCTGGCCTGGAGACAGTGAATTATGAACAGCACCACCCTTTGAGCTCCGGACAACAACATTCAAGACATATAACACCAAAATTCAAGCCCTGTGAGCGGGGCAGGGGGGAAGGTTTGCAGCAGTAATGGATAATAGCAGCAGTAAGAGCCCATGGGAGCAATAGAGCATGGGATTTTGGAGCATCAGTCTTGGCTTCTCTGGAGCCATGACAAATAGTGTGAAGGGTCCATAATCACAGCTTGTAGAGCTCTGCACTTGCTTGGAGAAGGGGAGCCAGAATGTCTGTTGTGATGGGCTCAGTGTCCTCCTTGCCAGTTATTTCTTTTCTACTGGAAACAAATCGGATATGTACCACTTTTGCCATCTTTGAAATGTTAAGTGGTTTATGTCCAACAGAGCTGAGCTCTTAACTTTAGGGGGTTCCACTTGGCTTGCTGCCTAGCCTGGCAAATCCCCAGGGAAGATATTTAAAGGCTGTCTGGAAGAAAACAGCTTTAATGACACAATAAATAAGTACACCCAGGAAATGGCACTGCTCTTGGAAAGGTGACATCCATAAGGAATTCACCAGCTGGATTATTTCCAGGGATGACCTCTTCAGGCTTCTACCAATTGTTGATGGTTTAAAAACGCTTGAGGTATTAAATACTTTCTTTTAGTTTCTCTCCTCCCACTTCAAGGATGTCGTGACTATGATGCGGAAGAAAAAACTCCAAAGGCCAGAAGGAAAGGAAGAAAAGAAAGGCAGCAAGAAAGAGAGTACATAAAAGGCAATTTTTAAAATTTAAAAGGGAGATTTTTTTCACAAAGTCAAAATCAACTTCAAGAAAAGCCCAAGCACCTGGAAAGCAGCACCCTAAAATGTGAAGTCGGCAAGCAACAGGGGAGTCCCTTACCATGAGTCGCCAGAACCATTTTTTCTGTAAGCCTGCCTGTTCACCAGGCTGGTTGACCAAAGTGGGAGAAGACCTTCACCTGAACACAAGGCTCTCTAGCCCTGGTGTCAGGGAGGCTGTAGAAGAAAAATGGACTTTGCTGGTTGCAGCTGATGTGATCTGTATCTCTTCCCGTCAGTTCCCGCCCAAATATTTAAGGAAGGAGTTATTCTTTTTCAGTGTTGCCACCAGCCACAGAAAGGAATATTCAGGGCAAATATCCTCAGCTGCACGAACCAACAGGGAAGCACTCAAACTGACAGCCTGTTTGCCATCATTGCTGGGTGCTGAGCACATGACCTTTAGCATATGCACACCAGAGCCAAATTTTTTTGACATTTTTACTTACATCACTTTAGGAGCTTCAGCTGAGAGGGGAAGTAGAAGAACCAGACCTAGCACAGTGATGTAGAACCCTAGTCACCCAGATTTTGAATCTGTGCCATGGGGGCATGAATGCCTGAATCACCTCTGCAAATGGAATAACAGATCTCAGGTAGTGCACTTCTGCACCCTTTTCCCTGGAAGGAGGGGAGCTGGAGCAATGCAGCCTTCCACACTGCACGTGGAAGCTCAGACACTTTCATGTTAAAGCACAGGTAAGGCCTCATTAGCCTCAGAGAGGCATTTTGTATACCCGTTCCAGCTGTGTGCCAATTCCTGCAAGTGTACACAAATACCCTGGAGGACATTTTTGCTTCATGCTCTGACTTTTTTAGATAACAGCTGCTCCTTTTTATTATTTATAGAGACAAGCTCTATTCTCAAGTGTTGTGGATTGGTTTCGCCTCTTACAAGCTTGCCAAATGCTTCCCATTCCAGGAGCCTGATTTGAGGTATTTATCAGTGTTTCCAACACTTCACCTTGTGGGTTGAAAGTTTATATTCCTGGGGATTGCCCCAGACTGAATTTCTGGTGAAACAGGTTAACCATATCTGAGAAAGCTAGAGACTAATGGCTGTATTGACAGAATCTGATGGCGTATATTTCTACAAGTCCAAGTGCTCTTCTGGTTTGAAGCAAGGACTTAAAAGCACTCAAAAAATGAGGAAGAAAAGCAGTGACTGCCTGCAAAACGTTTGGACAGAGTGATGTGTTTAACATCTCCAAGGTGCTGAGCAGGAAGAACTCCATTATCCAGGGTAGCACTCAGTCACTCAGAACCATGACCTCGCTTTTCTTTGCTAGATCCTCTCCTGCCTCCATCCTTGCTCAACATGTTCAGTAACTTGGATTAAAAAACTCTGGCTCAGGAGTTGTGAAGGGCAAAAGAGCTTCCAAGAGAGTGTCACGCAAGCATTGCTGTTTGCCTAAGCTGGAAGAATGTTTTGTTTGGAGCAAAGCCAGCATAAGTCCTTCTTTCCTAGTCTTCACTCTCATCCTCACCCTTGTACCACCCCTCCAGGCTTCACACAGAAGTGATCTGGGCAGGAAAAAACCATTAGCTCCTGCTGAGGTGTTTTTCATCCGCTCCTTCACCCCACTGGACATCCAGCACTGTGCTCCCACAGCTGCAGGGTACACGGGAGGGACAAAGGCAGATACCTCCAACACGTTCAGCCAGCCCTGTGTGACCACTTTGCTATGGGAGCTGCGGTGCCGCCCTGTGTTTGACTCCCCATGGGAGCAGCAGGGAGTTACTGAGGACACCCAGAAAATGTGCCCCTGGCTTCTCCCACTCCCAGCAAACAGGCTGCACAGAAACCACAGCAGCTGCTGAGGGAAGGATTTGCATTAAAGTACAGAGGCAACATAAATTCTATTGTTTCCTAACTTTCGAGTACTTGGCCCTTCAACTTCAGTATCATGTCTGGGTATAATTATAATTTGGATGGTAATCCTGTGAGAGTCCCACTCTGAGCACTGTTTAGACATTTAAAAAGGCAGTTCAAAGAGGTTAGAGGACAAAGAGAGAACACAGACAGAAAACACAAGGCATGGGCTGTACAAGGCAGACCACTGGTTACATCTCCTAGCAGCTGTGCACCCAGGGCTGGGACTTGTGTCCCCTATGAGTTCAAGCTGCCTTGCTCAGAGCAGGGGCTCACACAGACTCTGTGGGGACCCTGTTGGACTTTTGTGGCAGGAAGTTTTCCCTGTGTGTTTGGGGCTATCCCTGTGCCCTGGCAGGCTCCATGGAACCCAAGAGACTCAAGGAAGGTTCTCAGAAACCCAGACATCCTTCCACCCTTAGCTTCATAAAGGAGCCACCTGTGCACAGTGCTGACGGCCACACTTGGCAGAGGAACTGTGCTAGGTTTAGTGAAGTGAGGCCATGAGAGAGTGGGGGAAAGCTCACAGACAGGTCCCTGCCTAGCTTCACTGTGACCAGAATCCACAGCACACAAGGACAGCATATTTTCATAAAGCAAACCCCACCAGTGGCTCTTTCCACACTGGATTTGCAGTTTTGCTCCCTGTTGTTTGCTTCAGAGCTGTGAGGAAATCTGAAAGTGGTGCCCCTGTTCTTGTTGGCTTCTCGCAGCTAAGGGTGCTCCCACTGGCTTGCTCAGACAGGTTTCTTCTGCTCAGGTTTTCTTATGGAAAAGAAAATACAAAAGAGTGTGTTTGAATGCTTGTTTTGAGAACAAACACAAAGCATTACGCAGGCTTTGCACGCAGAGCTGACAGAACAGGTAGGTCCTGAGATGAAAGCCTGTGAGCCACAGTGGCATTCGCTGGGCTTTTGTTTGGTCCAGAAACAAACCCAGCACATCTCTGTTTCAGACACTGCCCAACTGAGGACAAAGGCCTTGACATGAAGCAGACTGAGAGTCCAGGCTGCCACCCACTGCAGCAGCTGTATTGTTAACAAAGGCAATGTAAGAGAAGGCTGCACCTCCAGCTCATGTCCTCAGTGCAGATCCCTTGGCATCAAGAGAGTGAGGGTGGTGTTGGCTGCTGGGAGCCCATCTTGCTGTGGCCTGAGGGTCACTGTGGATGGCTCCATCCATGCAAGGCATGTAGCACTGATCCACTTGCACCAGCCATCCTTCTGCTCGGCTGCCTCCTTTCCTGCCCACATGCTGTTATTGCCATTAAAGAGAGCGCTGCCATCTCAGGTGGATGTAAGTCATGAGGCACTCCAGTGAGCTCACCATCATTTCAGATTGATCAGAGATGGTCCTTTGGGGCCAGGGGGTTTGCAAGTAACGCTGTCTGCTAAGCACTCCTCTCTAGGTCAGCAGTGTGTGGTATACAGGCATGCACTCGTACAAGAGACAGCTTTATTGATGGAAGCAGTGATGTTCGAGACATGCATCCCTTGCTTCCTTATTCCGAGCTGCTTTCTGTTGATTTGTTTTTTCTGGGCAACAGCTAACAACTCATCTGAAGAATATAGATTATACCAATGACTGCATGGCTGTGTCAAAAGGTCGCCCTACCTCCGATGTGAACTTTGAATTTACAGTAACCTCCTTGGAAAGGAAAATGGGGTTTTACAGCAAAGGAATAATAAGAATACAAAAATGAATGCAGTTTCAGGTAGAATTCACCCTCAGCATGCCATTTCTGCCAATGGGCAGCAGCAGGTACCCAGAAAAATAAGAGCAAAGACAAAGGAAGAAGAATCCTCCCCTTAGCCTGACTGTTTGGTTTCAGCCTTCAATCTGTAAAATCTCAGAAAGTCTGGGCTGGGTCCCTGCTCTTGGGGACCATCTGGTCTATGTAAAGCAGAGCCTAGCTTGAGCTATCCAGGGCCCTGTCAAATCCAGTCATGAATATTTCCAGCAAAGGAGAGTCCAATTCTTCATGCTTCCCTAGCTGGCCCAACCTTCCATCATGCCCAGGGCTCTCTGTGTTCTGACTCTTCCTCATGACCATCTGTCCTGTTCTCTTTAACCACTGCTCATGAGCCAGTCTTTCTCAACTTCAGCTGATATTTTTTTGTTGAACCTGCTTAAACATTTGTCTTTGCAGCTTTGTTTGTCAGTGAGTTCCATGGTTTAAACTAAATGTCGGGCAAAAGAAGTACCTCATTTAGTTCAAATTCTGGTACCCAATCTTTTCATCAGGGAATAATTTGAGAACTCCTGTGTGCCAGGTTTTAACAACAGTTCTAATGACAGCATATAATCCAGTACAAAGATTTATCCATTTACTATTACAGCCCAAAGACTGAATATCTCCATAACTCAACTTGGTATCTCAGTGGACTTGAGGTCTGCAAAACCTCTGTATTTTCTTTCTTGAAGCTCACATTCAATACATTTGAGACTTCATATGCTTGCTGTCAGCACTCTTGTCTACAAGCAGTTAAAGTAAAGCAAGAAAAAGCAAGAAAGATTAGGAGGGTTGAGGAAAAGGGGCTATGCAGTCCAAATGCAGAATGTCCTGCTAGGCATGAAAAACATCCTCAACTCTACAAGCTCTTGAATGCAGGATGGAGAAAGGGCAGACCTCATTGGTTTTATAAGGAAGAAGATGGCAGCTGGGATCCTATTTCTAGCAGTGCCTCCATAGTGGGGCTTGTTTCTTATTTTAATCATGCTTTTACAGAGGTTGCTTAATGATAGCTAAATAATAATGGCACATGAGTAAAACCAAAACAAAGGAATTTGCAAAGAGTCTATTGAATTATCAATCCTTAGATGATTTTGCCAAGACAGCAGCACTTGCTCACTATTTCTTTCATCTGCTTTTCCTGTTTAACAGCTCATCCTCAAGGAAATCATCAGATGGCTTATTGAAGACCTCAACCCTAACAGCTGAGGTGACCCCTTGTGTCCTTCTTCCTCCACCCAGCACATAAGAAAAGGCATTTCCACAGGAGCATCATGGAGAAGATTCCACTCCCGTCACTTGCCATGAGTGCCAGCACTGCTTTCTGCAGACAAGAGCAAGCCTGTGAGATTAGTATCTTTGAAGGTGAGCACAGCTGAGTGCTGTATCTTTTCTTCAAACCACCTCCAGCTTAGCTGGCCATCTCTGTCCCACTGTGTGACAATGAACCTCCATCCTGGAGCACGGTGACCTTTATTCATTCAGCTCTGAGCTAAGGCTGCAGCTGGGCTTTTTCCAGAGCCCTGTCAGAGGGCTTAACAAAGATGTAGAAGGCAAACACGAAGCCTGCCTTTGCTGGGTTGTAGGCTAGTTTTGATCCCTACTGGTGATGAATATGAAAAGGAGGCTGTGATTTTGCAAGGAAGGGGAACCTGGTCATAAAAGCATAGCTGAGTGCTGTGTGTGGGATGAAAGTCTGAAAATGAGAAAGAGATTGGAATGCATAAATCCTATTGATTTTCAGAGGAGACATATGTCTAGCTTTTTTCATTTTTAAAGCAAATTTACTCCTTTGGAGGATATGAATTGTATTTGGCATTCTCCCTCAAGCAGCAGAAAATTCAGGCTACATATGAAGTACACAGGGGATAAACTCCTTCTTAACTTCTCTTTTTTGCAGACAAGGGTTTTGTCTTACTACGGACATCAGTATCTTTACCCCATGTGGCCCTTTCTGCCTCACCCATGGTCAGCAGCTCTGCTGTGGGAAGCTTTGCAAGCATCACTGCATATCTCCCTCAGGCTCATAGTAGACGGCCTCTCACTGGGCTTCAGACAGATGCTTCAGCAGAAAGTGTGACCACGAAATCCCAGCTCACATCCCACATGTGTCTGTGTGCTGCCTAACACTGAATTTCTAAGCACAGAAGATTGACATGGATCAACACGGATGTTTGCTTCAGTTCTGTTTATTCTCCAAAGTCCCTAAGGTTTTACCCAGAGTCACCAAAGCAAACAGCAGCAAAGGTGAACAAAAGATGCAGAGCATTTCCACTGGACAAGAGTGTGAGGTCATCCTGGGAGATGCCCTTGTGCACATCACGGGGTATGGAGCTTCACACAGCTGCCTCAGCACTGAACCCCATGAACAGCGTGTGATCACCCAGCTCAGTGCAAGTCAGGATTCCCATGCTTCTCATCCCTCCATCCTCCTACTCTCCAGCATAACAGGACTCCATTACCACCACCCCACAGATGGACCCCAGATGAGCAAGCACAACAGTGAGATTGTGAGGGGGAGTGATGACATTTCAGCATGCATATTGCATCCATGCCGACGAGCACGGGTAGGAAGGGAAAAGTTAAATTAGCCATGTGGGGTGGGGGAGGAAAGCCACATCAGAGGAGCAGGGTCTTACCACAGAAAGAAATTATTTGCCCAAGAAAGGAGTGGAGGCTCCACTGCTTGAGCTTTCTGAGAGGAAATTAGACAGGACGTACAGACAAATACATCTGAAGGGCTCCTGCCTGACTGCAAAGCAGCCAGAGTAGATGGGTCTTTTTGTTCAGAGGTTGTTTTTAAGAGTTTTACTGCTACTGTAGTTAAGCAGGTGAACATCTGTCGTCCACCTGACTCACTATAAAACTGCAACTGTCAGGAGCAGGAGGCACTGCGCTGTGATCAAGGGACACAGTTTGCTTACTGTGAAGCCTGTAGACTTTCATTTGCATCTCTCCATCCTGTTAACAAGCAGCTGAGCATCTGTTAAGAACAGACTCACCCCAACCAAGCAGCATGTGAGTGCCTGCCAGAACAACTGGCGTTGATTCTTGGACATATATGGGATAAATTATACTTTTTGTTATTATTAAGTAGCTGTACTGAGTTCTCACTTAGGGGCGGGGATATGACACACAGCTTTTGGTAGGTTTGTATGGAGTCCTGTTGACATGGGAAGTATGAAGAATTGGACTCTCCTTTGCTGTCTAACTGTGGACAAGGCACGTTTCTTCATTGCACTTAAGCTTTTTCACCCCTTAAATGGCAATAACAATGCTCCTCTTTCTTTGTAAAGGGCTCTGAGCACCACGGGGGAAAGCAATCCATTATTATAACTAAAGAACACTAATACAGAGTAGCACTGCATATTTTGGCTCTCCTGTTCTTGAGTTAATGATTAGATATCAGTTGGGAGCCTCTCTACAGGATACAGGACTGCTCTTTACGGTGCAAATAATTAAGAAACCAAGATGTAATGTTGGTCACAACAATGTGAGCCAGATGAACCATTCAAGGCTGACTCCCCTTTGACAGGAAGAAGTAATAGGTGATAATAAAATGGGTAGTGTGATCCTATCTAGTGATAATCATGATGAAGCTCCACCGCGGTGCTATAGCGTTTAACACTTGTTGCAGTGGTGCCAAAAAGTGTTGACCTAGGCATTGCACAAAAGTGTAGCAAATGGTTATTGTTTCCCCAAAGAACATCCTGGAGCAAAGAGGTGATGCACTCGTGAAAGGAAAAAAAAAAGAGCAGAATGGGGGAAGAGGATGCAAAGAGCAGGGTGTTGCAGTTCCCAGTATATCCCGAGAGGAAACATGGCGTGGAAGAGAAAGCATTTTGGACTGTTCAAAGGGAGGCCAAGAATGTCATGTCTCCACTAGATAAAGGTTGGTGGCAGCTTCTGAGCTGTAACAACTCAGTGCTGAGTGCTGGATCACTGAGGACTGAAGCACACAATGGAAAATAAAATTCCCGTACTGCTTCCAATTAACAAGCAGCTTCAGTCAATTTCCTGAAAACAGTCATCCCTAGTTAAAAGCATAAATTCATGCATGTGAAGCAATCTTGGCTCTGGCAGCACACAGCCTAGCAAGGACTCTTTCTCCCACTCACCAGGGCTTGCTAGGAGTGCTGGTGGGCAGCATCTGCCCCATGTCCATGAGACCTGGGTGAGGTTTGTTCACTGATGGCTCCTGAGATTATACTCCCTGAGAAGGGTTCCTGGCTGAGCCCCACGCAGAACCTTCCCTCTTTCCATGTGGTTTTCAGGCAGATGCCAAAAGCTGAGGCAAAAGCTCATAACATGCCAATTACCCTGGCCTCAAAACCACAAATGATTGTATACAGCTGTTGGCAAATGAAAACTTGTTCCAAATATTTAGTACTTAATTGAATAAACTTGCAGAGCCCTGCTCTGGGTTTGCCTGCTCTCCTGCCCTTGTGTCATCATTCCAGCCCACAGCCAGACCCTGTGTTACAGCGAGAGGGGTGAGAGGCTTGCCTCGTGGCTTTCTGTCATTCATAAACAAAAAGAGAAGATCCCACCACAGCATCAGTTTCAGACCTATCAGTTTTCTGTCGGAGCACTAAGAGGGTTAATTATAAAGCAGCCCATTTCCCCTGTCTTCCCTGCACCAGTTTCCAGTTAATGGAGAAATAAACCTATTCATAGTGGCTTTTGGTTCTCCGGTAAAGATGCAACAAGCACTTCATTTAGATGTGGTGAATGGTGATTATGTTTGATGGGAAAAGTGGGCAATTTTTCCTTTCTTTGTCAAATGCCTTGGATAAATTTTTCTTGTGACGTTATCTAGAACACAAAGGTCTAGTCACCACTTGAAATTATAAGGTAATTCATGAAATACACTCCTGGATCAGACAAAGCGACCAAACATGACCTTGCCAACAATAACTTACACTGCATAGAAAGGTCGAAAAAGGTTAGCATTGTCTTTTTAAGAATAACAATATCCTAAATTAAAGGTATCGTGTTTAATTTTAAAAAATCTAGAAATTATATGGTTTACTTCTAAAGAAACAGTATCATTCTGAAACATATGTAATATTTCAAAGGTTATGGGAAACAGATGCCACTACCCCATCCTTTTTGAATGACATCTGAAGTTATATGCAATTTTCTCCAAATTGCCTTTTAACATCTGATTGCCTCAAACCCAGCTAACTGAGTTGCACTGTGCAAGATACAAATGAGAAGCCTACAGCCTCAATCAGCATCTCCCAGGGAGGGAAATATTCCTGATCCAGCAAATAATTTTGACCCATCAGTAACTAACTGTGCTTCGAGGAGATGTTGCTCTCTTCAAAATCTGTGCAAAGTCTGCTCTAGGTTCCTAGTATTACTAAAATAACTTTAAAGGATTTTTCTGGCTTTGGGCAGAAAAAGAGGTTGTGTTAAGTGTCCCAAAGGGAATTTATTTTTTCAGTGCTAGTCTGATTTTTCTAGTTCACAAAGTCAGTACTCTCACAGAAAGTAATTCAGATTATAATCCAAATAACAGATCCCAAGAGACACTTTCACTCTTCAGTGAAGACATCAAGAGAATAAAGAAGTACTCCTTTTTATCACCATCCAGACTCACTTTCTCCTTCTCTAGTGGAATTGTTTCCTAAAAGACAGTTCTGTTAACACTCTATATATAAACTCCATTGGAAAGACATTAAAGGTTTTGTACTCAATGTAAAATCTACAGTTCAAATAGTGATGCTGATTCTTGGACTAATTGAAAAGAACTCATTACCTACACAAAAACAAAAAACAAACAAACAAACAAAAAAAAAAAACACCAACCAAACAAACAAAAAACCAAAAAAAACCAAAAACACCCCCCAAAAAAACCGGAAAAGTGCCATCCTAGTCCTTCAATGCCTTCACGTACAGGATGCTGCAACGTTTGGGGGTTGCCTGGGTGTAGCAAGCAGCAGGATTTTGGTGGGCTTCTGCTCTAATTCTAAAGCAATGTGAGGAATTCATCCGAGGACCTGCTCAGTGAGGCTTGATGTGCAGCGTATCAACCTCCCAAACACACCAAATCCCCCAGTAAACTGTAACTCATTTGTTCCCTTTTCCCCCTTGCGTGGGTGCACCCGGGACAGAGCGGGGTGGGTTCACTTGGTCACGCAGCCCGGTCGTGGCTCCTAACCTCGGGGTGTGTGGCACCTTGAAGGGGGCTATTGTAAATGCAGCTCAGGCAACTGGGCTGCACAAAAGCCCTTTACACAATCAGCTCGGGGTGGAGACCAGCCAGGAGCCCCAAACGCCCTCGGGCCACCAGCCCTGGGGCAGCCAGTGCTGCCCAACCCCATGTGCCAGGCAGGGGCATGAAGCAAAGCCAGGCTTCCCCCTCCAGCACAGGAAAGTGTGACAGTGGCAGGTCAGACTGGCTACAGAGGAGTGACCAAGAGGGCAGGTGTGAGGGGACCCTGGGTTTGTGTGCAGGTGAGGACATGGGCCTGAACACAGCAGCAGTGGTTGGGACAAAGTCAGTTTGGGAATGAAAAGGAATTAATGCTTGAGCTTCTGTTCTGGGCAGGCAAAAAAGCCACGTGGTTTTTAACACCCCAGTTACTCCACTGATTTTAGCGGGACCACTCACATGTTAAAGAAATGCACATCTTTAAGTACTTAGCCTGAATTAAACGTTTAACTTAGTGCTGTTGAGAAGCAAAGGGGCAATATGGAGCTCTACTGTTTACGTAACTACATAGAGCAGGATGGAGAGGTTGTACCTTGGAAGGGAATCAAGAATGGTCTGGGAAAGGCTCTTCATCCTGAAAAACTCTGAAGATCTCCTAGGGAGTAAAATGGGGGATGTGGGCAAAATCAGAAAGTGGGATGCAGAGGAAGGGAAGGAGAGGAAACAAAAAAGAGCACGACTGTGGAAGTGGGGAGTGAAAAGATGATGGAAAGTTTGAAAGGGAAGCTGAAGAAACACTTTGCAGTCCTTCCCTCTGGGGGTTATAGTCAGTGATGTGGGCTTTTTATAAGCCTGTGTTAGGATAACTCTCTTTTTTCTTCTTGTTTATTCCCCCTTTTAAGATCTAGACCATGTTTGCATTTCTCCCTCTCCTCTCCCTTGCCGTGGCTGTTCAAATCTAATTACCAGAGGTTCACTATATTCATTAGCTTCATTCCCTCAAAACCCTGGGCTGCATGTCATCTGGATCTGATTATGTATGGTGCATTTCATTTTCCCAGCTATTCCCCTACCTGCTTTTAATCAGCATGAGATTTTTCATTTAAATGTCATTAGACCTTTGAATAAATACGTAAAGAACATTACAAATAAATATAAAAGCTTCATGCAAGTCAGGCACAAGGAAAGCCATGCCCAAGACCACCCACTGCAGTGTTTTTCTCCGAGAAGGGTATACCAGATATGCCCAGAGGTGCTAACACAACCTTCCCCATTCTGTTAGAAGAGCACTTTAAGGTGCAGACTTTTACTAGTGCCTTGAGTGCTCCTCTGAGGTTGGATATGAGGTATATCTGAAGCTCAGCACTTGGCAGTGTGCTTGTGTCTCTCATTTCTGTGGGAGTTCAGTGATTTGCCCCGTGGCCTGCAAGCAGCTACCCAGGCATGCTCACCTGGTGATATCTGTCAGCTCGTGCCCTTCAGCGCCTTCCCATGCAAGCAAGGATTGATTATGCATGGAGGGGGGATCTAATTAACAGAAATAATTGATCTGCACTCATTGCAGGGAAATTAAGCATTGTTGCATGCCTAATTCTCCATCCTTGACTTGCTCAGCTCTGCTTGTCTCAGTCAGGTTAAGTATTAGCCAAATCCTCCACAGTGTGAAGGTTTCACCATAGGAGTCTAATGGGCCAGAAGTACAAGTGAAACACACACAGCCTTTGGGATGGGTTACAAAGAGGATTAAACATCTTTGGAACAGCACACTCAGGCACAGGTTTGACAAAGTCTCTGCACCTGTACTTCCTGGCCATTTAAAGAAGCAGCTCGCTGTTTTGGTCATATTTTATTCTCCTGAAATTTCCTTCTTCACGGTTCCTTCCAGTACTTCGGTTTTCCCAGTATCTGTAAAGCCTGATCTTATTTTCCTTAACTCCTTTTTATTTTCTTGTCTTCTTTTTATTTTCTTCCTTATTATTTGTCTTCTACAGGTGTCTGATATCTCCAGTTGTTTCTCTGAACAATTAAAGCACACAGTTACTTTGCCATCAGACCCTAGTTTGAGGCTAGCATCTCTTAGCTTAATTTGCACTTCTCTATTTCACTTCCCTGAAGTGTCCCTCTTCCCTGAGCAGGATATCTAACCTTTCATGCCTGAGGTCCTCATGGAGTAACTCCTGCCTGGATTTGGGTGCTCCTTCTCTTGTAGTGCAGTAGAGCTGAGAGAAGGCACACATTTGAGTGAACAGTTAAGCAAGCTTGACTGCTTGTTGTATTGACACACAAAACACTGGGCTTGGCAATTCCCTAGAAAGATGCTGTGTACCAGACAGAGCTTGTAGCTTTCTCCCTTCCCATGCAGCACTGAGGCTATGCCTATATTTAGAGGTAGATCTAACTTTAGAGCTCATTTGTGGCCCTCGACTGTAAATACACTACAGCTAACCTAATTACTAGCAGAAGAAAAAAAAGATCCAAAAAGTGCATTTTAGGCAACCCTTTAAGAAGCATTTTTTTTAAAAAAAAGGTTACATCTGTCTCTATTAAAATGGGTTCAGACATCTCTTCTCTGGTATTACACACATTACACTCACTGGATCAAGGAACAGGAACGCACAATCTGAGTTACATATTGCTTTGAGTGCAATTTCATTTCACTGACTTATTTTGAATATGGGTTTGGTTTAGCTGTTCAAATTATTTAGCAAGCCATCTTGGGGAGCCAATTCATTTTTAAAAGATTGCAAACTGTTTGAGGACAGTTTATGATGTAAAATGAGTAGAGCATAAACAGGAAGAATGCTTGTCTTGCTTGGCATGTTGACTCTCATCCATGTGCACTTTCACTCTCCAACCTCTTTGTGGTATTGTGCACTTCCAGAACTGTCTTATACTGACCCAGTTCAAGAAAGCTGTTGTCATCATTACAGACTCTCCTATCTTCCTAAAATATTTAGGTTTTTTCCTCCCTCTGTATCATTTTATCTAGAATAATTTCACTCTTTTTTAAAAAATTTATCATGCAATGAAATGGTCCTTTCTGGAATAAAAGAATGATTTTGGTTTAAACCGATTTGAATTGAACCAATTAGAATTGAGGAACCTCATACCCAGCAGATGTATGGGTAATTAAAGTCCCCAGGAGCTCAGGAGCTCCTGTATAAATGGTTCAGTAATGTTTCCTTCTTCCTTTTTCTGAGATGGGTAACAGATGCCCTAGCAGTGATCCTTTCTTCTTTCATGTCATGCCTCCTTACCCAAAGCATCTGTCTGCTGGCTTCCTGACAGTCAAACTCTGTTAGCAGCTGTTTTTCACAGGTAGGAAGCTTCACTTAGAAAGGCAGAGCCATTATCCACTGACTTCTACATAGGGACTGATCCCTCAGGAAGAGGATGTGGAAAATCAGATCAGTGGCATTAATTCTTGGCTTGCAAGTAGATTAGATATCTTTCAGGATCTCTCTGTCTCTTTTTTTTTCTTTTCCTTTCTTTTTTTTTTCCTTTCTTTTTTGGTGCAGATGAGGTGGGGACTAAGATGTGAGCAAAATTAGGTTTTAGTTGTGAGAATTCAATCCAGTATATGTTTACATGCTTGCTGAATCAGGAACAGTGTCAGACAGTTTGAAAGAGCCATTATAATCAAAGAGAATAGTCTCCTCAAGTATCTGTGTTTGCTGTTGCTTTGCAAAAGAGAAACAAATTTGGTAGGGAGTTATCAATTGTGAGTCTTCAGTCAATGAAATATTCACCAGCCAGGTGTTCAGGAATCTTACATCATCCCAAAGTCTTTGTGTTTAAATCAAAACCCCTTCAGATGAATGCCTCCTTCTCTTCTACTTGATTTGTGTTCAGTTCCTCCACATTTCACAACTTCCTCCTTGCAATTGATCTGTCATGACAGATCCTCATCTAGATCTGAATCCTGACTTTCTGACAGAAAATTCAGACTCAGATCCCAACCCAGACCCAAACTGGGGCAACTCATGTGTATCCTCAGTGCTTCACATCAAAGCAGAAAGATAAGGACTGTCCTGACCTTACCATGACACAATGCAGGACCATCAGTGTCAATGGCCACTGGCCATTCAGGTCTGCTTTTAATCTCTATTACACTGGCATTGATTGGGAACCAGCCCATAGACTCTGTGAAAACCATGTCCACATGGTTTAGTGAAATATCTTTGATTTTACTACAAGTGGATCACTGAGAAGAAAATCCAGCCCACTCTTTTCAGGAGGAAGGAAGCTGCAAAAATGAAAGCACTCATCTCCACAGAAAATCATGCAGTGATGGAGAAGCCAAAACATGTGGGTTACTGTGCTATAGGTAAGTATAGCCCATGGAGTGGAAATAGAGGGGAAGGAGTTACTGGTTTTGAGAATCATACCCTGGATAGAGGAGTATAATAGAGAATTTAACTCCTGGGAGGGACCATAAGGGTCCGACCCAGAGGTGAGGAGTTCAGACTCAGGTTCCTTGTGCTGTCTCCTCTGCTTGTAAAGATACAGGATGAATTAGCAAGGGGCCAGCTCTGTGGAGGAAAGGCAGCAAAACACTTTTCAGCAAGGAAAGCTGGAACTGAAGCTGACACCTCTTCCTTGTAATGAGAAGCTATAATTCAAAGTAAGATTTCTAAGGCACAGACGTGTGTGTGCGCTCATGAAGACTCGCTACAGTAAAGAGGAAAATGGTACCACCAAAAAACAATTTTCCTTGCCTTAATGAGGCTAATGGCCCTTTACTCTCCATGGAGCGCTGAAGGATGCCACCATTAACTTTTTATTTGCAATTTGTATGCACCTTACTGTATTTGTTTTTTTTATAGTAGCAATCTCAATGCAATATCTAGGATAGAAGGAAAAGCAGCATGGAGAGAGAGTTCCTGTGGTGGGAAGTGATGAACTGCCTGGCCTATCTGCCAAGCCACAGAAGTCACGTGCCACGGTCCGGCAGTTTGAGCACATGATGAGTGTCAGCAGTGCACACTTTGGATGGAAATACACGGGGTGAGTCCTCAGTTCCTGCTGGAAATGCTCTCGAAATCGAGGGCTGAGCAGCGTATCTTGGCAGCAGTGCAAGGAGCACCCTTTTGCTTGAGCTGCTTCTTTTAGAGAAGCTGTAGCAGATGATACTGAGAGGAAGGGAAAGAAAATGTAGGGAAAAAAGGAGGCAGCACATCCTCTTCCTGCAAGGAACCTATTAAACCTATAAAAGCAGCATAAATATATGACATTTCAGCATGTGCAAAAAACATATGGCTCTGGCTAATATAACTGAGGCTTTGCAGTGAGTGACAAGAACTAATTACTATAAAGGGACCCTGTGTGTATGCAAATACATATATATGTGTGTGGGAGGGGAAAGAGTGTCAAACAAGTCTGTCTCCTCGGGCACTGTTGGGTTTTCTTTTCTTTGGTGGTTGATCTCAACACAACAACCACGCTTCTGACAGATCCACTTTTGGAAGTCAGTAACAGCTGTGGGGTAGTTTAATTGGGGACTGGGGGTCATGCAGAATGCAGAACTCCCTGTTGCTTTTGAAAGAAAGAAAAAGATCTTCAGAGCTGTGGTGTGAGAAGCATACATTCCGTCCAGACTCAGCTGGGGAACTCCAGCCTGTATTAAACGCAGCCATAAAGGGAATTGCTGCTTGCCTAGATGTCTCTTGTTAATAGGGTTGTTGTTGATGACAGTAATAGCTGGAAAATCAGTTACAGCCATTATAGGAGCAGGGAAACACGGAGACTCTGCTCCGGATGCAGTGCTGGAAGCAGCCCTTGGGCTCAAGACAGCTGGGCAGGAGGGATGAGACCACTAGTGATACTCAGGGATGGGGTGTGGAAGACCTGAATCCTCATCCAGATGTGGCACAGTTTCCAGAGGGAGCTTCTCTGCCAGCAGACACAGACTTCCTTTTCTGTGACCCTTACCACCTGCCAAGGATAATCCACTAGGCTCTGGAGGACACCCTGAGATACTTAATTCAAATGCAGTAACAAAGGTTGACCCAGACAATGGTTGATTTTTTCCAGCAGCTAAAGGGAAAATCAAAACACAGAGAAGATCCTACTGATCCCAGAAAAACAATTTTTTCTTCATGGATCAAAAGAGATGAAAAAATTGTATTATGCTTGAACAAAATGTTTCATGTTGGTCTCTGGCCACAAAGAAACAAGAAAACAAAAGGCACCCCATGCTCTCACTTGAGCTAAGAGCCTGACCTTCAGACAGGGTGAGAACTCACTCTGCATGGCTTGTACAGACATCTGGAAGTGTGATAGAGATGGGAACAGAATGAAATTTTCCTGGGTCTTCGGTCTCTCTGCCAAAAGGCTTGCCAGACATCATCTCCTGATTTTCCTCTGGTGTTTTCTTGAAGTGTCTTGCGTATCTCCCCGTTCAAGCTTGAGCTATTTATAGCACAGCAGCAGGCAGGGAGGAGAGTGTAGCTAAGGCTACAGACCCATTGGCATTTGTCACTAAACCAATGTCCCGTGGCTCTTGCAGAAACAGTGTGGTCATACACACACACACACACAAAAAAAAGGATTTCATACAATATATCTTGACTCCTTCCTCCCTAAAACAGCCTCATCAATTTTAATGCTAAATGAATAAATAATAACAAGACACTTAAGGTGTTAATGGAGCATTAATTATTGCTGAGGTTTCCATGGAAGGGCATGTGACATCCACATTAATACCAAATGACTTTCTTTATGACTAACATAATTACAGAGAATATTAAATGAAGCAAAAAGTGATGGGGCTCTTACCAGTAATTGTCACAATTGTTCATACAGAACCCGATTTCCGATATTGTATTTACCTAAATTGGCTAGGAAAAGCACAGGAGGCATGTAAAGCACAATGAATCACTCCAGTTTACATCTCTAGTTTGAGAAACTACTTCCTCATTGCCCACAGGAGAATAACAAGCGTGGCCATCCAGGTCTGGTTTAAACCTGAGACCACGGCAAAACATGTCAGAAAAACAGAGTGCTGCTTTCCATTTATGTTTGGAAACTTGATTTTTCTTTTCTTATCATAGCAAACAGGATTTTATGAATAAAAGTGAGGAGAAGAACTTAAGTTCACCTGGCCATTTACACATGGCTATGAAGTCAGAGTTTTACAGCCAGGGAGGGCTCTGGGGAAGCTTTGAGTCCTTGCTTATATTTGTGTGGAAAGAGAGGGCTTGAGCATGTAAAAGGCCATGTCATGAAGTACTTGGAATATATTGGGAATTAAGCGCTTTTGTCTGAGAAAATATCTGCCCCCAAAGACAACTCCAGTATCCACCAGAGCTGACAGAAAGAATACTCTTGTGTTTACCTTTGAAGCTGGAAAGGGTTTCAATTCCTAGGAAAACACACAGTGCTCAGCCCTGAGTGAGAGAGCTGTAGAGCTGGGAGCCCTGTGTCACCCTGGCAGCCCTGGAGGCAAAGGGATCCCAGGTCAGTAGAACCCAGACTGCAGAAATGCCCAAAGTAGGGTTGCAGCTCTGGGGCTCTACATTGAATGCAGGTGGGAGGCTGGGGGAGACAAGCTCTGGCAGCCATGCAGAGTTCCTGGGGTATTTTCCAGGATCTGCCCTATTGTTCAACCCCTCAGCCCCACACTGGGTTTAATTATCTAAGGCAAAAAATTGACCTGGGAGCATGAAGGCAGGGTAAAGAGGCTTACTGCTATCTGTGAGAAAATATCCCCACTTGTGAACTTTGAATCTACTTGAAACTGAAACTTGAGCCTGGATTTTAGCATCAGGATTGACTGCTGAGTGTTCTGAGTATCCTTTGATGAGCTGCTGTGCAGAGCTCGCTGGCTTTTCTGCATGGCTGATCTCCTAACTCCCACAGCATTACTTCAAGTGCATGACTGACTGCCTCAGAAACCGGCCCCCCTCTGCCCAAAGTGACTTGAGCTAACTTGCCAACATGGTTTGACTTTTGCATCAAAAAAGTTCTAGATGTGCCTGAAATGTTCCCACACATAGAAGTCCCTTTGTGAAAGGGCATGTGAAAGGTGAGTGAGATGTGGGAGAAACTTGTATTTCATTCGTACTTTCTTCTCTAATTAGAAATGTGAGTTGGTTGTTGTGTCCCTTTATTCGACTTCTTCAGGCTCTTCGGAAGCCCCATTGTATCTGTGTGCCTGTTAATTTCCTCAACAGACTAATTCAACTTGCTCTGCTGATATGTAGTTAATTATATTACAGTTAACTAATTCTCCTGGATGATGCTCAGCTGCTGTCTGTAAATGAAATGGCTGCCTGGCTAATCAAAAGTTTCTGAAGTTTCTCTGCACCCTGGATGCACGCCCATGCTGGGCTGGCACTCTGCTCCACATCCTGGCTGCAGCCTGGGAGGAAGAACGTGTGTGAGTGAAATGTAAGGAGCAAGAAAGTAAATGGATCCTGAGCCTTCTGAAACTTCAAACTGTCTCTGCAAATAGACTAATTAAGTGTCTATGCCTGGGAAGATTTGATCAGAAATTATTACCCTATGACAGCTGGATGAGTGCTTAGAGGAGGCAGAGGCACTTGAGGAAGATGCTCTCTCCTCCTGGTCATGTCCTTCCTTCAGCTGCCTGTTTGGGTCAAAGCCAGCCCAAATAAATGCCTGCACTCACAGAAATGTCCCCCTTTTCCCTGAGTGAATCTGGTCAATTTTTTGAGCTTGTTCAGTGTGTTGGGCCTGCTTTCACACTGGTTATATACAAGGTAGGATTTTAGTGTCACAGCTGCCTCTTCTCCATCAGCCCACAGAGCTGAGTTCTTCCCAAAGGAGGCTACAGCAGGACATATTACCGCTTAATTAACTGTGAATTCACACGGGAAGAAAGCTTAGAATTAATCAAACTGCAAGAAATTATTTTAAACTGACCATGTTCATGGAAATATAGGAGCAGACTTTGATTTAGATCAATTTGATTGATAGCCATGGAGTTATATCCAAGATAAATTTGTTTTGGATGTTACAATGGGCATGTAATTCCTTTTGGGATGACATGACTGGACTGCAACCCACTGCTGGGCAGTGACAGGATGCCTCAGGTGAAATTTCAGAGCCCTTTGTCCCATTTCCAAAAGCATGACAATTCCCCATGGAAAATTTCTGCTATCACGAAGTGGATTTCATGAATAAATCAGAGGCCAGCACTATGAGCCATGCCTGTCAGGAATGTCTGAGGTGAGGTGCCTGAGAGGCAGCAGCTTTCATGAAGAATAGCTAATAAAAATAAACTCACTTTTATGCAGAACTTCAGTGTTATTTCACAATGTCCCACATGCTTTGCTTTATTTGTTTGTCTGGGACACATATAAAGGAATTTTATTTCAGGAAGCTTGCGTCTTTATTTTTAATGGGAGAACTTTAGTAAACACCTGACTTCTTCTAGAACTCACCGGCACCTGAGCATTTAGCTCTGATTCCTTCATGTTAATTTTTGGCAGCTGATCTATAATTCAGCTTACAGAAGGGCAGAGTTACGGATTCTTTCCTTTCTTCTTCCTGCTCTGGAATGCTTACTTTTCCTAGTCAAATCTAGCATGAAAATCAGTTCCATCTAAAGTCAATCATAAGAAGCCAAGTATCTAGACTGAACTGGAAAAAGTACATTTTCTGTGTTTAAAAAAAAAATAATTTTTTCTGTATCTTAAAGGAAGGAGGAAAGAACATCATCCAGGCTGGATTTCTTCAGCACCACTTCATTGTTGACCATATCTGAATGAATGGTGGTTTGGGTTGTCAGAAATGTCTGGTAATCTCTGAGATCTTTGTCAGAGATCTCACGTCTGTCTGATTTGCAGTAGACAATATCCAGCAAAGCCTTGCTGTACTGATTGTGCACAAAAACAGAGTTATTGACAGAATTAGTTGGTAGGAAGTACATAAAGGCAGAGGATAAATTTCTTTTGCTGTTTCTACTCTCCAGTACTACCAAGAGTGTTTTACAGGTTGCTCAGATATTTTCTAGTGCTTCTTGAAAGTTTATGTCTGGATAACACTTTCCCCACAAACATTACTGAGAACACAGATGTGGGGCCTCTATCTACATCTGTCACATCATAATCTTGTCTTTATCAGAACTGGACCTTCCCCTAAAGTTATGTCAAGAGCCAATCTATAAGCACTGATATTTCTGTAGTGCTGATTTTGGCTTTCTAGTCAGTCTGTTGACCTCACCACTGAGGTACTTTATGGTTTTGCTGTACTTTTTCCCAAAGACCTCATAGTCTTTTGAAGCTCTTTCTTTTGTCTCTGGATTTTGTACACCAGTTGTCACCTTTCAGTGAGTTTTTGTCATTGATCTCAACATTCTAGCTCAGGGCTCCTTCACTGATCCCCAGGAAGCACTTCAGAGCTGGCAGCTCTTATCCTTGGAGCATGGTTGCAAGAGAAGGTATTTTACTACTCTTACTGCTGCAGGAGTAATGAGCAGATTTTAATGAAATACTGGCATCATTGAAGCCTCTGTCAAATATTCCACTGGCTTCAGTGGGGGTGAGTCAATTTTACTTTCAAGACTTCAACATGTCATCAACATAACTGTTCCCAACACAGATTTTTTTGGGGAAAAAAATTGAGTAGTGAGGACAAGAGTTATAAATAAAAAGAAAGTACAAGATAAACTATGCATAAAGCACTCTGTACTTAACAATGAAATATAGCAAGATGGCTTTTTCAGTAAATGAATGTGTTAGTTCATGCTTGACAGCATCTGTGCAAGCAAAGTCCTGCTGTATGCAAATTGGATGCCTAACAACTTGTGTGGCTAGGCAAATAAGCCATATGTATGCCTGCCATGTGAATTTGTAATTAATTCATGCTTCTGGGTAAAACTGAGTCCTTCGTGAAGCCCAGCACCTGTATAAGTCTCCTCTCCATCCTGCAAAATCTTAACTCTAGAATCAGAGGTCTGAAATTCTAAATGTAATTAATATTAAATGAAATCTAACACGGAATTTTATTCAAGAAATTGGGTAACAATTAGCACTCATTGACTGACATTTAAAGACTGGAGGGAGGCAAATGTAGCTGTAATCATGTGTAAAAGGGATGAAGAGTGCAGAGGAATCCAGGGAATGACAACTCTTACATCTGTGCCAGGCAGATCTGCCCAGCCTGTGGTACGGGATAGTGTTAGTGGACATCTGGACAAAACCAGGCAAGTGATAAAGGTTCAGTCTGGCTTCTGAAAGGGAAGTTCTGCCTACCAAGACTCTCAGGGCATTTTGGTGAGATCAGTTAATATGTGATGCCAGTGACATTGTCTCTAGGTTTTCCTATAGCCTTCTCAGAAAGATTTTTTGGAAACTAAGCAACCAGAGGACAAGAGGTAGGGTCCTCATCAACCCAAATAGTTGGCTAAATGACAGAAAATGACAAATGGAGGCAAATGCACAGATATTTTCTAGTGCACAGAAGTCATCAATGGAGTTGTGTGGGTCTTTTACCTGTACTAGTAATCTGTGCCAAGTCTGGGCTCTTTGGTGTGTTCATAAATGATCTGGAGAGGGAAGGGAGCCTGGAGTTAACATTTGTTGAGTTGGAAGTACCGAGTTTTTCAGGGCATTAAAATGAAGGCAGATAGTTAGGAATTGCAAGATGATCTAATGAAAGTGACTGGCAATAAAAATGCAAATCAAATTCTTGTAGATAAATTGTCTAGATTGTGAATCAAACTGCTTACATCACCGTGTGAGGGTACATACCGAGGGGAGGAGAACCCCCATTTGTGTGTGTGGTGATGGGCTCTGAGCAGACAGGTCCATGGAAAGAGCACCTCCATCCACAGAGACAATCAAAAGCCAATTAAATACTGAGACTTAATTGGAAATGAAGAGAACATGAAACAGGAACCCCAATGCTGTTGCCAGAGATGGGGACCCAGCACACCTCTGTGCAGCTCTGGGTCCCTCTCTGCAAACAGCACAACCAAAGGTATTCTTACAAGGAATGACAAGTTGGTTACAACTGTTAAGCCTCAAAAAGGTTTCATTTAAAAGGATGTAAGAAAGATTTAGAAAGTTGTGAGTGTCATGGGTGAGATGGCTGGGAATCAACAGCTCACTGTCTAGGCTGCAAGCCCTGGGGCCATGCAACCACTGTTGAGTGGACCCAGCACAACAAAGGCAAGCGTGATCACTTCTCTTTGTCTACTGCTAACTCACATGCAAATATATTGGCTGTGGAGACTCAGTTGTTCAAGAGGACTCTTGACAGTGTTGCCTATCTGGGTTAAAATATAGCTGTACGGTCTAGCTTTGGGCTTGCCTGTGGCAGCAGGGCAGAGTTCCAGGGCTGCCCCAGTTCCATCCTGCCTGGAAAGTGAAAACAGTGCTTTTTATTAACAGCCTGCTGAAATGTCTGCCCAGTGGCAAATAAAGGACCAGACTCAAAAGTGAGCTGCTCAGACACCATGAGCTCCTGTCAGAGCGGTGCCAAAAGAAAAAAAAACGGGTGGAGAGAATGTGTTTTTCTCCGCCGACTGAGCAATCTCCAACAACCATTAAAATGTTTTAATCTTATAATTATTGCAATCTTTCTACCACAGAGCAGATTTAAGTATGGTTTTCAGGGCAAAGCTTTATTTTTTCCTCTTCACAAGTATGAATCTCACAATATCTCCAAGTCTTCTTAGTGTGGAATGCTAAACAGCTGATTTTACTGTCGTGATTTTACTCTTAATTAAGAGGTATGCCATATACTTTGAGTTTTCCCATTTTTGAGGGAAGAGAGCCATATAGATTTTGGCACCTTCCTGTTTAAGCTAGTTAAGCAAAAGTGAGGGAAGTGTATTTCAGGTGTCTGATCTGCAGGCTCATTTATTGTGGTGACTGCTGAGCCTGCACATGGTCCTGGAATGACAGCCTTCCTATTTAGTGCAGGACCATTATCTGGAGGGCTACACCTTCAGGACCCTCAGGCCCATGTGCATCCTCTGTGATGAGCAGAAACTGAATTCTGCAAGGGGCAGAGGATCAGCCCAGCTGTGCACAGCCTGGCTCATGTGGCCGAGGGTGGATGGCAGCTTGGGCTGGAGATGTAGCAGCTGAACTGCCAGCAGCAGCCTCCCACCAAGGCTGCCGGCAACATTTCAGTGCTCATTCCCGTGAGCATCCCCTCCCTGCTGACTGTGGAGGTGGGGGGAAGCAGTTCTATGCCTCTCTCCTGGCTGCTATAGCCCTGCTGACTGCTCTCCTGCAAAGGATGCTCATGCCAGTGCTGCCACTCTCCTAGGGCGTTCGACAGATTCGCTTTTTGTTCTTTTTTTCTCCCCCCCATGCATAAATCTTGTCGGCTTCAACCTAATTGCATCTTTTTCCGACAGACTGTCTCAGGAGCAATGCAAATGAGCTTTGAAATGTGGAGATCTGGTTTATATTTGTCAGTTAATTGCCTGAGTGGCACAGACATCTAGAGCTGGCACCTGCCTCCTTATGTTAAGATCCATCTTTGATTTCAGACCCGATGCCGCATGTAGAAGAGGAGCTCTTGATAGAGGAGGATGTGCTCTTTGGACAGGATCTTGCTCAGAACAGAGTGATCTGAATTCTTTGGACTGGGTCTGTTTTACGCTGCAAACTTTGATCACAGAGGCTGTGGCACAATGCAAGGCAGCTTGGATCTGTTCACTTCTAGATGAGCTGACCCAGTCTTCACCCAGTGAAGCCTCAGCCTTCTTGCCCATCTGCCTGTCCCTGTTGTGTGACAATATGCATCCATAGTGCATGTTCATGGACTCACTTCTCCCTGAGATTTGACTCTGGGGTGCTTATGAGCATGAACAGGGCAGGGAGAGGCAGTACCTTCCTTAGTACTTAGCCTGACTGCACACAGATGCTGGAAAAAACAGGAGATTTTGTTCTATTTTGACATCTTTATTTTAAAAAACTTCCCTCACACTTAGACATTAGGTCTTGAAATTCAGCCTGTATTTCTTTTGCACTTCATTTCATCCGCTTGTCGAAATTTCTTCATTCAAATGTCAGCTTTACCCAAACTCCCAGCAGCAAACAGATGAAGTTAGTCAAGTACAGAGCTAGCTCTCATACCAAATGTCTGATATCAACCCTGTTTTCTTTCCCACACACTTCTGTCCTTTTTTTGCACACTCTCTTTCTCCAAGATGGCAATCAGCTAAACAACAACACATTTTCTGAGAAACCCAGCCTATTGGGCTGTGTAATATCTGACTTCCCTTCAGATAAACCTTTCCGCTCCTGCTGCCTCTCTGCCAGGGCCTCCTACAGCAACACATCAAATTAACTGGGTACCCTGCAAAATGCCCCACTACAAGCAATACGTACCTGAAACTACACCATGGCCCCAGCTCTGACATTTGCTAGCTCATCCCAATGCAGAACACAGCAGAGACACGTTGGAAAGGTTTGATGTCTCCCACTGACACAAATGTCATGGTATCTCTGTGCTGCATGACAGGTGCATTAGAAATTCATAGACCAATTTATCTGTGCTACAGAAGGAATTTGGGGTGGATGACTGGAAGCATCTGCCAGCATAAGTCTTCACAGCATAAACTTCACTGGCTCTCTGAATAAATGATCCAAACATCGAAGAAATTGTGAGGATGTACCGATCCAAAGCTGCTCTGAGGCTTTGTCACAGCTGGCTTATCATCTTTTCCATGGAAGTAACAGACATGGGTTGTTAGGACTAGGTAGAAAGAACAGGTAGTCAAATGCCTGTACATGTGTAGGATCAAGAGCTTAAATCTCCATGAAACTTGGAGGTGGGATAAAACTGGCATCTTGCATCTGTTGCTAAGGAGCTGGGACCATAAGGCAGGAACCACAGCACTCTGTGTAAGGAGAAAGCACTACGAGTGATATGCTTTCAGAAAGGATTTGCTTTCCTTTAAAATCCATTGAAGACTATGAAATGCAAAGATAAGACTTATTTGGAGAAATTAAACCAGAAATTCACATAAAGGAGGGAAAAGTGTATGCTGGGGAAATATCACCACACTTGCCCCGTTCTCATATTCCTGGCTGGCCACTTCAGTCCCTATTCTTGTTTTGCGTGTGGGGAAATGTAGCCAGACAGTGTTAGGCTGGAAACTACCCTACAGCTGGATATGAAGCTGTGTGGGCCAGCCAGTTGTTGGGCACGGTTTGCACTTTCCCATGGAAGAAACAGAGCATTACCAACTCCTATGCTGTGGGCTGGTATCTGCTCTTCTCCCAAGAGCAGTACTCTGATATTTGCTCCTGACAGCAGGCTTTGTCTATCTCTATTGAGACAAACTTATCCCAGCTGTATCTCCACCAGAATGAGCTGAATAACACCAGGGATGAATGTGGGTCTTGCAAATTTTCACGCTGTTGCCTTTGGCAGCACTGCAGTATGCAAACACGGCTGAGGTTCAGTATTGGCAGTTCTTCACGCTTTATTTCTTACAGAGGATAAATGCCTGTTGTGGGGGTCTTTATTTTGCCAATATTCAAACTCAAATTTTCATGTAGCTTGTAATTAACAAAATGCTCCAATTAATCAGAAAGGGGAATTTTTAAAATCAGCCTTCTGATTCTGCACTTCCACTGCTTACTAACAAACCAATACATGTTGCCCCAGGGTATTTACCATAGAATAACAACCAGATGGGTTATTTTGCTTCAAGCTGTTAACCTGAGCTGATTACTAAAACCCTGGAAAAGGCTTATATACTTTAGCCCTTTATTGATGTCAGAAAGTCCTACAGAATATATTTCTCACATTCCCCTGATCACTTTTCCAGAAGTACGAGGTTGATCAGCATCTCATGATAAGGAAACAATTTATAAACATTTATTCATCTATATTTAAAGTGTTTGCTAATCTGTGCTTCCTATTTTCAGTGCCTAAAAAGAGACTTTTGGGGGCTCATTTCCATTGAGGCTGATCATTTGCAGTGCTCAGTATTGAGTTGTGGCATCCCACTTTGCATCCTGCTTCTGTCCCTGCTAAGAACCTAATTTGAGGCTGGAGATTATGCTCTGGGAATAGACATTGAAACTTCAGCATTGTGAAGCTGGGGATGGTGACATCTAAGGTTCTTTTTGGATCAGTTCCCAGGAAACTACCCACATAAATTTGTGTTGGTCTGCCTTGTAACATGAAACAACTACTCCCTTTGCAGTTCCTGCTGCATTGCTGTCTGTTGTGTTAGTTACCCCAAGCACACTAAAAAAAATCCAAGTCTGCCTTTGACTCTTAATAATCCTCATGTCAGTTTTATTTGTTGCAACAGAGGAGTGGCTATAATAAACATAAAACAAAGAAATGAGGAAATCTTCATTACAGAGTGCTTTTACTAGTATCTTGTACTAATAAACACAGTTGTCTATTTGGAAAGATGCCTCCAATCTGTTGATTTATTTTATATTAGCAGTGCTGTGAATGCTGGCTTCTCTGCTTTTATAAGCAAGCAGCAGAAAGAGGGGTGCCTCACAGGAAAGTTATGGAAAATTAGCTTGGCCTTTTCTGTAAATACTGTTTTATGCCCATCAGCTGGAAGATTATTTCTGAGCAATTGAGAGGGCTCATTGTCTCTGCCTTTCTGTTTGCTTCTGTCAGGCCAAATTCTGCTCCTGATTGAATCAGTTGCATTGTTTTTGCTGACTTCAGTAACACAAGAGCATGGCCAAAAGCCTTCAGCTGAGGAGTTGTGATGGGTCACTGGCAACCTCATGGTCACTATGGACAAAATGTGTCCATAAATGCAGGCTTCCTGCAGCAGTGCCCAGGAAAGCTCCAGGGAAGGTCCATAGTCTGCTCCTGTCCTGGTGGGAGAGGAAAACTCAACCAGCTGTAGTTGGATTCTCCATACAGTAACACTCGAACCCAGGGGTTTGCTCACCCGCACATGGAAAACGTGAATGTTTTCAATTTTACTGATTGTTTTTTAAATCTAATCAGATTTCAGTCTTGAAATGAGATAATGAGGCAGCTCTGGAAACCACTGGGTGTGAGGAACAGGACAGGGCTGCTTGCTGAGTGCTGCTGTGCACCACTGAGTGCCCATCCCCTTCATCAGGCAGCTCCAAGACCCTCTTCCTCTTAGAAGGTGGAGACCTTGCTTCTGTTACAGCACGTTCACAGCTTTCTCTCCCTCACAGCTCTTGGCCATCTTCCTTGGCCACTTCTCAAAGTACTTTTATACCTCATTGCTTTAGAGCACGTGTATGCTGGTGCTGTGGGATGTCAGCAGCAGCATCCCAGGAAAGGCGATTGCCCAGTGAGGACAGACTGCTCGAGATGGTGCTCCCAAGCTGCAGTAGCTCATACCAAGAAGGACCATGCACTTTTGCTGTCTCTTACAGCAATGAGGAAAAATGCTGGTTTTCCATAAGACCTAGCCCTAGATGTTAGGTCATCACTTTATCATGTTTATCATTATTCACAGCTGCAGAGAAAAACAAAGATACAGTGTCTCTTGAACTTCAGACACCAGTTGGTAAGGAAGAGATCCAACAAATATAAGGACAAGTGTTTGTTTGGGAGATCCTTGCTTCCCTGGCTGATAATTGTCTTGATTTGCACTGATCTGTGGTTTGAGCACAGAGGGCATGGGGAGGAGGGGCTTGTTCTGCAGCTGCAGCAGTTTATGCTGACCTCTGTTTGGTGATGCCTCTAATTGGGCCCGCTCAGAGGATGCTATCAGAGCTTCTCTCAGAGACTCTTAGTGAGCACTGAGACCGTGTTAGTGAGAGCTGAGACTGTCTCAGTGAGGACTGAGATTGTGTAAGTGAGCCCTGAGATTGCTTTGGTGAGCCCTGAGCCTGATAGTGAGCGCTCACACTGTGGGCAGGAAGCCCTGCTGGATGCAGAGTGCCTCGCCTCTTGTATTCACCCATCAAGTTCCCCTTACAAAGCAGGAATAAGAAGCATTATTTCCAGTCCCTTGTTACTTGGATCTGACAAGTGTTATTTTTACCTGGAACTGGAGATTTGACTCAGAGGATTGGCCAGGTCTGTTTAGGCCGTTACCCACTATGTGCTGTGTGCATGGGACAGCAGACCAGGGATGGGACTCACGGTTATAGTCCCCCTAAAACCTTTTTTCATTATCCTAAATTTTTGTTCAAAAAACCTAAAAACATGTAGGAAGCACAGATTTCCTTGCACAATATATCTGATCTCAGTTTTTCCATCTGAAGCTTATGTAAGGGTTCCTCTGGTGCCACCAACACTGCAGACCCACTCTTGCACCCCAGCCCTCAGCCACAAGGTTACACAATCCCTAATGCCCAGTGGCAGATAACAAATCACAGCCTTTTTACTCTTTGATCATATGCAAATATTTATATTTGTTCCACCATAAGACATTTGCAGGAAGTTTACAAGGCCAGCCTTAGGCGTTTGCAACAATTTTTTCAGATTTATTTTACAAGTGTGAATGCAGCACTTAGGCCCAGAGAGAGACTGAAAATCCTGAGAATCCAATGAAACATCCATCCCACAGCAGTGCCAAATTGCAAAGATGCCTCTTATTGCATGTACAATGCAAAGACCTTGGGAAGGACATCAGCCAGGAAGATCACATGGTTTACGTTGGATAGCTACAGTTCAGCAGGCAGAAAAGGGCAGCAAGGGGGGAAAGTAACACACTGTCCTCATGTGCTCACTGGCAACACCAGGGACAGACCTATATGTCCTGCTGTCCTTGTAGCATCACTGCCCAGGAGACCTCAGCACCCCAGATTTGTCATGATATCCACTTCCCCATCAAAGCTTCCCACTATCCTGCCTGGGCTTCCTGGGAAGACAAGTTTCAGTCAGAGCAAAAAGAGCTTCCTTGCCCCTCTCCAAGGGGGATTGAGTAGCAACAGCTGCTGCCGCCCCCAGATGGGTGCTGCAGCAATATGGGGATATTGGGTATAGGGGCTTTGGAAACAGGATTTCCTCACTTTGCAGGAGCAAGGGAGACTGTGAAATTTAGGTGCCAGCATACAGATCATTGGCTGTTCTGGAGCTGATTCCATTGAAACCTGGCCTGTGCTGTCATTCCCCCCAGGCTGTGATGTTAGTTGTGTGCTGACTCCTGGTTTTGTAACACAAAAATTGCTCCACCTTAGGCCTTGCTTCTGCTAATCTGACAATTAATTTCAGCAATCAGAGTTAACCCTTGTTTTAACTTTACTGCAGCCTGAAGGACTTCTGAGATAGGAAACACAGGGCAGTTGGTGGGGTTGTTTAAAGGCATGTTTAAATATAATTTTACATACCTGGGCAACCCCACAAAGACATACAGCAGGTGATAACCTCAGGTGCCAAACATTCTGCTCCAGTGATGAAAGTTCCCGGTACATCTGAGTGCCACACACACGCCTCTCCTCCCCTGACAACTGGTCTACAGAGAAATAAGAGAAAGAATGAGCACAGTCATATCCTCAGCCATTTATTTAAGATACAGTTATTGACTATAGTGCCCTTATATTTCTATGCATTACACAGCAGGTGATGTTTCTGTTTGGGATAGTGTCACTGAGGGTAGGGGTAGGACATGCTGTAGAGATCCAGCAACAAGAGCAAGCGCTGTGTAAGCATTTAATGCCATTGTATAATAAGGAATTCAACATAGTGTATCTAAGCTCATACACTTACAGAGCTTTTTTACTGTCGGTTAAAAGCAGGAGTGTAAAGTATGTCTCCCTTGGGATGGTTGTCTGTGCATCACTAATGATTACTGCTCTAAGGAGTGACCGCATTAAATGTTCAAGTTAGAGAAAGATTTTACAAAGCTGGGCTATGAGGTATGAGGAGTTATTTCAAATAAACAACCCAAGTACATCTGTTTCCCTCTAAATGTTATCTTAAACTTTAGTGTTGGGTTTTCTGGCAGAGAAATCAAACTTCAGGCAGACTTTGAACACCCAGATATTATTTTCTTTTTGTTTGCTGATCATGACCTCTTCTTATGGCGGCCTCAAGGAGCTGGAGGAGCTGGACTTTCCTCTGTTATACCCAAGTAACCCTTTTGATTGCCACAAGGTGAGCGCTGACTTCTGTTACCTTACCTGCTCGCACGGAGGTGGTGAGCTGCTCAAGTGGTCTGTCTGCCACTCCCAGTAACATGGTCATGAGCACAGTGTTCCTGGACCTGCAATTCACCATCGTGCAAACAGCTGGAACAAATTGAAACCAAGCAGGAGACGGTATTGTTACCATATGTATTCCTTATCTTGATTTATTTTCATTGAGTAAGTTTTTAAAGAGTTTTTAAGAACTCAAGTGCTATCAAGGATTCTACACACTTCCAGAAAAAACAAAGACTACAGGTAGGAAGTTATATTTTAAAACAACATGTTTCAAATGCTGTTTGTTTTCCCCACAGGCATTCGAACATGATATATTTTTTCCTGTATTTTTATCCCCACTCTGAAAGCCAGGATAAAGTGCTACAGGCAAAACTGAAAAGGGATAGAAAGTATTCAGGCAAAGTTATCTGAAAGCTTTTCTATTTTACAGACTGCTTCTTTTAGGACTGAGAGATAATGAAGGATTGTAGGGAAAAATTGTTTTGTGATATACTGTTTGATGTGCCCTGTGTCCAAAAATTAACATAACTTGAGTGCAAATGCAAATATATTGAGTGCAAATGCAAATATAGTGATAGTCATTGGAGATGAGTTGATGGCCTTTAGGATCTCTTACAGAGGCCTAGATCTATGGGTCTGACCAAGAAAATACCCACAAAGAAGAAGAGCTCTGTGAGGAGCTGCTGAGGTCACTTGGTCTGTTCAGCCTGGAGAAGAGAAGACTAAGGGGAGACCTCATTGCAGTTACAACTGCCTTGTGAGGGGAAGGGGAGGGGCGGGCACTGATCTCTTCTATCTGATGACCAGTGACAGGACCTGAGATGATGGCCTGAAGCTGTGTCAGGGGAGGTTTAGGTTGGCTATTAGGGAAAGGTTCTTCACCCAGGAGGTGATTGGGCACTGGAACAGGCTCCCCAGGGAAGTGGTCACAGCATAAGCCTGACAGAGTTCAAGAATTGTTTGGACAATACTCTCAGGCACATGGTGTGACTCTTGGGGATGTCCTGTGCAAGGCTGGGAGTTGGACTCAATGATCTTTGAGGGTCCCTTCCAACTCAGCTTATCCTGTGATTCTATTCTGTGATTCTGAAAAGCCCCTTTGCTTCCTCAAACAGGATACTTCAGCCCTGCTTCCAGGACTTCCCACAGCACTTTTTAGGGAAATGCTTTTGGCCCAGTGAGCAAGGCAGTGGTTTGGATGGGAATATTCACACTACCTGGCTGCAGGTAGTGCTGCTTGCTCAGACCCCTCTGCACAGGCTCGATGGGGGAACTCACCCCTGTGCCAGACTCTCCAAGTGAAGGCAGCAGCACTTCCAGAGTTTTTCTGTCTGCAGCTCATACAGCAAGGTGATTTACCATCCCATTTTTAGGCTGTTCTGAACAGGTACATAGATCAAAGCAGGACACCACCCGTTTCCATTGTCTTTCTACAAATCTGATCTGGGTGGCAAACTACCACCGGCTTCAACATAAATATCACGTGGTCCACTATAAATAGAAGTGATGTCAGTTTTAGAAACAGTCAGAAATGCTTCCTTCCATCCTCTGCCAACCTTTGTCTCCTATTTTTAAGCTCTTTTTCCATTCCAGTCACTGTTTTATCTTCTCTTTAATGTCTTTGTACAAAAGCCATTAATCTACTGTATGGAAAAATGTCAAATGCTTCTGGAAAATCAAAATATTCTGCTACCCACTAAATTGCCCTTATCTGTCATGGAAGTGGTATCTTCAAAGGATTCCTGAAGAGTAGTTAAGCATGACACGATCCTCCTGTGCCTCAGTCTGTGTTGGCTTCCTTTCATCTAGCTGGGGTTTGGTCACCCTTCTCTTACTGTAGCCCTTGAAATGGCTCCCAAGCATTTTCCCCAGAACAAATGTCCAACTCACTGGCTGTACTGCTTCCCAGATTGTCTTATTAGTCTATTTTATTGCATTTTCTTAAACAAGAATCGTCTTTGCCAATTCCCAGCTCTCACACAGCATTTCCCCTCCTTGGACCTTTCATGAATGTGGCTGCTTGCTTCCCTGATTCCTGTGCACACTCCCTCAGACACCATTGGATCTGTGATGTGGGATCACAGTGGATTTCTGCCACTTGGTAAGTCCTGCGTGCACTTCTGGACAAAGCTTTCTCTTTTACAGCTGGAAATCTGATCTCAGACCTGACCTCCAATAGGCTCTTTTTTCCAACAGAGTTTAAAGTTTGCATTTTCCTGAGTAGGAACATCCATTACCTATTCTGTTAATAATTTTGCGCAACAGCTAATGATTGTTTTTTAAAAAGAGAATATGTCTTTGGAAACTAAAGCCAGCTTAAACCAGCTGCCTTCAACAAAGTTTCAACACCTCTGCTTCTAACCAGAGGATTATCTCAGGAACAGGCAGGAGGAATTGTTGTTCCATCCCCAGGTAATGGGCTGCAGCAGGGAGGTGGAGACAATTGTTAATTCTGCATCAGCCAGAGACATTTCTTTAGGTGGCTTTGTCTTGCTGCAAGAGGCCATGCAGGTTCCTGGCTGCCTGAGGTCAGACTTTAACACAGTGTTTAAATATCGTGTTGGAAAGTCCATTTGGGCGTACTGAAAGGGGAGAGGCATCAGCAGAGAGCACTAACCCCATCTGTGCTCCTTAAAAGTTTTTCTAGATTATTAGCTCCAGGCTCCAAATACTGTTCAGTTCTGACTAGACTCAGGTGTGATCTTCTCCTCCCACACACACATATTGCTAACATCTGTTAAAATTCTTCTGGTTCAGTTTCTCAGCCCAGGAAGTGCTAACCTTGACACACATATTTAATTTCAAGTGCAGCAAGACCATTGATGGTAAAGCACTTACTGAGCCTGCTTGGATGAATACATAAGTTAATCGCTTTCTGTTGGACTCATGTATATGCATGATGTTAATGACAGCTTTTACATGAATTCCTGCAGGGAAACAGTGCACACTCTATATTAATATCCCATCTCCATTTGACTCTGCAATTTCACATATTAATTGATTAACAGCAGCCAGGAGGGATGAACAACAGGAACGTCAAGCCAATTTTCTAAGGCCTGGCCAGCACATAAAGTGCTTAATGGATCTCTGTCTGCAATGGACCCAGCCTTGACCTTACTGAAAGTAATGGTAGTGTTGTGCTTATTTCAACTGCAATTAATAGAGATTCAATAGTTTTACCTCAGGAGAGGAGGTCCAAAGAATGTGAACACCACTATGTCTCTGCTTCATAACTAAAAATACTGATTTCTACACCCCAGAATTCCTTGGCCAAAGCCCATTCAGAAGTATGAAAGTACATACTGATTGCCATAAATGAAAAAAACAAAAAAAAGTTGAGCTAAAAGCAGGATAGGAACTTCCTTCTTTTCAAAACTAGCCTGTACTCTCCCCATCCTCTCAGCACACTGCTTTTGAACTCAAAAATCACTTCTTGGCACTTAGACTGATCTACAAGCAGATTAAATCATTTTTTACACATGTGGATGTGTACGTGTGTGCATATTCTGCAGAAGTTCCCATGTAGGGTCATCTTTAAAGTAGTGGGAAATCTGTCCTCTTCAGTGCTCCATTCTTTAAGAAGATTTGGGCAGTGCAATTTTCCTGGTTAAAATGAGTCAACAGGACTCTGCAGGTATGTTCAGGGAGGCCCCAGGCTGGCCTGGACTTGCTGTCTCAGGGAGCAAGAAGACCACAAAGATCACTGGTGTCCCAACTCTATTTTCCTTATGCCACACCCTGCTGGAACTCCCAGATCTCTTCAGTAATCAATCCCTGAGGGTTGTCTTCCATAGAAGGAGTCTCCTTCTGGCTTGTTAGGATGAACTGCAACCACTTTCTCCAGCAAAATGTAAAGACAAAGTGTTGCATGCCAGTAAACAAGGTGCAGAGCTTCCATGGGGCTGCAGACCATGGCATTGGTGAGGGCACTTCCTCCACTTGAGCAAGTCAGAGCATCTTTCCACTGGCAACTTCAGGGCCATTAACAGCAGGAAAAGGAGTGTCTTCTCCTGCCTTTGTTCAGCATGTCTTTAGTGACCTTTTGCTAGGGAACTAAAATAAAGATGTGGAAAGGTTTTTAAGTGAGTCAACCTCTCACTTCCCCACAGTTAAAACTACTTCACAACTTCTACCAGACCTGCAACAAAACCAATTGTTTTCTAGAAGAAAGGTTGTATACAAAAGGATTGTGTAATAAATCATCTTTTTCATTACATAAGCATGAACAAATATCAGGCAGAAAAGTTCTTAGAACTTTAAAGTGGTCTATAGAGTATTACTGGTTTATTCAGGGCTTGGGATCAGGGTTTCTAATGAGATGCACTCTTTGTTTCATGTCTTCCTTCCCAGACAAATGTCATATCAGAAGATTTAAAGTATTTGTTTCTGAGCTTGGTGAGCTGCTAGCGAACGCATAAGCCAACTCTTTCTTAAATACATAAACCCATCTAAGCAGTCTAGACATTTCTCCAGCTTTTTCAGTTGTTTAATTTGCTTCATGCTCACAAAATTTGCATTTAGTGTTGGGTAGGTTTCATTTGGCAAAGCTCTTTTCACACATGGTTTTCAGTGAAAGCTGAGGTCAAATACTGGGCTATCAGTGGGCATGGAGAATGGTTGTTCTGCTACACAATTCCTCTTTGACCTGGTTAAATCAGGTTGAAACAGCCTGTCTATGCTTGCAATGTCATGTGTGCTGAGACAGGATGAGGATTTAACTTGCAGTAGCATTCCTGAAGAACCTCACAGTGACTGTCCTGGTGGCAGAGGAAGAGCCTGTGTCTGGCACAAGCTGAGGAGATGGCTGAACTCTGGTTGCTGAAAAACAAGGGCACACATGACGTAAACCAGGAACACATCTAAGTTCCTCTGCTTCTTCAGTCCCCTTACCCAAAAAATAAAATAATAATGAGCCCTTAACCCTTTTTCTCCCATTCTCTGCATCTCTTGTCCGTATACTCTGCAAATCCTTCTGGGGCAAAGATTGGCCTTGCAACGCAGCTTGGAACTCTAGAGGCATGTTGATCCCTAGGGCCAGAGAAACAGTGTATAACATCAAACTACTGTTTTGTTTTGATAGCATTTTAGTTTTGTTTTGATACTTTAATGTTTTTAAGTAAATGCTACATGTTATGTACTGCTGGCTGCTCTGTGATCTCAGTGACAGGGCAGAAGTGCTCATCACACATATGGCAGTACATAGGACTTCCAGACATGCCTGTGCCCAACTCCAGTGCAGGTCATACCATGATTTTACCAAGCCAATCCCTTTATGCACATCTCCAGCATCTGAAAGGCCCAGCTAAAAGATTTCTTCCATCAATCAGTTTTCTCACACTAGTTCTCTTGATTCACCTTCTCTGATGAGCTGACACAGCTGTGCTCAAAGCTTCTCTGCTTTTGCAGTGGCTGAGAGCTAAGTAAGCCAGTCCACAAGCATGGGCTGAGTTATCACCTCAGTAGCTGCCCAGTGACCTTCAGGCTTTTTAGGTCACACATGGAGTATACACGTGCCATTTCCCTGGCACCAAGACAGGGGATGTGAGCACTGCCTGCCCTGGGGTTTTACAGGGACGGGAAGGGCTGTGCCTAGGTCCCATCAGGACTGGCTCATTTCACACTACCTCTGAATCCTCCAGTTTGTTTAAGCAGAGCAGAGGAGGAAATGGAGGCTCTTTTTGCCAAAGTAACCAAAGACAGAGGGAAACAAGGAAAGGAAACCCAAAATGCTGATTAAAAAGCTTGTTTCCAGGCTCTGCTGTAAGGTGATATCAAGTGACAGGGAACACATACACACATCTCACCACTTCCTCTATCTTGGAAGATGACAGGAAGGATGAGGCCATTTTGCTTTGAGGATGAGCTAAGTTAAGCCCTTAAAATGAAACAAAGACAATTTGTAGACCCCTGATAAAACCCCATGTGTGGCATAGAAAGTTTCCACTGCCGGCCAATGGCTTTGTTATAATCTTATCTCCTGCTGCTGACTTATCCAAACAGCTGCCTCCTACCTACTTATCTCTGTAGAGGAGTGGGAAAATCACAGTATATAACAAAGGGCTGTGGACCACACATGCACACATTCAGAAAGTCCCATGCACACAGGACTCTGAATTTTGAGGAGCAGAAAGTCTTCCATTACAAAATGCAGGATTTACCTTCATCTGGTTCCTGTTCCTGCTGCTATCAGTTACAGCACAAATGAGTGTTTACTTTCCACCAAGATTTTACCCAGGCAAAAGAACAACACAAGTCTCAGTCTTATAGCTCCCTGGGAGCAATTTTCTCCATATTAAACTCTTCCCAGTGGAAACATGTTTGAAATGGTGCTCTCTATCCTTCTAATGAAGTGGAGTTCACCTGAATGTCAAAGACACAGCTCTGGCTCCTTCATGCGTAGAAGGAAATTAAATAATTGTCTCCACCTGGAAAACTTCAAGTCTGGAAAATGGTGAATTAGGGTAGCAGCTCCTAGCATGCTGCTGTGCTGAAACACGGATGCTTTGGGATGAAAGTACCATCCAGTGGGTCATCTGCTTTGGCCTTGCTTGAAGTATGTGCTGATCTCTTACATGCAGAACTTGACCAAGAGTTAAGGTGTGCACAGGGTGCATGAAAGGCAGGAAGTCTATTTTAAATCACTGATGTACAGGTTGTCCAGGGAGATAGTGAAGTCTCCATACTTGGAAGTATTCAAAAGCCTTTTGGACATGGTCTCAGGCAACCTGCTATAGAACAGAGTCCTGCTTGAGCAGAGACATTGAACAATATGGCTTGCTAAGGTCTCTTCCAACCTTAACCCTTCTGTGATCGATTCTGTGTCACCACTGGCATTGTGGCAGCCCTTGCAAAATTTCCTCAGTGATAGAATGGCTTCATCTGTACTCCAGCAAATCTCTGATGCTTCAATGGCTTGCAGATTTCTTGATAGCATGTGTAGTCCCCTTGAGTTGGCATTGCAGCTGTAGGTCCTAGGGGAGTGCTGAATGCAGTTATGAGAAGCTGTGGCCCACAGCGAGCTGGGTCAGGTGCCAACAGCAGTGATAATGTGCCAACAGAGCTCTCTGTTAGCTGCCATCCTGAGCCAGCTTCAACTCCATGGCACTCTTAGCAACTTGTAATTGCTTGGCTTGATAAGAAAAGTTTTCTTTATATCTAGCTGAAATATTCTCTGTCTGATGCTTTTTCTCCAGCTTTTCTTGGTCCCTCATCTCTTGACATTAAGAATTCACGTTCTCTGCCCCCTTTGAGGAACAGCACAGTCTTTCTGCTGTATATTATCTATCAAGCCCAGTCCTGTTTCTCTGCCTTCTCTGCCTTCTCTCCCATTCTTACTCCTGGGGTCCCTCTGGCATGGAAGGATTTGAATCCTCTGCTTTGACAAACAGAGTAAAATAGTTCTCATATTTGAGACCTCATATTTTAAAGTCACAAATCAGTTTCCAAACTCAGCTGTAAGTCTATAAGCCCTGTGTGATTGACCTTAGACCCTCAGGACTCACATGCACTAGGCAGAGATCAGAGAGGGAGCCCATGGGACTTTCTTGCAGAAAGGAAGATTTTCAAGGATGGTCCAGCAAGGTCCAGAGCACCCTAAGATGCTGCTCTTGATCCTGGGGGTCCAGTCCCCCAGCAGCCTACACAAGGTGTGTCCATCTCCATGGAAGCAGAAGTTAGCTCAGAGCATTGGTATTGCTGAGACAGCTGCACATAGCTCAAAGATTTTCAGCTCATTTTTCCCTTTAACTTCCAAACTGAATTTTGCCCAGGCCAAATAAAAATCACTGCTCAGAATCTGAGAGTCACAATGTTCCTTCCTGAGAAAGGCACTTCATTTTCCTCTCTTTTTTAGCCCTTTCCTCCGAATCATCACAATCGAGTTGTCAATAAGGAGAACACTGGACCTTTTTGGTCCTTTTTCACACAGGTCAGTTGTTTGAACCAGCACAATTTGCTTTATGAGAGACACAGATCTCCACAAATTGCTGATTAAGCTTTAGTATTTGTTGTGTATCTCTGGTGTTTAAACTGACTGAAAACCCATGTTTTTATTTTCTTTTTGCTAATTTGGGATCTGTTCCAGGATTGGTTTAATCCAAAAGCAAGAGTCATCCTAAACACAGAGAAAACATTGGACTGAATAGCCAGAGCAGTTTCTTAGTATGCAATACGTTTATTTGAAATACAAATTGTAAAGCACAACAAGGCTTCTACTAATTTGTACTGTGAATGGGTGAAAAACAAAACTTAGTGGAGTCAGAGCTTCACTTGGTCATCTGGAGGCCAATTCTTGAGTTTTTTTCTGAAAGAGACATGATGTTTCTGCTGCTCTCCTGAGAAATTTGCTGTACAACCCCATGAATGCTTGAGGATCTCAGCTTTCTCACTCCTGTGCATTGGGAATGAAAAGGTTGCAAATACAAAACCTGAAGGTTCAAATAGAAGAGGGCAAATAAACTGAATCTGAAATCTTATTATCTTACAATCTCCTGATTATTGGCCCTGACCCTCTTGCAACAAGAAACACTGCAAAGGCTTACTCAAAATCTGAACTCGGTCTAATCCACGGAAGATCTCTGCCATCTTGGGGGATGCAGCAGGAGAACCTGATCCCCCTCAGCCAGAAAAACAATAGTGAACCTGACAAGGAAGCCTTTTCTGGCTTCATTTCTGCATTCAGATTTAAGGGAGGAATATAGATGATTTTTGAGCTGTCTGAAAATAAAGATGCTCTTTGAAACCTTTTGCTAACATTGCATTAAGATGTTTTTGAGAAACTTCCATGCCTATAAAATGAGATTTTTTTTTAAAAAAAGCAGGAATTTTCAAACAGATCACCACAATTTAATAGGTTTAAGAGTAAGAGATTTGAAACCTCTCTGAAAATCTGCAAAATATGCTAGAATGGATCTTCCCAGCAGGTGTTTTAGCCATGCTGGACAATTCTGAGATGAAGATAACTCCCGACTGTAAAAGAGGCAGTTTTCAAAAATGATTATTTTTCACAAACAGTTAGTAGGACTATTTCATAAAGTCAGCCTTGCTCTATTTAAAGGCTCTCATGCTAACACCTTTTTTCTTAACCCAACCCAGCATTTTCCTGACCACCACCTTTCTAGTGAAGCTCTGCAAAAGGGTTGCAACAAAACGCAAATCCTTCTGAAGCCTGCCTGGTTTCGGATTTCGTTATGAGCCTGAAACTCGACCCATGTTCGTCCAAAAGTTCAGAAAGGGTTCGTGAACTTTTCTAGCCCAACAGGATTGATTTATGATTTTGTGTCACAGCTACACAAATCACGTGGCTGCAGCATAAGGCACAGCTCCGCGAGCCCGAACGCCAAGCCAAGCAAATCAGAACCATGGCCTCTCCCCTTCCACCCTCTCATTTTCCCAAAAAGGGTGGATGCTGACTGCACATCCCCAGTGGCTTTCTGGGCCATCATCAAGTAAAAGACCCAATCTTTAAAAAGCTTTAAGGCATCTAGTTGTGCTGACCTGTCAGGAAAATGGTCCAATCTCACGGGGACTCAGCCAAAATTTAAAAAAAAGAACAAAGCAAGAAAACAGATGCTCAGAGTTAAGTATCTTAATTTTTATTTTGTTGACCAAATAGCTGGGCTGATGTCCACACGCGGCTGAGTGTACAACAGCTCCTGGTTTTAATCAGTGCTGTTGTTTAGATGACCAAGTACAAAGAGGAAGAAAGCTTATACTGGTGCTCCTTGGAAAAATCTGTCCTTTCACTGCAGGCAGTGCTGCTGGCTGCCTTCCCATGGAGGAGGCTTCCCCAGGCTGTAGGCAGCCAGCAACCCTTGGTGACACATGGGGACACACAGTGACAGCTGAGGAACTTAGGAAGTTAGAGAGGTGCAAGGGCAATTTGGTACCTTCCCCACCTGCCACCTTCCTGCCTCCCAGCCCTGGTACTATAGAATCTGTTCCAGCCAAGACATGCCAAAGACTGTGTCTATATGTTCTCAGCTGATGTGGAGTGGTTCTCCAGCCCTTATGACACCCTGCAACTTGCTCAGTGTCTCAGGAGTACTTCCTCTGTGTCTGATGGCGCTGTGGTGACAGAATGCCATCGCTCCCATACTCTTTCTTTTTGCATATGGATTTGTATTTTCTGATCTGGAGGTCAGGCATGGAAACCTTGTTCCACTCCAGCTGCTTGGGACTGGGTAAGCACACATGCTGCTAGGATGTGGTGACAGTCCATCGTCCTGTCAGGCAGCACAGAGCTGCAGGAGGCACTGGCACAAGGTCACAGCCCCAGCTGTGCCCAGGCTCAGCCACTCTGCTGCTGCTTGCACAGCTTTGAATCCAGGGGCAGCACCAGGTGATCCCTGCAGTAATGTAAACACAAACAGGCCTGGCTTTCTCTTAGTGGGTAGCCTGTGCCTCTCTCCCAGAGCATCTAACACTGTCCTTGCAGTGGGAGGTGCAGGTCAGATGCAGTTGCAAGTGCCTGGTGGGTGCGAGGTGCCCTCCTGAGTGTCTGCTTCGTCCTTGTCAGGAACCTGTCAGCCTCACCCACCAGAGCAGAGCTGTGTGCTGGCCAAGGGGTGGTGGGGAGGCTGGACCAAGGTGCTGAGCTGGAGAAGTCAGTTTCCCATGCTGGGCGTTGAGAGCAGAAAATTCAGTGAAGGCTGGTGCTGCAACAAAAGATGTTTCAAGGATAATGAATGTTGCAGCACCTGGTGAAACCAGCAGTAAAAATGCTATCTGCTTCAGTCTCTCAGATTCAGCCTGGGCATAAACAAATGAGAAGGAGCAGAACTTTCATGCTTCTCCAGAAAATTACAATGCATGTAAAGAGTCTGCTGGTCTTTCTGCAGCACCTTTGTGCTCCCAAGAACTACAGTGGACTTCTGCAGCATCTGCTGAGACACTGCTGCCTGGTCACACATGAGGACAGAGCAGCTTCTTATTGCTGACTGGCACCTCTGAGCGGGAGAGGAGCTCCCTGTGTCAGCTCAGCCAGTGAGCAGAGGTCTTCAGCCCACCAGCTCCTGGGCCAGGACTTTCCCTTCCACTGAGAACTTTGAATCCCCTGTCCCACATCAGATAAATGAGTAGAGAGGAATTTTTAAAGTAGGTCACTTCTGGTTTATCCTCTGGGTTTCCTCTCCTGTGATGGTACCACAATACGGCATCTGCCACGTTGCCAAATGTGGAGGAGAGTAGGCTCCAGCATGCACAAACAGAGCGTGGTGTCTTTGGCAGCTGGTGGAGCAACCATCTCAGGTTTCCTTTCATTTTAATGGTTCACATACCTCTCTCCACGTCTGTGTCTGATTTTCAGGGCATGACCTTGATTTTACATCAAACATTCCCTATGTCTCTCCTCATCCCAGTGCTGTCTGTCTAGATTACCAATGTAAGAGCTGATCTTTCTATTAAAATGCTCCAGTTTTATTCTTTTTCCAACTTAAAGCCCATCTAAAATGCACAGCCTTGTTCATCCTTTCCTTAAGGGCTCCTGCACTTTGATTCCTCCTCCTGTCTGCTGACAGAAAGCTATGAAGTGAGGTGCATCCACAGGGGCTGAAGCTGGAAGCAGCCATCATCCTCTGTACACTTACCCATAGCACAGATAGCTGCTGTGATCCTACTCTAGTTCATAAATCAGCTCATAAACACCCCACATCTGGAGCAGCTCCTATGTCACTGGCAGCTGTTGCAAAATTAATACTGCTGTTAAAGTAGTCCCACTGGCAGCTCAGGTACATCCCTGTTCCTCAGCACCCAAGTGCTGCTTAAGAGCAGGACTGAGGAACTGCCTGGCCACTGTTTTTTTTGTAATTGAACATTTGGTGCTTGTACTGTCTTTGCATTGAAATGACAGCTGATCCAAAGATCCAAGATGTAGAGAAAAATTGTCCTTTGGAGTCAAGCATCAGGGCTATTCCCACAATAGTACTGGGCTCCAAAACAGGGTTCTGAACTCACAGTCTGCAGGGACTCTGAACCTGTTTTTGAGCTTTCCTGAAAGAGGTGAGATATACTACAAGGGGTAAAACCTTCCCAGGTGATAGAGAACATGGCTAAAGAGAAGTCAAGCTGAAAAATCTTGTGGGAGGACATGTTTACAAAACAGCAGCCAGCAAAGATAGAAACATTAAAATGCTAGGAGTAGAAATGTCCCCCATTCCCATGTCCTAGCTATACTCAAAGGCGTACAGGTGGATGCATAAGTGGGGGTGACAGCCTGTGACATGACTGCCTATGTGAGCCCTGCTGGAGGAAGGCTCTGCCACCAAAACCCTACCATGAACTCCCCGTGTGTCTAACCCACGGGGTGACCTCAGCAAGGTTCAGCCTGGTGCAAGCAAGATGTTCTGGGAAGATTCCCCACCCTGCCCCTCAGGGCTCTCGCCTGCTGTCACAGGCCCTTACTAATTGGTTACATCTGACCTACCGGTGTCTTTGAAAGTCCTCCAAGGATCTGTTTCAAGAAACACATTTGGTTTCACACTGAATTTACAGAGTGAAAGTTTTACCAGCTGGAGCAGTCAGAACCAAAGCTGGTCTTTCCACAAAGAACAAATCACATATTGGATACAGATCCCTCCTGGTTTCAGCTTTGCTCTCTGCCTACTCCACTCTTTCGCAGGGAGGAAAGACTGGAAATTGTGAAGGTCTAAACCCCACTCTCTGGGGACAGAGTTTATTAAAAGATCAACAAGTATTGATTCTGTTTGCTTGCCCTGAAGTCCTAGCTTTGCATTGGACGGCTTTTCCAGAAATTTCAAGCCAGAAGTAAATCACTATTAAATGAAATGCTCCAAATGTGACTGGCTAGGTAAATGGCAACCAAAGAAGAACAAAACAAGCACTAATCCTGTCCATTCAATACTTTTCTAAAGCCCCCCCTATAGCAGAAGGCTTCTTTCAGGGAAGATATGCTTCTCAACAGACTCTGAGCCCTTCCTGGAGGAGGTGAAGCAGTACTGAGTCCCAGTTACTGGACAGGAGAGATGGAGCATGGGCTGGTGAATGACTTGGATGAGGAGACTTAATAACAGAGCCAGCAACAAAATCTGTGTCTCCTGAACCTGAGGATAATCCTTTATCTCTCCAATCAGGCTGCATCCCCTTTCTGTAGGCATTGCTGTGTGGGGATGGATGTTTTATATTTCAATTAACTTGGACTTAGTAAAAGCAAAAAGAACAGCATCTCTTATGCCTTAGCCCTCATCTAGGTGAGATGAATGACCCAGACAAGAAAACTCTTTCATTTGTGTAGCTGAACAACATCCTGAATAATTTATGTTTTGCAAATTATATATCTGAATGATGTATCTAAAAGACAATGTTGATTACATATACTCAAAAGTCAGGAAGCATTCAGACAATTGTCATGCAGATACATAAATTCAACAATTCCCATAAAGATAACCATTAAGAAATGAAAAATGAGTCATTACAACGATATTAGCTCATTTCTAGATGGAGCTGGTGAAACAGCTAATGATAATGCAGAATAGTTTGATTAATATTTTTGTTCTGTAGTTGAAAAGAAATAGATAATATGTTAAGACGACATAAGGATGATAAAGTGCTCTCCAGTGCATCACTGAGAAGAATGACAGACAACAGCTGTTAGGGATAAACAATTTTAAATTGCAAAGTGCAGATAGCTTATACCCTGAAGTCTTTAAAGAACTGCCTGGGAGATGTTTAGCTTGTTGGCATTCATTTTTAATAATCCCAGGAGTGCCAGCAAATTTCCAGCGGACTGGGAAAGGTTTAAGTGTATGCCAACATTTTGAAAAAGACAAGGTGGAAAAATCTGACATGAACCCCAGACCAAACAACAGAGAAGATGACACGGGATTAAAGAACAACAAAAATGAAAGAGAGAACATCAGTGCCAGTTAACAGTGCTTCATGAAAAGCAGGTCTCATTTAGATTTCTGTTGGTTTTATAAAAAGTGACTGATACTTGTAGCTGCCCAGAGGCAATCCCAGGGTGAGGCACTACCAGGCCTCACACAGCACTTCTGCGGGAGAATGACAATATTGAAACAGCTCCAGACAATGTATAAAGTAGTCAAGGGGCTGGATGGCTGACAGGCACTAATGGAGGTGGCACACACAGGAGCACTTCTGGTGAGGCTCCCTGAGGCACCTCTTCTAGACCTGATACTTTGCAGCATCTTTTTCCAGTGATCTGGAAAGAATAACTATTGCTACTGACAGAATTTGCAGGTGACTGCAGGATGGGCAGGGAGCTGAGGGGGGTTTGAGGATCCCAGACAATGACGATAATTAGGAAGCTAAAATAATTTGGACAAAATGGTCTTCAATAAAATTAAAAAAACAGTTGTGGAAGAAACAAGGAAAACAGCTATGGAACTGTAGCTTGAATTCCTGTAGCCTGAATTTTACCTTCCTCATAGAAAAGCAGGTCAGTGTGGACCAGTGAGATGATGATACCAGAAAAGGGCTAATGGGCCCTTGGTGACAGTGCTGAAGGGGCAGATGTGGCTGTGTCAGAACAACCAAAAAGTTGATAAATCCCTGCAGCAAACTGCTGGAGGAAAATGGCACTCTCCATGCTGGAAAGTGACTCTGAAAGCTCCATCAGTGCTGAGGTGAAAAGGGAGGAGCCTTTCTTCTTCTGGCAGTATTTCTCTAAGAGGAGTTGCAAATGGTAAAGTCACTCAACACCACTGCAGCCTGCAAGGTGTGTACCACAGCCCCTGGCACTGCCTCACTTCAGTGTGATCCCTCCAAAAACCCATGTGTGAGCTTTACCTATGTTCTCTACCCTCAGCTGCAAAAGCAGCTGCTATGGTCTGTGTTCATTTGTACCATCCAGGACCGTCTTGAAGGGAAATGAGCAAGGGGAGCCAGAAGGGACAGTTGCTCTTCTTACCATAAATTTAGGTTCAGGCTCAAATATTCTTGTTTTCTGCTGTACCAATCCTATGGCACAGCTGGTGGCTGCTCCTGGGCACATGCCTTCTTTCCAAGTTTTATCCAGCTTGTAAGGAAGGGATGAAGAAGGAACATATGAGGCCCCACGCTTGGCAATGGGGAAAATTTATCACTACAATTAAATAAACCTCATCTAAATTTTGTCCAGTTTTACCTAACTGGATTCTCCTTGTATTTTTTTCCCCCTGAATCCTGTTGAAACAAGAAGTAGGTGCATCACATTAACACCACACAAAGGTCAAAGGTTCTCACAGTGCAAGTCTTGTAGGTGAGGAGGTAGAGAGCACAGTAGCCCCTTTCCTGCAAAATGCAACAGTGGAATCCCACAAGGCTCCTGGAATGCAGCAGGCAGTGCCTTAGGAACAGATAGACTGTGTTTCACCTTGCACCCACTGACATGGAGCACTTTGTAATGTGCTTTCCACCACAAACTGCAGCATGGTTGCCTGATTGCTCCCTGAGGTGGGGTGGTTTTCTTCCTTGCATTCCCTTGCAAAGACCACACTGCTGACCCACTGGGGCTGTTTTTGGGTGCTGTGTGGTGTGCAGGTAAGCTCCTTCATCACAGCAACCCCTGTACAAAAAGATGTCGCTGGTAGCCACGGGCTGCGTCATCCGTGGGCCGAGGCTGACATTTGTTTTCATTTAAAAGAAAACAAAAAAGACACTGGCTTGGGAAGCTGGAGTGGTGGGCCCCCAGGTCCAACCTGCCAGATGGCAGCTCTGCACGGCAGTGAGGACACTCGCTCGCCAGGGCCCAGAGCCAGATTTCGCCAGGGCTTGCACTCCATGTGCTCACAGCCAAGCTGTTCATCATCCCAGTCTAATGGCACGCACAGAAATCATGCAGTTCTGGCAAAGCTCGGAGCACCGGCATCTGGAGGAGCTTGGATGGAGGCATCCCTGCCTGGTCCAAGTCCTGTTTGCAGATGATGAAGTATCCTGGAGGAAACCAGACAGAATTCACAGCATCAGGCAGTAGGTGATTAATAGACCATTACCAAAAAGTTGTGATGTCACAGACTCAAGCTGGAAGGGCAGGAGGGAGCTTGCCTGGTGCAGGTCAGATAGACTGATTTCGGGAAATAAACATTCACGCGTGGTTACTTTTGAATATCCCCCTCTGCAGTGTTGGCAACACAGATGTACCACCACACAGGGGGCCTAGAGGAATAAAAGAGCTACAGCCAAAAGGCTCCTGGTCCATAAGGGAGAAAAGGCTGAGATAAAACAGACTGCTCAGTTTTGCCTGAGCTAAATGCCCCGTAAATCACTAACCCATTCCTCCTCACAGACAAGCAGTCCTTTCAGTGACAGCACAGGCTAATGTCAGCTTCCTCGTCCCTTACACTGATCTAATTTTGCTACATCAGAGAGAAGCTAATGAACACACCTGCAGTTAGAGTGTGCCAGTGCGAATAACCTACTGAATTCTTTTGCTATTCAGCTTAGATAATAGAAAGCCCTTTTTTTAATTTCAGAAGAAAACTCCCTTTCATTCCATCTATGAACATATCATGTTAGTGTTGCTGGGAGCAATGGGAGGATTCTGTCTGGTGCATTACTGAAACGCTGTCATGTTTATTAATATTTCCAAATTGGCCCAAGTCCCACGCACATCATTACACAGGCAAACAATAAACAATCATGCATTTAGTAAATTTCACATCCACCACGAAGGACTGGATATTGTATCGTAGGATTAGCTACACATGCTGCCTCTTGCGGCATTCACAGCTCAGCAATACCAAACCCCTACAAAAGCCTTGGAGACTCCCTGTGTGCCGCTCTATTACCCTGCCTGGCAGATAAATGTGTGCAGGGGAGATCAGTGTAAAGCATTGTGTGAATATGAAAGGAGAGGGGGGAAATTAACTGCTTGTCATGTCCCAAAATAGGAAGGATCCAAGTAATCAGTGCACCCCATCTGCCCCTGACATCCCAAGGTGCTCATTGAGATTCAGAGGGAAGCACAGAGGGGTGATGCTGGCCAAGGGCACCCTGGCTCAGACATGGTTAGCTCTGAGCCAGCACCTGCTTCCCTCAGGGTCAGATCCAGCCAGCACCCGTCACTGCCACCATGAAGACAGAAAAGCTCCTTCATGACACCAGAGGATGTCATCTGTGGGAGAAGAGGGGAACATTCAAGCACAGGGCTCTACATCAAGAACAGACCTATGAAAAAGCCTGCTCAAAGCAAAGCCCAGAATTTTAGTGTGCGACTCCCACTTCTTTTCACCCCTGAGCCGCAGACAGAGATGAAGAGAGGGGGAGGAATTGCTGCCCATAATTTTCAGGAGGAGGTCCTTGAGAGCAAACAAATAAAGGCCAAAAACCAATGCCCCTTCTGCTAAGGGGCCTTGCCTCTGCTTGCATGTTGCAATATAATGGGGTATTCCTGATTCTTGGTTGCACAAGTTGAAACCCAGGACGAGTGGATCAATGCCACTGCCACAATTTCCCATGCCACCACCCTAACACTGATCCTCAGGAGAGAAGCCATCATGGTACCCCATGGATAACTTCATGCTATCTCCACACTGCCCAGTGAGCCCACAGTGTGTGATGAGCCATTCTGGGAGCAGTTTGTTCCCTAGCACTCTGCTGGCACAAGGCACAGAGGGGCTGTTCACCCAGGACTGGCGTAATTCATCGTTGCTGGTGTTTCTGTTTCTGGTACTGTTAAATCACATCTCCATTGTGCACATGGTAAAAACTTTACCAATGGGAAAATACGTATTTGGAATCAAGCAGGTGAATTAGAGCCTTAGGAACACCTCTTTGGAATGGCTTTCTGCTTATTATAATTTTGCATCTTTGGTAAAGACCAGCAATTTCATTCATCTTTTTGCTGTCTGCATGCCCCTTCACATTTCCCAGTGAGATGTGCAGAAACCAGTTTGAGAGTCCTGAAAAGTAAAATATTCCTCAAGCAACTAAAGCAGGAGTTCGTTACAAATTTTCACCAATCCAACAAGTATTGCAGCCTGACTTGGCTGCTTTTGTGGGGAAGCCGATACCTTGCAGGCTATGGAGGATAGGGAGTTAAGGAATGCCTGGAGTCAGACAGGTGAGCTGGGTGGACTTGGCAAAACTCAGATACCAAACCTGTCTTCCAAATGCTGAAGCTCTGGAGCCATGAAGCTGTTCCACCCTGACATCTCTGACCAAGCGAATAATCCCAGTGAATTCTTCAGGAGATGCCCTGAGGCCAGCTTTGAGAGACATTTGAGAGGATGACATGACATTGGTTAACAATTTCAAACCTTTCTGCTGTTCCCCTGTATGATCTCTTGCAAGTCATTTGCTACTCTCCTTGCTCCTCTCAAGCACTGTGAGAGCATTTGGTGCTCCTCTCTGGAGGCTGTGATTCTTCATTCGATAGAAGTTGTAACCTGCAGTTTCCCTTTCTGCCGGCAAATGCCACTTTCCTGCACGGGAAAGGGTGGAAAGGACCAGTCCTGATTAGCAAAATGCTTTGCGATCAAATCAGAGGTGATTTGAGATAGTCTAGGCAAATGACCATTAGCCAATAATCGGGTTTTATGCCCATGAACTCCTCTCTCAGGGCAAAAATTTGCATGAGAATCAGATTGTTGTTCTCTCCTTCTTTGTTCATTTCACGACTAGTTTTTAAGCTTAGTTGGCCCATCAGTCCTCTTTGTTAAACAGGACTTTTTACAATTTTTTCCTTCCCTGCCTTTGTCCAAACATGGTATTGATTATGCACAACACCAATTAACAAGAAGATCTGAGTTAGCACGAATAGCAAGGCTGGGATTTAGATGCTCTTTTCTGCTCCCTTCCCTAGCAAATCCTGGAGGCCAATTCCTGGAGACCAGGCAGTTGTTTGGGAAACTGAAGGTCAGGGGTGACAAAATCAGTCCGTAACTCTGTCCCTAGTGGTTGGCATTCACACCACTGGCTGAGGAGAGAGCCAAGCATGTAATGTATTTCAAGGAACCTCTATATTAATATGTCTGGGCCTGACAAGTGCATTAATAGTGCATTAACTCATCTAAACTCATCTAAGTTGACAGCTTTTCTTTGATTACTCATCACTCAACACTTTCTGCACACCCATCATGGTAGCACTTGAGGACTGCCACAGCTGTGAGCCAAAAGGTGTCATTCTCATACAGAAACTTGGTTTGCAGAATATCCAGACTCTTGGGAGTTGTAAATGCTGGACAGCCAAGCAGAAAGTCCTCTTATGTGAACAAGAGCCTACAAGAAAGCTGGAGATGAACTCTTTTATAAGGGCATGTAGGGATAGGACAAGGGGAAATGGTTTTAAGCTAAAAGAGGGAAGATTTAGATTAGATACTAGAAGGAAATTCTTTATTCAGAGGATGATGGAGTATTGGAACAGGTTGCCCAGAGAAGTGATGAGTGACCCACCCCGTAAGCATTCAGGGCCAGGTTAAATTGGGCCCTGAGCAACGTGGTCTAGTGGAAGGTGTCCCTGCCCATGGGATCAGGGGTTGGCTCTAGATGATCTGTGAGGTCCCTTCCAAACCAAACCATTCTATGATTCTATGATTTATTGACAAAGAGTTTTGAACAGCTTTGAATAAAGACCCAAGATAATGTCTTGACTCCCCTACCTCAGCCTCGGAGTACAGAGAGGTTTCACCCCCAGACTCTTTGCACATCCTCCTGGAAGCTACCTATCCCTGATGCAAACTCTTGCTCTGGGATGTTTGCTCTTGCAAACTCTTTTGCTGAATATATGCTCTGACAAATACACTAGTGCAGCTGAGAATGTGCTAGCACCTGATGCATTGCCCAGAAGCTCAGCTCTTAGCTGAATGAAAGGCCAGACACTTCCTCAGTTTATCCAGTTTTAATGCAGAGAATAAGCAGCACAGCCCCTGAGCTTAAATAGGATGGGGTTTGTTCAAGATAGCCATTGTGTGTATGAAAATAAATGAGCAGCTTGACAACTTAATCCATTTGTGGTATTTTGTCTTGCCAGTGCTGGACACTAAATTTCCGCTGAGGATCCACAGACACATCCTTGCAGCAGAGACACTTTTCTGCAGTGAGAAAGCCTTGACTCCAGTGCCACTGTGTGCCATTGTCAGTTCTCCAGCACTCCTGGCTCCCCTGGTGTTGGCATCCTCCCTAGGCCCCACACCTCTGGGCTGAGTCCTGCAGCAAGTGCACCATGAACTCTACGGCATGGCCAGGAGGATCAGCCTGTCCCAGGCATCTGGCCCCAGTCACCAGGTGAGACTGGGTTTCAGGGCTTTGTTAACATGACATTATAATGTCAGTGTGTTACCTGCCTGCAGATTCATAGTTGTTCATCTCTTGTCTCTTTGTGCTTCAAGCTGCTCTTCTTTCCCACTTCCACTGCAGTAAACCCAAATCCTGGGTGCATGATGCCGTTAAAATCCAGTCCCACACACAAATGACCCTTGCACTTCATTTTTGGAGGGTGAAAGGTGATATTGCACCCATATTTTTAGAAACGTGCCATGCAAAGCCTTTGTAGATGTATTTTGGAGAATATGAGCAGCTTTCGGCTGGTTACAGTGTCACCTGTCCACCCACCCTCAAGAGCAGCTTTCTCCAGGGCCAGGTTTTCCCCATGCAAACACACAAAGGATCGTTCCTGACATCAGATCCTGAAGAACTTAAAAATTTTTTTCATCTTTACAGATGAGGGCCACAGTCCCATACAATATTGGCAGCTGTGCCAAGAACCAATCTGACATCTTCAAAAGCTTTAACCTGGTCACATTTTCTCTCTACAGCTGCCTTCTTCACTTCTTTCCACCCACCCTAGCCCTGGCTTTGAACTTTGAAGGGCAACAATCTCATCCAGATTTTGTTAAGGGACTGTTGTCACTAAATACCAGAGGACTTTGTTTCCTTTGTTTTACTAGGTTCTGTGATTACTACAACAGAAAACAAGACCAGTCTCTTTTTTTCCAATTTTGTTTGTTTCTAAAAAAGCGTGTCAGATTTTGTGTACCAAGTTCCAGTGAAGAGCAAATGCTTACAGGAGTGTAAAGACAGTTTGCTTGTTTCCAAAACAGCTTTTGCCATGGGTGCAGTCCTACAGCTGCACTGAAAGCAGTCTGAATGCCACTGCCTTCCCTGTTTGTCCAGCAATGTGCCAATATTCTGTCCGGCTGAGCAGCCCATTGCACCTCATTGCTGGGTTTTACACCAATTTAGAATGACTGTAACTGAATCACTCTTGACTTGCCACCTTTTTTTTTTTTTCTTAAGAAAGTAAATTAAATTGAAAACTGTCCATGAGGAGTTCAGTTCCGAGGGTAAGGAAGGTGAGGTAATAAAGATTTCTGCAAAAGCTCGTATCCATCATACTCTAAAAGTTGTGGTGTGTATGGTAGCTGTGCCCTTTGCTCTGGGAGAGTTAAAGCAGAGCACTCATTCATCACTCACTGAGAGCAATTTCATGCTGGGAAATAGCCAGGGGAGTGGTGAATCAGCCAGAACACAAGAGTGTCACTCAGGCAACAAAGAGGGGGGAAAAAAGACAGGTTTGAAAAATGAGGGAGGTTTTGCACGTCACATGTTTATGGTCGTCAAAATCTTCTAGGAAAGACCAGGAATAAAACTGATTCATGCACATTTTGAAATTGGCAATGTTATGTCTGAACTTGAGCTCGAGGGTCCCTTCAGAGCCAAGGGAAAGAAGAGGACACCAGTGAAGAGCAATTCACTTGCCTAATGTTAGAGGTGTGCTCCAGTTTGGGAATCTCCACCCACAGAAATGCCTCTCTCCCCTGACTCTAGCTCAGCTGTTGAATACCAACATCATATGTATCTAAAGGCCAGTGAATAAATTGCACCAGGTATTTCTAAAGAAGAACACTAGCTACCAAGCACGTAAGCTCTATGCAGGTGTTACTTGGTGGCATCCTGCTGCCCTTGATAAAAGCAGTGGCACCATCCCCTTCCTTTGAAACATGGGGTAACAATGTATATTTATTCGAATGTGTAGCAACTATATTTTTTAAAAATTCATTTTAGTAATTGCACCACATGTCTCTCATGAACCTATAAGTCACTGCTTTTTATTGAGTCAAGTCTGCACACAAGAAGAGGTGCTGGTGTGTTTGTCTCAACTGCATACAAACATTCATTGGTTCAAGCTCCTTATGTCATGAGGAGGCAGAAATACTCCCTGGCTTGTGCCAGCAGTCATGTGCAAATAACACCACTTATCACTTAATAAGGAGACAACAGACACCTTGCCTGAATGTTTGTCCCTGTGTCCTTCCCAGCAGCATCACCTCCCCACCTCCAACCAAAGACAGATTTTGTCCCTGTCCGGAGTGGGATTGAACTCAGGCCCTGAGCAACCTGTGTTGCTGCAAAAGCTCTGTGGATTTATTTATGCCTGTGGCATAAATAGTTCCTTCTCTCCGCAGGACACGTAATGCCTCTGGAATTCCGCGAGAGGAGACGCAGGCACAGGCGCAGGCAGTCCCCGGCACAGCCAGGCACTCGTGTGCAGGTACACACGTGCAGGGCCAGCCCTGCACAGCTCTGCCAAGGGCAGCACCCCTCCACCAGCAGGGTCTGCCACTGCCCACACCTGCCAGCTGCCAGCCCTGCCCACTGCAAACCACCCGAGGGGCTCTGCTGCTACAGCATCGCTGCCAGCAAAAAAAAAAAAAAAAAAAAAAAAAAAAAAGAGGGGATTCGGTTAGAAAAAAAGAATGGAATAGGCTGCCAGTTTGTGAATCATCCATGCTATCAACATTAGTAGGGAGCAAGTTTGTCATTCTGCATGGGGAAAAGAGACTTTTGCAAGAAGGACGTCATGGGAGAAATGGGAAGTCACTTTGTTCAAATTGTGTTACACTTCATTTTTGTGTGTGTGCCTTCACTGTTTTGTTTCACACACCTGGCCCCTATGGCCACTGAATCCATGGGAAACAGAGCATCCAATAGAAAACAGCAATAGGAAAAGCACATACCAAAAGCACGAGTGGCCTCAGAGGAAAACTGAGGATAGGGATACACCATTGCCCTGGAAAGAAATAAATACCCTTAACAGAGAGGAATGACATGAAGCCTGTGCTGTCTGAGTGTAAACAAACTGACTTGGAGGGTACCTGCCCTGGGGTGGAGAAAGTGTAAATCCTGCCTCTCAACTTCTGCACAGCTCAGGGCTCTCTAAGCTCCTGCACCAGGAACATACACTGGCCACAGAGGCAAAAGGGTTCTATGAGTCTCATGTAGTAAAGTAAACTTCCTTGGGAGCCGACATGCCAAGTGGTGCCCTCAGAGTGGTCAGAATTGGCACAGGGTTTCTTTGTGCTCTCCCTGCTCAGTGTATCTGATCCTGCTGAGATCCTGCTCTGGATCAGTTCAGGAGGAGCAGCAAGGTGGTGCAGGCCCTGCCAGGAGTGCCAGTGCCGAGCTGTGCAGACCTGGCCCCTGGTCCTGCTGCCCGGGCAGTCAGTGGGAGCCCTGCCTCCAACCCACCTTGGGTCTGCTGGGAAAGCTGAGCCTCTTGGCAAGACACCTTGCACGCCTAGCTGAAAATAGCACTGTTTTTGCCAAAACATACACTCAAGGCTTGGATTCAACAATGCTGCATCAGCAGCTCGTAATCAAGTTGACACGGGCTGATTGTTTATTGAAAGAGAAGGGGGAAATCGTGATTTGACCGGATTCAGTAAAAACCAAATAAGCCAAAGGAGAGGAGCTGGGTTTATTTGCACATGACAGGAAATCTTTTCAGTGGACTTGTGACAACTCAGACCTTGACCTGCTGCCTCTTCTGCGTGCAGCCAGGATGGTGGGGTGGTCTGTGAACTTGGGAAGGACTGGCGTGAAGTCTGAGCAGGATGCGAGGGAGGAGCAGAGCACTTATTTGTGCAGCGCAAGGCGTGTGTATGAGCTGTCAGCAGAGAAATGGAGAGAAAGAAAATATGGAGGGAGGAGAAGAGGAATGCTATAAAATGTAATATGTAAACTGCCAATCATGGCTGTGGCAGTTTGTGCTGGCGATATATGGCTTTCATCATTTCTCTTTATTTTATATTCATTTCTCTCCTCTTTGGCTCAAGCAAAGTCAATTCCCTCAGGATAGAATGTATTGACTTTCCAGCCTCCTCTGTTTACTGTCCCAGGTTACTGGCTGAAGCCAAAGCAAAGTTTTTTCATTTGCTTGTTTTCTTTTAGTTTGATTCTTGAGATCTGAACTTCTGCCTCCCAGACTGCATGAGACATTGCTGTCCTTTCATTCTCTTGCCCAAGGCAGGATCCTCTGCAGCATGGCACGGGTCCCTCCTCTCCTGAAGGGCAGATGCCAGCATTGATGTGGGGATTTGTTTTCCAGAGCAGCTGAGCTACCAACCCTTCTTGGTCCTCAGCTCCTGAGCACCATGACTCTGAAAATCTCATGGCCTGTGACATCTGAAGGTGACACAGGGAAGGGCTGCTGCCCTCAAGCTTCTCACCTACAAGAATTCCCTGTAGTAGATGGGACCTCCTGCAGAAGAGCAGCACCTACTCTGACAAGCAGTGGAAAGAAGCACCTGGAAATCACCATGGAAGAAGGGAGGGGAATTACATGCAGACTATAGCCCAAACCAGGAACCAGGGCAGGCAAGCTGGGCTTCAGGGCAGGACTGGGAGGCATTCACACCCTTCCCCAGAGCAAGGTGCCTCAGTCTGTGGCAGTGGTTTCCTCAGCAGTCCCCAGCACAGTCCTGGGTATTTCTGTGCTTTCTACAGCTGTCTGCTCCTAACATAAATACCAGGTTGCTCCAGGGCAGGGAGACAGCAGAGTCCAGACCCTGGGGGTGGCTGTACTTGATCTCACTGTTGTGTCAATTCCAGCATGCAGCTCTGTGACACCAAGCCAAAGGTGACTGAGGGTTTTCCATTTACCACAATGGAATGTATTCTTCACCTTATCAACTCAGCCTCAGGGGCTTCTCCTCTATCATGATTAGCTTAAAAACACGTGCTGGCAGGCTGCATCTCCAAGTGCCTCCTGCATGATGTCACCCTTCACAGGTTTAGCTTTGAGCCAGGATGGACCCTGCCCCCTGCTAGCACGACAGAGGCTGACCCTCCCAGAATGACAGCATCTGTGCAAGCAATCTCCCAGCTCCCACTTGAGAATGGGGCACAGGGGCGGTCATTGTTTCTCATTCCACAAGTGCATTGAGAAGCGACTAGTGGTGATTCACAGACTGGAGCATTTCTGCATCAGTGGCTCTCAACTCCTTTCACCCCACAGCAAAGGGGAATTTTTTGCACCTGGCTTCAGCCAGGAAGGATCCCCAAGGATGGAATATTGCATGGGGAGCTCCTAAGCCATCTTTCAGCCTGTGGCTGTCCTCATGAGGGCAGAGGAAGGAGCAGGAGCCTGCACAGGACTTGCCTTCAGCAGGCAAGGCTGCCTTGAAGGTCACCTCAGGCACCCCTGCGCCCTGGCACCACGTTGATACAAATCAAGCCAGTGGGTGTTTCTAGAGTCAAGATCAGTGCAGAGGGCTGAGGCAACTTTAATACTAAGCTAGTACCTACCTGACAGACACCACTGAGCTGCAGGAACGAGGTCACAGTCAGCCGTCGTGTCACAAGCTCCCAGTGGCAGTGGAGTCGCAGTGGTCCACCCCGGTGCCGATGCCAAGAGCTCAGCACCTGAAGTCTGAGGCACCAGTGGATTTTGCTCAGATTTGGATATCCTGGAGCCTGAGCAGCCACCCTGTGGAGGTGATAAACTGCTCACAAAATGGCAACACCCAATGTAAGTTTCAAACTTGCTACTCTAAAGTTCATCCTCATCTTTTTCGGCTCAGTTAAAAAATGGGAAAAGCTCAAAACAGTTTGCAAACTCTGGGAGTAGCACAGTGCTGGTGCTGAGCTCCAGAATGTGCTTTTTGCTTTGCTGTTAATAGAACCTCTCTTCATTAAATTAATGGAAAATATCACTGAAAATGAAATTCCTTCATTTTTTTCACATAATCTTGGGGAGGGGGGAAACAACTTCTTAGGTGTTGATGACATTCAACACTACTTGTTCTATACATCTACCAAAACACTGCAAAGCAACCTTTCCCAAGGATACCACCTCACATGAATTTTCTAGGCCTTGGCATCTGGATCTCAGTTCTGAAATTGGACTCCCCTCTGTGTTATTTTGGTAAACTTCTGCCACTGTCTTCCAGATGCCAGCTAAAGCCTGCATGCTGCAAAGTCCAAGTCTGTCAGCTTAGTCACTGCTGGATCTACCATCTTCTGCCAGTGAGAAACATGCCTGTCCCTGGTATGACCAACCCAAACCCAATGATGCAGGCAGGCAGCACAAAGAAATCAAATAAAAGAGCACTTTGCACCTATAAAAGAGGATCAGATGTTTTAAGGTGTGATACCTAACCAAAAAGCCAACTTTTGGAAGAGTTAGTCATCCAAAGGCCAAGTTAAACAGGACAAAATCAAAGCTGAGTGGCTGCCCAGGGACAGGCTGAGTTTATGAATGACACAGGAGGTGGAGCCTCCCTGAGTCACCAGCTTGTCTTGTTTAACTTGGCCACATCTATGGATAACCCCTTATGTCTTGGCTCTCTCCAGCAGTTTCACACCTTTAAACAACTGCCTTTCTTTCGTTAACTCGTTCTCTTAACTTTGCTCCACATTAAATGGTTTTGCTCTGCTACATTTTCTTTTCTTCCAATTTCAGGCAAACCCATAAAGTGACAAGACTTTACTCACCAGCTTTCTACCTTGTGGTGATTAAAGCCAGTAAAGCCAGTAAAGCATCCTGGCAGAATGCAAGTAGGAAAAATGTTTGCACTGAGAGCAGACACCTCATCCACTATTGTACCTTTGGTTTACAGCACACATACCAGAACCTGCAGACATCTGGAAACCTGCGCTCTCCCACATTGATTGCCAATAGGCCTCAACACACCACAGGCATGTCTATACCCTCCATCTCCATCTGCACCACTTGTGGGTAAGTGAAATCTCACATGTCCCTTGGAATGGCAAAGTGCACCACTCGTCCTCCCCTTCACAGCTCCCTTTTAACAGAGAGATAGCATTTGCAGCAGGGATCACCACCACAGCCCTGGATATCAACCCATTAATGTTCCTCAGTAATAAAGCCCAGGCTTTCAAGCAAGGCTTAGGGACTTTCATCTGATCCCAGGGCATATTTTTAAGCAGTTTCTCAAGGTTGGCTTTCCCCTGTGTTGCTGTTACCTCACCACACTGCATCTCCATGGGCTGTGACAACAGTCTGAGTGCATACTCTGGTTTCCCAGCTCCAGAACGAAGTGTAAAAGGAGCATGCCAGATTATTAACACATTGTTAGCTCCCAGCTCCACTCCCCCACCACACCATTAAGGGCCTACATGTCTTCAGTGTGACTCCCAGTTCCTGCTTGTCCATGGCCTTTTTCCATTGTGATGACCCTGACACCTCCCAGGATAATGGGAGCATGGGGTATCCATATCCACATCCCTCTTCATCTTTGCAGACTCAGGGAGGGGGAGGAAATGAGATGCTCACTACTCGTGGTGTTGTTGTCACAAGGCTGTGCCATCATGGCTATGTTATCCTGCCTGCTTGGATAGAACTTGACTTCTTTTGGGAAGCTGGCATTGCTGGCTCCTGAGGCAGAATGGCCAGGTAGCTGCCATGCATGATAAGGCACAAAGAACCTTGGCATTTCAGATGAGTAGCCTTCAGATTTCACAGTGCAACTGTTTCATGTGCTTTGGAATTTCTAAAGAACTTATTCCTTTCATTAGAATGTGATCACAAAATGTTGCTAGCAAGCTGCCCCTTTAACTTCACAGCAGGTAGCATGCTGTATTTGGGGTGTTTGGGGGTGTCTGTATATACTTATGCCATACTGCACATGGAAGTTAAAATCAAAGCTGACGAATTTTATCCCTCAAAAGTCTCTTTGCCAGTGGGGCTGCTCTGGATTTGAAAACTGGCCTGATCAAGACAAAATTTAAGTCAAAAATACAGGATGAATAATCATTTCTGGGCCAGCAGATCTGCAGCAGCACAGAGAAAGAAAGCACACTCCTTACATCTGCTGTTCCTGGCTACACAGCCACAACAGGAGCAGCCAGGTAGGCTAGGCCACCTCTCACCACAGGTACCTAGCTGAAAACCATCACTTATACAGCTGCTCCACATCTTGCCTACCTCCCAGTCCGGATGTTCAGGGCACTGGACATTTGGAGCACCCTCCCTGTAGGGGGTTTCTGCTACATGGTCAGAACATAGCCCTCAAAAGCCTTTGGATGTAAGGTGTTTCATGAAAATGAATAGAAACAGCAAAGAATGTTTATTTGCTTGGTAGCCTTTGAGAATTTCTGAGAGGAACAAGATCCTGCTGTGCTAGGTGATGCACTTGAATAGCAAACCAGCAATTTCCATTTTGCCCTTTCCCAGGAACGACAATTAGAGCAGTCCTTCCACAGTAATTTCCCTGACTCGTTTGAAATGCAAATAAGCTGTCTTCTCTTTGCACTTAGCTTGGAAAATACTGTTTGTGTCTCTATTTCAATGATGATTTTATCCATTTATGCCTCTACTTAGTATTCAATATAGAAAGAGAAAAAATCAATCATTCTTTCTACCTATCTCACTGGCTGCACTAAGATAAAATGTTGCACAAGTAAAGATATTAAAAAATGATTGAACTTACTACAGGAAAATAATTGCAGAATTCAACTGAGATTAATGGAACAAAATAAGTTTATCTGGCATTTCTTTTGCATTTTGTAGGAAAAGCAACTTATGATATATGTGCTGTGATCTCAATGATCCTTTTTTCTGTGTATGGAGTCCCATTTTTTTCAGCTAACTGGTGTGTTGCTTGGCATACTTGGCCAAAATACCTCTTCAGACACAATTTGGAGAGAGAAGGGATGGAATGGCCTTTTTGTACAACTTGATGGATGTCTTTGACATTTCAATCTGAACAGTAAATACCATGAATCATGTCAGCAACACAGCCAGGATCCAAACCCCAAATGCACTGAAGCCCTAGGCCCAAATATTAGCCACCCATTGAGAGAACTTCTGTGATCTTATTTTGCTCTAAAGGACAATGCGTGAGAAGAAGTAATGGTTGGTGGGCATAGCCTAAGCATCAGAAGACTCAGAACAGTCTAATATTTTTTCACTGACAAAGAAATAAGAGAAATAAGGCTGTTGCACACAGTATTTCATGTAATTGATGGCAAAGCTCACTATTTTCTTTCCATCTGTCTTTCTGACTGAATCACTGAACCCACAGGCACACCTGAGTCCAGCTAGTCCCAGGTAACAGAGTTCTTAATTTCCTATGTTTTTTGTGGAAACAAGTGACTGGATGAAAAGGACTCAAAGTGCTGCCTTTGCAGGTAAAGGCTGCAGCCTGAGGTGGACACTGATTTGCCCTTTGCTATTTGGAGCTGAAAGATTCAAAGGGTCACTCCTTAGCCTTGAGAAGAGGAATTTAGATGGAAACAGTAGAACCTGTTAAACCACTGTATTTGGAAAGTATCTGCCATATGGAAGGAGCACAGAGACAACATGTGTTCTTGCAGCACAAGCACTGGAGACAGAAGCATTGAGATATTCTTGTTATTCTGCACTGCTCCTGTCAGATGCATTAACCCAGTATTTATGTGTAAGCACAAATTTGCACAGCAGAGTCACGACAGTGCCTTTGCTGAAGCTGCTGCTCTGCTGCACCAAGCTATGCACTCTCCAGCACACACCAAAAGGCTTCTCAAATACCTTCCAGTCCCACCCCAGACACATGTACAGTCACACTTCAGAGCACATGAGCCATATCTGCAGGATTTTCCAGCCACAATTTATGTTTCCCTTTACCAAGTGCTAGAAGCAATATTAAAAAAGCACTGAATGGCCTAATGAAATGGAGGTCTGAGTTTCCAAGAAGACACCAGAGCTATCACAACCTTAACAATAATTGTATTAATAGCAACTGGATGCTTTAACCTGCTGTAGTTCACTAATTGCAAACCTTGTTTCCTCTTTAAAGAAAGTTGGGGGATTTTAAGGCTTCCTGAAGGGCTGTCAGTTCAACTCAACGTCTGCATTTCTTTCCTTAATTCCAAAAAAGCAAGTTGACTTTATTAATATCTCAGCTGAGGGAACAGGGCATTCACTCAGGGTTGGGGGAACATGGGTTCTCTCAAATCTCTCTGAACCTCAGGAAGAGGCAGAAGGGCTAGAACGAGGTGGAAAGTTGTCTTCTCCTTTGTCTTCTTCTTCCTTCTTTTTTCTCATTTGCTTGGTCCCTCCTGAAGCTGACTGGCTCTCACAGGGTTGCTGGGACTCCCTCTGTATTCATACAGAAATATTCATATGTTTATTTGCATACGTGTGTGTGTGTGTGTGCATGTGCACATACCTCTTCTTGCCATGGTCCTGCAGCTGCAGTAGAACCAGAGTGTCAAACTCCAACTTATTCTGAGGTAACAGAAGTTCACTGAAAACAATGGACATTGTACCAGAAATTTTTTGTCTGAATATTAAAAAACAGTTTTGTGCCCAAAGTTGTACCCTCCTACCATCGTCACCTGTGACATGTCAATATCTGCAGTTCCCTTATTCCCTCCCACACCCTGCAGCAAATCACGTGGAATGACACTTCAGAGCATGAAGTTCATCTGCCTCTCAGCCTGGCCTATACCAACCATGTCCCTTCAAGAACCTCTCCCCAGAATTATCTTTTTTTAGGGTGCCCAGAAATACATTTCTGAGGTTTTCAGAAGAATTGCCCTCTAATGCAGTGACGCAGATGAAAGGGAATAGTGGTGTGATACAGATCTTCCTTATTGAAGGCAGATCCAGTCTTCAGATTCTTTAATGCATTTCAGCATTATTTACTCTGACATGATACAACCTGCCAAGGTAAGATATTTTCAGTGAGCTGAGATATGCATTACCTCCAGAGGACTTTGCACCTCCCTGGAATTTGCCTTTTCTGACATTTTAAAGCATCCAGGTACCATTATTTTTCACATACCTTCACTTTTTGAGCTCTGATTGGGGCTAGAACTACAAATCTGAAATGCATCAGAAAAATTCAGTCACTTTGTTCATATGAGATTCACAGTCCAAATTTTCAGACCAAAGGAGGGCATGTATTTTTGCTACATTGTTTTTCTGAAGAAAATTAAATGTCCATAGGGAGTCAGAATCAGCTTTGAGAGCAAAAATAAAAACAACAATATTAAGAAGCAGACAATAAGTCTCAGTGGGAGCTCAGGATCCACTACTTTTCTGAAGCCTTCTGTTCTAACTTCATAAAATGGCAGCTGTCCTGCAGCCAAGTCAGTCACCTTGAAAATTTTGAGGTTCAGCGCATAAGGGTTGAACAGTTGTGTTTGCTGTCAGCTCTCATAAACAACTGACGGTTTTCAGAAGGTCTCCAAACAACAGGCCTGATCCCCATCTGATTAAAATTAAATTCTGGGCAGTGAAACCTAGTCAGTGTATAACATCTGAGGGTCTAGCTCACTGCCCTCATGCCAATTACTGCATAAATGCACCATCAGTTAAATAGAAAGCTTTGTTAAAAATATAACTGAGGAGATAGAAATAAATGGGCAGTACTTTTAACCCAATTTACTATCTTCTTCCAGTAAATACTATCGGAGGAAGTGAGGCTGCATTTGCTGAGGTGGCTGTCTTTGTATAAGGCTTTGCTGTATTGCGTCACTAACTCTAAACATTTCTTTGTAACCACGGAATCAAACAGTTTGATTAATGGTGAACCAATTGCTTCACTCAAAACATGTGGCCTGTACATGGGTCTCACCAGTTCTTGCAAGAGCACTACTGCTCAGTAGTCAGCCTCCACTCAGCCTGTACTTGAAAACCAATCCTACTGGCTAAATTATCTCCTTCTTTTTGTCCAGGTACAGAGGTTAAAAATTACCCCTTTGGTTTCCTAAGGCTTCTTCTGATTTTTTCTTCTAGGCTTTTTTCTTTGTCTGTGAGGGAAGGAGAGAAGAAAAAGGGAATAGAGAATAAAATGCTGGAGGAATGCAGACATGTAATAATGCAAACATTTCCTTGCTGGGAGGGTTTTTTAAATCTCTCTGACTCCTCCAAATGAGCAATTCATCTCTACTCCTGTTGGGAAGAGCAGCTGAATTTCAGTTTCACAAAAGGCAGGCATGGTTTGTCAAGCTGTTTCTTCCCTGGCTCAGTATAAGAGGCACCAGTACTCTCGTGCCCACAGAGGCAGCCAGGCTGTCCCTGCCACCAGGTACCACTGGCCAGGCAGCAGCTCTCTGTCCCCCCGCAGCCACCTCACTGTGTGGGCTCAGAACACACAAGCAAGGTTTCTGGGCTAGAGGCAGAAAGTGCTGCCTAGTGAGCCACTCCATGCACCAGAGAGAGACTGAATTAAAAAAAAAAAAAGAAAGCAATACACATTACATTCCTGCTTACTTGCAATCTCACCCCACACTGTGCTGCTTTTGAATTAAGCACCTCTCTGAGAGGCAACTGTCCTATTAGCATAACATACAGCATTAAAACATGGGGCTCTTCCCAGGGAATGCTTTATTGTGTGCATGCTTCATTTTTAATATTCATGGCCAGCTCTGTTTAGAACATCCTTTTGACAGAGCAGAGGCGCCGAGATAAGCCGTTGGGATAGTGGTTGTCCTGGAAACAGCAAGATCCACTTATTTTTAGCACTGAAGTCATCCAGTTAAACAAACTACATTAAAGGAGCATTGTGATTATGACACAACAATAAAAAGATGTGTGGTGTATTTACAGCCCCTGCGACGATGTGACGCCTCGCCTTCAGCTGCCAGTCCCGGCTGCCAGCAGCCTGGCCCCTGTGCTGGCAGAGCTCATTGTGCCCTTTTCTTCTGGGTGATGGCAGAAGCCCAGGAATGGCCCAAGCAGTGTGGAGGGGAAAGCACAGCGTGTGTCTCCCCTCTGCCAGGCTGCAGATGCTGCTCTCAGTAAGTAAGGAGGATCCTCCTCAAAAGTACAGAACAAGACAAACAAAGGTACGCCTTTTCAGAGAGGTATGCTACCAGGAATGTACAGACCAGAAGGAGATAGGCTGTGAAATATGGGCAGACCAGGGCAAAAACAGGGAGTTGAAGATTATCCTTCATCCTCTCTTTCTAGTGCTGGAGGTCTCCAGTTGCTGGTGTGCACCACCCAAGTGACCCCCGAAATTCTGAGAGCTCCACCCCGAAGGTCACGCCCCAGCCCAAGGGCTAAACCATAGGCACAAGAACTACACCAAAAATGCATTACTCTCAAAAAGTTTCCTTCCCACCTTTGTTGGGGCAGGTCTGAATGGTAACAAGCAGCACCCTGGTGCTGATAGTTTGGTCCTCATCCTTCAGGATGCACAGCAAAGCTGCAGGTGTAAGAAACCAGAAAAGGCAATGAAAGTTAACAGCAGCTTTTCCAAAGCTAATTAGGAAAAAATCTTTGGGCCACAACAAAGCTTCAGCTTAAAAGCAGTTCTTGCTTTATCTAAGCCAGTTTGGTAGTTCCCATTTCTTAGAGCAGATGACAAGGCCTGACATGAGATGAGATCTCTTAGCTTCAGCAAAAGCAGTGGGCTTTTTACTACCATAAAGGTCTACTTGTCAGAGTTTGCAAAATATTATGCTCAGCTAGGCACTACTCTTAGGGTATTAAAGCACAGCTTTGACTCATTTTGACACACTGCTTCCAAAGTTTCAGGGGCTGTTCTACTCCTCTCCTCCCAGCATAGGTTTTGGTGACATGTAGCAAAGCCCAGAGGATGTAAAAGAAACATAGGAGCAAACAGGCACAGCCACCTCCAAAGCTATCAGGTGGTGGTGGCCCACACATCCCAGACAATATCCAACAAATCGAGCACGGGCTGAAACTCTGTGTCCCTGAAAGACAAAGAAAAGAGGCATGCTAGAACAGGAATAAAAAGCAAGGTTCAAAAAGCAAGAGGGAGTAAAGGAAATTGGGGTGCACCTTGAGAAAATTTCTCCTTGACATGGAGAAAAAGATGACTTTGAGGTGAAGGAAGCACATGGGGAAAGGCATAAAGACAGGAGGAGATCTGGAGCCACAGAATACACCTGTATGTGAGTATGTGAGAAGGCTTTGATACATGCAGCAAACCTGGCCATTAGACTCTGTAGCATCTACAGTTCTGCAGGGCCCAACTCCTTGAAGCTGCCCAGTGTCCCTACCCCTTGTTAATGACAAAGATTTTCCTTAGACCAGAGTGGAATTTGGGTGTGAAGGTGTTGAGAGACAGAAAACCCAAACCAAATGCTCTTCTAGATAACATCTCTTAACCTTTCCTGTTCAGAATACAGAAAGTTTCAAGTAAAACCAAGCAAGAAAGATGGCCATAGCCACTCCTTGTGGGCAAAACTGAGGGGTTCAAAGCTTTGCTGTGGTTGTTACACCATAAAAAACAAAGCGCATACCTGAAGTTCATCCTAACCTATTCCCGGCTGTGGAAAAATGACTCCCTGGAAGTTCAGTGTCTTCCTGGCACCAGTTAAAGTGGCCATTATAAATTCATCCAGGCAGAGTTACTGTTCTTGGAGCAGCTATTCTAACACGAGCTTCTCTCTGTGCTTCCAAGTAACAGCTCACTCCCAAAATAATTTTGAAGAAAAATCTTTGCTTCCATCTTCAGCATGTACCTGCCATTGTACTGTTGGTCCTTCACTGGTGGAAAATGAGGTGGCCTCCTGTAAGCAGAGACAGCTGGTGAGGAGGGGGAAAGAGTCACAAGATTTTCTGATCACTGCAAACAATTCCTGAGGGACTGTGACAACACCTCTTGACACACAGCACTGTCGTCTTTGGTATTGATGATGCCAGCAGGGATTAGATTTCACATTCATCATAGCGTTAATGCTGTAGAAAATGAGATCCTAATGCTTTAATTTATTTGGCTCTAGCTTTTGTAAGATGTTTTTGCCACAGTAATGAACTGGCCATTGTGTAGCTCTGCTATCAGCAGGATGGGCTGCCAAGGGCTCGGTGGCATGCTGTGACAGTGAGACTTAGCAGTGGCTCTCCTTGGGCTGAAGGAGGTTATCTGTCATTCTGCCCGGAGGAGGTCACCAAATCCTCTCCGTCCTCCAAGTGGATGCAGGCATTTAGCACTGCCTGGTTACCTCCCAGGAGAGGGGTCACAGACCTACCCCATCATTCATGTGCATATGCTGCCTGAAAATCAGTGCTTATGTTATGACACTGCATTAAGAATAGCATCCCACGAGTTCCTGTAGTCTTGCTGAGGGCATGTCTGAAGCCCTTGGTGCAGGTATAAAAGGCTCAGCGTTCACACCTTCATGTTAATCCAGCAGCTATCCCTCCATCCAGTTCTGACTTCCTCAGGTACCTTCAAACACCTCTGGGACAAAAATTCTTCCTTGTCACCCCCAGGAATGTGCTTCTGGGCAAAAAGGGCATTAAGCAAAGCCAAACCGCAGCTCTGCTATCTCATTTTGTGGCTACAACTATTTGTTATAAGTGGGTTTATTTCTTTGCTTTTTTTTTCCTTTCCAATATAAATCGTGCTTATTTTAAAACAACCATTTCTGAGGAAATCCTCTCTCCCCAGTTTTTAGGTGTTTCTGCCTTTAAAAAATTCTTATTTTACATCCTTTGTGCCTTCTCTTTCTCCTTGTGTCACTTATCTATCTTGCACTTATCTCTGCAAGACAGAGTTGGGGGATCTAAAAAGAGGGAAATAAACACAAAAGTGAGGGGGAAAGGAAAGCACCCTTTCCAGTATTTTTATTGATTTGAACTCACCCAATATATTTAATTGTTTTTCTTAATCAACCCCCCTGAAGATGTATTTAAAGCTGTTTCATTTTTTAAAGCCATTTCTCATATGTTCCTCCCTTCCTATTTTCACTGCTTTAGCTCAAACAACAGACTGCCCTGTCACAGAGCTTTGCTGGGCTCTGGCTGTGACTCATCAGTCAGGGGCAGCAGCACTGAGGCCGGCAGACTGCCCTGTGTTCAACACTGTGCCCAGGTGTTGCCATGCTCAGAAGGGCTTTTTCAGCTCCCAAAAGTCGTGTCAGAGCGTGGTCACTGTCAGCCGTGAATGGCCACAGCTGGAAGTTCAGTGCCTGACCTATAATTCACTGGTCAACCCATTAAGCCATGCTTTCTTCCTACAATCAATTTTTTTAATATCTCATCTTTTGAGTCAAGATGGCTGTGTTAGCACTAACACATAAATAGAAGGATGAGTAAAGAGCTAATTTACCTTTTTCCGTGCACTTGGGCATGGGGAGGGGACGCTGTGGAGCACAGTGCCTTCCATTACCAGGCCAACCCTAACCCCAACCTAACCCCTTTTATATAGAAACAAACAAGCAAACAGCACATGGAAAGTGGGAAGGATTCTTTCCAATGGTATCTTGCATTTTCATGTGGTGAGTCAGAGATAAAATCATCTGAATGGGAGCACACAAGCTCTTTCAAATCTCCCTTTCGAGGAGCTGTCTGCAGAAGCCTTGATTTTATGCTGGTATTTCCAACAGGAATGCACAGTACAGTCATGTCCTGCTTGCTTTGATAACTGGAGGTGAGGTGAGAAAGGCAAACCACGTGCCCATACAGACCCTTTGATGGCTGGGATATTGCCACGTTACCTTGCGAGGGCAGCCTCCTTGCTGATGAAAATCTGCCCTGCTTCAAAGCATCTCTGCTGTTTTCCATTACCCAAGAGCACAGGCCAGCCAGATTAGGGTGAGGAGAAAAAACCTGATATCCACAGCACCAAGAGTATCCCACCCAGGCACACACACACTGCCAACCCAGGGGCACAGGAGCCTTGCGGGAAGGGAGGATGCCTGCCTTGCATCCTGCAAGCAGCCACTCTGATGCTCTACATTTTAGGTGGCAACAGGAGGGTTACTGGCACCAACCACATGCTCCAGGTCCCAAGTGACAGTGCTGTGCTGAGCTACCTTCAGGTGCCGGGCAATTTGCCATCCCACAAGAAAACAAATGTAAAGAATGTGAGCCACCACTTCAGCAGCCCTCGCACAATGGAGTTACCCCAACCATATGGAAGAAATTACTTTTTCCTGCCAAGAATAGTCCAAAAGACATGGATCTTTCAATGGGTCGCAATGCAAACTTTTGTCTGATTTTTGTTATATTTTAATAATAGACTTTAAAAAATTCAAGGCACTTCCCTCCTTGCTAAGGTTTCCTTTACATTTAAGTAGAACTAAAGACTGCTGATGCTAAGTGTATGTAGGAAGTAAAATGGATCCTCCCTTCCCCAAAAACCGCTCCTATTCATTTTGTAGGCCAAAAACTCTACTCTGAGAAATTCAGGTTAACTTCCCTTAATCCTCACATTCCAGAGTGAGTTTACAATTAGAGTAAGATGGGGTAAAACAAATAAAAAACCCTGCTAAAAGCTATCAAATACATACGTGTGCATATGTGAGGGTGTGTCTATAGCTATATAAATCTCTGTAAAAGATACCATTTTTCAGATTACCCAGAAACTGGTCAAATGCCTGGAAAATATTCTTTCCAAGTTTTCAGACTGGCCTCTGAAACTGCGCAAACAAATTTTGTCCCATTGGAGTTAGTGGAATAATTTGTGTTTGGCTTGGAATCGGTCTGCTGTGTACACATGAACTCGTACGTGCAGATACTTGTCTGAGTCTGTGAGCCAGGTAGATATCTGTGCAAATTTCTTATTTGCGTGCAGCCTTGTCCAGCTGGCCCACAGCATTTGTGTAGGCTGTACAGGCAGACATAATTGCTGTGTGTGCTCTTGCCTTTCCTGCCCTATTTAGCCAAAAATTCACTCTCTCAGGCATGCTGGACTCTACTCCTGTCACGAGATTAAAGCACGCAGTCACATCATCTGAATCCATCACAGGAGGGAGACAGCAGCCAAATGTTTGCCCCTAAGGGCGCAGCCCTACTCCAAGTTGTGCTTAGGCCTGGTTTCAGGGGTGGGCTCTCAGGGCAATTGCACGAGTGAGACTTGCAGGGTCTCAATAGAATAAGTCAGGGGGCAGCCACACCAGGCAAAATGAGGGTTAAGACAGGACTAGTCCATGGCTTGAACACTGCCCAGGGTCACCCAAGACATGGTTTTCATCTTGTTACTCCCTATTAATTGCCATGAGGTCAAACAGCCTGCAATATCAGGCAGTGACTTAGGGAAGAACTTGCTCTATAAATGGGTCTGGGGCTTTGTTAGCCCCCTAAGGTTCAGTCGTGCACCAGTACATCTCAGGAGGCTCACTGTGCCACCCAGAGCATCTCCAAGGGCACTGACAGGCCAGAGCTTCTTCAGAAGTGCTGCTGTTCTAACTGCACATTAAACAGCATGGAAATGGGAGGGTTTGCAGGGAAGAAAGAGATAATAAAATGTACAAGCACAAGCAAAGCTCTTACAGGGAAAACTGTGAGGGCCAAGGTGCTGATGGGATGGAAGAGGAGGGAATAGCAGGCAAAGATTATCACATACTAGGCAGAGGAGGATATAAAGGAAGCAAACCCTGTAAAATTATAACACACTCAAAAGAGATGTTTGTTTGACTTCCATTTTAAGTGGCTAAATTTTACCTGCTGTCTCTTTCTGGCTTCTTGTTAACTCCTGTGACACCGATTGATGGAGACGCAGAGGATTAACTTGGAGACAACCCATTGCAAACTTCAGCCTCTCTGTAGCCATTTAAGCAGATAACTGTTTTTATGTGGGGCAACTGGTGGGGAAAATGTGTCATTTTCTTTCCTGCTTCCTTTGAGTGGTAAGATGAGAAGCAAGAACACTTCAGACCCTGAGAGCTCAGCTTCCCTCCCCCCTGCACCGGGGTTTCCTGGGTCACCCCCACAAATGCCAAAAGCTCTTGCCAGGCAGCAGCAGGAAACCAGAGGCATCTCCCAGCACAAAAGCTGATTCTTACCTGCCTCAGGGCAAAGAGGGAAGAGAATCAAAGCAATTCGATCCCCTCTGCTGTCAGAAACAGGCAGCTGAGTGCTTTATGTGGCAGCTAGTTTCTTGGATTTATATAGTACGCATAGTGAGAAAATATGTTAGTCCCATTTGCTTTACTGGGCTTTGCCACGCTGTGAGAGTGGCTACCTGGCAACAAGAAAATCTCCCCAGATCCCATGCAAAACGAAACATAAGCTCTGGGACACAGTCCAGAGCATGTTTGGAGAGCAGGGCAAAGATCAATGTTCTTAAATGATCTAAAATGCCACTCAGCAACCTAGAAAGCTTTTTCCTGCATCATCAGGAACAAACTCACATTCCTCCTTCAGGCTCCTGCAGATTGTCTTAACACAGATTTTGCCAGGAACCTGTCTGTGCTGCATGGCAGCCAACAGAGCCTGGTGCTCTACACATGCAGGAGGACAGCAAGGTGGTGGGACATCCTTCCAGGCCAGATCAGAGCTCTGCAGCACTGAGGAGGGTCAGGGCAGGTGGGGTGCACATCAGAGTTGCCCTTGGAGAAAAGCTGGGGCTGCAGAAACTGGCAGTAGCTCTAGGGCTGCTCCTGTCTGATAGTTCCCAACACTTTCGGTGCTACAGCAACCAAAGGAGGCAAGAGTTTCCTAAGAATAATTTTTTCAGGCAGAAGGGAGGGGTGGTTGCAGTTTTCCACACCCCACCTGGTGGCCAGAGCAGTTGTCACCAACCCTGCTTGTGCTCCCTGCTCAAGGGAACAGGATGAGATGTAAAGACCCAGTTGAACTGATGTGAGAAGCCAGACTGGAAAGGCAGCAAAAACTGCAACAAAAGGGGGTCAAAAACCAGATTTGAACCATCACCACAGTCCTTTTCACATTTAAGGCAAGAGAATGGAGCAACTTCACCCTCCATGTGTCCAGCCTGCTGCCCTGTTGGCTCATGGTTTGGCAGGTCTAGTGACCCACTAATCTGTTTGCCATGCATTTTTTTAACCAGGAACATAATTTAATTCCCTTTAAGGAGATCAAAACCAGGAAACATTTAAGTAGGACTTCCTGCTCAGTGTGAAATACAAATTCTTTTCATCATGGAAAGCAAACTGAGCTTAAACAATAGTAAATGAAACTGGTTATGCAATGAAGTTGTAGGGAGATCAAAGCTGATTTTGGTTTTTAATTAAGATAACAAGGTACCTGGATTAAGGAAGCCAGTGGTAACCCACCTCCTAGCTACTTAAAGAAACACAAACATTTCCCCATTAACTTGGTGCACGCACACAAGAAAATGAGGCAGCAGAAGAATTTGCCTGTACTTACAGTCAGGAATGGAAACTGGGGAAAATCCTATCTGAATTTATTTACATCAGTTACTATTTCTTCAAAAAGGAAGAGGATCTCATGAATTCTACTAAATATTACCCCCCACCCCCCCCGCCATCCATGTCTTTTGTTCACTTCTGCCACATATCCCTTAAATATATGTCTTTAATGTATTGCTAAGTTGTCTGTCTACACAAAACCCTACTGTTTCTTTTCCACCCATGGGGCTGTCTAAAATCCACAATATTGTAGGTGGTTGCAATTGGGAAGAAAAGTCAGTGTAGGGTGTAGGTAGTTTTTTGCTAACAGCTTTGTTTATTTACAAAGGAGTGACCAAGTCCTGTGTTACACAGCAGGAGTCAATCACAGGAGAGGGTTTCTCTGTTCCCAACTTCCCCTCCTGTTTCGGCCAAGCCCCCCACCCTAAAGCCTCCTCTCTCTGGGCTCTTCCCAGGGCCACACACTGTGCTTGCTCAGGCGTCTGCCTTTGCCTGGTCCTGTGCCTGCTCCATGCTTCTCCTCCTGAGCTGCTTGGCTTCACAACCACATTCACCTCTTCTCAAAACAGCTCCGTGCCAAAGTTCCCCTTCCCAGAGTCTTCCCGTTCCTAAGGAAAACAAACGAGCCCATGGTTTGGGCAGAGACCTCTCTGTGCAGTGTGGAGGCTTTGAGATAGCCATTATTTTGCTGCCTGCTTTCCCAGGCTGATTGTGGGGGTTTTTTAAAGGAAAAATCTGAGAATGGGGTCTACCTTATTAGTAAAGCCATAAAGCCTTTCAGGAAAACCCTACAGAGCAGGCTGGGGCTGAAGCCAGTAGGTTTCTGTAGAGGCTCAGAATATTTATAGGAACGTGTCAGGAGTGAGTATTGCAGCGTGGTTGTCGGAGATGGAGCATAGTTTAGCTTGGCTAACACCACAGGACTGCCTGGAGGGTTTTATCTCTTCTGCAAGGTTGCGTGCACCATCCATATATTTCAGTAGTGGGTGTACAGCTCCTAAGAGCCTTGAAGTGATGGTTCATTAAGCTGGCAGGAATGTTATCATTTTCCATAAAATTTGATAGGATTTTCCAGAGCCTGTGATCCTTCAGTGTAATGCATTCCTGGCTATCAACAGCCATCTTGGGCCCCATGAGAATACTCTGCAGAAAACATACAAAGGTTTTTAACATGCATTTTTATTTATGGCAATGTCAAGTTCCTCCCACAGTGTGATTGGGGTGGGGATTCAGAGCATATTTCTGGGCTTCATTCAATTTCCATGCTCCTTTTCCCAATTGCTTTTGAAATCATATTGTTTACTCAGTCTGAAGTGTAGTTTAGCCCATACTTATACCACCACATGACACAGACTCACAGGGAGAGGACTATTGTCAGAGAAAAACTGCTTCAGAGCTTGGATGCATATGTCTTCTCTATGATTAGCTACATTATTTGTTGAAAAGTAAGACTTGTCCCTCTTAAACCAACTTGCAGCTATTTAATGGAAAGACAGTATTGTCCTGTCCCTACAGCTTGGTCTGCAACGATGCTCTAACCTCTGTCATTGCATAAAGGTACTCCTGTGTGTTTGCTTTGCCCATCCTCAGTGCAAATACTGAACCTTTGTTAGTGCACGACTTCTCTGCGAAGGAAACCAGGCTGTCTGTTTCTGCCCTGTCCTGGGAAGAGCTCTTATCTCCCATCTTTCAAATTCCATTCAGTCTCTTTGAGTTGTGCTTATTCACGGCCTGATTTGTAGTCTGCCTAAGTTAGTGGGAGCCTTGCAGTGAGCTTGGGATGTGGTACTTACAGACTCAGCAGCAGCAACTGGTGACTGAAGTCTCCTGTTTAATCCCAGACAGTTGGCAGAGGCAGGTCAACCTTCCCTATGTTTCATTGCTCATCTGTGAACACCTCCTTTCATCTTGTGAGGACACATCACCCTATAAACTTTCTGGGAATTCAGCCCTTGCTCTGAGTCTCAGTAAAAAGTGGGTGCAGTGCTGCTTTAGGTGGTAGGGATTCTCATCATCTCAAGTTAGGTGTGGAGATCTGCTGTAATACTATTCTCAGCCCTGTCTATCTCAAGATGCAGACCCTTTCCTTATATCCTGAAGGGAGCCTTCGGGAAGTTAATCAGCACCATAGCTTGGAAACAGTCTCAGAACAAGCAGCTTGATGCCCTTTCACAGAAAAGAACATTTTCCCCTCTTCATTTTTTGAGCCTGGCAATGCACCCATTTCCAGCACTACCAACAGGCAGGTCCACTTCAGCCTCTGCATTGGCTCATATGATATAATCACTGCACTCAAATAGGAGATGTGGCCCTTACCTCATAACCAGCAGGCACTGTCTTTGAACCGCTAGCCCAAGGATCTCTATCTCACTCTCATTTCTTTGAATCATCTAAGCATACTTCTGTCCCTTACTAATGAAGTTTTGCATTTTATTACTACAAAGCATTCATACTGGAAAAAACATCCACAAAATAAAGAGATCTGAGATGAAAACATCATAGCCAAACAAGAGAGATGTTTTTAAACATCCCCAAAGCAACATCTTTGTGTTGGAGACTAACAGGACTTCCAGCAACGCGGGTGTCTTTGTGCAAAGCCTCGTGAATAACCAAATCACCGATCAATACAGGCCACAGTGTGCATTACTCATTAGCATGCTGGGAGCTGGGAGCTCAGGGATGATATCAAACAGCAGCCCCCACATCCCCTGAACAGAGCCTACTGATAGGGCAGTGTGTGCTGCCAACAGTGAGTCATTCATCACTCGTCCTGGTTTCACAACAGCATGATTCAGTGTTTGTAAAGGAAAGTCCTGACTGCAAACATTACCCCCATTCATCCACTGTTAGCTCCCTTGCAACACACAGCATAGATTGTGCTCTGCTTGATATCTGCCAAGACAGTAAATCAGTGGAGGCTGAGCATCCTTTGGTAATCCTGAGATATGTGGAAAACAAGAGAAGTCTGGAGGGGGATCATGCAGTAAAACTATTGCCCTTGGTCTGCTGGACACTCGTCCCCTCTACACTGCCTCCAAGTCAGCCGCAGTGGAGAGCTACAGCTGAGTGCTGTGCTTGCTAAAGCCAGGCATGAAACTGAAGAAAAGTATTAAGGCATAGGACAAATTTTCTAATTGCCATTCCTACAGGTTTGGCCTATGGATAGGGAAGAAATTAAGCAATGCTATGCCCTTTTTGTCTTCAGTTTCCATCAGCTGCCATGCTGTGACTGCAGACTGACAGTTTTGCTGATAAGGCAGAAAACAGTGAACTCATCTTCCTTTTTCCTAACCATATTACCTTCCTCTTGCCAGCAAGACCGAAAAACTAGTTTTTGTCTGTCAAGGCAATGCTCTCAGAGTCTCTCAGAATACAGATCTGCTGATCAAAGAGAGACCTCTATAAGAGAGGAAGGTCAGGTCTACAGGATCAGCACAACTGGTGTGGTTAGGCTGTGCTTAAACTGACAGGAGATGTAGGAAACCAGAAAGGGATAGGGAGATGCAGGCAGTACATGGTTCATTAGGCTGAGGGAAGATTTAGCCCCTAATCAGTTTTCTGATCCTCTTTAATGCTGCTCTGCTTGCTGTTTCTGTAATTTTCCTGTTGGCTTTCCTGCAGACACCAGTGTCAGGCAGCAAAGCAATTAAAGTAAGCGTGGCATCATCTCATCTAGTCTTCTCCTCATCCAGGCTATGTCCAACTCCTAGATTTGTTTTGAACTGTAATTTGAAAATCTGAGTAAAATGTTTTCTAATAAGTAAGTAATTAATGAATGTAATTTCTATTTTTCTTATTTTCCATTTTTTTTTCAAGCAAGAAAGAGTAATGAACGGCCTTCTGGTTTAGAGATGTGTCCAAAGCACATATAAATCAGCAGAGTCCCACTGATATCTATGGTGCTTTGTCAATCTACACAAGCTGCAGACAAAGCCTTTAATGTTTTCACAAAGCAGAGTTATCAGGCTCCTTGTGGGCTTGTATGAGTTAACGGAGTGAGCTTTCCAGCTAAGTCATCCATCACTTGACTATCTACAATCACCAGAGTGCAGGTAAATCACCAGGGTTCTGCTACCAGATGTTAAAAAGGCAGTTGACCTTCTTGTATATTCCACACATGAAAAGAGCTCAGTAAATTATTTGACTTTTAAACAACAATATTCAACAATTTACTACACAGCCCACTAACTGAATGAGGTGTTAACCTGGATATCCTGACCAAATTCCAGCTGGGTTAATTATACGTTGCTTGAATGTTCCCCTCTGTTTCAATTGTGACACTATTTGATGTTATTTTTTGCTTTTCCCCTAAAGATTCCACCGGAATCCTGCTGTGGCTGTGTCGCACACCAAAAGTGCATGTGCAACAATTTTAGATTAAGCACTCATAAAAGCACTCCTAAATGCATTCTTTATGAGCACAGAAGCTCTAATGTGTGGATATGATTGGTTTTATTGCTTTTATTGATGTTGCTATTGTTCCTGCTTTTTTCAGATACTATTTACTACTACTGTTTTTTTTCTTGTCAAGTCCTGAAATACAGATTTGGATTAGCATTAAAATCAAAACCTGCATTTAATGATGTAATGTGGCATTCAAATTTTGGGTTCCAGTTCAGATTCATTTTTAAGGCAAGACCATCAATGGCAAATCCATATTGAGATTACAGTGTGAACTTCCCAAAACTTGTGGGCAGGAATTGCTGCCAGAGCTGTGAATAAGGCTTTCTTCCAGTTATCATTAGATCAGAAGCAAATCAAAACAAAAAAGGGGACAGAAAAGCAGGCTAACGACTACTGTACTGGAAAATCTTAGTAACACTACTTGGGGACTTGTCATTTAAGATATAATCAATAAATGCTGTGTTGGTTCTGTAGAAGGTATTGACTATTAATTCTACATATGGTTGTCTTGGCTGCCAACTTTTATGTATAGCTTCCTGGGAGTACCTCCCCCATTTCTCTGTGTACCAAAGAGTTCATATTCTTGGCTCAGAGCAAGAAACATCAAAAGGCAGAAGCAAAATGAGGAGCAAAGTTCCCTTTGCTAACAGCACATGCTGTGGCTGCAAGGTTGGTCTGTGGGCGAGACCCGTGAGGGAAGGAAATTCCAGCTCTGGTGAATTATCAAGTAAGCAAAGTGTCTTGCCAAGGAGAAATGCCTGTGATCTGTCAGTCATACTGCTCGGCTGATTCAAGGGACCAAAACTGTTGGAGACTTTTCACACATTTTAAAGCACGTTCTGTATACTTCAATGCAAAGACAGTGCATTTGAAAGACTAAGAAGAGCTAAAATTTTTATCAAAATTAGTAGTCTATGGGAAGTTTGTAAGAAGGAATAATAAAGGAGCACAGGGCAAACTTCTGCCTTGCAGAGTGAAGTATAGACATCCTGAGAGTGCTCTGCTGGTATTTACCAGGACTGTCCTACTTATCAATACAACCTGGTCAGGGATGATTTTGACCTCAGAGCATCTACCCAATAAATGAAATGCGTATCACTTGGCTAATAATACATAGATACCCAAACACTACCTGTCTACATGGACAAAAGTTAGTAAAAAATTGGCATTACTTTATTAGTTAATCCCTGCTTCTAGACCTACTCTGATCAACAGAGGGACTAAGTGGTGCTAGCTGACTACTGAAGCCTGTTAGGTCTTTGCCAAACCTATGACCTACTGGAATGCCAGTAGGTGGAGGGGCCAGCAGGACAATTTGCCCCAGACTTTTCCTCTGAGAGGAGACACAGGGCTTTGGCTCCTTATGATACACTTAATTTGCCATAGGACTAAGTTCTGTCTTGGGATTTTTTGTAAATAATTTTTAAGTCAGGGGCAGGAGAGCTGAATGCCAGATACCTGTCCTACTCTGAGGGGACCCAAGTAATCATTTTTTCTCCATAAGCCACAACCACTTATCAGCTTGAAGCATCCCTCAAGGTGTGTGGGACTAAACAAAAAATAATTGTTGGCAAATAACCCATGGTTTGTTTTGCTTGCACAGCACCAGAAAGCCCTGTTTCCATAGCCCTAACAATAATTCAGACTGCTGGAGTCATATTAGTGATGTGGCTGGTACCAATCATATGACCATCCATCACCATTCTTTCTCCTCTCTCCAGCTCAGTTTATCTCCTAAACTCTAAGAAAAGGCCAGCTGTTTCAAAGTGTGCATGGCACATACCTGGCAGGAAAGGGTCTACAATCTTCTCCTTGTGCACCACAAAAATGTGTCACAGCTCTTCAAGCAAGCTTGTGGCTATGAAGACAAATTTTTGGATGCTGTTCATTCCTGAGGTGGTTCTCCTGGCCATGACATTGAGGATGTCCTTTGCTAGTGAAAACAAGTTTGTGTTCAGCTGGTTGTGCTGTTGTACCTTCACTTTTATTTAATTATATCCTATAAATGAGTTATTTGCCACATATTTGCATAATCTCCCCACTTCTCTCTCTTCCTCCATGTACAGCAGCCTCAGCTGCTCTGTCATTTGGCCACGGAGGCCCCAGTTTGCTAATCTAGTTTCATGGTCTGATAGACCTGGACAGTGATCAGTTTGCTTCCAAGGCACTTGTGTAAGAGGAATGAGAGCTTTGATCCCTATAGGCGATTCAAGCTAATAGGATTGCTCTTCTTAAACCTCAACTAGATTGTCACAGTATCCTCATGTGATAGTCTGCAGTAAATCTCATTCCCAGAAATTTAAGCCTGTGGCCTGTAGACCCAAGCCATTAACTTTGTGACAATTAATGGGTTGACAACACAGTCCCTATCCATGCAAAATTCAAAACAAAAGCAGGATGGGAAGAAATAACATCTCTCCACGGCTAGTGGACCCTTTATGTAAGTACCCTGAACTGGTTGAGCTGTGAGGAGATGGAACACTTGAAGGACCTGCTGCAAAGTGACAAATTGGGGGCATTTTATCTAAATGCTGTATCCTTAATCCACAGGATATGAGATGAAGGGGCATCAAGAGAGAGGAGCAGGGAGGGGGTCAAGAACATGATTTAAAAGCCCCCCATTTCAAAACTTTCTTTCTTGCCAGAGGGGAACAGAGGTGTTCTGAAGAGGCCAGCTCCACCACTCCCTTGGTGGCCTGAGGGAGGTCACCTCTGACAGCTCCACATCTGTCCTGCTAGCAAAAGTCCCCTTCTCCTGTCCCACGTGCTTCTTTCACCCTGTGCCCTACTAACAGCGAGGGTGGCTGCACAATGAACTGCAAGGTCCTTTGGAGATGATTTGAAGGAAAGGACACACAACATCTCATTGCTCAGCAGAGGCAGACTGGGAGGGAACATTATGCAAAGGGGCATCAGTATTCAAAAATATTTAAAAAGCCACGTGTCCTGGCCCCTGGATATCTTTGCCAGGCAACTCCAGGTGGACATCACAGCCTCTTGGGAAGTTGTGGCACCCAAAATCCAAATGAGAACTTTGTCTACACCACATTCTTTGTCTGTGTCCTGGCAGTCCTCCATCCTGTGTCTTCCGCTGTTGTTAAAGATTGGTCTTCCTGAGCCACACAAAAGAAAGTGCATTTTCATGACAGCCTTTTCCTCTAAACATTCAATTACCCTGTCAAATACCAAACACCTCTTCTTTATGGGAAATTCCTCCTGCCTAGTGCTCTTTGCTTTGTCCTTTTAAAGTGGGGCTAAAGGCAACTGTTTCTGCCCTTACTTGTTAGTGAAGGCAATTATGACCACCTTCTGTGAGCAATTACCCATTTTTATCTGGTTTCTACAAAAAACTAAATTTTGTACAATTGCAGGCTACCTGGCAAATCTCATGCTGCTGGGATGCACAGCAGAGCACTCAACACAAGCCATGTTTAAGGCATTTAAGTGCAGTGTGTAGTACTTTTGTTGTCTCTCAGGCAAGTGGTGTGATCCACAGAGTACAGCAACAGCTTAAGGGCTCCAAGGGCTGCCTTCATCCTCCCCTCCCTCCCTCACACGCTCTCAGGAAGCTTTCCTAAAAGAAATACAAAGTATTCATATGTAGATTTTGCAGTGAGGGCAGCAACTGAGATATCCTTCTTTAAATTCAACCTCTCAGCAATTTCCAAGAAGCAGCACTGTCTTAGTGAGCTGTGACTTCTCAAGTCCCTGCCTACCAAGACCTCCAAGCTGGTCATGCACTTAACTCAGTTATGCACATATCCAGTGACACTAACGATCCTGAAGCACTTCTGGGAATACCCACTGTGCCCTTACCCAAGACAGCAGCCTGTAATCTGGTGACTGAGCTCCAACAAATAGCTGATCTAAGGTGTTGCACACCCAATGCATGATTCTTGTTCTTAGTATAGTGCTGTGTGATGCCTCCTGTTAAAGAGCAATTATGTATTTAGTAAAGGTATCAGATCTGCTTCTGACTTCTGCCTGCCACGACCTGTTATTTGCCTCTACCTAGGATGAGCATAAAATGCTCCATACTCAGAAAGTTAATGTCTCCTGCCTAACATATGTGTAGGCAACAACCACAGACCCAAGGCAAGAGTCCACACAATCAGTGGAATTTATACATGGTTTCTACTGAGAAGAGTTTTAAAGTGAATGGTTTAAATACTGAGCCTGGGTCCCTGGTGTAACACTGGGATAATTTTACTGAAATCATTGCATAGATAGGAAGCATCTTTAAAATCAGAATTAAACTGTACGACAAAAGGGCACTCAAACAGGTGAAGTAACAGCAACTCAGATTACCAGTGAGCTGAAATGGTGTCCCATTCAGTCCACATGTCTGCCATTTATATCAGGTCTTTGTGATTAAATATAACACTGCAAAGAACAAAGATTATGGCACTCACACAAATTCCTCTTTGGTATCAAGAGTTGTGGTCATGATAGGAAACAAACCACCCTGCAGAGGAAACATTTTTGAGGGTCATGTTATCCAGAAAACAAAGCAAGTCACTCTGAGCAGTGACATAATCCAGTTTCCCACAGGTTAATGCCTTGTGGCCATATTTTTTCATGGCAGTAACCGCTCTGTAAAGCTCCCTTTGATCTCTCCCACCTCCAAAATGCTCCGATTCCCTCTCCACACCCACACACCTGAGCCGAAGCCCCTGTGCAGCATCTTGCATGTACACTAAGCACTGAGAGGCCCCAGGGCCATGGGGTCCTGCTCTATCCCACAGTGCATGTGGGACAGATGGACCCTGAGCACACCCAGCCAGCAGGCAGAGCTGCACAGACAGCACTGAAATCACGCTGCAGTTTTTTCTTCACCAAGGCTCTGATCATAAGTGCACCATGAGACACTCACTGCCTTCTGAATAAACATCATTTTCCATGAAAACGATGGGATTGTAATTGATCTCCACCCTATGTAAACTTTGGCTACGTTAGTCAGTGGACTCGAAGTTTCTTGTGGGAAGGGGACAAGTTTGAGAGACAAATGCATGGAAAGAAATGCAGTCACATAAGCCTTGCTTTGCTATTCAGATGTTTAGTTGCATATTTAGCTGATACAGCCTATAATGTGAGGACATTCATTGTCAGAGGGTTTGACTCAGTAGGATTAGTTGCATGTGTGATGGAAATCTCTATCAGAACATAAAAAGGATCAGAAATTGGCCCATGTTCTCTTTTTGGCTCTGGAAAATAAAACTCCCCAGATTTTGACCAGATGCATTGTACAAAACTATAAAATGAGAATTTTGCAGTACCTCCCATTCCCAGAGATTTCCTGAATACTTAGGGGAAGACAACCTCCCAAATTACCCGTCTGGTCACTCAGTGCCGTGCTTGAAAAGCAATTCCTCCCTGTCCCCTGCTGGGTATTTCTTTCCTCCCTAAGCTTTTGTTACTGACTGTCGCATTTGTTGGGCTGCTGTCCTTGAAAAAACATCTATCTGCAAGAGCCTGCTGCAGCCCTGAATTCCAAGGGTTACAATGACAGTGCTGCCTGAAGCAGTATTTCCTTTTCCACCTTCTGCATTTGCCAGCTGTTAACTTCATCAAGATCCTGTATTGTGGGAGTTAAAAAAGGGGGCAGCTCTGTTTTCTCCATAGCCTTTGTGTGAAAGCTGCCAGGCCAGATTCGACCCTGCAAACCAATTTATTCAATGGGGTGCCATGACGTACATGGCAGGCAGGGCAGAGAAGAATTCATCTGTAATTTTGAAAAAGCTGCTCTCAGTTCAGGAAAAATTCCCAGTTGCCTCTGGCTTTTTAGTGTCAGCCTTCCTGATAAAGAGAGGGGGTATGTATCACCTCCTCTTTTCTGAAATAATAATCATTTGTCTTAAATATCAGCAGCACTGGAAAAGCTGCAGCAGGCCTGAGGTTGCTGGCCTGGGTTTCACTGCCCTCCCGGGACAATAGTGGATCTATAGGACACCCTGCCACTGTGGGATGACTCAACTCACAACTATCCCTCCTACCCAGTCACAGCAGTGATAGCTTTGACCTTTTGCTCATGGAAGAAATGACAGGGAAGGAAGGTACTCCACATCTTTAGTATGAACTGCAGTGTCACTTTACCAGGGGATAGCAAGGCTCTGGAACAATTTGGGATAGGAAGTGAGGATGGCCTGTGCATTGACTGAGATGGCAGGTGACATTTCAAAAAGGCAGGACAGGATTAAGCAAACTGGAAGAGAGACAGGATGCAGGCATGAAGAGATCTTTAATGTCATACACACCCTAGAACATTTTGTATGCAGCACATCATAAAACTGAAGCATCCCTCTTATGTCCTCTTACTGGAGCAGTAGCTATCTGGGGAGCATCCCAAGTCCTCTGCTGTTTCCTAGGGTTCTTCTGTTTAGGTGGACCCCAAAACTGACTTTGCCTCATGAAGGGAAGCAGATAGAGCCTGTGAAGCTGCAGATATTCCATGAGTTGCTTTGGAATCCAAGATCCACTGCAGTTTCCCATCATATCTACTGAAGGGTTTCAGAATGAAGGTAAGCTCTCTAAAGGCTTTTGCTCTGCTTGAAAGTGCCAGTACAACACCTGACTATCCTTGGTCAGAGCACAGTTAGGGCAAGGCTGAGCACTTTTTAAAATCCTGCCCCAAAACAATGAAAGGATCTTAATTTAATTATTAATTCTAGTGTCATTTTGTTGTAGCTAATCCTTTTACTGGGAACACAGCCAGCACACAGCAATTCCTCAGAGCTCTCAGGGTCCCCAGGCTACTGCTATTATGCAGTTTCCCTAAGTGGGGGATCCACAAGTACTAATTCCAGACTTGTGCCTTCCCACCTCTCCTGGGTTTGGTGTGGATCACATGTGAGCAAATACAGGAGTGTTTCTGTTGAATTAACCAGAGGGCACATCCCTTTATGTCTAGGCGCACTGTGGGCTGGTATTGCCTGGAGTGGATGTGTTCTGCCTTCCACTCCACTTCCCAGTGGTTGCTTTGTGGGAATCTTGTAGGAAGCTCCCCAAAAACAACATCTCTCTTTTTATCAGCATCTGCAACCACTCCAGAAAAAAAATCAGCAACAGTATGGTGGCACTAGGATGTCATTTTCACTCTGGCAACACAAGGGGTACATGCCTCCATGCATCTCCATTTTCTGGAGGGCTTTTGCCAGGCTATTTTCCTTTGAGAGGCAATGCACATGCCTACAAAAGGAATGAGGAACATGGTTTCCTGGTCACCAGAGGCCACACACATGGAGACAGAGCCCAGACGGAACCAGAGGCAGCAGGTACATTGGCTGCATGGCTAGCTGTCCTTTCTGCTGACGCAGCTGTGAGGGTGCAAGGTCCACAGAGCACCCACATCCCTGTTAGAGCAATGCAGTGCTGGCAGGGAGCCATCTCCAAGGTGTCTTCTCTAACACTTTTTCAGTATCTGGTCTAGCAAGTTCCTCGAGCCATTGCTTTCCACAAATCTTGCCTGACCGAATCTGTGTACATAAGCCAGAGGGCCCTTGGTTCTCAGCCTGTGTCGGTAGCACTGATACCTCTAACTCCAATGGAGATGGCAGAAACCCCTATGAGAAAGAGGAGAACAGATCACCACACCTCCAGCACCTTTCCTGAAAGGACCAATCCTGAAATTATCTGTTCTCAAAAAAGCCGCTATGTGGATAACACACTGACTCCCAAAAACTCTTGGGTTTATTTGGAACAGAACTTGATTCTGCAGAATAAGGCCTCGTCTTTAAGTCTTTGTACAGTCTAAGTACAGATCTCTTTTCAACCATCTGGGCTTTTGGGCTTTTTATTGTTTAACCGGACAATGGCAAGCTTTTACCAGCCTTTATTTAGGCTATTTCAGACAATGTTTAATGATGCAAGTTTTTCTCATAAAAACACACCTGACAATCCCACAAGACAATTGGAGTTACACAAAGACATCTGAAGGGTCAAATGTGAAAAAAAAAAAAAAAAAAGAAGTATTCAGATTTTCTCTTCCTCATCTATTCTTTCTCTCAGTTCTTACCTATCCTCTGTTTACACAACAGTAGGCAAATATTCTTATCCTCGCATTCAGTCAGCAGGTTCCATCTAATGTAACAACACCTTCTAGGGAGAGTTAAGATCAGAGCTGCAGACACCTAATTCTGAATTCACCTGTATTTTGTTGTTGCCAGTCCCTGTCTGAACACCATAATGTGCTGCTCTTCTACACCTCTGCTGCCCACAGGGGAAAGCCCTGAGAGGGCGGGTGTCAGATCCTGTCAATACATGAGAGAGGGATGCAGGGATGAGCTGTGTGGGACGGGAGCCTGCATAACCTCCATGTCTCCACAGTAAGCAGAGAGGAAGGAAGGCTAGGGCGGCTATAGTGAGGCATTAAGTAGCACTTGCTGGATCTCTGCTTGGCAGGGATTCACATGTCCCTCTTTCTATGTCTTCTGTTCAGGAGGAAGGCTAGAAATGAGGAGGCTGGAGGAAGCACAGATGAACTGGTGGGTGTAAAATATACAACACCTACCACAGGCTCCTGTGCCTCATGCAGAAGTGAGGGACCCTACAGAGCTCCAAGCAGGAAGGAAAACTGGGCATCAGCACCTGGCCCAAATTCCTAGAAGACATGCATGTAATGATGGAATAAATATCCTGTCCAGGATCCCACATATAAAATCTGGGATCAGCTGTACTGAACGGCCCCACCAATCCCTTGCAATCCTTGGCACAGGGCAGCCCTCTCCCCTTGCCCAAGAGGGCTTTGCTTCTACCTTTCTTCCCTCCAGGCAGTGGGAGGAAGACTGATCTCCATCATCCTGCTCTTCTCATCTTAATGAATAAGGGAAGAAGCAAAAATACACAGTGCAAGAGAGCACTCACTTGAAGTCCTTTTGCCAGGGCTCTCTAGTATTGTTGCTAGAGCAAAGAGTAATTCCTTCTGGTGGGAATTACTGGCTAAAATGCTGTGGTCTGCATTATACCAGCAGCCATGCCAGACAGCAAAGTTGGAATTAGAAAGGTCCCGGGACGAGCTCAGTCTGCCACAACCACAGGAAGATGGTTAGCTCTGACTGGTCTCCAGAGCCTCCACCCCACAGCCTGTGGCCACTAAATGCTCCCCAGGGCTCTGTAACAAGCTTGAGACCAACAGCAGAGAACAAAAGCCACAGCTTTTGTGTGCCACAGGAAGAGAGCAGTAGCAATCACAGGCAGCCCCAGTGTGTTCAGTGCCTGCTGTAAAACTCCCAGATGAGCTTTGGAAATTGGCCAGGCCTCACATTACAAAGGGTGAAGGGAAAAATCCAGTGTCCAGTGGTACCTCCCCATTTGACCTAAAGGGGCAATTGCAGAGGTCAGCTTGACCCCAGGAGCATGAACAAGATGCACAAGCCAGGACAATGCAAAGACCATCCTGCCACTAAGACAACCTTTTCCATTGCTTTAGCCACCATTCTGAACTTCTGCTGATGAGGAAAGGAGATTTGTCTGGGGGAAAAATTGTCCTGTAAGTTGGGGAAAAAAATTCTTTAACAGCTTTTTATTTGCCTTTCTTTTTGGCCTTAGAAAGAGTACATGGCTGAGGGAGGCCTGTTTATTTGCCAAGGAATTAGGGAGTTTTGTGCCTCCCTATATTCTTATGAAAAGATAATGGCCTTCTGGTGGGAAGATCCAAGAATTGCCAAGAAATATGTTGTGGGAGCTTTTCAAAGTCAATGAGTAAGAGGCAAACAGATTCCCTGGAGAATAAAAGGGCAGATGGAGCTATATGACCCTGGACTTCAGTTTAGGCTTGACAAGTTCTTTGGATCTACAAATCTGTGTTGTTATCAAGGGTGTTTGCCTCCTATTTGACCCTAGAGGAGAAATTAGCAGCATGGGCACCACAGCACCCAGCCATACAATGAGAGGTATCTGAAAAGCATCACTGTATTTTGTACATGCATCCTCAGCTGGAGTGAAATTAGGCAGCTCAGGCACTCCCATACCAGCTGCAAAACCCGTGTAGAAGCTCTTTGGTGCTTGCCTATCGCTGATCTCTGCCTTGCTGTGACTCCCAGGTAGTTCATACACAGCCTCCACCTGTCTGCATGAGCTGTGGGCACACCTTTCCACTGCTGCACAGGCACAGGTTACCAACACCATACAGTCATCCTGGCCTGGGGGAGCTCACTGAGTTCCTAACCCCGGGACTGGCTGGACTTTCTGCTGCTCCTCACCATCCTCAGGAGGTCCTGCTCAGATCCTAGTTCAAGGTCCATCTCTGGATACAAGTGTAGCCAAGAGATTCATGTATTGTTCTCCCATAGGGACCATGAACTTATATTTAAATGGCGAGAGGCATCTGTTTCCCCATCAGCACTCATGGCTGACATTTTCCCTCCTGCCAGTTCTCAAAGTGCAGCTGAGAGCGTGGGTAATCACAATGGACAATGGTTCTCTCTTTAACAGACCATGACCTGGGCCGCTTCCTGGAGAAGCATTTGGCTCAGCACGCTTTTGCTTCCAGGGATCCCCAGAGATCTCAGAGAGCTGCTGGAAATGTCAGTCATTCCCTGAAATTCAGCCTGCAGGCTTCACCACAGGAAGTGAAGTTATTTTGCTCAGTCCTGCAGCTCCTCATGCATCTTTATCCAGCAATTTCATGTGGAAGTACAGGACAGTTTGTGAGGGACTTACCCCCTGCCTTTGGTCAAAGAACAAAGGCCAGGCAAATAATACCAGGTTACTGCAGTGACACATAATCAACTGTAAAGAGGTGTAAGGATTATATCCTGAGAGACCTGGGCTGCCTTAGCTCCTCACCAATTGCTTTCACTCATGGCCCATTTTGAAAGCTTTACAAGCTCTCAGCAGTCACAGATCAGTTAGCTAAACTCTCTTTTCTGAACTTTTCCTGTTATCTTTGGACACCTGGGTCTGTGAAATTGCCTATTAACAGTTTGCAGAGCGATTTAGCTAATCTCAGAAGAGTACATGTGAATCTAATGGCCAGATATAATGCCTTGATAGATCAATAAGGCACAGTCCAGCTCCACAGAGTCTAGACTTCCTGGGGCTGGGTGGAGGGATTTTTATAGTTGGCAAAAAGTTATGCCTGTGTTTGTGCAAGAGGGAAAGGAGAGATGATGAAAGGTGATGTATTCAGCCACAAGTATTTTGAAGAGCCTCAAGAAGTTTTGAGTTGGATGGAAACACCCTCAATCACACTTTGCAGCCATCGGGTACCTGATGGTTCAGAGATGGACACCTGCACCACCTGTGTGTACTTCAGCAGAGAAGAGAGGCCGTAACACACTAACTGGCACATCTTTTGTCACTCTGCTGCCTATCCCAGCAACGTGACTGCTCTCAAAGATCATGCCCATTTCTGTAAATAAACTCTGACAAGGGCCTAGCCCACAGCTGGTGTAACAGTAGACCATGCAGCGGTGCTAATTTGCAGCAGCTGAGAATTCGCCTCAGTGTCTCCCAGCCCAAAACAAAACTCTATAAAAAGATGGTTTCTCAAGTTCAAGTGTAGTGCAAAAAGCCTTGTCCCTATAAGAGGTGTCTAACTGGGTGACTTGCAGCAGCAATACTCCTGCTAATGTGTCCAAGAGATGGTATCAGGCCTCCTCTCCTCTCCTCTCCTCTCCTCTCCTCTCCTCTCCTCTCCTCTCCTCTCCTCTCCTCTCCTCTCCTCTCCTCTCCTCTCCTCTCCTCTCCCACAGTCCAGGTGCAGCTGACCATGACATGCTGATGGTAATTTTGGCAGCATTTTGACCCAATGGATTTGCTCTGGCCAACCCGAGAAAAGTAAGTCCTTGGAATTCTCTGCATACAGAGAAAGCTCTCCCTGCAGACATCTGAAAACTCTGTCTTCTTTGTAATATCTTCTGTTTTCCTCACCTCCCTCTCTTGTTCCCATCATATTTGCCCAGAGGTTTGCCACAATGTACCTCAGAAGATGATATGCCACTTTGTGGCAGACAATCCTGGCAGCTCCACTGCCTATGGAAAGCTTGGTTTGGTCTGTCTCTGCCTTGGCACAAATCACTTATTTGCTCTGCTTCTGCAGACCCTGCAAAGCTTCATGCTTTGCCCTCCAAGTCACTCAGTGTACACTTAGCAGCAGGGATGAAAGAGACTTCAGGAAATAGCATGCTGAGAAGTGAGGCCTCCCAGGACTCCAATCAACTCCCCTGAAGGGGAAAAGCCTAGGGCTAGAGAACAAATTCTAATTATAACAACAGACCTGCAGTCATTCCCAATTATGTCAAGCTCTTCAATGAAGAATCAAGCAAGTTATAAAATGGGTGCACTGTCTTATTCTTCCCCCTAGCATTAAGAGTAGGAAGCTGTAAAAACAATGGTCATATCTAAACAGCATGTGAAAGGAACATTAACATGGCATATGACTGACAGAAGAAAACAATATTAGTGTGACAGACACATCCTTTCTTGCTCCACAGGCATGATTTACTACTGAATTACAGTAGATTTAGGCTACAATAACACCTCAGACGTAATTCTTATGTGAAGCCAACAAAAGCCTAACGAAATCTGATTGCCAGAATCTGCAAAACTGCAGAGATCACAATGACAAGTAAAAGAAGAATTTGTGCTTAAGAGTAAGGATCATTAACTATGTTTTCAGCAAGCAAGTTGGTCAGTTTGCATCTTTGAATCAAGGCTGAGGAACTTTCCAGGATGCAGAGCTTGAAAGTGTACATCAAACATAATTTTCATGCTCAGAATCAAAATTGTTGGGAAAAAAAATCACCATTAAATTATAATCAAATAATAGTTGCCCCTTGCAGGCTGAGAATTCATTAAACCTGTAATCAATTAGTATCACAGAGGTGAAATGGGACAGATTGCATGAGCACAGATTGAGTCCTGCAGTCTCAACAACTGCTTCCCCGCAAGCCTTTGCTAGCCTTTGCTAGCACTTTCACATCTGCACATCTCGGTGTGAAGGTCTTTAAGTTAACTATACATAGGTGCTACCTCCCTCCCTGTAGCCTGATTCCTTCACTGCCTTCCCCATTATATGCAGTAATTTCCACCCATGCAAATTGGGTGGCATTTTACACTTACTTCACTTTCTTTTCAGTCAGGTGTAAATGGCTGCAAGAGGTGCAAAACAGAGTAGAGCTGGGGGGAGAGTAAGAAAAATAGGCTGTGAGAAGGTTATTTCTCTCCATAAAATCTGCATCTTGCCTCTAGTATTGTAGCTGGAATATGACTGAGAAGGTGAATATTCCTAGAATTCTGTAACAATATTCCTGGTAATTCAATTCGTTTTTGTATAGTATCTAGCACAATAGAATGATAATAAACAATATTTGTAACACTGTACACAAAAGAGTCTCTGAATATGGTTTGTAAAGTGATACTAAAGACTCAAATAGGCAAAGAATTCAGGCTGAGGAAAATGTCTCATGTGAGCAAAAATCAGACTGTGAGATTACAATGGAAAAAAATTGTAGTACTTTTACTGCAGTAGCAACAGCAAATTGCAAAGGATGGAGCACTTTGCTTTACACACATCAAACCTTTTTGCAGTTAACCTCTTCTACCGACTGTCGATTGGAGGGATTTGTCACCTCCGCTCACATATTCATTTCACATAATCTTCCCTCTCAGGCACTTTTAACCCTGCAAAGTATTTCACAGAGCTGTGCAACTGACCACATGAAAGTTTGCAGTGAAACTTTCTCTTTTTTGACAGTGCAGAATGGCTAGTAAATAATTTGGTTATAGTCTCTTAAGTGGGAGCAGACAAACTTTGACAACACACTGTGTGTTGTAACACTGAGGACACTGAGCATTTCTCTGCCTGCACGCCTGAGTGACTGTGGGTATCCAGAGGGCTATGTTGACATGCTGTGCCTTCTGCAGCTTCCTCCAGACCACAAAATGCCTGAGTCAGTGGCCCACTGGGTCTGCACTGTCCTTCTCCATCATCTGCTCAGCCCCTGCCTGGTACTGGATGCAGGCGTGGGAGTCATTGTTCCTCCTACTTCCCCTTTTTCTACTGTGAAAAGAAATGTTTAATGAGTGTCCATAGGAATCAAGGTGTTTGAGGTGTTTTGGGCTTGATATTGGGGCAGATTTTTATGCTGCAGTGCAACTTTTAGGGTGTCTTTAAAACATTTCTAACCCAGACAAGAGGATGCAATGAACAAGAAGTTACTTAGGGGCAAAAGGATCCGCTATGACAGCTTAATCAAACTGAAACCTGTCCCTAGCTGCCCTTCCTTCCCAGGAGGCCCACAGGGATTATGGGGTGGATTCAGTATTTTATCCATGAATTACTCCCTGGAGACAGCTTAGGGCAGCTTATATGCAGAGTCAGGCCGGCTGTGCCTGCAGGAGCTCGACCCCCCTGCACGTGGGCAGAGTGTGTGATGGGTCACACTGAGAGAGGGGCCTCAGCACCTTCCTGCCTCCAGTGGGTCACACAGCCACCTGGGAGCACTGCACACCCCTGCTGCCTTTATTTTCACAGGAAATAAGAAAGAAAAATATGAAGGTATTTATCTGCAAACCTACACAGGACCAGATATATCTCTTGGGTTTGCATGGCCGACAAATTAAGGCTAGAAGGGACTATCAGACAGAGCATTTGGTCTGGCACCTTGTGTGTATATCACAGGTCATTTATTTTTAACCAGTTTTCCCTGCACTGAAACCAAGAGCTTCTGTATTTAAAAGACAGTTTAGCCTTGATCTGGAGCCATCAAAACATGGAGAATCCATCACATTCATCATTCATCCTTTCTGTTAAAAATGTGAGCCTTCTGTCAGGTGCATTGCTCTGGCTTTTATGTCCAGCCATTGTTTCTCATTTTGTCTTGCATTGCCAGGATAAGTAAGCCTTTAGGGTCTGCCATTTTAGCCCTGTAAATTTACTTATAAATTTTAATTCAGGCACTCTTCCATCTCTTTTCTGACAAGCTAACCTCTGAGTTTCTTCCTGCAAGGCATTTCCTTCAGCCTCTGAAGCATTTTCTAGCTGCTTTCTCCACAGTCCAATTTTTAAAATATTCATTTTAAAACATGGACACTAAAAGTATGCACTTTTCTGTTTGCATTTCCCATATGTTATAAGGTATGAATTATACTCCCCTGCTTCTTCTGTTCTTATCACCTGAATCACGTATCAGCTTTTCCATTCTTCCACTCCAGCCAAATTTCAGCCTAAGCAGCACTGAGAAACACAACTCATCCACTCTTCTTTTTGGGGCTACTGACGTAAAAGTAGCCTTTGCCCTGTTTTTCAGGGGGATTCCAGATACTGGAAATTGCTTGGCATTGATACTGGTGGGCCTGTGACCAGATACTGGTGACCTGCAGCCAGGTCCTTTACAGTCTTGGCCTGTAACTTCCCTAAAGGTATGAATATATAATTTTTTTTCTCTCTTAAAATGTTTTCAACAGTAGCTCTGCTTACTAATGGAAAATATCTTCTCATTTAAAGCAAGGATATAAATTATTTGTTTCCAGCTGCAAGACAGAAATATTTATCCAACACATCCATCTTTTCCTGTCACTGATCATTTCCTCATCCCACTTAATCACATATCCCATCACCAGAGGTTCTCTTCTTTCCCCAGGAGCAAACTGTTTTGGTTTGAATGATCTTTTTTCCCTCATATCTTTCACTACCGTAAGCAATTTCCTGCATTTCATGCCTCTCAGTTACTATTTCTTGAAGTCTTTCTTCTTGTTTTTCCACTTGTTATACACCAGAGAGAAGAGAATACTTCTACATATGGCTTTCACCTCACCTCTGATCCAGCATTTGAGGTCTTTTATCATCTTCTGGGGTTTAAAATGTTCAGACACGGGGAATCATGACTAAAAATAATAGTATTCTGTCCAGAGCACTACAGAGGACATAAATTATAATCAGACTGATTACTAACATTTAATTATTTCTGTTATTTAGTTACAATATTGCTCGCTGGTTTTTAATCATTCGATGTTGAATCATTTTACACTGCAGCTCAGTATTTTCATTTTTCTCAGCTGAGCCTTGACTTTCCGAAATAGTTAATTCCAGCTCAAAATGCCAGTCTGTCATTTTTGGTCACACCCCCTGCTAACACCCAATTACCCATGGGCTAGAACAAACTTGTCACCCTTGTCGAAGGGAATAAAACCTCCCCAGTCAGTGAAATAAGGCTGTCAGTGGCACACCTGTGCAACGAGCTGATGCTCAAATGAGGGGTGTTTTCCTCTTAGGGCTCTTAGGAGGTTGTTAAGCCAGGGGAGCTCCCATGGGTGTCCATTAGGAGAGGGCATGGACAGGAGCAGACACACTGGGGCAGCCCCAGCCATAGGGCACCTCCCAGAGCCCGTGGGCAGGCAGAGCAGGGCTGTGGGGAACAGGAGCCCAGAAGACAATTTTATTTTTAAAACAACAGTTGATGACAGCAATTGCCAGAACATTGCTTCCCCACAGGCAGGATCACGGAGTGGCAAATCACACAACAGCAGCGATGGTGGTGGTGCCATGGCAAGCTGCACCAGCCTGGGCTGGGAGAGCTTCACAGAGCCTCCTTGGCAACATCCAAACATCAAGTTGCTTAATTTTCACTGGAGTGAGTTTAAAATGGTCCGGGAGATTCCTGGTAGACAAGAGTGTTTATTTTTAGCTCGGATGACCAAGCCTCAGTGGTCAAGATGCCTCAGCCAATCTTTCCGAAATAGCGGGGAATTTCAGGCTTGAGGGTTTTGCTCAGAGTCATCCCTGGTGCTCCCTGTTTGCAGAAGTTTCTGCTCAGTCACTCCTGTGAGGAAAGGCTGGGGCAGCCAAGTGCTTTTTCAGGAATAAACCAGCCATTACCACAGCACATGGTAGGCAAACCCTGAGGCCACAGACCTTTGTTATGAAATCAGAAATTAAATAGGCACATTTTAGATTCAATTAAAAACCAAAACAAAACACATGTACAAACCGTAAATTTCCACATCAGTAAATGATTCATTCCTTATTTATAAAAGAAGCATTTCTGAAGACTCGCGGAGATGATTCTGTTTCAGCATAATTTTGTTCAATCAGGCTTAGAATTAATTAACATAATTAGTCACTATGGGGGGATAACTCAGACTGATTTTATGGAACCTTTTGTTGCGCTGGTTCAGGTCTTACAGCTTGATTTAAACATGACTGGAGGGGCTTATTAACATGAGTGATTAATGCTGCATAAAATTGATTACAAACTAATTTTAGCTGTAAAACCACATTTCTACAAACTTTCATCATGAGTAACTATGGTGACTTTGGACTAAAACCAGTTTGGCTTAGGTTGAACAGCAACAGTGGCACTGGTGGCCTGCAGCCTCACCACCAGGAATGGCAGAATCCAGCCTGGCTCACAGTGCTAAAAATCCTTGAGCCAAACTGGCGTCACTGTGAAGGAACAGCATCTTCCCTGCAGATGGAAATAGAAAAATCCAGCAAAACCTCTTTAACAACTGAGAAATCAGTGTGCAGTTTTTATCATGGAATCATAGAAGGGCTAGGGTTGACATGGACCTGAAAGGTCAGCTGGTTCCCACCCCCACTGCCAGGAGGACATAGACACCTTTCACTAGACCAGGTTGCTCAGAGCTCCATCCAACCTGGCCTTGAGCACTTCTATGTATGGAGGATCCAAGCTTAGTTGACTTCTCTACTTAAGCATCTGTTCACTGTTCATGTTCCTTCTTCTACAACACTAAACACAGAAAAGGCTTAGCCTTGAAAATTCCCACTCCTAGATTTCCTTATAAATAAAGTCAAAATAATTTCAAACATTGGCAGGCTGCTGAGTTGTCATAAGAATGTAAGTGTATGCAGAATGCATTTAAGTATGTGTGCAATGGTTGGAAAAAATGTGACAGATCCTACCACAATAAATAGTACCTGAGCCTACAAAAGGTCCCTGACAATGGGCCTATTTCAGAAATAAGCAACTATGCAAAGTGTCTGGCACTCTGCATTGATCTTTCAGATTTTTTCTGTTTTTCTATTACTAAAAGTACCATCAAAGTACAATAAAAATCTAATTTGAATAGTGTGGCCCTGCACACTGTTAAATAAAGCAGATGTGAAGTTTCTAAACAAGATATCCTTGAGGTTTGGCTTTGAAAAGAAGGAAGACGTTTCACACAGCCAATGACATCTAATTTTTTCAAAGGCTTAGCTCGACATTTCCAAGAAAAACAGTTCTTTCAGATGAAAGGCTGCACAAAAAAAAGTCATGTGGAAAAGAAGAGTTTGCATTTGTTTGGAGCTTATTTTCATTAAAAGGAAAAAGCGAGGATGGTGGAAGGAAATAAGAAAATCAAACTTAAAAATTAGGAAATATGTAACATGTCTTCATAATGCCTGGCACAAACTTACTAAATTACTACAAAAATGTATTCATTCATGTCCCTGAAATCAGCTCCTCCAGCAAATAGTCCTCCTTTTCCAATAAATTATTTGTAAGCCTGCAACCTTCCTGTCTATTAACTGAGGGTGGGTTGTTGGGATTTTTTCCTTTTTTGCCTTCCTTTTATACTAGTTCAAGACAATGGGCCTTGCTGCCACATAATTCAAGTGCAAAGTAGTGGGAAAAGTGCTGGCATTCTGCACTGGTAGAGCTTCTGCCCTGACACCCAAAACTATCTACACACAAGAAAGTAAGTGAGGAGTTGGCAGTAAGCTTACAAGGCAACAGGCTCACTTGGGCAGCCCAGACAGAGTGTAAGGCCTGGGTATCTGCCTCTGGCTGGGGGAATGTGCATGCAAGTGTGGGGTGCCCAGCTGGGTCCCACACACCAGCACCAACAGGAAACTCTGTGCATTTATTTGTATTGGGTCAGAAGGAGGAAGAGCTGAAAGGATCAGCTCCCTAAGCACTTGCCAAGCCATCCATGAGTGCCATGTGCTGTCTGCCTTTCTCATTGGATCAATTAAAACCAGGGCTGGATGAATATTATTTGCCGAATACATTATTTAGCGAATGTTGATCTTCCTTGCTGAATACCCTACCTGACTGATCATCTCTGCCATAGCCTACAAGCTCTAGCACCACTCAAATACTATTAGCTGAATAATTTATGAGATGAACAAAGACAAAATGCATTGAATAATTTATTCAAAGAAGAATTGCTTCCAGTATTTGGTTAGCTCTAATTAGATCCTCTTTTCGGCTAGATTACACACATATATGCACTTGCTTAGGCAGACGTACACACAGGCACATGCTCACATACTCAAGAGAGCCAGATTCAGGATGCACAGCAGATTAGCACCACTTTACTTCACTGATTTTATTGCTTGAGGCCCACTGGCACAGTCCAGATCAGAACAAAGCCTCATAAATAGACTGAAACAGAGAGTCCAAGTCAGAAATTTTGAACGTGTAACTGAATTCTCCCTGCAAAATGCAGGGTGACATGCAATGGGTCAGGAAAAAAGGAGCTGATGATTCATATAGCCGTTGATTGTAAGATAATTTGAGAAGAAGCAAGAACAAAAAAATTCTGTCTCAAGTGGATCACAAATCTCCCATCTTTGACAGAATGCATGTAAAGAAAGACACTGTTGAATGTGTTGATTTGTAAACATGAACTTTCCTATTTCACATTCAAGTGTGGACAGAGAGGGAGATCAGAAGGGAGAGATGGCAGGTATTGTGTGGCAACAGGAAAAAAGACCCCTGCACCATGGTTTCAGGACTGCTGGAGCAGCAGGCAGTCCCTAACCATCAAGAGGACCCAGACCATGTTCATATGCTGCAGAATGGCTTTTCCCCCCCACCTTCCTGAAGTATTTCCAGATATTCCCTCATAACTGAAGTTTTCTTATCTTTAGGACATGTTACACACAAGTTCCCAGAGCAAGAAGAAGCTTCACTGACCACAGTGAGCTGCTAGACAAAGACATACTGGCATCTTCTACTGGTTACCTGATTTTTCACAGGTAATTTGGGGGCAGGTATTTCAGGTAAAGTGTCAGCTTTAATTCACAGCCCCTTCAAAGCAATTTTCATATGAAGCCATGTAACCTCTCAGAGTCTGGTACCTCCAGGTCAGGGTTGAGGGCAGCAGAAAGATTTTACTGACAGTGCAGCTGTTTGCACCATAACTAACCACATGGATAAACAAAGGGCCATAATTTAGCTAAGATAACCTCTGCGATAACCTTACAAATGCTGACATAAACCATATGCACTGCCCAAACCCAGACAGGCAAAGACAAACCTTACATAAACTCAAACTTTATAGAATTTACATGTGGCATATCCAGGAGCATTTATAACAGAGAAGGATCCCACATTCAGGCCTAGATTTTAAACCCCCTGTAGCATGGGGAATAGAAGGTCATATCCAACAGCATGAGATGTGTGTCAAATGAGAAAAGTAGCCAAAGCAGACTTGAAGGCATTGTGTACCTCCAAGAAAAAAACTTTCCTGTTTGTTGTCTGCATCTGCTGTTTAGATAGCTGGACAAGATAAATGCAAGCAAATCAAAATGCAAAGATAAAACGGAAACCTCTACATGGCTGTCTTGAAGGACAAAGCTGCATCTTCCATAGTTAATTGCTCCCAATTATTTTTTTCTCCTGCTTCTATTTTTGTAGAGCCCCCAGAGCTGCTCTAATGGTAGAGAAAGAGTAACAGAGATAATTGGGAACATCCTGAATAACCTAATTCCAGAGTCCTTATGGTATGACAAGACACCTGAGGGATGTCTCCAGGACAATGTCAGCAGGCATGAAAGGCTGCAGCAAAGGCATTAGAGCGAGGTTATTCTGTTTAAAAGGTTGTTGGCACTTTCAGTTAATAAAAGCCACTTGGGAAGCACTCCCTTTTATGTCTGACAGGTTTCTCTTTTTGCCCTTTATACATGATGTGTTACCATGAGTGCAGTTCATCCACTGATTAATCATCCTGTCTGTTCTGTTCCTAGTGCATGGATAGCATCATTTTGTATGTAGGACTTAAAGACCTGGGTTTCAGAGAATATGTGTCCAGAGGCAAGGCTCAGGAGTGGAAAGATGTCACCATAGATCAGCATCTTGCTCAGGAGTTGGCACATGAGGCTTCTGCTCCTCCTCCAGCACAGGTAACCACACATGTATGTGAACACAGCAGGAGCATAAAATTGAGTGTAGTCATAGCCCAGGGATGCCAGCTACAGCATCTCACATCAAAGGGCATGGAGAGTGGTGTGGCCAGCCACAAGGAAGTGGGCTGTGGGCATCCTATAGTTGTCATCTGCTATGTATCCAGTACCACTTCATCCCAGTGCCTCCCTGGTAGAGGTACAAGATTTCATTTTGCTGGGAGCTTTCTGAAAGTACACACTTGTCGGCGAGAGGAGCAAGACGACGAGCCAATATGGTTCATAAATCAAGCTCCTTTATTGTCAGACAGTGCACATACTTATACTACCTTACGTGCTCAAGATATTATTTACTTACAGAAGTTTCACACGGGATTTTTCTCTAATCTAAGTAAAACACAGACTGGTCTCAGAAGGCAATAACATCAACAATTTCTTCTGCCAAGCTAATCTCTAGACACCTGCACTTTGTTTACAGCTCTCATGTCTCCCTTTCCACAGTTGTCTTGAGAACAGCCTTGAGCAGAGGCCTAACACTTATCTATGGAGTCTGGATTGCTCACACCTTATGTCTGTGCAGCCAGAAATGGCCATTTCCCAACATATCCCCCTTCTTTTCTTTGAGCAATCCAGACCATGTTTACATTTTTCTATTATTTATCAAATACTTAACATTATAAGCTAATTGACACTTGAACTTAACAGAAATGAAACTTAACAGCACTTAACTTTAACAGTCCTTAAAACTTACCTATAATCACTTAAACTTAACTTCACTTAAACTTAACACTTATATTTAGCAGAACTTAAATTTAACAGAACCTAACCTTAATAGAGCTTAACAGAATTTAAAATCAATAAACTTTAACCTAACATCACTTAAATTTAGCAACACTTAAACTTAACTGAACTTATGGCACTTTTACTCTTATGATTGTAATAACTATTAAAACTATCAATCTTATCCTTATAAACTTCATTTATCATCTATTTTAAAACTTATATCATCAATCAATTTCTTAAAGGCAATGTTACTCTTATTATCTACTTCAGTCTTTTCCCAGTTAAACTGGGTCTTCTTTGCACAAACCCTCTAGCGACCCATGGCCCTGATCATGGAGCCATTCTTCAACAATTCCTCCTTGTTCCTCTTTGGCAAGCAAAACATTGTGGGTCACTTTGGTTACTTGTTTCATTAAACAGCTATACACAATCTTAACAATTATTATAAACACAATAATAACAACACACAACTGAAGGCCTTCAAATAACAAGGTTTGGATCCAACCTGTGATGCCCAATGAGGACAACCATTTAGCTATTCCTAAGTCATTGCTCACCATCCAGGGTCTGCAACAGCTGCCTTGTTTCAGTGAAGACATGGAAAGCCCTTCCGGATAGGGTCTCCAAGTCCACCCCAAAAAGGATCCAGCTGATATAAATTCCAATTATTAAGTCAAACCCGACTTAAATACGATTTGGATGCAGAAACACCTGGGTCCGCTGGTAGATGTCCGACCAGGGAGAGTCAAGGCTTGGCCAGGGCCAGGACTCCAACTGGAGGGATTTCCCTAACACAGATCTTATGAGAAAACTGTTAGAAACAACAACTAAGAAGGTTACTTAAATCTGAGCAAATAATAGAGACAGTTACATAAACATAACACAGGTTGCGCAGACTGTAAAATAACAGACTTTACCAAATACTTTTGACTAGAAAGACCATGGTACCATGAACATGATAATGAAAAGATTGCATATGCATGAGTTTACGTACGTAATCTTAACAGAACCTAATCCTTGCTATAACACACATAGCTATGTATAGTTGTAGTTAACTCTTATAAAATCTAGTTGTAATACTTAACTGTAACAGAACTTAACAAACCTAATAGCATTTAAACTTTAACAATATATTTATAAGTACTAATACACCAGGGGTGATCGCTTGGGATATGTTTGAAAACAGTGTTGCAAGCTGCAAGCACACAGATCCATCTTTTCTTTGCTCCATCTTCTCCGAGATCACTGTACTTCTAAGTTCAGCTGTAGGTATAAAACTCAAGCACTCATTGAAACAAAGTAAAACAGGAAAAACAGTAAGAACAGATTACAATTCCAGTCATTCATTTCTATCTAGCAAGACAATTCCCATCATTAATTAACAAACAATACAAAGGTATACATTTCCTGACAAATTCTGCTACTAAGGCTTACCACTCTAAAACATGCAGGATTTTGCAGAATGAAAAAAATCAAGACAGAAATATTTGAAATCTTATTCTACTATCACTATAAGAAACAAACTGCTCAGTTTTGCTCCAACAAGCAATCTTCTTGTCTTTTTTTTTTTTTTTTTTTTTTTTTTTTTTTTTTTTTTTTTTTTTTTTTTTTTTTTTTTTTTTTTTTTTTTTGATACACTACTTAACTTTCAAGAGTCTTTCAAGGAAAATCTAACTTAAACATTTCCTAATATGTAGTCTACAAGTTTGCACATGTTATTTATTCAAATGTTTCTTCTAGCTTATTAATCAGTTTACATTTCGCCCAAACTTCTTTGTTCTGCTCGGCCTCGGCTGCGCTTTGGCACCGGCCTGTTAGGTGTACGATTCTGCTGCGTCCCCTCTGGATCAGTTCTGCCAGGTTTTCAATCCTTTGTTTTTGCTGAATTGTTGCTGTGGGCTGGATGCTTGTAAACAGTCACTCCAGCACTCTCATTCTCTCCGTCCTCCCTTTCTCCCCCTTTTTCTTTTTGCACTGACTAAGTGCAAGTCCTGTAGCAACCTAGATTTCCCAGATTTCTTCTTGTTAACACAATTTCCACCAGTAAAGTTAGCAGCAAGTATACGAGACAATATGAACAGTCTTTGATACTTGCAGAAAAACGACCTATTAAAAGTGCACCCAGGGGTTGACTCAGGAGCACCGGCGGTCGAGGGCGCAGGCGCAGAGAGTGCTGGGCCGGTACTGTTGGAGCACGGCGGGCGGCCGCGCTCTCCTTCCCGTTTTCCGGTGCCAGCAAGCGAGCTGCGCGCGGTCCCTGTGGCTAGGGAAAACTGTTGTTACTCAGTCGATGCTGGGAAAAGAGGTTCCTCGCTGCCCGCCCGGCGCACAGAAAAACCGTGGCTGTTGCCGCGCCGTGTCACCACCGCTGCCGGCTCCACAGCCTCCCACCCCCGGCGCACTGAGATGCCGCCGGAGCCGAGGGCAGGAGCCGAGGGCAGGGGTCGCCGGGCAGGAGCCGCCGCTTACTGCAGCGGCCGCGGGGAGAAATCCGAAACCGCTGCGGGGGGGGGGAGGGCGGGGGGACACCTTTCCCTGGAACTCTGGAAGCAGTGTTCTAGGAGATGCATCTGCAGCTAAAGAAGAAAAAAGGAGAGGTCCTGAAAGTTCTCAACGACTTTGAGGAGCAGTAACTTCCTCGGATTCAGATAGAGATGAATAAACAGAAAAGCGAGAAGGATTCAGTCAGCCATGATGGTCAGGAGCTGGAGGCTCTGTTTTCTGATGTCCAGCCACTGTTCCCAGGCAGCAATTTGCTCCTTCTGGCCATCTCCCCCCAGTTCTGGGGGATGTGGCATGGGGGGGGGCGCCGTTGGAGGCTCGCGGGTCGAGCTCTCTAACCTTTTAAACATGTAGAAATTTTTCCAGTACATCACTTTCATCACTTTTCTGTCCCTTTTTCCCTGACGGATTGTAGAAGCGAGTCCGATTGCAAAGCTGTTTTCACAGTCTCGGGGGCGGCTGTCCGGTTATCACTGAACATGTCTCACAGCGCCCTTTTTAATTGTCTCTCAGCAGGGTATTTGAAAGGCCACTCTCGCTCTCAGGGTTAATCTACAGTCTCAAGTCCATTTTAGGAGATTCCGCATAGCGGAATTATCACAGTTCAATTCTCTCACAGAGATGATAAGTTAGAAGAGGTCCTGGACTGTCAGCTGTCCTTCATCTATCTCCATCCCTTCCGTCCTCTTCCCCAGACCTGAAGCACCGAGGTTCTCTGCCTAGGCGCGACCCTCCCGCCTCTGCGCTAAGGGCCTGCGTCTGGCAGGGGCTATCATTTCACCTCTTTTGTCTCCCATGGCGGTGACTATTTCTGCTATAAATGTCTGCATTCCCACCGGCACTCGGCTCATCTTTTTAACATGACCTGAATGGAGGTGTCTGCGGGCAGCGTCTGCTGATTACAATTTCCTAAAACACACTGGCGTAACAGTGCCCCTCGCCTCCACTGCTGCACCCCAGCTCTGATAGCCGCGGATACCCTATCATCCTGCAGGGACTCAAAGAGCACTGGAAACGCCGCTTCTCCTCGGCTTAAAGTTCTAACGTCCTGAGCTAGTTTTTCATCGCCCTCTTCCAAAGCTTTCTGTTCTACCTTCGCCCAGCTAATTCTGCGTCTCCCTTCCCCCGCGCGAAACGGAGCAGCGCCCCCGCCTCCACCTCCACCCAGCGAGGGGGGGGGCGCGAGCGGCGGCTGGCGCGCCGGCGGCTGCTCCTGCCGAGAAGGGACACTGCTTCCTCGCACCGGGCGAGAAGGCATAGAATCGCCCGGGGTGGGGGGCAAAGCCGGCTGATCTTCCTCCTGGGGTTCGGCCGGTGCACAGGGGAGGGGCGGACACCCCTCCTCCGGCTCCGGCGGCGCGGACGCCGCGGCGGCCGCTTGCTCCGCGGAAGGAGCGCCCGCCTCCGGGGCCGCGCCGCGATCGGGCGGCGACCCGTGCACCCCCAGAACCACACACTTCCCTACGGCCGGCAAGCTAGGTGTTTCGTTCCCAATGCCGAGCATTCCCGGGATAGGGTGCTCACCTCCCGGAGTCCTCCCGCTCCCTTCCGTGATTCCTTCTAGTTTTGCCGTGGCAACGGCTGCAACTTTTTTCTCTGCCTGATATCTTTGCAAACAGGTCGTTACCTCCCTCCAGGGCTTCCCGAGTGCCGCGCCTACCTTGTTGCTGTCTAGAATTCCCTCAAACAACTGATCACCATACGTCCGCCATTCTGGCAGGTCAAAAATCCTGTTAGGGTCCCCGAAACAACCCTTTGCCATCCCCAATGTAGCTAATCCTGCCACCTGCTTTAGGGTCTCTTCGCTGACTCTTCGCTTTTCTAAAAAGCATGTTAATAAGTCTACGGCTACCTGCGAATCCATTTCCGTCCAGCTGGTTAATCTCTCCAGGCTGATCGCAGAGGCCTCCACGTCCCACCGCACTGGCCCCTCCGCGTCTTTCCGCGCCGCGTCTATGCGCCGAGCGATCGCCCCGCAGCCTTTCCGAGTTATAGCCGTTCTCGGGCGGCGGACCCCTCTCCGAGGTCCAAGCGTTCGGATCCCCCCTTCGCCGCGCAAAGGGTATAGATCTTCGCTCCCCGGTCGCTGCTACCGGTGCTTTCCCGATCCCGCCGGTCAGGTCCCGCGCGTCCCGCACGTCGGCTCCGTGCCGAACGTCGGGGTCACCATTTGTCGGCGAGAGGAGCAAGACGACGAGCCAATATGGTTCATAAATCAAGCTCGTTTATTGTCAGACAGTGCACATACTTATACTACCTTACGTGCTCAAGATATTATTTACTTACAGAAGTTTCACACGGGATTTTTCTCTAATCTAAGTAAAACACAGACTGGTCTCAGAAGGCAATAACATCAACAATTTCTTCTGCCAAGCTAATCTCTAGACACCTGCACTTTGTTTACAGCTCTCATGTCTCCCTTTCCACAGTTGTCTTGAGAACAGCCTTGAGCAGAGGCCTAACACTTATCTATGGAGTCTGGATTGCTCACTTATACCTTATGTCTGTGCAGCCAGAAATGGCCATTTCCCAACACACACTGACACAGCTGTGAAGTGCCTGGATCCACTTCAGTGGGGGAACATACCAGTGAATAACAGCAATCTGAGATGACAAATGGTCATCCCAGGCTGTCCTCAAAACATGGTCCTACCTGTCTCAACAGGGTGCTCAGTTCTGAAAACCAGCACCAATAAATTAAAGGAAATAGTATTGATTTTAAATTCCCGACCTGGAAAGCAAGTCACGGGCTGCTACTAATGTCACAGGCTGCTATTACCATCAGTACCTGCAGGAATTGGCCATAACAAACATGTTCAGCCAATGCAGGGGCAGGAAAAACTATTTCTTCCAGTATTTACTGCACCTTTTGGCCAATGTCCTCTTGAAGCACTGAGCAAGGACAATGCTGTGTCAGCTCCAGGGCAAGATACTCCCTTTTGTCACACTTCCCTGACCCTGCTAGGGTACAGCATGTTGCCTGGACCCCTTCTTTAATAAATGTTTTCAGTTCTACAGATGAGCACATGTGCACCACTGTGTGGACTGCCAAGTCGGGTCAGAGCTTGGCATTTGATTATTTTGTCATAAAGCAAAAGCACTAAAAACTTTAGGCTTGGATAACTAATCACTGCCCTTTTGTAAAGGAATTTATTTAAACGAGCATCAAAATGAAAGTGACAGCAGTGGCAGCAAGTAAATTATCACTGCCTAATTGGACCCAAAGAGAGTTTGGTGCCTGAAATGTCCCTTCATGTAGATTGGCAGAGAAACGAAAAGTGTACTGGACACATGCACATTGACTTTACAAGTTCTTAAATTTCTTGGTTTCCAGCTAGTCCCAGAAGTACAAAAAGCATTGTATTTTTCCCTGCTTCTGTTCCCATGTTCACAAGTTCGTAAGATTTGCAGTTGGAGACCTTTATTCATCATTAAACTGGAAAACAAACTTGACAGGAACTCTTTGTTAAGCTTGTTGAGTTCCTGTTCTGTCCCCCATCCAGGAATGTGGAGCCAGCCCAGTAATTCTGCTGCTCTGTGTCTCCTAGGCAATCCTGTTCAATGCTGACCAACTTCTTGTAAAAAGAGCTGCAAAAATGCCAAGTACCAACTGCTGCACTTGCAAGTATACCTTGTTCCTTCACACTGAGAGCTGAAATTTTCACAGGGGTCTTGTAAATCCTTGCAGAACTGTCCTTCAACTCTCCAGTTCAGCCCTTTGATAACATGCTTTTGGCATCAAAATCAACAAAATAAAAAAACTTTAATTATTTCACTAGAAGAAAAACTACCTTCAGCTGGGAGGCAGGGAGAGGTTCACCAGAAAATTGTTTGACCAGGGCTACTAAAAAATTGAAATTTCCATGGCTTTGAGAATGTGATCCATAACATTCTAGATCACTGTAATTGAATAACTGCTTGAGAATAAACTTCCTTAAGTTAAAGATTGAGAGTTCTTATGAGGATATTGATTGAGGGTATGTCTTAAAGAATTTGGTTCTAATTTCAATTCCTTTTTAAAGAGATAAATGGATATAATTTCCCAAAAACCTTCAATGTATGAAGGTCTGGGGCTGTTCCATAAGCAGAGTGTGTGCCCAGGAGCTAGAAGGGAGGAGCAGCAGGCTGACTGCAGTGGCCCAGCCAGACGAGCCCCAGGCAGGGAGTCAGAGCCCCATGGGCAGAGACCCTCAGTCTGTCAGGCCTCAGCCTCACTGTGTGACCAAAGTGAACGAGCACTCATAAGAACGTCCCCCACCCTCCTTCATCCAGTCTTGCTTAAAGAAAGACACCTAATTTTCACAAAAAAACATTTCACAATAAAAGGTGTGCATTAAAAATATGGGGAAGGAAAAATATAAATCCAGCCTCTATATTGGATAAGAATATGAGTCCAAAAAGTTTGAGGATATATTGGCAGCAAAATTTATCCTACAGGATTCAAAACAGAGAAAGTCCTATGTTTAAAAAAGACTTATGACTGAATTACATGAAAAAAAGATTCAGTCACAGTAGAAAATTGAGTTAGTTTAACTGAGAAGCTGTCACTTTTAAAAAAGTAGAGAGTTGCAAGATCAGATTTGTTGTCAGAAGCCAAACTGGTGAAATTTACCTTGCTCACTAGCAAAATAGAATATTAAGCATCATTCAAAAGAGAAGCTTTAGAGAAATGCATAATCCCTCTTTCTATAGAGCTTTATTTCAGTAAAGGGCAATACTGCACATAATTTATCTTTTTCTGTGAATAAATTCATTAAGCCTGAGGAGGTGGAATCCCATATGGTCCCATGGTCAGAGAGCAAGATGTGCAGTTGTGAGGTGTGTTAATATGCAGTAGAGATACAGCACAATTATATCAAGTCTTCTCAGAAGGGTTGCAAATCCAGTAAGAATGGTAAACTTCAGTCTTTTGTTAACTTAGCTGGTTACTGGTTTCTCTGGCATTTTAAACTGAAGGGGAGAACAAGAAGCAATGTGTGGTAAAAAGCTCATTCATTGAAAATTGAATTTGACCCCAAAATCCTATTGATGTTGGTGAGTTTGGAGTACAGCTCAAATGTAGCACTCACAAAATCAGGCTTTGGGGTGAAGACTGTAGATCTGAAAAAAGCAAGATAATGCATGTACTTACTCATTGGAACCTATGAGCTGGCATAACAACTACAATATTTGGGCTGTTTTTCACCACAAGTTTTGCAAGGTACAGGGACTCCTGTGTCTGCTCAAACAGAAATCTGTGACCTGTACCTGACCTACCTTCACATCACCCCCAGCATGCACAGAGAGCAAGTGACCTTCTTTGCTGCTCCAGTGCAAATTGTTAAAGATTATTGTTGTCTCTCGGGAAGTCTTCAGGCATGCTTTGCTATTCCTAGTGAAATAGGCTGTGGCTTTGCCATTGATCACCAGAGGGCAAAAAAGGAAAATTTCATCCCTCTGGAAAGAACTGCTCCCCTGCAATTTTCTTTTTTATTTATAAGTGTGTGTTCTTTCATCTAATTTACTGAAATAATTCTAGTTTTCTTTGTGGAATGCTTTTATTCAATAAAATTTAGTCCTCTTTCAGCCCCTTTTCTGTTTTCTTGGCCCTGATTTTATTGGTCTGGTGGCTGACAGCAAGGTCTGAGCTCCCTGTGCAGTGAAACACTTAAACATACACTTCAAGGTATTGTGGCATGATGCTACTTCAGCTTGACAAGGACATCCTGTGCCGAGCTGAGAGCCTGGATCAGGTATCTGCTGCATTTAGCAAGGTTACTTCACCAAAAGCATAACAGGCAAAGGAAGCGTCACCTAGCTGAGCTAAGCATAGAGAGTAAATAGGCTCTGAAGATTATGAAAATGGTTTTACACACCAACTTGCACTCTTCAGGGCAGAGAAATCCTGGGCCAAGGTGGAGGCACAGCCAGCCTCATATCCTGGCTGAGCTGTCCGGGTGCAGGAACCTTGGGGAGATGTGAAGGATGCACGCAATCCATGCAGGCAACTTCTCCAGGCTACAGCCCTGGTGACTGCAGGATTTATTGAGCTGGCAGTTGCATCCAAGTTATTGCACATCCAGGCCAGCTGTTGCACCCAGGCCAGCATCCCTGGAGAAACTCGATGCCCGTGGCTTGAAAGGGTGCACACATTGCTGGGTAGAAAGTTAGCTGAATGGCTGGGCCCAGAGAGTGGAGGTGAATTTAAATCCAGCTGTTGGCTGGTCACTGGTGGTGTCACTAGGGTTCAGTATTGGAGCCAGGTCTGCTTTTTATCTTACAGGATTCAAAACAGAGAAAGTCCATGTCAGGCTCCTATGTTTAAAAAAGCTGTGTGACTGAATTACATGAAAAAAATATTCAATCACAGTAGAAAGTTGAGTTAGTTAAACAGAGAATCTGACAATTTTAAAGATGTAGAGAGTTGCAAGATCAGATTTGGCATCAGAAGTTGAACTATGAGGGGTGGCTGAGGGAGCTGTAGGTATTTAGCCTGGGGAAAAGGAGACTCATAGTGAACCTTAATACTCTTTATAACTCCTGAAAGGAGGGTGTAGCTGAGTGGGAGTTGTTCTCTTCTCCAAAGTCACAAATGGTAGGACAAGAGGAAATATCCTCGAGTTGCATCAGGGAGGTTTAGCCTGGGTATTAGGAAAAATTTTTTCTCAGAAGGCGTGGTCAAGAATTGGAACAAACTGCTCAGGGAAGCAGTGGAATCACCATCCCTGAGAGTGTTCAAAGGCATGTGGATGGGGTTTAATGGTGAATATCCTTAATGCCTGGGCTAGATGATCCTGAATATTTATTCCACCCTAAATGATTCTACTATTCTCTGCTTGATAAGCACAGCCTGAACATTAATCATGTTGCCCTGTTTCAGTCAGGGTGCTACATGTGGCCCTCTCATAGTTAATCTTCTTGTGCTGCTATAGGAAAGGGAACACGTGCTTGACACCAACAGTGCAGCCCTTGGGTACAATTAAACATCAGGAACTACTCAAACGTTTGTAAGGTTTCCTTTTCATGCACATCTGTTTGTTGACCTTTGGGAGTGAGACTCTTTCGTGGCCAGTTTTCAGTGATAAGAAGCTGCTATCACAAAAAGGCACTGTCACAGCTGGCAAAGACACCAAAGACAGAGCAGGGAGACTGAATTGTTGCTGCAAGGGGTTTGTCCCAGCCTGCATGGGGCAATGCAGGGAAGTTTGCTCTCTTGTCACCCTTGTTTTATCTGTTTGGTGGGTAAACAAAGGGCTTCAATCTTTGCAGCTGCAAGCTCAGCAGCTTTCTCCACCACATATCATTCACCCAAAGATAAAAACATTTGTGGAGAGTTCCAGATCTCTGGTGCAAGCTGTTATTTGATTTATTTATTGGCACTAGGTTCTAAAACACGGTAGGTGCTTTTCTGCAGATAGGAGGAGACACAATTCCCAGGCTTTGAAGGGCTGACAGGAAAGATGCAGCATTCATAAAGAGCTAACACAGAAACAGAAACAAAAATAAAACTTGCAATGTCAGATTAAGGGATTGTTTAAGGTTGTTACACAAGTTTTGGTTGTTTAGACACAGAGTTGCATAGGCACACACATGTATTCCTTATGCATGTACCCATTTACTGAAGATCTCACGTGTATAAACAATGAAATCAAGACTAGCAGATTTATCCAAGGGGAATCAGAAAAAATCCAGCATTTCCTGGCCAAGGTACCAAATGTAATCACATCTCAAAACAATTACAGTGCTCAAAATACTATAAAGGGCTGTAATACAGTCTCTGCAGAAAGTAATTGAGCTCCAATGGACAGAATAGGCATTGCTCTAAATAACAAAAATGTTTTCCATTGCCCCATGAAAGCACCAGCTGACTGCAGTCACTGCTTGCTGAGTTGCTTCTGATGAAGGTTCTGCTCTGCAGACAGACCCTTTTTGCAGCAGTGACTTCACCATGACTGGCTCACCTGCATGATCCCAAACAGCTCCTCTACTAAGTCTGTTTATGACTCAGTGCATTGGCTGCCTGGTTTTAATCCCTGCCCAACACCACAATAGCAGAGGGTGCCCTCCTGCCTCTCTCCCTGGAAGGAATTGCTGTGGTGGATGTGAACTTTTCCTAATGCCAGAGCATTTTGGCAAGGGTTCCTTCTGTCCTTTACTTTGTGTTGTTACATTTTCAAGAATCCTGAAGAGAGTATGTGTTCTTTAATAAAAAATAAAATAAAATAAAATAAAAATTTGAAATGGTAATAAATTAATAATATTATAGAAAGAGATGTAAAAACTTAAATGGGTGCCCTGCTTCTCATCTAAGTGGACCAGTGGTGTCAAAGAGGTGTTTGAGGTTATTTCTCAAGGGTCATGACACTAGCTGCAATCACTGAGAAGGCAGTCTGAGTTACAGGCTATTATTTAAGACTTTGGACCATGTAATTGTTTCCTTTCTTCCTGAGATTTAAGATAGAAAAGTAATACTGTCTTTTTAGACAGGAGTAATTGACTTTCAAAGCCTTTTCTGACACTTGGGCAGAAAAGTCAGACTTTTAATGACTAGATCCTGTAAGTGGGTGAGAAGAGAGGCTGTTCTGCTACAGACATGGCACTGCTGACCATTTGCAGCATATGGACTAGGGGACAGAATATGAGCTAAAAATGTCAAATCCTAAGGTAAGAGTGCAGGCAAACAAATTTTTCTGAGCCATTTTTGTGGTTTGCTCAAGTGAAAGCCTTAGAGATGGCTCTGGGGTTTGTGGCTTTTGCCTGAGAGTAAATGCACTTTCTTCACTTTGACTTAATATTCAAGCTGCATTTGCTCTTTCTCCCCCGCTGCCCCCTCCTTCCCTGCAGGCTGAGGTCACACAGCAAGCAGTGACTCCCGGCGCCTGGCACCAGGGAGCACCTTGCACTGACTCAGCCAGGAGCAGCTCCAACTGGAACTCCAGGGCAGAGGGGAAAGCAGCAGGGAGGGTGAGAGGCTCCTCCAGTACAATTCAGCACTACCATCTTTCATCAGCCAAGCACTCCAATTCCTCCCCCTTGGGTGCCAGTGAAGTCAGAGCGAGCTGTGCCTTTCGCCTCAATGGGGAACAGGATTTGGCCTGAATCTGCAAAATTGCCACCTGAAATTTTAACCAAAGGTAAATATATCCAGCCCTCCAGTAGCTTAGTTTCACACTGACTTCTGATACTGACTAACACCCAGCCTGGCCACCACGGGACCCCTGAGCCTCTTCCTCATCACCTTCCCTCCTGGTCTTTTCAGATCCCTCCTGCAAACAGCAGAGCCTGCACTGCCCACCAGACCCACAGCTCAGGGCCAGCTGTGGGGCTCAGCCCTTGTGATAGCACACATGTCCATTTTCTAGAACATTTCAGGGATTTAACCTCTCCTTTCTTCCCTCATTCCCAGATTTTTCTCCAGGACCTTGACATTTGGAGTCCGGATTACCTCCACACCACTGTTTCCCAGCAGCTGTAGCCTTTCCTGCTGCAAGTTCTCTTGTCCTTCCTTACCCCCCCTTTGGATATCACACCCCTGTGTCACCAAAGACTGGAAATTACGTGGCTGGGTGTTGGTGCTCTGGTATGACTGACCTCCAGCTTTGTTATTCAAATGGCCAAGTTTTCTTCTAAGTAGCTTCCCTCACATTTCATCATTTTATTTCCTTTCTGGTCTCTTTTTCAGAGAAGGAGAAATTAAGACAGGGGAATGTCCATAAGAAGGTGGCCTTGCCCTTCTGCAGTGCTCCCTGTACTGGAGGTCCTGCCTGCTGGATATTGGAAGGCTCGAAGCGAGCCGTGTTCCACTGCTCTCAGTGCAAAGCTCAGAGTTGCCCCACTCCTACATCTTTACGCATACAAGCATCTGTACCACCTCTCTTTACAGCACATCCAGTGTGCTTTTGCAGGGACTGTGTTTTCTTTCCCACCCCACATTCATCACACCCTGTAGAGTGCATGCTCTGGGCCTCGTGCTGCTGGGGCGGCCATACAGCAGCACAGCCCCCTTTCCTGAACTACACTGGCTGCTGTTCCCACCTCTGGACCTGGCACAGTACTCACAGAGACTCTCAGTCACTTCTAACTCAGCATCGTTTCTCGCATGGCAGAATCACCAGCTCTGCAAGAAAAATCACTACAATGCGTTCCCAGCAAGCAATCAAGTGCCCAAGGAGCACAGCTCTCCTGGACTCCTCATTTGCCTCTTGCATTTTACCTGGCTGCTGTATGTTCTCAGTATTCATCATCCATTTCTGCACTTTGCCCTTATTACCTCAGCTCCTTCAGCCCTCTCCATCTATCCTGATCATGTGGTGGGTGTATAATAACATTACTGAGGGGTTAGTTTCCTTTTGCAGATAACCTGTCCATAGTCCAGCTGAGTCAAATTCAGGCCTGACAGTGAGGATTTGGTGAAAACCTGGAAAAATAGACCTGGAGGAAGAACAGGTCATGATCAGCAATCTACTGTCAGTCCTCAGACATTTCAATGAGCTTCAACGGAGGTTAAATGCCCATTGCAGATACACCTTTCTATGGATGTTTCTTATATTAGTACAATATTTTTACATTTAAAAAGAAAAATACTGCTCTGCAGAAAATAACCCTTCATGTGGCACAAAACACAATTCTGGGCAACAACCAGATCTGCATACATTTGATTGTTTTGCACAACATCTTATGTCACCTTCCTCCCTTCTCAAGAAAATGCACAATGAAATACAACAAGTACATATATTTTATTTTGTTGTGAAACACTTCTTCTCATGAAAGATAGGAAGCCTGGAGAGTATTTCAGACTGTCTTTTATAGTTCCTGTAGTTATAACTAAAATGTGTTTTCAACATAAATCAGAGTGATATAACTATTTACGCATCTTATACAGTGTCTTTTTGTTCTTCCTATGCAAAATTCTTACAGGATCCAGTAAGAAATTACCCTTTTATGTTCAGCTTCAAGGTCTGCATTCTCATTTATAGCAAACATTCTCATTTCTTGGAGAAAAAAAAAATGAGAGTAGACGATGGTGAAGGAAGCTGGGAGACACAGCCACCGTGAAAAAGGGGACAGTAGGAGCCACGCAACCTGGGCTTGGGGTGGAGGAGCTGCCCAGATGGCTCCTGTATCAGGGACTGAGAGTGAGACTGTCCCATGAAGCTGGAGCACAGCACCACCTGGAAATGCATGACCACGAGGTGAACTGGGAAGAGCTGTCAGCAACAAGAATGGCAAGAGGAGGTGGGGATGTTTGACTTGGCCCTGGGATACTGGGGCAAACAGAAGGAAATGTCAGCAAATGTAAAAATGTCACTCTTACAACTGTAATGGACATTTCTGCTCCCTCTTTCATCAGAAATCCCAAACACATGGAGGAGTGATAGGAAGAACATTTTTTAACCCACCAGGTGGACAAGTATGAAACCACAGCATGGGAAGTCTGGACACAGAAACACTTTCAATATCAGTGCAGAGCCCATAAGAAAACACTAGAAACACCAGTCTCACCTTCATTTTCAACAACCAGCAGCAGGAGAGTTTGAGATATGGAAAAAGGTAGAATGCAATTCTGGATCTAGCCCAAAATAGTCTCTTCAGAGAAAAAGGATCAGAAATTTTATTATTGGTTTCTGTGGAGCAATAAGAACATAACATTCTCCAAACCATCCACTTTTAATGTGGAACAGTATTTTGCTGTCACTGGTTGATGAAACTGCACATCAGCAGAACAACAATCAGCTGTCCTAAAGGTTTTGTTTTCTTGCCTTTTAGACCATATTGATCCTCTTCCCAAAATCATACTCTCACGCTTGACTGCTGCACATGGTGAAAGCTACAGCATGAAAATGTCAGAAGTGTCTCTGTGAAAGACCTGTTCTGAAATGATGCCCAGGCACCACTTTACCAGCCAGTGCCACTCACACCCACCAAGCTGCCAGGGCACCTGGGGGTGCTGAGAACCTGCTGCTGCAGCTGGAGCTCGCTCAAAGGGGCTCTGGGGCAGTGACAGCGGCATTGACAGGGCAGTGTGCCATGGCACAGCTGCTCCCTGTCCCCTGGCCTGCAGCACATTCTGCATTTGGCTGCCATCTGTGTAGAAGCAAAAACCTTCTAAGCACCCTCAGTTTGCTGGACCCAGAAGGAAAGATTCCCTGCATTGTGGACACTCAGCGCTTCTGACTAACAAATGCACAGCCAGGAAAGTACATACATTCTTTTTCATGTGGTTTTTTCCCTCAGACAGGGCCTATGGATGTTTCAGTTCCAGTAGATGTGACACTTTGTGACAAGACCAGAACTGCAAGGTACGGCTGTACTTGTTAGAGATATCCATACTTCTGGCCGTGTGTAAGTGCTAATATTCAGAGTTATTATTCTGGCAGTGAGCACAGAGGCAGCTTGCACCTCTGAGAGATATTCTTAGACAGCAAGGAGTTTATACACTGTTTACACTTGAAAGGATTTTCTTTGCAACCTCCACAAATACAAGCCTGCATACGTATGAAGGATTGAGAAGTAGCTGTATGACTCTTCAATGATGAAAGACACTAGGCCAGTGTGTTCTGAAGTTTGCCAGCCAAACTCAGTCAGGCCTTTTTCTTCCTTTGTTCCTGCTCACCACATACCTTGCACTGCATGATTTATTTATTAAGAATATTATGTTTCATTCAGTATATACACAGAGAGTGCAGAAAAAGGGGAAGGCTGCTCCCCCCTGTTGTGTCTGCAGCTTGCTGTTTGGACAAATGCATGTAAGCAGAAAAGCTGTGTGAGCAAAGTGTCAAACAATAAAGTTCTATTAGAGAAAAAGCAATGCCACTGTGCACATTGAAATCAATGCTAATAGCTTCCTTGGAAAGAGCTTGCAAGGTAAATGTTCCTGAGAAGTGCCTAGCAGACATCCTGACCCACAGGAGCAGGCTGTATTCTTCGTGACTCCCAAGTACTTGCTGATAATATTTGGATGAGACAAGCAGAAGTTTCTTGTTTACTGAGCTAGAGAAGAATATCTGTTCCAAAGTTTTCACCATTCACAATTTAGTTCTGAATCTTTTTTCTTTCTTCCCTTAAAACCCATTCAGTTGAAGTCCTGTGAATATATCAGAGTCAGGGCTTTCCTTTCTTGCAAGGAGGAAGTTTGTAGTTCTCAGGTTTTATAAGGGAAATCTTTAAAAGATAACCCGTAAGCTTAAAAAAACCAAACCAACAAAACCCGAACAAGTGCACAAAACAATTCAAATAAAATCCAATCAACACCTTCATCTGACAAGACTGAAGCTATATATACACACCTTTTTGTCTGTATGAGGCGACTGATGAAGCTCTTATCTGCACATCACAATTGCTCTGGTTCAGAATAGCAAAAACTATGTGAATTTGTTGAAAAGATGACTCCAAACTTTTGTTTTGCTTCAGCTCATTTTCCCATTGAACATCTATGTGCAATTTGAGGTTTTGTCTCCAAACTTCACAAATTCATTATCTTACTTTCATGTTCTGTAATTTTGTGTAGAATAGAGGTGCTGGAAAAATAAGCACAAAAGCACTGCTACATATTCTGAAAAGATGGTTTTGTATGTTGGGGTGTGTTTAGTACAACAACAGTCTCTGGTGCCCTGTGAATATGGCTCCCGGTGCTCTGGAAATTTGGATAAACTAAAAAATGGCAATTTTGACACACTGGTCTGCACAGTCTCATCAAAAAACTTGTTCTCTGCCTAGGTCTTTCACATCAAGGGAGGCTGTGTATTCCTCAGGGACCATAAGAATGGGCCCAGCTCTGTCTTCTTTGAGTAAGGTTCATGACAGCTTCCCTGGGTAATCATAAAGAACATTTGATTATTTTTCCCTGGTGGCATCATATCCCACTGCTTGGAAAATTATTATTTCTGATAGATTAAGGCAGTTAGACATCTAATAGCAGAGAACTGTGCCCTCTCCTTTTGCAGCACCTGTAGAATTTTGTCTTGTGCATTAGAACCAATTCTGCACTCAAGGACTAAGGAATTGTCCTAAGGACAATACAGGAATACCTGAAAAATTCTGAAGTCTGCACATAACACAGGTCCCAGAGGCCTCAGCCTCCTCAGCAGAGTGAGGTTTGCCAAAACACATCATCTGCTGCTGGTGGACAGACAGCAATGGCCAAAAACAGGTGGAGTCCCACTCCAGCTGTTGGACTCAAGAGTTGGGGAGCAGGAATTGCAGTAACATCATTTAACCTTTAGCCACTACCTGTTGAACTGCTGGCTTATGCCAATGGCTGTCATCCAGAAAAAAAAAAACGTAGAAGTGTATTACTCAGTTAGTGTTAATGAGCCTTGAATAATCAAAATTTTCAAGATAATTAGGCTGTCTTAATCTCTGGGCTTGTACCACAACATCCTGCCTCTACTGAACTGAAATACAGTCTTGTCCTGTGTTATCCATGGGCTTCCCAGCTTATTCTGTAAAGACATCACTGTGGCAGGAGAGAAAACTCTGTGACTCCTGCTTAGATAGTGCTATGTTCCTAAATTATGGTCATCATATCCATATTCAGATTAGTAAACAAAACATTCAGATAAAGTACCGCTCTCTGGCACTGAGGACAGGGGCCCAATGCAGCCCACACTTGCCTGGACAAATTCCCCTTTCTAGGACAGCAGAAGACCTGCCTCCAAGTTGCCTGTTGGGAATGACCTGGGACATCCATATCCTATGTCACACTTTGGGTGGATCCATACGTCTAAGCAAACTATTCACATGAGCACTTAATTGTGCCTCCTTTTTTCTAACAAGCCTCTTGGATCTAAATCCCCTTTTATAATGGTGTAAACTGATATCATAGAGCATGAACACAGGAAACAATGAATAAAGCCTTGTTCTCCTGTGGCACAAGCAAGCTTGTCTTCTTCAGGAAAAAGATTTTTGTTTCATTTTGTTTTCTTCTCAATTTTTTTGGTTTTGCAGTTAGCAAAAATCATTAGTATTATTAAAATGCAATGCACAGAATGCTGCCAGATGAGTGATGACTGCTTGTATGTGTACCCACCCTAACATCTTGGCCTTGCTTTCTGTTACATGACAGCATAAATCAGCGAAATCACTATATAAAACCAGTGTGAGATCAGAATCGAGTCTATGTGTGGTGAACATTATTAAAGGCGAAAGAAAAAAAGTTCTTCCTTCCCATCACATCACACAGCATCATTTGCCAAACAACATGCCATGCTGCCTCCAGGCACATGATTAATGCCAATGCGGTTCCAATAAAGCTTGCAAAGCGCACAGCCCGGGTCTCCCTGGAGAGTTAACAACAACAACGAGCAAAGCCTAAATGATGCTGTTCTTCATTTTTCAGTCACCAGGGACTTCCAGCCTTTTCCTCATTTCAGAGCATTAATCTTTATTTCTTTTCCAGAGTAATGACATTTCTCAGTAGTGCATAATTTTATCAGCTGACTACATCCACAAGACACAGAGTGTTGATATCAGCTGTTTTGTTGATAGTATTTTGTCTTGAAGAGCCACTTCTATTTCCCTTTTTTCAATTTGCTTATTCTTTTATTTGCACATTGTTTTACAATTTGTTGTGGTCTAGGTTTTCTCTTCTCCTTTGCTGGGGCTAAGGGCTGACTTCCAAAGTTATCTAAGGTGTTCTGTGTGTCTCTTATGCACAGCACTAGATATAAGTCCCTTTGTGACAGGGGACTAAGCAGTAACTAAGCAGTGTTAGAGCCAGCTAGAACATTAGTTTTCAATACAGAGAGGAGCAACATTGAGCCTAAATGTATATTGAAACATGGGTTAGATTCAAATCCTTTAATAGTGGCAGGACTCCCAGGGCTCAAATTCTCAGTGCAGTGGTTGGATGTGGATGTAACAGTAACGTCTCTGAAGTCTGAAGGACAAGAAGTAGAAAAAATATCTTTTCCCTTTGAATCTTCAGGGGTGCGTGTGAGGGCATAAATAGCATGCTTTCTTTGAGTCAGTGAAATATGTTTCATTAACCATTGACTAAATCATGTGTGGCTATTCTTGGTTTTTACCCGTTCTTCAACATGCTTATGAGAAAACTCTCATGACCTTGCAAGAAGTGATTTTTACAAAGACTTCTAATAAAAATCTCCTAGCTGCTGTTTCCTGGGGAGCCCTGGGTATGCACTGGAGACCAGCAGGGAACCAGGCACTTAAATCTTTGGTGGTACAGCTCCATGGAAATAAATACAAATTCAGTATGTTTTGTACTGTCAGCAAGATCTGACTTGATGCAAGACACTAGAAGTGCAGTGAAGCTTAATGCATTAGGGCATTAATTGAGCATGTGCAGGTGGTGAGACAAATATCCTTGTTTCACAGGATACATGAATTTTAAAGGAGCAAGTGAACTGCTGTTTTTTACAGCACTATCCACTGTCCATCCCTGGAGGCAGAAAACAAGATGTGATGAGCCAAAAGTCTGATCTGGGGTGACAGATCCATCTTTACCATGGGAAAAACAGACACTTTGCTATGAAATGACATCATCTTTAATAGCGTGGGATCTGTCACCAGCAGTTGTAAACAGAAACTGATTTACAAGTCAAACAGCCTCCTTAGCCAGCAAGACTTGATTCAAATTTGCAATCCTAGACCGTTTTAGAAGAGATCTTCTAGCACCCTGACTTTTTGCACCTCCTTTACTTAAGGCTGCCCGGTGAAGAACTTCTGCGGAGTCAGCATATATGTCCTTCTCACCAGGAGATTTCTGCTTTAAAATAAGAGAAAATTTCCCTGATACTGGGGTCTTTAAAATGAAATATCACAAGGTGAGGGCCAGTCCTTCAGCACCTAAGGCTCCTGCTCATTGCATGCTATGCCGTATGTAGGACTCCAGCATGACCCTGTTACACGTGGTGACAAATTTTGAACCCTGAGCACAGGCTTGAGTTCCAGCAGTTGAAGTCTGTGCTGTGGACTCCAGCCTCACACCTCCCTGGGGCTGGGAACACAGCTTGCACATTCAGAGTCCCCGTGGCACAGCCTGTCTCCTGCTGCAGGGCTCTGCTGTCAGGCTGTGCCGACCCCTGGTGTCCCTCCTGTACAGTCACAAAAGGGGAGACCGACAGAGGTGCTGCCTTGCAATTACAAGGGCTGTCCCATAAATTATCCTAGGAGCCATCCTGAAAATCACCCCGCAGGCCAGCCTGCCCCCAAGGGGCCACCAAGAGCCATTGGCCCTTTGCACCGGAGCTGTCTGAAGTGTCCCCCACAGTGATGCCCCATGCGGTGCTATCTCACAGAGCACCGAAGGTGATGCTCAAGACAAATGTCTTACAGCATCTCTCTGAGAATGTGGTAGTGTGCAGATACGAGGAAATTGTCATCATAAGACAAGTTGCCGATTATATCAATGTTTTATTGTACTTGAGCTTTCCAACTGAGCAATCATAGCACTGTAGGAGTGGCTTTATTTGTCTTAGCTTAAGTTCCTCTAAATTTGACATGGGAAAATACAACATAGGCCTTTTCATATTAAAATAGCTTACATTACTAGACTGCCATAAACTTACACCTGAAACTATAGCGAATATATTTACATGCCAGTATCTAACTTCCAAAATGACAGTAGCATTTAAAGAGAGACTCAAAATCAGTTCCTGGTGTTTTTAGAGGCTATTCCCAGAAACAGGCTTATTAAATAAACCCTAAGGAAAACCAGGAGGCAGATGACCCTTTACAGAAGACTGTTACTGATGATCTCTACCTGGTAGAGGGGTACAAGGGGAGAGCTTGAGCAGTGCTGGTGCTGCAGTTGAATTTTGAAATACCGCCACCTCACGTCAGTTTAGCAAGAAGCTACAACCTAGGCCAGCTTCCCAGTGCCTTTTCCTCTTCTGCTTGCCTGGCAGCATACAGCAAAGCAGCCTCACTCCCAGAGGCACTGTTGTCCACATTATCGTTGTTATTTTTTAATTGAAAATTAAATTTATGTTCTTAACACTGTAGGCAACATCAGTTTACTCTCACTTTAGGAGGTATAATTCTCTCTTCACCTCGAGTAGTCATCTGCTTGATCCACTCTCCAGGCTCTCTGAGACAGCACCTGCAGCACCTGTAGCACCTGCAGAGCCTGCAAACGTGACTGCAGGAGCGTGCTGAGCCTTGAAGTGCTGCTCTGGCTCCTGTGAGCAGTCAGTGGGGACAGCTCCTTTCGCTGCCTGGCTCATTCCGTACCCTGGGGATGCAGCCGTGCCCAGTGCCAGCCAGTTGTACGTAAGCAGAAAGTGGCTTGTGGATACAGGAACACAGAAATCCATCCAAAGAGAAATGGGCTAAGTGTCGGTAAATAAAACCTGCAGGAGCCACGAGACGGCTCTGGGGAACAGCACAGCACACAGAAAAGCTGGCAGATTAGGGTGTAATTAAAAGAAACAACCTCAGGCTCTGTCCCAGACCTAACAGCCCCAGCTAGGCAACCAACCCAGACTAAAAGTGTACATAAACAGCCTTGGAAGTTTTGTCAACAGCCTGAAGGTGGGCATTAAGGAGAAAGCAGCATCTTAATGCTGAATAGAGAGGTGTTTAAAATCTGCCTTAGAAAGGTGATGACACAATTCTCAGAACAGGTGTTAGCCTCATCTCCTGGAAGGCTGCATTTTCCAGTCACCACATACTTTTCAGAGGGTTCCCATGGATAGAACTTCACTCTCAGACTGATGGAGGCTCCTGCATGGAACAGTAAGTGTGTTTGAAGGCTGGAGCCTGTCACAGCCCAGTGCCATGCCAGTTTAAAATGTCAGGGAACCACATACTCCAGCACCAAATGTCTTAGAACTAGAGACAAGAAAAACCGAAGAATAATCTGCACATCTGGCCAAGAAGAAAGTGTTTTCCAAACACTATTGTGTTAGTATCTGCCTTAGGTCATGTAACACAGTGGTTTGTATTTCCCATAATCCTAACAAATACAGCAGTTTTCATTATCTACCTAAATGGTTAATTCTTCTTGTCGTACAGACTCTATTATTGGACAGATCCTGTCATGTTGTAGCTGCTTTGGGCCATTCTGTTCACCTCCAATACCCAGAAATCTGGATTATCTTGCTAGATATGGAATTTCCAGGTGGAATAGAATGCAGCCTTCCCTCCATGCAAGGATTGTTTGTACAGGGATCCCTCTGTACAGGGACTCCTGCGAGAAATAAACTTGTCTTACGCAATCATTCTCTGCTGTCTTTCCAACAGCAGATCATCAGAAAAAGAAGAACCAGAATGAAAACCTAACTTCCAGAATGGTGGCTTGAAGATACTCATGTTTGAAATCATGTGGCTGCATACATATTTAGGTGTAGTCAATGCCTTGCCTGGACACACAGGTTTCCCTGCTGCAATGAGACAGGCCTCCCATGCAGGTGTGTAGAAGTTCCTTTTGCACAGTGGAAACATCTGGTAGTAGGTGTATTAATTAAGCCAGAAACTGAGCTGGGAGGAGAGGAAGGAGACAAGGATAGGAAGGAAGCAAAGCCAGCAATTAGGCCCAGAGAGCTGATACCGTGCCGGCTGAAGTGGGAGGAGAGCAAATGAAACTGTTTGTTTGAATTGTCACAAAGATGACAAAATAGAAGCCATGGCAAAGGGGGAAGGACAATACAGATAGATGAGTTCAAATAGTCTGTGTACCAGTTTTGAGATTGAAAAAGCTCACATCAGAGCAAAACTTCTCTATCAACTCATCATGGTGCCATCCTATTTTCAAAGACAGGGGAAGAGTGACAATCCCTGCTTCAAGGCGAGTCCTGATGCTCTGTAGGCTATGCATACATGTGCACGAGCACACACAAGGACACAACAAGCACACACAGGCACACCTTGTGTGTGCTTGTTCACAAATGTTCAGAATTGCATCCAGCAGGTCAAGGAACCACAGGACTACAGACTGGACTATGAAAATAAACCTGTGTAGCCTGTACTGGTATTGAAAATCTATACCCATCAGTCATCTGGTGGCCACCAATCCTTTCTACTGCATATCAAGCAGGAGTACTCTACATTTACCTGTTCAGTTGCAAATTCTGCACACCTTATGTTTGAGAGAAGCAGCAAATGTCATCAGAATGGGAAGCTGACAGCAACAAAACCACAACAATATGCTGTGAGAGAAGGAAAAGGAGAAAAAGATAGAACATTCCCAAAAGACATCAAGACATGAAGATGGTGTCATCACATCACAGGGAGAGGACTGAAATCATGCAATTTACTTCATTTAAAAACCTTAGGTTCATTCACATTTCCATATCCAAAGGTAAGCAGGCACTTTCCTGACTCCATATTCAGCTTTGCTGTGTATTTACTATTTCATATACCCTCTCCACCTTAGTCTGTACCAGTTCATTTTGGGCAATATTAGCTAAACATTCCATAGAATATCTTTCTCTCTCCTATTACAAAACATTTGCAAATTTCTTAAGTTTCTAGATCAAAGCTATTGGAGTCAGTCCAGGAAAAGTGTGGCTTTTTTTAGCCAGTGGCTGTATGTCAATCAGCAGGTTACCAAAGGTTTCTGAATGAAATGTTATCACTGCTTGGGAGGACATCCATAAGTTATCAAACATTTCAGCACAGGAAGAAGGAAGCAAAGAGTGACTCAAATCAAATCCAGGATTTCTTGTTTTCAGTAAGACAGAACCAAATTTCTTCACAACTTTGCCAAAACCCCTGATTGAAGGCACATGGAAACGCATGTCATAGCTTAATGTAAGCTGTCCCTGAAGTCCATGAAGACATCCTGGTAAGGTGTTTGTGGTCTTTGGCTTGGACACAAAACCCATACAAAGTACTGATCAGAAAAAAAGACTGTGCAGAACTCAGTAGAGGAATTAAAGCCTACCAGGACAGGATAACAGGTTAAAGATCAAGATAAACTGGGTGTTAAGTTCTCCAAAATGTAGGTTGAAGGGAAGTTTTTTATTCCTAGAGAAAAAGGCTCTGAAAACTTTGGGACCAGGTCCAACTTACCTCAATATTTATGAGACATTTGTGTTTAGGATTCTGTCTCACATTCATCCTAAGTAGAAGTAAGAGGAGTACCAAGAGAAAGAGTCCTTTCAGTAGTCTAGTCAATGGTGCTGAGAACAAGCTAAAGCGAACTGGAAATATGAACCAGATACCACATTTTGTGTTCAAGCTTGAAATTAAATTTCTCTCATGCTACATTTTAGCATCCAGCTCTTCTGAGTGTGAAATAAACTACATTAACTGAACCAAGAAATTCAAAAGAAGACACTTTCTTATGCCAGGCTGGTACTGACAATATGAGAAACTGGTTGCATAGGCCAGGTTTGTTTTGCACTATCTGCAGCTAATAGAATAAATGCCTAGCTATACCAGCATTTGAGGTAATAACAGAGGTAAAATTCCCAAAGCTGTAGCTGAAGGATGTCTTTCTCTTTTTATGCTAGGACTAAGTTAGCCTTATAGAAACCAAGCTGGAACTTGTTGGCAGCTCCATCTACAACCCAGACCAAAATGCTTTTCCCCCACCCAGTTCACAGGAGTTCAGATAAGGATCTGCTATTTCTGTCTTTAAGCCTAGAGCTGACTGCTGTCAGGACCATTAAATGTGCAACATGCTCAAGAACTTGTCCAGGGCAGAATTTTGCCATAGGATAAAATCTGAGTATAAAAGCTCCAAACACCCAGGGCAGAGGAAAGCAGGCCTTGTGGTGAGGCATCCCTGAAAGCAGTAATATAAAGGTAATCCTTCCTTCCTTCCTTCCTTCCTTCCTTCCTTCCTTCCTTCCTTCCTTCCTACAAAATAAAGCAACAAATGGTATCTGCAGTGCTGACAGAGCCTGTTGTTTGCTGAGGCTGAGATATAGCCATTGGCTGTTTATCTAATGCAGATAAATAAGCAGATATCAGAGTAAAGGTCAATGAAGTATTTGTCCTGTCCCTAAATTACACAAGAGTGTGGCCTCATGAAGATCAACGTAGTTACCCTGGCTTGTGTCTTAGCTCATTCCTTTCAACCCAGAAGTGAACATTCCTGCTTTTGACACATAGGGTACTGAAAAAAGTTCAAGTGCAGCTGCACAGAGGGAGAGCTCCCTAACGTTGTCATGGGAAAAGGGCTGCTGGCCAAAACAATGGTGTCAGCAGCATGTGTAGATATTCAAAAAATACATTTTACTAATCCATGGGTTTGTATTCAGAGAATGTCAGAAAACAAAGACAGAAAACTCCTCCACAGAGTTTACACAAACATGTGGCCCAGCATATCCCAGGAGGAGAGAGAGAACTGGGAGGGAGGAGATTTACATGGCTGAAAGAGCTTTTTTTTCAGTGTATGGCCATAATAAATACAAAAATCATGAGTAAGAACCATGGGAGGATATGAAGAAATCCCTTTGGAGCAGTTAGAGGTCTAATCCTGCTTCCTTGGACACCAATCCAAATGCAGGGCACACACTAGTGAACATGCACATGGATGAGGTCCACTGGCTCTGTACTGGCCAGGACAAGTGGCTGGACACAAATGGCAGTGCGTCACTCACACCTCTTCGAGAGTTCTCTTGGGCTACTACACTGTGTTGTTTTGTTTCTTTCTCACGTCACAGGGAAGTCTTCCTGGGAAATCTCTTCATTGAACAGGATATGGAAAAGATTATTCTTACTTTTTGTTTGACAAGTGCCCTTGTGACCTGAGGCCTGACTTGCAGCTGGAGCTCTGCCATGCAAAGCATCACGCCATGTGAAACAAATACCCATTCTGGCTTTTGGCACCACTCGCTACCTCTGAGGAAGAGTCCCTCACAGACTCTCATGCTCCCCCTACTCAAGATGAGAGTCCTCAGGAGGGCTCAGAACTCCAGAGCAAGCCCTTCTCTAGGACATGTATTTTTGACCCCATATTCTGGCTTTGCCTCTTCTCTGTTCAGCATCTGTGACTTCCCAGGCCCTCATCACAAAAAATGAAAAGTAGGTGTTTCTTACCTCGCTGACTTTACCCAGTGGATTTCCTCCTACACGTGGCTCCATTCTCTGTATTATAGCACTAGAAGATGGGATAATACAAGGATGGTCTATCTTCATATGGTGTAAAGATATGTTTTCCATGTTTTCCAATGTTTTCCAAACCTCCTCCACTCATCTTTAAGAACTCCAAGCCTTGGAAAATCAGATGCTCAGGCATGTAATTCAGGCACAAGGCTGGTGCAGTGGCTTAAAATCAGTGCAGGAAAGAATCCTGACTCCTATTACGTTGAATGAGAGAAAGTTGAAAACTGTGGCTCAAACACTCAAGTATTTGTGCTCTGATATAACTGAAACCTTGCAGGAGGTCCTGGGTAAAAATAGAAGAAATAGATAATTTATGGCATTCCTAACGTGTCCACATCCTCCCCCAGCACATACCTGTCATTTACCTTTGTTGTGGACTGTACTCAGACAAATTTTTTTTCCTTGCAAGGTACTATGATGTTTTGTACTTCTTTGCATGAGGAATGAGAATACACACAACAGAAATGTCAGATAGGACTGAATAGAAACTAAAATAGACTTCATTAAAAATTATTATGTACTCACAGCAAGGAGTTATCACAGACCAATAACTTCTGCTAGGATGAAGAATGGTAGAGCAGTTACATGGTGACAGCTGAACAGATGTAGTTGTTCTCAGAACCAAAATCTGCAAGACATCAGAACTGTTAAAATAACACGTTTTAACAACCAACGTTCCCCTCCCCTAAGAAAGAAGATAAGAAATCACTTGCTACTTTTTTCTGTAAAAGATCCTGCTACAGAAACACCCAATTTCAGAGGAGTGCTGGTGGCCTCACACCAGCAGGATCTGCAGGTGTCAGGTGATGTCTGTGGTGAATGCACTAAGGTGCTGTGTTCTTCCAGCAGGTGGGATGCTCGGCATGTGCCACGATCAAGAAAATACGACTTCCACCGGAAAACAACTTTGTAAAATTAGAAGCTTGCACTTTCTGCCTGTCTGACCCACACCCAGGCTTTGAAACTATTAGCTGCCAAAAGCCACAGCATTTCTTCCTCTGCTTTGCTGTGAATGACCCATCCTCTGTCCCAAGTTTCTGCTTGGATTATTCAGATCCCTTACAGTGCCCAAGAGTGCCCAGAATCCCAAAGCTGGCCTGGTTTGTCCCCCTGCAATACCTCTTGCAGGTTCATGTGAAAGCACGTCACCACTCAGTCCCCAAAGAGGAAGGCAGTGCTCCTGGGCTGTCAGGAACACATCCCTCATCCAGCAGAGTAGAAAATAACCCAATAGAAAATCACAGCCTTTTGTTTTACCAATTAACACTTCCCGCTATAGCTGATCTAAGACAATTGCTGAGTTATTTGTGGAAGGTTTTTTATCTTCTGCACTGTGGCAGCTGCCACTTCTTTTCTTTTTCTGAGTCTGATTTCTGGTCCCCATTCAGCAGCTGGCCAGCCAAGGAGCGGGGAGATCCTGGAGGAGCAGGTTTCATGTGCTTTCCCACAGCCTCACTTCTGAGGAATTACTGACATTGACTAAATACAAACACTTTGTGGATTTCACAGGTACATATGCTGTATGTGCTTTCACAAAGGCTGGAAAAATTTACTCCTAGGAATTCCACAACCTTCTCTTAATTACCAAAATTGCATGAAAGAAGAGGTAGATTGTAGTTCAAGGTTTTTCTCCATTTGCACATAAAGAAATTATATATTAGGTACAATCAAAAAACATCTTTACATTTCTTAAGTTTCCATAAACCTTTCAGAAAGCAAGACCCAGCAGAATTGTGAAGGACATTCTGTTTAAGACATTTATATCTAACAAGAGATTGAGGTAGCAGCATTTCTGTTCTTAATAAATGTAATGTCATTAGACATTTTCCAGTTTATTAGGATGCTAATGAGGGATTATTAGCTTGGTGATATACTTACAGTTTTTCTACTTGAAAATGAAGTGTTATGAGAAGAGATGCGTAATTACATGCATCCACACAGGGAGTTCTGTGTTTTATACATAGACAAGGCAAGCCTGGCCTTTAAAAGCAGCTTCCAGTCACAGCTGAGGCATTGTTGGAACAAAAGTTTGGGAGCATTTTTAGGACTATTTGAGGAACTTTTCTTTAGGGGTGACAATAATGATTCCTGATTCCAGTCATAGCGGCCAGATGTCTGAAACTACTGGAAGCCCAGTGTAAATTACTTGTTTTCTATGAACCTTATTTTTCAGAAGGATGGATCAAATTAATCATATTATTCAAACAATGGTGAGGAAACTAATGACTGCAAGCACAGGGTATTGGTCCAGGGAGAGTCAGATAATAAATTGCAGTTGCTATAATCCGACTTGAGCACACCTGCTAAACCCGAGAAGCCAAAGCAATATTTATTTTGACACATTTTTGTGGGAGAGTGCTTGGAAAGCTAAGGATTTGTAACGTTACCAGTTTATGTAGTTTGAAGTATGAAATGTCTACAAATGATTGAATTTCACTGAACTGTTAATACATGAGACATACATGTATCCAATTAGGGCTATTAAAAGCAAGAGTGTTATGGATACAGCTTCCAGTGTTAATTAATTGAAATAGTAGCAGTTGGAGAATGCCCCTCTAAGAAGCTGCCTCAGCCAGCCCAGCCCCCGTGCACTATGATTTATAGCCACTTGGCCTGGAGGTGTGGAAATTTTGAAGAGTGAATTACTGCTGCAAACTTATTCTTTAGCAGTGAAATTAGTTGATAATTCTATACTATTTGTTAGGAATGAAATAAGGAAATATTTTTCTTTTAATAATGCTGTTGGTTTTAGAATGTTCTAAGGAGTTGCAAGTTGAAGCCCAAAGGATTTCTGTGATGATTACTTGAAGCAATCAGTGGGTAGCCTAAGTTTATTTAATTTCATTGAATCGTAGAATAGCTTGGGTTGGAAGGGACTTTTGAATATCATCTAGTCCAACTCCCTTGTTCAGTGGTTTCTGTGAAGATCAAAGTCACTAAGGAATAAAAAAAGAGATCTAGAATTTGGAATGTACATGTTCAGCATGAGCTGGGGCAAGGCAGGGGCTTCCTACATTTTGCCAAATACAAAGAACATGTATTAAGAGCCTGTACATTGTGAAATACTTGAAAGAGCCTGAAACAGGAAAAAGATGCTCATTATTGGAAAACCTGAGGAGCAGCTTTTCTTTTAACCCTACAAAAGGTTTGAGGCAAAACCATGAAGACATGCAGTTGGTGCTCTTTGAACAAAATTCTCATTTTAGATCAGTTTTGAGTTTTAAAATCTGCTTATTTTAAAAGATTTTTCGGTAGGAGAACTTGTCATATACATTTGTGTTTAAAAAGAACCTTTCCTGAAAATTATTAGGCAAAGTTTTATGAGTAAAAAACATCAATCACAAAAGACAAACTTGTAATGGATTCAGTTTATAATGCACCATCTGAATAAAGAAAGGTGATTAGAATAATTATTCAGCTGAATATAAATGGACAGGGAAATAAATAATTTACTTAGTTGGTAATAGGTAGAATAATATACTAAAGTTTTACAACTTAAGAATGAAAGATCACTGTCTAATTTTATTACTTATTTAAATAATTTAAAATATAATTGCACTCACACAGTCTTCTTATCTGCCACGTTGTTGCAGCACATAATTTAAGAATTATTTGTATTTTGGCAACCCTTCTACTTTATGGTTCTTGCTGTTGGGACAAGAAGACCCTGCCTGTGACATTCTGGACTTTCTACCTGTTAATGAGATGCTGACATTTATGCATAATCATCCATTTATAGTAATTTTGAAACCAGCACATTTAAGACCAAGGACTGTTTCAATGCCTCTCTTTTAAGTGAATATCAGGAAGATGCAAGCATTGCTCTCCAGCTTGAATTTTACATAAATATATTGGGTTTAGAGGGGCAACTAAAAGATAAGCTGTGAAAGCTAAGAGAAAACTAATAAACAGAAAATATAATTAGAAAAGTTCTGGTCAATGGTGTGTGACCTATCCCCAAAAAAAAGCTGGGAAAGAAAAAGACTCAAGTAAAGATACCATTGCCATATTGTCCAGCAACTACTACAAGTCTTCAATGAAATTTTTAGTAAACACTACATGTGTTGTGGTTGCAGAAGTTATGATTTAAATTGGAATATTAACAACAGGTTGAATAGAAATACTTTAATAGTAGAAATTAATAGTGACATGCCACTAGAAAATCTGATTACTATTACAGAATCAAAGTTGTTACCAATAATATCAAACACTGAAGATGTATTAAAATTTAATTCCAAAGAAAGGCTGCCTATCAGTGTGTAATATTATTATCAGCCCAGCCAGGACTTTCCCAAACCTGAAGGAATAATCTAATTATTCAGAAGTACAGGTTGGAAATATTTAGAGTTGAGACATTCACCTAATCTCAGCGAATTTTTATGCAAAGTGTGCAAGTATGTTACTCAGAAAAGTCAAAAGAAACCATTTTCCTGGTTAAGAAGGAAAATAAATATGTTCTGGTCTTACAAGTTTACTAGAATTCCTTTTAGTTAATCACAAAGACAAGATAACATGAAAATGTAGCCATGATTTATATTTTGTGGAAACCATTTGTAGAGCGACAAGACATTAATCACTTTGACTGATGTTAATTTGAAAGGAGCAATGTAAAATCAAGAAAACAGGGCCTAAACAGCATATTTAGGAGCAGAGCTCTTTTAAACCCTCCTAGCAATGACATTTCTGAGCTGCCCAGCTCTGCCTGGCTGTGTTGGGATAGCCCAGGCAAACAACAGCTTTGCTGACAACAATGAAGAATATAAAGAGCTCTATATTTAAATTTTAATGAATCCTCAAAGTTTCTGCAATAATTTTTCAATGATGAATCAGAAATTAAGCTGGCAAAGGCCAGAGGTGTTAATTGGCTGGGTTTTTAATCTGAGGATGATCCAGTGCAAGTTTTGCTAAAGTCTCCAACAGAGAAAGCTTCAGTATCCTGGCTCTGGACTTCTGCCTGATTTGTGTCTGGAATTTTTAAAGTACCTACAGATTGTTTATTCAGACACAGGATCTTTTCCTATCACTATGGACCATGAGCATCATTGGAGTTATCCTATTATATCACAACTGGAAGTCCAGGCTAAGAGCTTAAATCTTGTTAGAAGCTTTTCAGTAAAATTTTAGTCTTGACAGGCTATAGGCAAATCTCCCAAAATCTCCTTTTACTGTATCAGATGTAGTGACATTTTAACTACTACTAACAAAATATTCTGAGCCCTTCTGCAGAGGAAAGGTACCCAATCATGCAGAAGGTGCAGAAGCTGAAAGAAGAACACAGTATAAACATCCCAGCTGTGGAGTTTTCCCCCATGAGAAACCAGAGCAGGCTTGTATTATGTACCGTTATCCCATCATGCAGACTATCTTTTTATACGTATGCAGCAGGAGATCATTCAAAACAACTTCACATTGGTCTCCAAAGGAGGGATTGGAATCAGTCTTCACTCTTAATCACTGTGAATTTCCTTGATGTACTAGGTGATGTACACTGCTATAATACAAGGGTTACAAAATACAGAGTCAGGCATGCTGGATCAATTGTAGCTTCTGCACAACTAACCCTTGTTACTGCTTCAGGAAATGAATCCACTGGATTTATGCTTTTATAGGATTTCCATTAAGTCTTACACTGTTTACATTAATTTTATATTTAAGGACCTTATGCAGACCTAAATCTGATTTCTGGAACTGAGAGAGGGATTGTAAGTCTCAGCAGCAGTAAAATTTAATCCTGAGCCAAAACATTAAGCAGAATCAGTGATATTTAGAGCATGGACATCACCCCATCAGCAAAGTGGTGTCAGAAAATTATCCTCTTTGATCTCCCAGAAGAAGCTGACCTATCTTGCTTCTGTTACATTGAATTGTTATAATTGACTTTGCCCATCTAAACACTGTTGAAATCAAGACACAGAGTTTTCGTGGCTTGACAGAAGTCTGCAAATATATATTTATATATCTTTAAAGGATGAATATGTTATTGTAGACAATCAATTGCAATTGATATTTTCAGGTGTGACTAGAATTTTGTTCCATTCCATTTCTTTTTCATTTTACTTTCCAGCACAGAAAACATCTTCTGTTCTTTTGTTTACAGACAAGAACATCTACATTCTTGGGCAACACTTCATCCACTCAGCAATCAAAGAGTTCAATTTGTGCTTTGAAGTCAGCATGATTTTCTCCTTTAGTTTTCAAAGTCATTGTTTTCTTATTGCTGTGGGCTGACAGTGGCATGACCTTCCTTGGAAAGGCCCAGGACCTTTATTGGCAAGTGGCACCTGTCCCTTAAAAGGAGAAGGTGTATGAGAGCTTTCAAGCTGCCTACTGCAAGGCAATCCAGTATCTGGCAAATGACCCAGCAGTCCTCACTGCAGGGGAAGTCAGGGAAAGTGTAGTCAGGAGTGAAAAGACATTGTTCAGATAGCTTTGTGGTAGCTGTTTGAAGAGTCGCTTGCCTGGTTATGAAGGTCAGGTACTAAACACCATGTCTGGCATAGCAGCAGTGCCTACAAAGAGGATCCAACTGCTCTGGGCTCACTGCCATCCTGACAGATGCATACATGTGCAAGTATCCAAGTAGATGTAGGCAGGTATCTGTTTTGGGGTGCCATAATGGGAATCTGCTCTGAATTTCTTTGCCTGTACTGAATGAAAGCACCATCCCTGATCCCACATGGTACACAGCTGCCAAAAAGCTACAAGCTCAATTCTGGACTCTGAGTCTTCCACTTATACCTGCTTCCAGGATATTTACATTGTCAGAGTGATCCAAAGGGACCTTAATACAAAAGAATCAGGCTTAAACACACAATTTTAAGCAGAAGGAGGGACTGCAGAATATACCTGCTCTCACGGCTGAGAAAGGTATTTGCTCTTGTCGTGGTTTAATCCCAGCCAACCACCAAGCACCACCCAGCCACTCACTCACTCCCCAGCCAGTGAGACTGGGAAGAGAACAGGAAGGGTAAAAGCTGGAAAATTCATGGGTTGAGATAAAGAGAGTTAAATAGGGAAAGCAAAAGCACACAAGGAAAGCAAAACAAGGAATTAATTCCCTGCTTCTCATGGGCTGGCAGGTGTTCAGCCATCCCCAGGAGAGTAGGGCTCCATCATGCATAATGGTTCTGTGGGAAGACAAACGCCATCAATCCAAACATCCCCCCACCCTCCTCTTCTTCCCCCTATTTTATATTCTGAGTATGGTGTCACATGGTCTGGAATATCACTTTGGTCATTTGGGGTCACCTGCTCTGGCTGTGTCTCCAAGCCTCTCAGGCACCCACAACTCCCTCACTAGAGTCTCAGTACGAAAAGTAGAAAACTTGGCTCTGTGTAAGCCCTGCTCAGTGATAACAAACACCTCTCTGTATTATCAACCCTGTGTTCAGTGCAAATCCAAAACACAGCCCCATACCAGACGCTGTGAGGAAAATCAACTCTACCCCAGCGAAAACCAGCACAGCCCTTCTGGGGCACTCGTAACAGCAAGAGTCATTTGTGAAGAGCTGGTGCCTCAGATATACCCATTTGTAGGCATTGCTGTAGATAAAACATGCTTGAAAGACTACATGGAACAAAAACATTGAGCTGACTTTGAAAAAGAAACACAGTGAGGGTCAAGTCTCAAGACAGACTCACAAATTCTGTAACATCTGCTGAAAAACGTATCTGTCTCATTTGTCTTCAACCTCTCCTCTAACTGGTGATAACAGATCTGTGTGGGTTTTGTGTGACAGCGACAACCTGGAAGCTAGGTAAGATCATGAAACACATTTTATAGAAGTCATCAATAACAATTCAGCCACTAGCACTGTAGGCTGGTGGAAATCCATGCCCATTCATCTCAATCAACATGTCAGAATTTATTTTTTTTTAAAAAAAAAGAAGAAATCAAGGAAGTTTCTTCATAAGCCACAAGTATTTTCAAATGTTTATTTTCAAAAAAATACCATGGAAAAAAATAGCTACAAGGCAAAATTAGCTACAAGGTTATCTAGAAGGGAAAGTGAGCCAGGCAGAAACAGTCATGAAAAATGGCATGCATTACCAGAGACAGAACTGCATTTTGGGAATTGAGACATACTTCCTACACAGATATCATTATATTTAGGCACAAATTCTTCCTTAAGACACTCCGGAACATGTCTGGTGGTCCTTTCTGTAGCACAAGGGAGTTTGCACACCTTATCCACCTGGAGCATCTCAATTGCCTCTGTCCTAGAAAATTCAAGGTGAATTCATTTATTTGATCAAAATTTGTTCTGTATAAAAATTCTACTTTAGACCTCAGGTATTCTGACTTCTTTGTGTGCCTAAAAAAGAATTAACCCAAAATCTGATCCATTAAAGTGTATCAGTTACTAAGAGATTTTCTTACGTGGAATGCTTTATAAATATATAATAGCAACTTGGAAAATTCTCATCTTGCAGCTTTTAAAACAGAAATATTCTGTGGCTTTGGAGAAATTTATCACATATTTATCAGCGAAAGCCTTAACACTGCACTGCAGGCTAGTCTTCTCAAACAATCTTGGTACAGATCACATCTCCAGGCTCAGGAAAAATCACAGCAAGATTTCGGCTATAGGGACATCTCCTCACACATGACTTCTCTTCTCCCAGCCCTCTTCCAGCTGCT